>JAGIQG010000006.1:61434450-62034450 GCA_024679065.1 Sphyrna mokarran | reverse complement strand
GCATTTGGGTAATTGGGAAATAGGCAAATCACCAAAGAATTCCCAGCTTCTGACCTGCTTTCAAGGCCATAGTGTTTATACGGCTGGTTCAGTTTCTGGTTAATGGTAAGCATTCCAGGATGTTAATATTTGAGGATCCTTTGATGTTATAGGGCAATGGTTAGATTCTCTCTTGTTTGAGATTGTCATTGCCTGGTACTTATGTGACACACATATCACTTTCCACAGTGAACATCCCACTTTGACCTTACGATGGAGAGGCATCACTAATGAAGCAACTGAAGATGGCTGGACCTATACAATCCCGAAGAACTCCTGTAGTGATGTCCTAGATTTGAAATGATTAGCCTCCAATAACAACCATTTTCCTTTATGCCAGGTATGGCTCCAAATGGCGGAGAGGTTTTCCCTTGCTTCCCATTGCCTCCAGTTTCGCAAAGACTCCTTGATGCTATATTTCATCAAATGCTACCTTGATGTCAAGGGCAGTACCTCTCACCTCACTTCAGACATTCAACTCTTTTGTTCATGTTTGAAATAAGGCTGCAATGAGGTATGAAGCATGTTGGCCCTGACAGATTTTAAATTGAATATTGATGAGCAATTTTGTTACTTAGTCAGGGTTGTTTGGTAGCCTTCCATCACTAAATATTAGGATGCTTCTGATGAATGGTGAAGATTGATACACAACATTTGTACAGGGTCTCTGTTTCCCCATTATTAATTCCCCAGTCTCATCCAATAACAGTTTAATGACTACTGCAGCTACATAGTTTGAGATTCTTAATACCTGTTTTGGCTTTTTTCTCGCTAGTTTATTTACTTACGCCCTCATTTTTTTAAAATTACCCTTTACTAGTTTTCAAAATGTTCCCAATTTTCTGGCCTACCACTCATTTTTGCAACATTGTATGCAATGGGGCAACATGGTGCACAATGGTTAGCATTGCTGCCTCACAGTGCCACAGAACCAGATTCGATTCCTGGTTTGGATACCTATCTGTGTACAGTTTGAACATTCTCTCTCCCCATGTTTGCATGAGTTACCTCTGGGTACTCCAGTTTCCTCCCACATTCTAAATATGTGCAGGTTAGGTGGATTGGCCATGCTAAGTTGTCCCGAGTGTCAGGGGGACCAGCTGGGGTAAATGCCTGGGTGGGATTGTGGTCAGTGCAAACTTGATAAGCCAAATGACTCCTTCTGCACTGTGGGATTCCTTGATTCTTTCAATTTAATATGACCCTCAACTTTCTTAATTTGACACAGAGGGTTCATCCTCCTCTTAGTCTTTGTGTGAGGATTTTCCTGCAAACTGGCAAAAGTTGATAGCATTGGAGTCCACTGATGGCCATACAGTGCAGCACATATTGCAAAAAGCTTTCAACCACAGGTTCCACACTGTACTACAATTCATGAAGAAATTAAGCAAATTTGGCATTGATATACACAAGTAGGGAAACACACCAAATGAAGGCATAGAAAGTAGTCCAGTCCATAGACCAATGCCATACTGCACCCAAACTACTCTTTCAATAGTAAAAAAGCCACTGAAACTAAAAGTAGTAAAGAATGAAGGCATAAATGAAAAGGCAGAAAGCCAAAGTTCATTTTGACAAGACTTTCAAATCATCATGAGAGTTGTGCACTGGAGAGCCAGTCAGGGTACAAATCCTCAATGCTCTGAACAGGAATCAGCCCACAGCACTTCCTTCACGGCTGCTGCTCTGGGGCTTCTGCAATCCAAGAAATTGCCACTACCCCTGGTGTCGCTGCTGAAACTGAAAAATCTCTTGGACAGCAGCTCTTAGAGGCTGGATCTTCATCCTTAAAGATATGGGAACTAGAAAGACTCCCAACGGCCAGGGCTTCCAGAAATAATTGCAGCTTTCTAGCTGTTGGAAAAGATGACTGCTGTGGCTATTAATTTCAGCCCATCAAGCCCAACCACAGTACTCCAGTCGCCATTTATATCAAATGTTGCTAACAAAGAGTGATATTCTAGTTCTGGAGGCTATATAGATAAGCGCAACTAGACTGACCACTAGTATCAAAGGTTTGAAGAACAACTGAGAAATCTTCGAATTTACAGCCACAAACAGAGGTGGCAAGAAGTGACTTTATTGAGGGAAGCAAAAGTAGAACAAGGAGACACTGATTGAAGTGTGTAAAAGTGAAATTTTGAACATAAGTGCCAACTCACAAGCCACTGGTTCACTGACAGGGTGAAAGGCACGAAAATTAATTTTAAAATATTGTCACCTGAGAAATATTAAGTGAGATTTTACAGGGGTGTGGTTCGACTGCAACAGGTGTGAGCCTCTATATACATGAGATATCTCCATGGATCCTATTTAATAAGCTTCAGAGAATATACAATTGAGTTGCACCAAAGTTTAATTCTACGTGAAATCACAATACCTCATTTATGCAAACTGTATAATATAACTGTCCTTAAGGAGAATATGTCATTAGTTGGAACAATAACTCAATTCAGTATTTGAACTCTGACTTTTAATTAATTGAGAGATAAAATAGACAATTGATGCTTTATTAATATCTCCTCTCACTCAGTCCGTATACAATATTATTATTACATTTTCATTCCCAATACTCTTTTCTCAATCTGTGCCTGTAATAGCTCTAGAAAGTCACAGGCTGCCTCTTTTTCTGTTTGGCTGCCTGATGTCCCCTGCTTATCCTCCATCCATACAAGGGGTTTGGTGTAACACTATGGCTCCATCCTTTTTGTCAGCCTAGATCATGCTATGAGAATATCAGTGAAATCATCATGTTTCACTCAGGGGAAGTTGATGGATGGAAAGGATGGTCAACAAGAACACAATGAGCAGACAGAAGACCTATGTGAGACACTGAACCTGAGGAAAGCCAGGTACTATATTGAGAAGCAGAGGCACATGTCCTAATTGTGCCATGAGCAGTAAAACTTTTTTTGAACAAAATGCCTTCACCAACAGCAGTTACTTACATGAGGGATTTTCAAAAATCAAAAATTTAACAAATGTTCCAATGAGAATTTGACCCTGTCCATGCTGACTAGAACTCAATCTAGAGGTATCAATAATATTCCTAAGGTTTAATTATTAAAATCAAGCTATTATTTAAAAGAATACAATCCTAATAAGTTCTCTTCATAATGGAACATAGCCACAGAGATTTTCAATGCTTCCCTTGGTTAAGTAAGATTATTGCATGCATCTTATAGTTACTCAGAGTTTTCATCAGTGGCTCAATGGGCAAAAAACCCGAAGTCCACTGAGTACCACCAAGATGGCAATAACACATATTCTTTGTGTGAATTACTGAGTTAAATGAAAAATACACTGACAACAAATACAATTTGTTTCAGTGTATTTTTTACATTTTCACATGTAGGACCAAAAGTCCTACGTTTGGTCAATGATCTGTGTTGGTTCCGCCCTCAAGTAAATGCAATCCTAAATTAGTTTCATGGGGCCCTATTTTACCATTTTGATTCTAAGTGCTGGACAGACTTGAATCTGGGAGTGTTTCAGATCTGACTTTTAGACCTGTTCTCCAGTGCTCCCATACGCGCACGGCCTGAAAAAAGCTTAACATGCCCAAAAACCCTGCAGTTCCAATTGGAACCTCCAGCTGTGCACGCACAGAAAAGAAATGACAGAATGTGGCTCCCGAGCCATATAATGCCTCTCCCTAGCCCCAACAGACATTGACCTACCCCACAACATTACTGAGCCCCTTAATACCACCCATCCCCCACCTCTGCCTCACTGATCTCAGGCAAAGTGCCAGCAGTTCACCCTGCGCCCCCCCACAACCGATCTCAAGCAGAGAGCCATCGGACGCTTGGCACTTATCCCCTCACTGGCTGATCATACTTTTGTAGAGCATGTCTGTTTCATGCCAATTTTGGATGGGGTGAACATGATGGTAAAGGGAGAAGTGCTGGTAAGGTTGGAAGTGCAGCCCATTAAATCAATTTAAATGCATACAAATGCATTAATTGGCCATCACACCCATTTCAGGCGCAGGCCCAATTCCAACCATTTTTGGATCTTGGTAAAGGGGGAATCAATGCGAATTTCATGCCAAAAATGGGTGAAATCTGATGATAAAATTGGGTCCATGGTCTCCGATTTAACGAGGGGGAAATAAAAAGATCCAGATTTATATCCAACAGAACACTTAGTGAGAACAAGATCAGGCTTATCTCTGATCCCCTCTGCATGGTTAAGTACCCAGCTGACCTTCACTGACCAGCTTCACATGTTCTAGGTGTTGGAGGCTCACTACCATCCACAGAATCATACATCAACACAAGTGAGTCCTTCAGGCAAGAAGACGAGGAGGTTCAAAGAAGACATAAGATTCAAAGTTACTGAGTGTACATATTCAGTGATACTGTAAAATACAGCAAAGTCAACTGCTACAAGATTATACCTCATTAATTTGATACTATAATTTTTGAAGCACAAAAAAATTGAGAAATTGCACTGAGGCACCAATGCAAAAGACTCAGAATTTCCATAACCAAGGCAACGGCCCCAGCAACCCACAACTAGGAAATAGGCAAGGACTTTTGCATTTGATTTGATTTTTACACACAAACACACACATCATACAGACACAGATAAATACATGCATCCGCATACACACACATGGAATCAGTAAATTAAGAAAAATTTCTTACTGTCTGGGTTACACAAATGTACCGATGACAATGCTGCACAGTGATTGAAGATTACGTGCAAATGGTGATCTACGTGTGATGGTGAGGTAGACAAAGGCTGAAAGACAAAATATCAAAATAAACATATTGGATAATATTTTTAATTATATTAATGCAATATTATACCGGATAATATTTTTAAGATCAGAGACCAAAACAGCTGTCTGCAAGCAGTTCACCAAATGCTTCACCACCAGATGGCAATAACACATATTCTCTGTATGAATTACTGAGTTAAATGAAAAATACACTGACAAATACAGGTTGTTTTAGTGTATTTTTTACATTTTCATGTTTCAGTGACTGTAAATTATAGGCAGAATACATTGTAGATCCATTACAAAGGCAGTATATATACCAAGAAGTGAAATTGGTTCAGAAAAAAATTACTTTGCTCTTAAACTTATAAATAAGAGTTTTTTTGTTAGTGCCGATAAAATCAGATTACGGGCAATAAAAAACAAAATATTTATTCTATCAAAGCTATCAGAATTAGTTAGTCAGTCAGTTTCATTGAGGTAACTAGTTTTTTTGAATGCAGCAGTACCTGGCCACATCATTCCGTACTAATGCTTACTTCAAACAACTATTTGATTGTCTGCACTGAATTTTAGTTATGTAAAACTGCAAACATTAGAAATGTAATCCTGAGAGCCACTAATCTGGGCAGTTTAGTAAAACTGTATTCCAGAATTTTCCAACACTTACGCATTGTTAATGAGCCCAACTAGTATAGAAAATTACCAAAGGCTAGAGAAGTTCAGTAAACATAATTCGTTTGCAAATATGAGGATGGTTCAAATGGGAAAAACTTTGCTCAGTAAATGACTTACCTGTGAAGCCTAAGCTAGGTATCCCAATGGCAAAATAATGCTGGTGTGAAGAAGGAGTGACAGTAAGAGAAACAATAACAAGGATGTCACATATGAATATTAGAGAGGATTACTCAGTTATGTCATTATGTTTTGGTGCACAGGGTCCTTCTGACACATTCCTGCCCCACCCTTAGCTCAAACATAACCTCTCCGAAGCTTAAGAATGACTGTTCATTTGCAGAAGATGAATGTGAACCAGAATGTGTTTATCTACAAGTACAGATGCATCCCTTGTCATGCAGTATAAAATAGAAATGACATTTGTCTTTTGCTGAAGAAAAACAGGCTGAACACTATATAAAATAATCTTCTTACTACAGCAAACCAAAATAAGACCGATGATACTTTCTTTTTTTAAATACAAGCACTGGCAAATGTCACTGATAATTGTGACTAGATGATACATTTTAGAACATTGAAATAAGCACATGGGGTTTTAAGAAAAAATTTGTAAGTAAAATTGCAGTGGAAGTGTTAAACAAATATGATAATAGTATTGGAGGAGCCTGATGTTACAGAACATCAAGTCATCATGTCAAGTACCAGGGGGTTTTAATTAAGACTGAAGTTTGAGATCTCAGCTGGGTAGTCACACGTATTATTAACTTCAACAAGCCACTGGATGGCTGGTGCTGCAAGAGCAGAATGAATACTTATCACCACTGTGCTCCTGGATAGGGTGCTCCTAGACACTAACAGTATCAACCACAATTGGCTAGACTACGGAGGTCTCCCAAATAATGATACACAAGGCATGCAGTCCTTTATTTGAGGATTCATAAACAATAAGGGAAAACAAGTTAAAATGTGGAAATCCTACAAATACATTTTTTGATGCCAAACAGTGCCTGCTAAATGTCAACCAATTGTTTTATTATTGTTTGAGTTTGAAAACAGAACTGTAACTTGCACTTTTTAACTCAAACTTATTAGTAAAATAAATGGCATTAGCTAATACTGCTGAGTAATAAATTCCTGCTAACAGCACGTGAATACAGCACTATTTTTCGACAATGGAAAAAAGGTCAATTTGTTCAATTCTGAAAACACAAATACTAGCACTCATACCCTTGAGTAATTGGCTTTGTCCCTGCCAGTCTCAACAGCACTCAGTTTAAAGAAATAGTAGATTCCTATTCAAAAGTTATATACTTTTCAATGGGCTGATTCAGCCCTGGAACACAATTTCATTTTGGCTGGCTAATTAATGGATAGCTACTGCGAAATGTATGCTGAGAACAGCTCAGTGCTATCGGAGAGGGTGGGAAACAGATGGGTGGTAAGAAAAGGGAGGATGTGGCTGACATTTCTAATGGGCTCCCTCAAGAATACAGCCACTGCAGAGCTGTCATAGGGAGCTGCAGAACTGTACAAAATAAATCCCAATCAAAAATGCAGCAAACTGTGGCTAGGCAGCACATTCAAACAAAAATCTCAGTTCCCAAACACCTCTTAAATTTTATTTCAGCCCTGATATTTCATTCCATCCTGGTGAAGTTGCAGCTAAAACAAAGGCTGCCTGGCCATTTGCGCCCCACCTCCCCTACCAACTGTAAAAGTAGATTGGCCACATAAAAACTGCAATTGGTCCACTAAGGGGCTCAACTGCCTTCTGAATTGTCAGTGGGCCTGCTTCCGACATGCACGTGTGCCCGCCAAGTAAAATACTGCACAATTGCTCAATGACATCAGGACGTGTGCCCAATATCTTTACACGTGATTTCACACATTTCCAGGATGGATGTGTGCCCACTTGAGCAACATAAAATTCTGGCCTATCTGTCTCACTTCTATTCTGACTATGGGCATCTAAAAATAAAAATATGGAAATGTCAATCATAACCATGGATACGGTGGAAAAAGAATAAATAACCAAGTTAAACTCTACTTGAACTTCGTTCTATTGAGCTGATGGTGAAATATAATTCCTAAGTTCTGTGCAACACAATGTGGTACCTTGACTTCGGAGACAAAACAGCAGCAAGTTCACTATTTATTTGGTACTTAAATCCTACAAAGTCAGTGGGTTTTATTCTTCTTTATAGTGAACAAATTTCAAAGAGAAGTTCCCACAGGTTTGAGGGAGATATTTCCAACAGAAAAATGCCCATATCCCATTAAGAAAATGTGGGTAATACACTAGCTTCTTCTATTACAGATATTCTAGATTGGTTCTTGGCCAGTACCCTTGTAGAGGTATTTAATAATAACTGAATTTGGGCAGCACAGCAGCACAGTGGTTAGCACTGCTGCTTCACAGCTCCAGGGACCTGGGTTCGATTCTCGGCTTGGGTCACTGTCCGTGTGGAGTTTGCACATTCTCCTTGAGTCTGCATGGGTTTCCTCTGGGTGCTCCAATTTCCTCCCACATTCCAAAGACTGGGTTGACTAGCCATGCTAAAACTGCCCCTTAATGTCCTGATATGCATAGGCTAGAGAGATTAGCAGATAAATATGTAGGGATACAGAGGTAGGGCCGGGTTGGTTTGTGGTCGTGCAGACTTGCTGGGCCAACTGGCCTCTTTCTGCACTGTAGGGTTTCTGTGAATTAAGATTCAAAAGTTTGAGCAGATCTAGTCAGTGTGTGTGCAGAAATGGTGGAGGCCTGCACCAAATTGGTCCATTCCTTCCAGCAGCAGAACAGAAATTAAATGGGCTAAATTTAATAGTGCTGAATGCAGAAGCAAAAACCCTGATGCAGGATTAAACTGCACATATTGTTTGCATTGAAGGCAGCAGGTCATATTCATGTTGTCTGCTAATTACAACATGCAGCTATCGATAACCATGCTGTCAAACGGCTGCAAAACACAACAAGATACCCAAAACTGTGAGAGACATGCATCACCTAAAGATCTTAAAGTCAGTCAGCACCTTATAAAGGGGGGATAGCTGAACAGATGGTGGAAATCATTATGAAACTCATCTTGACCAAGCAAAGACATAATAATGACATCACATGGGAGAGAGTAAGCTCCAAGATATTCCAACAAGACACTGGAGGGCGGGATTGAGGAGCTGCTGAAGTAGGACAGATGGGTTCTATCAATCTAGAACTACCCCCCCCGCCCCCCTCAGATGATGAGATTAGATAGTCATTATGGTCAGTGCCAGGAGTAAAGCCCCAAGAGACCGGATTCAGTGTCGCACAAGGTTAATAGAACATAGAACAATACAGCACAGAACAGGCCCTTCGGCCTTCGATGTTGTGCCGACCAAAATAAAAAGCAATGCCCCTCCTAACTAAACCATTCCCTTCTCATCCATATACCTATCCACTAACCTCTTAAACGCCACCAAACTTGGCGCATCTACAACAGCTGCAGGCAGGGCATTCCACTCCCTAATCACTCTTTGAGTAAAGAACCTACCTCTGATATCCGTCCTATAACTCATACCCCTTATTTAAAGCTGTGTCCCCTCGTGCTAGCTTTCTCCATCCTAGGAAAAAGGCTATCACTGTCCACCCTATCCAAACCTCTAATCATCTTATATGCTTCAATAAGATCCCCCTTAGCCGCCTCCTTTCTAACGAAAACAACCTCAAATCCTTCAACCTCTCTTCATAGGACCTGCCCTCCATACCAGGCAACATCCTAGTAAACCTCCTCTGTACCCTCTCCAATGCCTCCACATCTTTCTTATAATGTGGCGACCAGAACTGCACACAATACTCCAAGTGCGGCCGCACTAGAGTTTTGTACAGCTGCAACATGATGCTGCGGCTCCTAAATTCAATCCCCCTACCAATAAAAGCTAAGACTCCATATGCCTTCTTAACAACTTTATCCACTTGACTGCCTACTTTCAGGGATCTATTGACACATACACCAAGATCCTTCTGTTCCTCAACACTATTAAGAGCCCTACCATTAGCCCTATACTCTACACATTTATTGTTCCTGCCAAAGTGCATTACCTCACACTTTTCCACATTAAACTCCATTTGCCACCTCTCGGCCCAGCTCTGCAATTTGTCCAAGTCACTCTGTAAACTAAAACACCCCTCTTCACTATCTACCACACCACCAACTTTAGTATCATCTGCAAATTTACTGATCCATCCCTCCATACCCTCATCCAGATCATTTATAAAAATTACAAACAGCAGGGGCCCCAAAACAGACCCCTGAGGCACACCACTCGTCACCGAACTCCACGATGAAAATCTCCCATCAACCACCACCCTCTGTCTTCTATCTGCCAGCCAATTCCTAATCCAATTAGCTAAATCACCCTCTATTCCACACATCTGCATTTTCTGTAGAAGTCTTCCATGGGCCACCTTATCAAAAGCCTTACTAAAGTCCATATATACTACATCAACCGCCTTACCCCCATCCACCTCTCTGGTCACTTTCTCAAAAAACTCAATGAGGTTAGTAAGGCATGACCTACCCTTCACGAAACCATGCTGACTATCCCCAATCAATTCATTTCTCTCTAAATAACTATAAATCCTATCCCTAATAATTCTCTCCAATACCTTGCCCACAACAGAAGTAAGACTCACTGGCCTATAATTCCCTGGAAGGTCTCTCTTCCCCTTCTTAACAATGGGACCACATTCGCTATCCTCCAGTCCTCCGGAACCACACCCGTAACCAACGAGGACCTGAAGATCAGAGCCAGAGGCTCTGCAATCTCCTCTCTTGCCTCCCAGAGAATCCTAGGGTAAATCCCGTCCGGCCCAGGGGACTTATCCAACTTCAAACCCTCGAGAATTTCTAACACATCCTCCCTATCTACTACAATACTTCCCAATTTGCAACCCTGTACCTCAGTGTTCTCCACAGCTACATTTCCAGCACTCTGCGTGAATACCGAAGAGAAATATTTATTCAGTGCCTCACCAATCTCTTCAGGCTCCACGCACAACTTCCCACTGCTGTCTATGACTGGCCCTAATCTTGCCCTAACCAATCTTCTATTCTTAACATATCGAAAGAAAGCTTTAGGATTCTCCTTAATCCTATCAGCCAACATCTTCTCGTGTCCCCTCTTAGCTCTCCTCAATTCACTTTTTACCTCCTTCCTAGCTAATCTATAGCTATCCATTGCACTACCTGAGCCTTCAAGCCTCATCCTGACATAAGCCTCCTTTTTCTTCTTAACCAGCAAATCAACTCTTTTCGTACACCAAGGCTCTCTTACTCGTCCATTTCCTCCCTGCCTGACAGGGACATACTTATCAAGGACTCGCAGCAGCTGCTCCTTGAATAAGCACCACATTCCAGATGTTCCCAGTCCCTGTAGTTTCCTAGTCCAATCTATGCACCCTAATTCTCTCCTGATGGCCTCATAATTACCCTTCCCCCAGCTATAACTACTGCCCCCAGCTTCATGCCTATCCCTGTCCATCACTAAGGTGAACGTAACCGAATTGTGGTCACTATCACCAAAATGTTCACTAACTTCCAAGCCTAACACCTGGTCTGGCTCATTGCCCAGCACCAAATCCAATGTAGCCTCACCTCTAGTTGGCCTATCTACATACTGAGTCAAAAAACCTTCCTGCACACTCTGTACGAAAACTGACCCCTCTAACGAGCTAGAGCTATAGCTATTAATAATCAATAATCAATAATAATAATAATAATAATCAATAATCTCACACAGACAGACAAGGTCAATGAACTGATCTTCAAATACCATATCCCACTATTGGACCACTAGCCTCTGACATTGTTCAATGTAGCACAGTCCTGTCACTCACTTACCAACAAAGTCCATCAATCTAGACTTATACCTCACACACTAAACACTGTTGCAAGCCTTACACCCAAATTTCATAGAATCTCCTTTCCCCTCCCACCCTTCCACCATGAGTGCCTCATTGCAATGGGGTTTAGTGGAGCTCCTCACTTTTGGGGAGCTAGCAGCTTAACCTGCTAGAGTGAAAGGGGGAGGAGGCACAATCAGGGCCCCCAGTGGTAGGACAGAAGAGGGTGCAAGAGTGTCTCCTGAGCATTGGCACCTCTGCAGTATTTGCCTGGGCCATCTGGCACTGACCAAGGAGCAAAGTGCAAATGTCCAAAGGAGCACCTTGGCAACGTCCATCAGGCATTGGGCAGGGCCAAGGGGGCCAGGCATGTGGAGGATGGGACCATTAATGGGAGTGGGGGGTCCTGCTGCCACTCTGTAGAAAGGGTTGGTGAGGGATGGAGGGAGGCCTGTTCCTACTGGAGAGGCTGGCAGTACAGCACTGAGCAGATCACTGTGCATGTGCTGATCGGTCAGTGCCAGATTGGAGCACGCGCAGTGGTCTCGCACTGCTGGCCTCTTGATCGCTGGCCAGCCCAGCGACCCCACATTGCAGGCCATCACTATGCCCCGATTGCTGACCTCCCTTGCAACACCCCCCACTCCTGGGTCTACCTCAATCTCCCACCGAAACCTCCCCCCCCCCAACCTCAGTCCCAATCTCCTTATAGAATCCTACTGTGCAGAAGGAGGCCAATTGGCCCATCAGATCTGCACTGCCACATACTGACCCTACCTCATAACCCCATGCATCTATCCCAGCTAGTCCCCCTGATACTAAGGGGTATTTAACACGGCTAATGCACCTAATCTCCTAAATCATCACTGCAACTTCCACTCCCCCCCCCCCCCACCCCCACAGACTGACCATCCCTCCACCCCAATGCCCTGATTGCAGGTCTCTGTCCTTCTGTCACTCAGCTTGAGTGCAGAGTGGGAGCAGGAGCCTTCACCCAGACCGATCACCCTGGGGTCCCACCTCTATTAAGCCTGTCCCCTTGGCATTGCTCACCATGCATCAGGCAGTGCCAAAGTGCCCCCTTTGTATAGCCATTTTGCCCCTTAGGGAGTATTAGCAGTCTAGGCTGGTACTGCTGCCAGCATCTGACCCTCTGGGGCACCTCAATTGCCCTGTTTACTCTAGTGGCGTCAAGCTGCCAGTTCCTTGCAAGTGGGGAGCTATAGTAAACCCTGCTGGAATGAAACACCCCTGACAAGGATTGGGGGAAGAGATAAAAGGTTAACTGACCCAGAGATTTCAGGCCTGGGCCCACTAGTATTTAAAATATATGGTAACAAAGACTACCAGAATTTATACAACTTCCCATCAGAAATCGGCATGGAACCGATGGCGCTGGAATCCGGCTGCTGTAGACTCGCTGAAGCCATAGTGCCCAGCAGGGAGTGCACAAAACGGGTTCTGCTCGAGTCTCACAGCCCAAAAAGACAGCGCAGCAAGCTGGGAGAATCACCCCCACGATCTCAACATTGCCTGCACAACTGCAGTAAAGCTTCTCTACATTTAAATTCCATTCTCCTTATAACAAATTCCAACTTTCCATTTATCGTCTTAATCACTTACTGTTGCTACATCCTAACTTGTTGTGTTCATGTATCAGGATATGTATATATTTGAACAATATACTATTTTTCAATTCTTCCCACCAAACACATCCATATTTTCCCAAATATTACTTCAACTACCAATCATTTGCCCATTCACTTATCCTATCTTTCTCCGTTTGCAGCCTCTCTATCCCTTGTTGATACTATACTTTTCTACATATCTTGGTGTCACCAGCAAATCTAGCTACCATGCATACATGACATCAGCCTGGAAAGTTCCTTTTGTTCCCTCTTGAGACAGGGGAGTATTTCCATACAGAAAATAAGTCAAGTGGTCCTTAGGCAGACATCTTGTACCTTATGGCTTTTCCTAACATTCTGTATGCAGGAAGGAGGAAGGCAATCTCGTGGTGAGAGTGGATCCCATTTGGAGTTCCAGACCTAGATCCTGGCCTGGACCTCTGAAGAACTTCCACTACTGGACAGGACAAGTTTACTGTGAATATTTATTAGTGTCACATGTAGGCTTACACTGCAATGAAGTTACTGTGAAGATCCTCTAGTCGCCACACTCCGGCACCTGTTCGGTACATTGAGGGAGAATTTAACCAGCATGTCTTGCGGACTGTGGGAGAAAACTGGAGCACCCGGAGGAAACCCGTGCAAATACAGGGAGAACGTGAAAACTCTGCACACAGAGTCACCCAAGCTAGGAATCGATCCCAAGTTCCCAGTGCTGTGAGGCAGCAGTGCCAACTGTTGTGCCACCATGCTGCCCTGCGATACTGTGTAGAAAGTGGCAAAGCCCACAAAGGGTAGCCATTTAGCACCACATATGCCATTTTTGTTATACAAGGCACCCAAGAGTCACTCCTAGTGGCACAGGCACTTGTTTGCAGTATGATAAATAACTGATATCCCCTTGAAAACACATTCTCAAGTGAGGTCACTAGAATACATACTGCTCTTTGAGCGTGCTCCACCTTTCAGTAAGATCATGGCTGATTTGAATATAACTGCCTGCTTACCCCAATAACCTATACCATCTTGGTTGTCCATAATCTGGATAGCTCTGTCTTGAAAATATTTAAAGATTTTATTTCTACTGACTTTTGAGTAAAGAAGTTCCAAAGACTCACTACCCTCTCAAGAGAGAAGAATTCTCTTCATCCTTGTCTTAAATGAACAATTCCTCATTTTTAAACAGTTTTAGATTCTACCAAAGACATAGAAGACATATCCTGGGATATTAGCCCTGTAGATTTTCAACTCTTACCTGTTTAAAGTTTTCTGCCATAAATCAAAATACAAAAGTAAATTCAAAGAGGACAGGCTAAAGCAAAGGAAGAAATGTTTGAATGTAATACCTTTAGAACTTGATTGCATCATAGAAAATACTTCATCTAGTGAATTTAATATTGAAAATGCAACAGATATTTTTGCATCAGCAACAGTTTTGTATTTGAAAGTGTGCTGCCGTTCCACTAGTAAAGGCAAAAGAATCAACGTGCTTATGCAACATCTGTTCAGGTGCCTGCTGCAAGATTGTTTTTACCACCATGCTCCCGATTGTCACTGCTTCTCCCGTTCCTGAACCAATGATAATCTCTCTCTTCTTCCTTCCTGACCTCATCAGGTCACTTTCTGGTCACCTATGTTCTCTCTACTGACAAAGCTAATTGTGATGCAGCAGCCCTTTTATTAGCACTGTGCCTCTTTGTGTCTACACCTTGTCAGTTTGGAAATAAGACCCAAATTCAATTTCATACACACCTTTGGCCTTGGTATTCAGACATAGGGATTCAGCATTCCTGAATGCTAAATCAAAATATGGAAGAAGAAATGGCATCAGTTCATCAAACTATTCCTTTCACAGATTGTACCACTTACCAGAAGATGAACTCCATCCCATTTAATTACTCAATGGATGAAAATTCCCTCTGATCTCCAAGAGTAACCAAGTAAATTCCTCAAAACAAGATTTCAGAAGAGGTAATTGCCGTTAAAATTTCAAATTGATTTCACGAGAAACTGCCTACTCTGTTTGTATCAAGGTTTACAATTGTTTTGACTGCCTGAGAGGCACGCAGCCCTAATAAACTATTCAAATTACACTGCATACTGGATCTCTATTCACAAAAGGCAATTGCACAAGATTGTGTTTCACCCCTTAGAATTCCCCTAGGGAGATTTTGCCATCTGCTTTTCGTAAAGCTGTGTAAATAAAGGACCCAGCACTAATGCTACTGCTGCCAATATGTATTAACTATCACGAAAGGAAAGCATTTTCAAGTGATTATCAGCCTATCATTATAAATTTAAATGGAAAACCATATCTACAACAAACATAAGAACAACTGAGCAAAGAATAGCTAAATTACTAACTACATTCGATTAGATGAAATAATTGTTTCGTAAGGACATAAATAACACAAGAAATAGGATCATTTGGCCCCTCGAGCTCCATCATTCAAGAAGAACAGGGCTGACCCGATTGTGACCTTAATCCCACTTTCCTGTCTGACCCTCAGAAACCTTGACTCCCTTGTTGAAGAAAAATCTGTCTAACTCAGTTTTGAATATATTCAATGATCCAGTCCAACTGCTCTCTGTGCACCATGACTAAAAACTCTCCGATATACAAAAAATCCCCCCACCCCCCGTTATAAACCCTTCACTTTTAAACTGTGCCATTTCGTTACTTTCCCCTTGACGGGATACCCTCTCAGCATCTGTCTATCAGAATTTTATCTGCTCTGCCCAAAACCGCAAGAAACGACAAGATTGTGAACGTAGCCCAATCCACCATGCAAACCAGGCTCCCATCGACTAACTCTGTCTACACTTCCCACTACCTCGGCAAAGCAGCCATCATAATTAAGGACTGCATGCAACCCAGACATTCTCTCTTCCACTTCTTTCGTTGGAAAAAAGATACAAAAGTCTGAGGTCACGTATCAACCGACTCAAGAATAGCTTCTTCTCTGCTGCCATTAGACTTTGATTGGACCTACTGTGCATTAAGTTGACCTTTCTCTACACTCAGCTACAACTGTAACACTGCATTCTGCACTCTCTTGTTTCCTTCGCTAAGAACGGTATACTTTGTTTGTATAGTGTGCAAGAAACAATACTTTTCAGGCATCTCTTTTTGACACCAACCAAATAAACAAACTCAAATTAACTTAGGGACAAATTAAAAGGGGCAGCTCCCCAAAAGGAAGGGGACAGTCCGACTGAAAAACGAAGACGAAAAGAAACTTAAAACATTAAATCAAAAATGTGATTGTTGGGGTCTATAATACATCCCAGCCCCTGCAGTGCCCAGTGGGTGTGGAAGGTGTCAACTGCGCCCGTGGACACCGCACGCTCCCTCTCGAGGGACACCTGGTCATGAATGTAACCACAGTACAAGGACAGACAGTCGGGATGGATAAGAAACAATACTTTTCACTGTATACAAATACGTGTCACAATAGTAAATCAAATCAGTTTTAATAAGATCATCTCTCCTTCTTCTAAACACCAATGAATATAAACCCTGCTTAACCTTTCTTCATAAGATACGTCCTTCATCCCAGAAATGAGTGAAATTCCTCTAGACCGTTTCCAATGTAAGTAATGAAAGTAAAACTGCACACAATACTCTTCGTGTAGCCTCAACAACATCCTTTACATTTCCCTCCATTTATACTCCATGCCCCTACAATAACATTTCATTTGCCTTACTTGCTGGAATAGCAATTTAAATTTTGTTGCGACTCAGGTATGAGGACATTCAGGTTCCTCTGTACTGCAGCATTCTGCTCTCTAAATTTAAATAATATTTTACTGTCCATTTTTGATAGGAAAATCTCATGCTTTCCCACATTATACTTTGCCAAATTTTTGCCCACTCACTTAACCTATCTATATCCCTTTGCAGACTTTTGTATCCTCCTTACAACTTGCTTTCCTACCTATTTTTGTATCACCAGCAAATTTGGCTACAATACAGTCAGTGTGTTCATCCAAGTCACTAAAACTGATCTTCAATTTCATTTCAATGGTTTGTACTAAATCACTCAAACTTTTTCATAAAAAATTGTTGACATCAAACAATTGCAACTTAAAGAAACATTATAAATATGCTATGGTTTCCATAGGTTAAGAATGGAGGGGAGTGGGGTGTGGTGACATCAGCATGAATCAAACCTGCTCCAAGCCAGCCTGTCCTGCACCCATAGCGTGCTATTGCCAGGTTATAAAAGGCCTGAAAGGAATCTCTGTCCCTCGCTTGGGAGTAAGTTCCATTCTCAGGAGCTGACAACCAAATGGATTGGGGGGCAGCTCTAACAATTGCTACAACATCAAGAGCTTTTCACTGGGAACTGACTGGACTGCAAGAGGAAGAGGAAGGAGCCTCATGAATCCACAGAACCAATTAAGTCTAAGGTCTTGGGCAGGGAGGCTTTGATCGGATCAGGAGAGAGAGAGTTGGGTGGATGGTGGTTTAAAGCTGTTAGGAGGAAAGGGGGAATTGTATCTTAAGGATTTGTCCCTCCCAATTGCATAGGGAAAACAGGATCCCCACCTTTTTTCCTACTCTTGGAAGAAATTGTTTTTAAAATATTGGGCTGCCTACCTCTGCCCAGCACTCATGCCAAACGTTACTGGCATGGACAGCATATTATTATTAATCAGCTTGGTAAGAAGTCTATTTGACCCTTGATTATTTATTTACCAATTTTGTCACCGCCCACACCCATATAATGGTGCAAATCCATGAGTAAGTGGGAAGGTGGTCAGGTAGGCAATTGTTCTATATTACATGCAAAATAAAGATGGAACTCTTTTGTTTGACTCAATTTTAATTAAGTAATACTGATTTTGCCTTCATTATGGCTCGAAATGCATTTCAGTGAGTTACTGGCTTCATTCTCCATCAGATTTCACAAGCAATCCATTCTGCTCTCCCAAAACTAGACAGACAAGTTTAGACTCCTTGACAATACCCTCAAGACACATTCAACTCCAAAATCTCAGGTCCATTAAAACAGCGATGGCATAAATAATCAAATAAAACACTTTTATTGAGGGATAAATATTAGCCAGAACAGTAGGAGAACCCTCTTGCTCATCTTCAAAGTTTATTAGTCATAAGTAAGCTTACATTAACTCTGCAATGAAAATACTGTAAAAATCTTCAGCGCCTGCTCAGGTACACTGACGGAGAATTTAGCACGGTCAATGCACTTAACCAGTATCAGTAATATTGGAGGAGACAGGTGACACTATGATTTAACGCTCACCCATCTCTGACAGTGCAGCATTTCCCTACCATTATACTGAAGTGTCAGTTGAGACTATGCTAAAAGTTAAAGTTAATTTATTAGTCACAAGCAGGCTTACATTAACACTGCAATGAAGTTTCTTTGAAAACCCCCTAGTCGCCACACTCCGATGCCTGTTAGTGATTTATTAGTCACAAGTAAACTTACATTAACACTGTCTATGTAGCATGCAAGAAACAATACTTCTCATTGTATGCTAATATGTGTAACAGTAATAAATCAAATTGCTTCTATGCAGCAAGATCTTCAGTTCAGCTGCATTGTCAGACTGAGTGAGAGAAAATTACTGAAAGGATGCATGTATCTACTTTATGTAACTGCAAGTGACTGATTTGAGAGCTGTGTAGAAGAACTGGAAATGGATTGGATACCTGGAGTGAATGGTATATTCTGGGAAGAATTGAAAAGAAAACTTTCTTTAATTTTTCTGCCCATTAAAAATATTCAGTAAAGTAGCTTGTAAGATGTCCACCTCGATTCCAGTCCTACTTCTGAATCAGAAGGGTGCACGTGGAGTCCGTGTGGCCAATTCGCCTAGCTTGCATATCTCTGGGCTCACGTCTCCAGAGTGGGGACGGACTCCACGAAGAATCAGCAAATTGTTTTCTTGGCAGTTTTTAAATCAGTGCGGTTTGCCATTGCCTCCCACTGTCAGAGGCAGGGCAGGGCAAGTAGGCAGCTCCCAAGTCTACCTCAGCCAGAAAAGGAATCAATACTACTCTGTTAGCATTATTCTTAATCATGCATTAGCCAATTAGTCATGAACTAACTAGCTCCCATCAATATGCTGCATAATTTATAAAATATACTGAACTTGAAGATCTCTTCATCAGTAGGATAAGATTTTCCATTCCGTAAATAGAAGTCTGTTAAATATCAAATATCTTAATGTATAAATTGATAATTAGGTAAATAATTTAATCCAATAACGATGGCTAACCAAATCTTTTTTTGTATGATATTACGACTTTCAACTGGATTTTACAGTGCACCAATATCCTGCCCAGACTCCACCAACCTGCATTCTGTCAAGAAGTCATCAGGAAGCGTGCCCATGGCGCATTCTGCTGCCCTGCAGCAGATTAACACTGACAGCTGTGTAAATTGCTATATGACAAGAACCCTGCCTCTTTAGATGGAACTTTCCAGCTGTGCTTGCCCCAAGGCTTGAAATTCCTGCTTGAGGTCTATGGATCTTTGTATGGTCTGTTGAATTTTCTATCCTGCCTGTTACAACTCCCATGGCGGCAGAATGGTAAAATTTCACCCTAAGTTACTGGCCAAATCTGATTGGCCGACAGCTGTGTAGACTCAGCACTGCCAATTGGGAGTGGTGGCCACTGCTGGGACTACAAGAAGTTCCAATGCTAAGAATGCTAGCTTAACAGACAAGTACAATAAGAAGGTTAAAGTCCAACAGGTTTATTTTGCAGCAAATGCCACTAGCTTTTGGAGCACTGCTCCTTCGTCAGGTGAATGAGAGTTCTGTTCACAAACGGTGCATATAAAAACACAAACTCAATTTACAGAATAATGATCAGAATGCGTGATTTTACAGCTAATCAAGTCTTAAAGGTACAGACAATGTCAGTAGAGAAAGCGTTAAGCACAGGTTAAAGAGATGTGTATTGTCTCCAGACAGGACAGGACAATTAGTGAGATTTTGCAATCCAGGCAAGTCATGGGGATTACAGATAATGTGACATGACCCAAGATTCTGGTTGAGCCATCCTCATGTGAGCGGAACTTGGCTGTCAGTCTCTGCTCAGCAGTGTGTCATGAAGACTGCCTTGGAGAATGCTTATCTGAAGATCAGAAGCCCCTGACCACTGAAGCATTCCCCAACAGTAAGAGAACAGTCTTGCCAGGTGATTGTTCAGTGGTGTTCATTCATCCATTGTCATAGCGTCTGCATCGTCTCCCCAACGTACCATGCCTTGGAACATCCTTTCCTGCAGCATATCAGGTAGACAACAGTGGCCGAGTTGCAAGAGTACATACCGTGTACCTGGTTGATGGTGTTCTCACGTAAGACAATGGCATCTATGTCGATGATCCGGCATGTCTTGCACACATGGGTTGCAGGGTGTGTGGTGCTGTGGTCACTGTTCTCCTGAAGGCTAGGTAGTTTGCTGCGGACAATGGTCTGTTTGAGGTTGAGCTGTTGTTTGAAGGGAAGAACTGGGGGCTTGGGATGGTCTTGGCAAGATTTGTGTCTTCATCAATGACATGTTGAAGGCTGAACCAGAATCTTGGGCTCATGTCACATTATCAGTAACCACCACGACTTGCCTGGGCTTGCAAAATCTCAACTGTCAATCTCACAACTGCCCTGGCCGGAAACAATATACATCCCTTTAACCTATGCTTATTGCTCTCTCCACTCACATTGTCCGTACCTTTAAGACTTGATTAGCTCTAAAGACTCGCATTCCAATTATTATTTTGTAAATTGAATTTGTGTCTTTATATGCCCTGCTTGTGAACAGAACTCCCATTCACCTGACAAAGGAGCAGTGCTTTGAAAGCTAGTGAGATTTGCTACCAAATGAACCTGTTGGACTTTAACCTGGTGTTGTGAGACTTCTTACAGTACTTACCCCAGTCCAACGCCAGCATTTCTATAATCATGATTAACAGGAAATCCAGGTTCTGAGGTCTTGGCGAGGGGTGGGTATAACTATGGGTAAGGGGTCTGGATCCAAGAGGCAGGGGAAAAGGTTAAGGGAGGAGTGACATTATGGAACGAGGGTCCTCCAATAAGCCCAGAGGACCTTACAAATGAAGTCCACCTTTGCTCGATTGCAGTTTGTACAACTCAAGTTGCCAGGCTTCCCACGTGGTGTGGGTTTCTGTATCAACCCTGCTGCGCATAAAATATGGCAGCAAAGGGATGAAGTCCTTAAAGGAATCAGTAGGCCCAAGAACTGCTGAGGCATCTGAAACCTCCCCCTCCTACCACGACATTTCAAACAAGCTGGGGGAGTGGGTGAAGGTGGGTAGGTGGCAGAAAGGTCCTTCACTGGATTTTACATGTCCCACCTTCAAACCCAACAATGGGATAGCTTAAAATTCCAACTATTTGGAACTTTCCTTTTTAGTTTATTTGAATTGACCAAGTCAAACCTAATAAAAATCAAAAGGAACTCCAATCTGTGCTTCCAGCACAAAAATGCACTCCAGGAGTCCATAGCATTCTGTCCATTAAAATCTGTTGCTGTGAGCAATTTCACAATTCTTCCCCACTGCGGATTCTTGTTTTCCACAAATTTTCAAACAAAAAACTTGATTTTAAACATCTATGGGAAAAGGCAAGGGATTAGCACTAGATGCTTTGCTTTTGCACAGAGCCTGCACAGACAAGATGGGCCAAATGGCCTCCTTCTGTGTTGTCACCATTTTATCATTTTATGATGGTTTTTGTCAATTCAGCAGCTTACAATGTGAAAGCATCTTGGTGACAAGGAATTCTTTTGTTTCTGTTGCAAAGAACAAAGAACATTACAGCACAGGAACAGGGCTCCACCAACCATGCTGCCCAACTGAGCTAAAATCCCCTACTCTCCCAGGGATCCTCTATTCCCATCCTATTCATGTATTTGTTCAGACGCCCCTTAAAACTCACTATCGTATCCGTTTTCACTGCCTTTTCCGGCAGTGAGTTCCAGGCACCCACCATCCTCTAAAAAACTTGCCTGGTATATCTCCTTTAAACCCTGTCCCTTGCACCTTAAATTTATGCTATCTAGTAATTGACTCTTCCACCTGAGAAAAAGCTTCTGACTATTCACTCTGTCCATGCCACTCAATCTTGTAGCCTTCGATCAGGTTGCCCCTCTATCTTCGTTGTTCCAATGAGAACAAACCAAGTTTCTCCAACCTTTCCTCATAGCTAATGCCCTCTATACAGGCAACGTCTTGGTAAACGTTTTCTGTATCCTTTCCAAAGCCTCCACTTCCTTCTGGCAGTGTGGTGACCAGAACTGAACACTATATTCCAAATCCAGTTAACTAAGGTTCTATAAAAGTTTATAAAAATTTATAGGAGTGGACATTAATCAGTAGGGAACTCTACTATATGTCCAAGCTGATCAACCCATGATAATTACCCATAGGTTCAAGTTGGGTGAAGGAATAAAATGCTATTAGCTCCACTCAATGCATTTGCTTTGCCACAACAGAGTGAAAATGAACATTAAACACAACAGGGCATAGCTGGGTGATTTTCTAGGTGCTACAATTGAAAATGGCTTTGAGATGAATATGCACAGTTCTGATGATGAGTACACCAGAAGCTATTTTGGTAAAGGTATGTGTGCACCTAATGACCAGAGCACCACAAGTAGATAAGGATCTCAATTAATGTGCAATGCTGATTTATGCCAGCATTGCCATTTTCAAACTCCACACTCCACCTACTTCTACCCACTGCCTCCTGAACATGTCTTGAGGGTCTGCGTGAATTTCCTCAGAGTGTTCCCACCGATGTGAAGGTTGGATATATCATAGAATCCTACAGTGCAGAAAGAGGCCTTTTGGCCCATTGAGTCTGCACTGAACACAATCCCACCCAGGCCTTACCCTCATATCATACCCACTAATCTCTCTAACCTATGCATCCCTGGACACTAAGGGGCAATTTTCTTAGCATGGCCAATCAATCTAACCTGCACATCTTTGGACTGTGGGAGGAAACCCATGCAGACATGAGGAGATTGTGCAAACTCCACACAGACAGTGACCCGAACCAGGAATCGAACCCAGGACCCTGGAGCTGTGAAGCAGCAGTGCTAACCAGTGTGCTATCATGGACGGATTGGCATGCTAAGTATCAAAAGATTGAGGTGGATTAGTCAGGGCAAATGTGTTGGGTCACAGGGATAGGGTAGAAGAGAGGGACTGGTTAAAATACCCTGTTAAAGAGTTGTTGCAGCCTCGATGGGCTGAAAGGCTTCTTTCTACACAAAAAGGATTTGAAAATCTTGGTATGTGCTCTCTCTGACAAATTCAGACACTTCTTGAACTATCATAGCTCACCTTCACTTTTTCAAATGGACTGTCCCCTGTTGATATATACAGCCAATGAACAGCAACCAATTGTTGGCAGTGCTAATTCAATGCGTCACCTGCAATCCAATGAGTGAGAATGGGTTAATTACATGCCATGATCCTGTTTTCAGGCTGAGCCAGTTCAACCCTGACATGTTATTTCAAGGAAAGTTTAAAAGTTAACTTGATTTGTTAAAATAAAAAAACACAAGTTGTGGGTTTAATGATATTTAAATGCATTACTTTGGCTCTGGGTATGGCTGTTAAATGCCCAGTAATGTAAGCTAATGTGTACTAATAGACATTAGAGTGTTATTTTAAAAGCAGCATGCATTGTCCAAAATCACCTCAAGCTATCTATAATAATTCTAATTCTCACCACACTTCATACTTGTTTTTCCATTTGATCTCCCCAGTTTATTTTGAAGTTTTGAAGGTCCCACACAGTTGACCTAAATTAGATTCTCCTTATCACCTTTTTGTATAATCAATTGGTAACAATAATTGGAAGCAGTCATTTGTTTGGACACTAAAAGACAATTTAGCATGGCTAATCAATCTAACCTGCCTATCACTGGACTGTGGGAGAAAACTGGAGCACCCGGAGAAAACCCACGCAGACACGGGGAGAACATGCAAACTCTACACAATCAGCCAAAATCAGTACTGAACCTGAGTCCCTGATGCTGTAAGGCAGTAGTGCTAAAGTGCCCCCCCTCCTACAATAGTAAAGGAACAACAATTTACACTACATGAGGAGAGACTGCTGATTGGTTAGCAGGTGGACTCAAATTGGTAGTGAAACTGCCATGGTAATGAACTAGGGAACAGTTAACTGCCAAGATTTTGTTCAAATTCAAAACAGGCAGGTCAATTCTGATTGGTCAAGGTATTCCCATGTGGAATGAATCAGGGCATGGCTGACCCCAAAGTTTTTGCTTAGTTAAAAAAGACACAACACGTTGGATATGCACCTTCTGTTTACAAAAGACTGGGTCCTGTGTGTCAATGTGTATAGTTTCTAGCCTTTGTAAGAAAGCCCCACTGTGATTCCAGCCATAATCTTAAATTAGTTTCCAACTCAATTCCTAACACAAAGGATTGTTTAGTAAGTGTTGTTCAATTACAGAATTACATCTAATGTTAAACACTATGGGGATGATCTTAATGCTCATCCCACCAGTCAACTGGCACGGCAAGCCAATAAGATCGGCCAACAGGCAAAAGAAATCAGGTTTGCACCCAGTTTTTTGCTTGTTACAATATTACCAACACTGTTTTACCAGCAGAATCAGCTTATATATAACTTAATTTAAATACAGTATGTTCTGGATATTATCATACACGGTACACAGAGATCCAGGCGCCTGTGCAAATGGTGCCTTTAAGCTCAGCAGCCGACTTCCTGGTGAGAATCACATTTTGCCTCTGTTTTCTAAGTGCTGTACTTAATGGCAACATCCAGTTAGTGCAGAATAGTATTGTTACTACTGCATAGTAGTAGCGTGAAACAGTTAGTTTCAACTGTTCTCCACTGCGACACAGTAAAGAACCCATTGGCAGGTTTCTCAAATAGCACATCAAGGAAAGGAAGCTTGTTTGACTGCCTCATTTCAAAAATGAATTTGCTGCATATACATGTATATGCACTGGGATCCCTACAGTTCCATGTGTTATACTGGCCACCTCATAAATAGGGCTTGAGCCATTTGCTTACCATGTAAGCTTAATGCTAAAATAGGCTGCATTAAATACATCCTATGGGTTAATGGCTACCCTGATCAGATCACTCATGCTGTATGTACTGCAACTCATGAAGGGGCCTAAGGCCATTATTTTCAATCCTGAAAAGTATTCAGTTTACTTCAGATTATCTTGGAAAGACAAGATGTCTCACAAATTTACTGATCAATATATGTCATGTGTGTGTGCACCAAGAAGACAAACTTCCTGCCAACACACAAATGGGAAGATTTCCCATGACTCAATTAGCAAAGGCAAACAGAGCTGGATACACTGCCACAAACCCACCCACTCATCTAAAACAAATTAATTTTCTATAAAACTGCAACAACTCAGATTTCACATTCTGAATACACCCTCCACTTCAAATCACTTTCCAAACCAGAGCTGAATCTGAAATGCTAAACACTGTTCTACTGGGAGCATCTTAAAATTATAAACAGAAAATGTATAGGGAGACAGGCTAAACCCAGTAATTCAAGAACAGTTCAAGTTGTGAGACATCAAATTAAGTAACCATAATCACATTGTATTTTAATTAGACATGTGCTTCATACGCAGATGTAAAAGCCTCCATGGATTTGCACAGACTAGGGTCCCAGCTGTAAGTCATGTTTTCAAAATGCACAAGCAAGTCAGCACATGCAAGTTTTTAAAAAATCCTAATACAAATTCTTAAAAACTGTAGTTTTATCAAAACTAGAGCAAGCCCACTGCAATCAGTCAAGATCTGACCAACTTTTGACAAGTGAAAGCTAGGAACTCCAGTACCATCTACAAAGAAAGCAGGTATTATGAATACTATCACAATCTGTACCAATGGAACTTTGGCCCTTCAGATCCTATCACTTGTCAAATATAATCTAAAAATTAAAAATGGATTTATATGATGATTTCGAATTGTAAAAAAAATGCAAGATTCTTAATTGAAACATGTTAATAGAGCTTATGTTAACAGAGCAATGGTTTACTTAAAATATGGATAGATAACTTGCTTAGCTATGGATTTCAATAGCACAGCAGTTACATTATTGGACTAGGAGTTCAGGGACTCGGAATAATCCTCCAGAGGCAAGGCGTTAACTTCAATTCAATTAACTAAATAAACACAGTAAAAAGCTGTTTCAGTGATGATGACCCTTAAACCATTGGGTTGTTGTTTATGGGAGCAAATCTGCTCACCTTACTCAATCTGGCCCTAATGTGACACCAGACCCACTGTAATTAGGCTGATTTAATTGTCCTCTGAAGTAGTTTAATAATCCACTCAATCGCATTCAAAGAAGCCCACCATCAATTCTTAAGGGCACAGGGAATGGAGACAAGAAATGCTGAACTTGCTGATGATGCCCATATCCCATGAACATATAAAAGCTATAATCTCTGGATCTGCTTCTAACCATCATTACAAGATCATCCTGGGAGCAAAGACATCAACTTACCTTCAACATAAAACACACCTCAAAGTGCTTCACAGAAGGTAGGGGTGTAAACAGATGCTAAACCAGGAAAGGAGAAGAAGTTGGTGCGGCAGAAGGGCAAGATTGGGAATTTTCCAGCCATTCCTCCTAAACACTACCACAAGTTCTCCCACTGCATGGCTGTTGAGCAATTGAAATCTCCATTCACACTGGTGAGACTGAAGGTCCCGCTGGTGTAAAGAGCTGGAAAATTGTGGCCTTCGCCATTATGAATTCACTTACTCCAGAAGGCATCAGAAAGCACCAGCCCTTATCTTTTCTGCCATATTCATTCAATAACTCAAAGATAAGTACCAGGACATTACACCCTTACATTGCTTTCAATGCCAAGTCAGGGGGGTATAGCTTGTCAAAGAGCAGGATAATTCAGAGACCACGTTCAGTTTTAACTGTACATGTACACAATAAAAAGCCAGCTAATTCCAGGTTAAAGTCTGCTAGGTTTGCTTGGAATCACAAGCTTTCAGAGCACTTCTCCTTCATCACGGAAGAACATAAGAACTAGGAGCAGAAGTAAGCCATCTAGCCCCTCGACCTGCTCCGCCATTCAATAAGATTATGGCTGATCTGATAGTGGGTTCAGTTCCACTCACCTACCCGCTTCCCATAACCCTTAATTCCCTTATTGGTTAAAAATCTAATTATCTGTGACTTAAACACATTTAACGAGATAGCCTCTACTGCTTCAATGGGCACAGAATTCCAAAGATTCACTACTCTCTGGGAGAAGTTCCTCCTCAACACAGTTTAAAACTGACTCCCTTGTATTTTGAGGCTATGCCCCCTAGTTCTTGTTTCCATTGTAAGTGGAAATAATCTCACTGCTTCTGCCCTGTAAAGCCCCTTCATTATCTTATATGTTTCTACAAGATCTCCCCTCAACCTTCTAAACTTCAATGAATATAGGTCCAGTCTACTCAATCTCTCTTCATAAGTTAACACCCTCATCTCTGGAATCAACCTGGTGAAATTTCTCTTCACCCCCTCCAAAGCTAATACATCCTTTATTAATAAGATGATCAAAATTGTACTCAGTACTCTAAGTGCAGCCTCACTAGTACCTTGTACAGCTGCAGCAAAACCTCCCTGCTTTAATATTCCATCCCTCTAGCAATAAAGGCCAACATTCCATTTGCCTTCTTGATCATCTGCTGCACCTGCAAACTGAGTTTTTGTGATTCATGCACAAAGACCCCCAGATCCCTCTGCACAGTAGTATGTTGTAATTTTTCACTGTTTAATTGAATTAACTATCAATTCCTTCCAAAGTGGATAACCTCACTCTCACCTGATGAAGGAGCAGCACTCCGAAAGCTTGTGATACCAAATATAACTGTTGGACTTTAACCTGCTGTTATGAGACTTCTTACTGTGCCCACTCCAGCATTTCCACATCTTAGGTGCATGTGCATACTAGGAAAGTTTCTGTCCGATTTATTCTAAAATAGTAGTGCATATTGTTGGTCTTACTATTATTGTCAATGCAAAGTCCATTTTATATAAAACATTTCATTGTTAAATAATTCTTTGCATATAAATAACTCAGATACCAAAATTACAAATTGTGGTTTTTAATTGGAAGGTTAGTTATATCTCTAAGTTTATTAGAAAATTGTACCATAATTGCTTTCTTTAAAGTTTATTTATTAGTCACAAGTAAGACTGACATTAACACTGCAATGAAGTTACTGTGAAATCCCCTAGTCACCACATCTTGACCTCTATTCAGTCAATGCACCTAACCAGCATGTCTTTCAGACTATGGGAGGAAACTGGAGCACCCGCAGGAAATCAATGAGGAGAACATGTAGATTCCACACAGACAGTGACCTAAGCTGGGGATCGAACCCGGGACTGTGGGATTGTGACTGCTAACCCTTGTACATTTGAGGGCATTACTCCAAAATGATTAGCTCTTTATAAACAGAAAACTAATTCTACTCCAGAGACCTCCAAATTCGCCCATGGCTGGGATTTTCCAATCTTACTGCAGTGAATGGAGCTTTGACTAAAGTTCTTCATTTTTGCTGGCGAATTCTGAGAATCTCATCCCTAATAGAAATTAGAAGCAAAAGTAGGCCATTTCGGCCCTTTGAGCCAGCTCCACCATTCATCTTAATCATGGCTGATCATTGAATTCAATATCCCAATCCCCTCTTTTCGACATATTCCTTTATCCCCAAGAGCTATATCTAATTTCTTCTTGAAATCAGACATTTTGGCCATAACTAACCTCTGTGGTAGTGAATTCCACACATTAACCATCCTCTGGGTGAAGAAACTTCCCCTCACCTCAGTTTTAAAACATTTATCCCTTATCCTCCATCTATGACCTCTCATTCTGGACTCACCCATCAATGGTAACATTCTTTCTGAATCTACCCTGTCTTATCCTGTTAGAATTTTATAAGTTTCTATAAGATCCCTTGTCACTCTTCTAAATTCCAGTAAATATAATCCAAACCAATTTAGTCTTTCCTCATTTGACAGACCTTCCATTCCATGAATCACCCTTGTAAACCTTTGCTGTACTCCTTTATTATAAAGGCATTCTTTCTCAGATCAGAACTGCACACAATACTCCAGGTATGGCCTCACCAATGCCCTATAGAACTGCAGCAAAACATCCTGATTCCTATACTCAAATCCTCTCACTATGAAGACCAACATACCATTTACCTTCTTTACTGTCTGCTGTATCTGCACACTTACTTTCTGCGACTGATGTGTGAGGACTCTAAGGTCTCAATAAGTATCTACTTCTCTCAATTTACTCCCATTCAACTAATAATCTGTCTTTCTATTATTGCCACCATAATGAGTAATCACACATTTATCCACATTATACTGCACCTAATAATCAGACGCGATATTGATTTATGGCAGGTTTTCCCTAACAAAAGGGAAAGCCAGCAAATATCAAATTCTTCTCAACCTTCCATTTCCAAAAGAATTGTCTATTTTGATCTCTCACATTTTCAAACTTATGTTCAGTCAACCTTTGTGCATTCTGTTCGCAGCACAAAAAATATCCATAATTGTTGCTATGATGTGTAGCCTAATGAATACATTGATAGCTCTTAATATTTGTTTCTCAATCAATAAAATCAACTTTGTATTACATCTGGTACCAGCAATTATGTGCAGTTAATCCTGTAAATTATAGTTACACAAACAGTGGAAATAATTGCTGGAAATCTGACTATCCCTGACCTTATGCCCTTTTTCAAATATGGAAAAGAGTGGCAATGTCCTGTTTTATAATTATCTGGGGAAAATCATGATGCCTTTCTTGGTGAAGGCAATCAGATATACATCTTGAGAATTTCTACATACATTAACATTCTCTACATTCACTCTCCAAGCAACAAAAGTGGAGTAATGTATGTGTGTTGGCAAGGTAGTTTCAGCACTGTTAACATAATTATTTTTGATTTTGAAGACTGGTTTACTTATTGATTCCTGTAAGTTACTGAAAAGCCTGATAAAATAAATATGAATGTATGAATGCAGCATTGATGGGAAGTCAATGCTAATTACATGACACTGTTGCATGATCAACATGGACAATAATGTTTTCAAGATTCATGATACACATAGAACAAAAAAATTGAAGTTTTAAGTAGGTTTGGTCAACCACAGGGCCCTTAGTCTGGAAAATCTTGGCATAAATTCACAATCAAATCCAATTGGATGCAAGACTTATTCAGTTCCAAAATTTGTTAAAATATAATGTGCACGGTTCTTATTTGTATTAAGAAAGGATAATTTGTGTGACAATAATGCACACAACTCCCAGCTGCCATCAACAAATAATTTAAAAAAAAACACAAATAGCATCAAGAATACAATTTTAATAACTGGAATTGGAACATAAACTGCACCCTGGCAAACAGCGTTTGCATTATCCCAGTCATCTTATCACCACAGTCAAGCCTCTTTCCTTAAAATATAGCTCCCCTAAAATGAAAGCTACAAAATTAAAAGTCAGCAGGTAGAATATGTTCCTGAGCTGATTTATGCAGCTAACTGCTGAGCACCCAATTAGAAGCGAATCCCCAAGTGACTTGTCCCTCAACTTTCTGACCATAGTTGGAGGAATTTAAATCACTTCTCATGTGAAAACACTAATTATCCCTGGAGCAAAAGTCTCTGTTGGATTAACCAGAGTGGGATAAACAGTGGCTATGGAGAGATGCACAGTCAAAAGGGAAAAAATGGATTGAAAAATTCACAAGAATCAATTAAAAGCTAAATATTAGAAATCATTTAAAATGCTTTCTTCAAGTTTAAGAAGGAAAGCATGTTCAAAGAGTTGAGAATCTTCTGGAATTTCCTAAACGAAATCCTAGCATAAAATGATATCTCAAGTGAATAAGCAGAAATAAAATCAGATAAAAATCTGAAGAGATAATAGAAGTGACAAAAGATTATTGAAGAATATCTACAGCAAAGCTTTACAGGAAGAGGAGGCCGCTGAGAGGGTGAGGGAGGAATTCTAAAACACAGAGGTAGGGAGGTCAAGGGAAACAGTGAGTTCTGGAGGAAATTATAATACATTAGAGACACAGGAAAAAGGGGGGGGGGGGTTTGTCACCTTCCTGCTTCCTAATCGTCAGGGTCTGGAAGGCTCTTGAAGGCCTTTCCATTCGATCACAAATTAAAGCACTTGTGGGCAATTAGTGCCTACTTTAGGCTCTCGATCAATAGCTGCTGGCATTCAACCAGTAGTGGACAGGAAAATCACCATACGAGAGTCTGAAAAAGAAACCATCAGGATTACTATGAGCTTCTGAGAGCATCCCTCATTTGAAGGCACTCAGTGCCTGGTACAGGGACCCAACAATCAGAGCAGGGGAAACCTGCTGAAAGCCATCTCCTCCAAGAACATACCACAAAATTTAAAACAGCAAATGTGAGTCAAAAGCACTGCACCTGCAAGTTGGACACTTGTACTTTAAACATCAGTAACAGGGGTTTCTTTATGCAGCTGAATGCACGCTCAACTGCTAGTTATTAGGCCAAGCCACCCACTGGAGCAGAGTGGTCTAAAGTGTGGAGAATGCATGTCTCCTTAACCTGAAAGGCTGTTTGATGCTCTTCTTCCCATAGTTAAAGTTTACAAGTAATACACATCAGACTCGTGCAACTGCCCTTGTCAGCATTGTGAGAGAGTATGATATCACATTTTATCTTTCCATGATTTTATATTTGCAATTATGGTAACCATTTGTGAAAATATAATTTAGTGAAAAATAGATCACAGATAGAACTCAGAATAGATTATGTGCAATAGCTCTAATGTGAGTCTGAGTGGCAGAAATGCCTTTCCCAGGACAGTATTGTCATGGTTCCAAGGATTTGATTAATACTGGCACAGCAGTTAGCACTGCTTCCTCACAGCGCCAGGGATGCAGGTTTGATTGCCAGCTTGGGTCACTGTCTGTGTAGAATTTGCACAGTCTCATTGTGTCTGCGTGCATCTCTCAAAGTGCTCCGGCTTCCTCCCACAATCCAAAGATGTGCAGGTTAGGTTGCCCCTTAGTGTCGGGGACTAGCTGGAGTAAATGCATAGGGTTATGGGTATAAGTTTGGATGCGATTGTGGTCAGTACAGACTTAATGGGCCAAATGGCCTCCTCCTTCTTCATTCTATGGACAATAACAGAACTCTGATTTCTGTTATTGATATAAAATACAGTGTTGTTTACATGAAGTATGACACAAATCTAAATTGTAGCAAAATTCAGGCAGTGTACCAAAACTCCACAGAACAATAACCTGATTTACATGTTGTCTGACTTTTAATTGGAAATGGCATATCAATGAAGCTTAAACCTTCAATGATACAAGCTAAATGCTGTTAAACTTTAGCCAACAGCATCAAATTTTTTTTTGTTGCATTTTTCCAATATTCCACGCAATTGCCATAAGCCGAGTGGGCATGTTCACAAGAAATACATCTGAACAAGGCGTTGCCTCAAAATTAATTCATTTAGAACAACAAAAAGAATGCACACAAAAAATATCCCTCTTTCACCAAGTGCCAGCAATTACTACATAAATAAATGACCCATTGATTTTTTGCAGCTGTGAACACTTACCTTATATCTTCCATGAAAGGCATAGCCCAATGTATTTTCTCCATAAACACTTCAGTTCTCTTTCAGTAATTAAGTACAATTTCCAATATTTGCACCATAATGCGCATCCCTTGAAGGTTCTTGCAACCCTTGGAACTGGCTTAACACACTGGAGAATTATCATCAATGTTAGTAATGGTCTTTGTACCATACCAGATGTTTAAATTTGGGTAGAACCAAATGTTATGTGTAAGTGTGCCATTTTAGTCACATCCATGTCAGCATTCACCTGACATAGAGAACAGGATTTATGAAGTTTACTTCAAATAGGTGTAATCAATACATTTTTGAGTTGATTGTCATGGTTACTGTAATAAAAGTTTTGATTGCAAATAACGTACTATTCTTCTTCCTTTCCGTGGTGACTTAGATAGCATTCATATATACCTGTCTTCCATGGCACCGAGTAATGAGTGAGGGGTCCTTCAAGAGTCTGGGAGCTGATCTTCTAGCTGCTATTCTCCTGGATTGAATGAGAGCGTGCTGTAGAGCCATTTAAATGCAACACCCCCTTGAATGAAGTGCCCAGATGAACCCTCCCACCACCAAACATCTCCCTATGGCAGGTGAATCAGGTGTTTTGCACTTCAGATATGTTGATTTTCTTGTGGGAAAAAAATATTTCAAAGTGCCTAAAGATTGCGATCCAGAATGTGCTGTAGCACTGGCAGGAATTGCACCGAATTTCAACCAGAAATTACAGTTTGGACAGATTCTACCCACTCTGGCACTTTGTGCCTGGAAACAGCTATCCAATTACAAGACCTTCTCCCTCCCTTTTCTCCACATACTTGAACATTTTTCAATTATTCATTCAATGTACTTGTGAAAGCTATTACTCAATCTGCTTCCAACCCTTTTAGACATAGAGTGCTTCGGGATCATAAGAACTCACTGTGTTAAAAAAATTCACCTTTCCTTTGGCTCTTCTGCCAATTACTTTAAATCTATATTCTTTGGTTATGGAACCTCCTGTGAAGTAGAAACAGTTTCCCCTTAATTACTCTACCAAATCCTTCATAATTTCAAACACTTCTATTAAATCTCTTCATGATCAGCCTAAACTTAATGATATTGTACTGAAGTTACAATCGCCATAGCCTGGCTACGTGTCAGTATGCATATCCTCCCCTGAGCTTCAGAGTTTCCTTCCACTTCGGAAATCTAAACCAACTGTTATCTTAAATGATTCTTCAAAATGAAAATGGTAGTTTTTTTGCTTGAAAAAAAAATAGAAAATCATATTCTGTGTTTAAATACCGAGAGATTCTGAGTATTTCCCTTTGTGTATTCTGCGCAAACAATGCTGTAGGATTGGTGCTGCAGTTATTTACAACTATTTCTGACCTGGTTTGCTACTGCAGTTTAATTGTGTTCTTCAAAATAGACGTATTTTCCTTCTTGTCTAATTTTTTGAATATTAACCAGAATTTAAAAGGAATGTAATATCCTGTTTAAGGACAGAAAATTGCGTTCTCTGTTTTTAAGTTGATTAACATGTGGTGACTTAGAAAAGGTATTGACAACATGGCTTACTTTTTTCATGAGATATGAGCTAGTATTTGTTGCTATCCCTGGAGTTAACTGTCAACTACGTTGCTATGTGTCTGGAGTCACATGTCAGCCAGACCTGGTAAGGTCATTCGTGAACCAGATGGATTTTTTAAAGTTAAACTTTATTTATTAGTCACAAGCAAGGCTTACATTAATACTGCAATGAAGTTATTGTGAAATTCCCCTAGTTGCCACACTCTGGCGCCTGTTTGGGTCAATGCACCTAACCCATACATTTTTCAGACGGTGGGAGGAAACCCAAGCACCTGGAGCCAAGCCGGGAATCAAACTCGGCTCCCTAACGCCGTGAGGCAGCAGTGCTAAGCACTGTGCAGCCTTATTTTTACAACAATTACCATGGTTTCACAGTCATTGTTCTGGTCTTGGGTCACTGTCTGTGTGGAGTTTGCATGTTCTCCCCAGTGTGCATGGGTGTCCTCTGGGTGCTTCAGTTTCCTCCCACATTCTAGAGAGGTGCTGGTTAGGTGGAATAGCCATGCTAAATTGCTCCTTTGTGTCAGGGAGACTAGTAGGGTAAATACATGATTATGGGGATAGGACCTAGATGGATTGTTGTGGTGCGGTGCAGACTTGATGGGCTAAATGATCTCCTTCTGCACTTTTGGGATTCTATGATCCTGTGAATTTCACGATCAGCTTTGCATCATGGTCTATGGCCACTCTTACCAAACTGATTTACACATGTAAGGTATGAAATGTTATTTCATCAAGCAGAGATGCTGGAAATTGCTGGCTTTCAATTTGGTGGCTTGTGCATTTCCAGGGGATATTAGGCAGAGGAACTTGCAACCTGCATCCTGAATAGAACAAAGAACAGTACAGCACAGGAAACAGGCCCTTCGGCCATCTAAGCCTGTGCCGCTCATTGGTCAAACTAGACCATTCATTTGTATCCCTCTATTCTCAGTCTGCTCATGTGACTATCCAGGTAAGTCTTAAACGATCCCAGCATGTCCACCTCCACCACTTTACTTGGCAGTGCATTCCAGGCCCCCATCATCCCCTGTGTAAAAAACGTCCCTCTGATATTTGAGTTAAACCTCAGCCCTCTCACCTTGAGCCTGTGACCCCTCGTGATCTTCACCTCCGACCTGGGGAAAAGCTTCCCACTGTTCACCCTATCAATACCCTTCATAATTCTGTATACTTCTATTAGGTCTTCCCTCATTCTCCATCTTTCCAGGGAGAACAACCCCAATTTATCCAATCTCTCCTCATAGCTAAGACCCTCCATATCAGGCAACATCCTAGTAAACCTCCTCTGCACTCTCTCCAAAGCCTCCGTGTCCTTCTGGTAGTGTGGCAACCAGAACTGGACTCAGTGCTCCAAATGTAGCCTAACCAATGTTCTATACAGCTGCAACATCAGACTGCAGTTTTCATACTCTATACCCTGTCCTATAAAGGCAAGCATGCCATATGCCTTCTTTACCACCTTCTCCATCTGTGCTGCCACTTTCAAGGATTTGTGGACTTGTACATTAGGTCCCTCTATGTTTCTATACTCTTGATGGTTCTGCCATTTATTGTATAACTCCGCCTTAACATTAGTTCGACCAAAATGCATCACTTCGCATTTATCTGGCTTAAATTCTAGCTGCCATTTCTCTGCCCAATTTTCCAGCCTATCTATATCCTGCTGTGTTGCCCGACAATGTTCATTACTATCAGCAAGTCCAGCCACCTTTGTGTCATCCGCAAACTTACTGATCACACCAGTTACACCTTCTTCCAAATCATTTATATATACCACAAACAGCAGAGGTCCCAGTACAGTACAAAACGCCACTGGTCACAAACCTCCAGCCAGAAAAAGACCCTTCGACTGATACTCGCTGTCTCCTGTGGCCAAGCCAGTTCTCGATTCATCTAGCCATCTCTCCTTGTATCCCACGAGCCTTAACCTTTTCCACCAACCTGCCATGAGGGACTTTGTCAAACACTTTACTGAAATCCATGCAGACGACATTCACAGCCGTTCCTTTATCAACCATTTTTGTCACCTTCTCAAAAAACTCCACCAAACTTGTAAGGCACAACCTCCCTCTTTCAAAACCATGCTGTCTGTCACTAATGAGATTGTTCCGTTCTAAATGTGGATTCATCCTATCTCTAAGAATCCTCTCCAACAGCTTCCCTATCATAGACGTCAAGCTCACCAGCCTATAATTACCTGAGTTATCCCTGCTACCCTTCTTAAATAACAGTACTACATTCGCTATCCTCCAATCCTCTGTGACCTCACCTGTGTCTGATGAAAAAACAAAGATTTCCGTCAGAGGCCCAGCAATTTCATCTCTTGTCTTCCTGCAGAAAAAACAGTTGAAAGGCTCATGCATTTAAAAGTGAGTGAGTTTCTAATAATGTGATAAAGTGAAAATTGGTTCTGAAAAACATAACTGTACAAGTATGGAATTCCATTTGCTGAAAATAAAATTAATGTTAGAGATTTAAAAAAAAACTTTGTTCATACTTTTTATATACATCTCTTAACTTGCCCTTAATCCCATCTATATTTCTGAATCTTTATTTTGCCCTTATACAAATCTAATTTAGATCTCCTGCTCTACGCTTCCTAATTTAGACCCTTTATGTCTCAGTTAGATATATTACTTGATGGGCTGAAAACCTTGTTGCCTGCTTTGTTATTAGATACCACTGAAAACCTGTAGAGGATACCACATTGGAAAAGACTGGACTGTTGATGCCTCATCCAAAAATTGGTGCAACAATGTTCTATTTCTTTCCAAAATAAACCTTTTTTTAAGAAGTTAGATTAGTCAAGATCATAGCTTCACAAAACAGAATGAGTCTCAGATGAAATGCACTGTCACCGCTTGGCCTGTTGACAAACTATCTACTAGAAGCACACTCCAGGAAGAGTCAGAGTGAAAAAATTGGGGGGAAAAATAGTTCATGCAATAAACATACTATAATTGCAGTTAAACTTGTGTCAGATTGATTGAACAGAATGGCTATTGCTATTAGAAACTGAAGATTAGCCAATTAAAAATTAGTTTTGATTCAGATGCCTGAACAAGAGAGAATTGTCCCCATCTAGTGGTAGCCTACAGTGGTAGCTCTAAGCCTGGTAATTTGCAATCCTTGAATCAAAGTTTCAAATTGAGCCAAAAAAGAAACTCTCCAATCCTAGCTACAATACATATCCAATCCAGGACTGTAAAGAAAGAAAATAATTCAACAGAGAAATATTTATTGACTACTATCTTAACTAGATTTAGAAATAAGATGCAGGCCCAGATTTTCTCTCTTGGGCCAGGTTTGCAGAGATGAGAGAACTTCCAGCTCTGCAAACTAGGCCTTCAGCAGTGGCAACCCACAGTTCCTTTTTCCATTATAGAGGGGAGGGTTGATTTAGGTGTCAGGCCCAGCACAACTAGAACAAGTGCAGAGACAGGCTGGATTGCCTCTGAGCTTCAGCATTCAGTTAAACTTAACAAAATATTGTTAGAACAAAAATATGTCCTCCAGCCCTCACCACCATCCCTCCCCCACCCTTCCAAACATATCCCATGCTCCAACCATTCTAACCAATGTCACAGCACCATTACCTCATGGCCCTCATACCCCTGATGGCTCCTATATCCCCATGGCACTTTATAACTCATATGCTAACTTAATAATTCATGTCTCCATCCAACAATTTTTGCCATTTACCTTCTTCATGCCACCTCACCTGGCATCTACCAAAGACAAACCTCAGATGCCATGCTGACAAAGTTTTGTCTATTGGTGATGTCTTTATTTTAAACAAAGAAAACACTCTAATTGATAAAAAAATCCATTCAATATGTAGAAATTCCTTCAACCGATCTCATGAAAACAAGCATTTCTAATCCATAACTGCTTGGAGCTGTCAGTCAAACTATTCATTTAAAAGCTCGACAATACTAATTTGTAAAATTAGTCATTATAGCATGAATCCTATAATGATATCCCACAGGCTAATTTCAAGACATGTTGAAACATTGATCATTGATTTGTTTTTAACTCTAGACTTGCTTTGTAATTTAAACCCAGCAGAGTTAAATCCATTGACAATTCCAATGAGTTTTGATACTTCCTTGACAGTTCTTTAATAGCTTTGACAATTCCAATGAGTTGATGCACTTATCACACTCAATCATGTTTATTTTTAATAATCCCAAAGAGTGCTTTACCTATCCCAAAGGGTGGCCCATGAAGCATCTTACTTCTCCCAAAGGTGTCCCAGGACAAACCCGAAGAGATACCCTGGACATACAAATAAATCCACCACGTTCGGATCAGCCCTTCCCTGGTTTAATCTGCACACATAGTGAAGACAGTTGACAATTAGAATGTCCAGCTTTCATTGGAAAAAATTTGCTTCCACAAATGAATCCCTGTCTTACTCCAGTTCCACCCACGTGAAAATAGTATATACCATTTTAGGGGTTTTTTGGCTATTTCCCCAATTTTTTTGTCAAAACAGAAAGGTTCTCTGTTATAGTAAAAGTCTGGGCTGCAGTTCATCAGTTTTTTTAATCAGGCATTTCAGTGATCAAATATACTTCATATCCCCAAGGTTCCCCACTGTAGGCTCTTAGTTCAATGTTTAAATTTATTTATACCCAAGTCATAAATTACTTAAATGAGTTCTGAACCTCTTCATTTTACAAATTTCTGCAATTTCAAATGTTTGGCCTCAAAATTCTGATTAATAAGATAAAAGGTAAGGGATAATGAAAATAATAAAATTAGTCCCCTGCATTGGAGAAGAATTCTTTAATATAAAATACAGAACTTAAAATCCACAAGAAGAAACTAAACAGTGGCTGGCAGCAATCCACTGTAGTACTGTGGTACTAATAGGTATACTCCTTTATCTGGGCTCCACATGCAGATGTTTACAAATTAAGCTGATCCTTTTATTGATGTAACCCATTGGTCTTTTTAAGAGACATTAATGAGGCCATTGAAGAACCCCAAAACCCGTCTGTCACATTCTCCACATGTCACTGACCAATTCCCAGAATAGGACCTGAAACAGGGGTTAAACTCCTCATTAACTTATTCCAGAGATCTAATGCTCTTTTAGGTAGGTACCCCAGGGAAGCTTAATATTGTCCTACCCGAGCACGGCTGCCTCACAGCGCCAAGGACATGGGTACAATTCCCGGTTTGGGTCACTGACTGTGTGGAAAGCTCCACGTTCTCCTCGTGTCTGCGTAGGTGCTCCTGTTTTCTCTCTGTCTGAAAGACGTGCAGGTTAGGTGCATTGGCCCAAACAGACGCTGGAACGTGGCGACTAGAGGAATTTCACAGTAACTTCATTGCAGTATTAATGTAAGCCTTACCTGCGACTAATAAATAAATAATAAAGTTTACTTTAAAATGGTGTGAAAGACAGCACCATCAAAATAAAGCTTGTTACTCTGTTTTGTACCTGGATCCTGCTGCACCCACTAATTTTAGTGCAATAGTTTGAAGTTAAGAATATTTAAATGCAAGAAGAAAGTACATTTTGAGCATGTCATTCAAAAAAAGTTTAAAAGAAAATTTTAAAATGTTTGTTGTAGGATCGGGGTAGGGTATAATATATCCACATTCTCCATATAACAAAGTTGAACTAAAAAGGACAGTAGCAACTTGAAAATGAGGATGGCAAGGTGACAGGAGTTGTGGTACACAGTTGTTTTTTTTATACTGGAGGAAGTCGCGGTCACCACTGGTCAATATTTTGACCATTGCTTTCCCTAAATATATTCATGATCTAGACTTAATTTCAAATTCAGATGACAGAAAATTTGAAAGCACTGTGTACTATTAAACAGATAGAGATAGACTTCAATAGGACATGGACAAGCTGGTGGGATGGGCAGAGGTGTGGCAGATGGAATTTACTGCATTGACATGAGAAGTGATGTTTGTTAGCAGGAAGAGGAACGCAAAATAAAGGATTTATTTTGTATTAATGTACAAATATTGAAGATGGCAGGGCAGTTTAAGAAAGCTGTTAATAAGGCATTCAGGATCCTGGGTTTTCTAATAGGCAGTATAAAGTAGAAAACCAAGGAAATTATGGTGAACCTTCAGAAAACACTATTTTGGCCTCATATGGAGTATTGTGTCTAATTCAATTTAGGAAGGGTTTGGCATTGGAAAGGTGGAGAATAGTTCCGGGGTTGAGAGACTTCAGTTATCTGGACAGATTGGCAAAGATGGAGCTGTTTCCCTTGGTGGCGAAAAGGCTGAGAGGAGATTGACAGTAGTGTTCAAAATCCTGAGCGATCTGGACAAAATAGATCATGAGAAATTCCAATGGTGGAAGGGTTGAGAGCTAGAGGATACTGAATTAAAGTGATTGGCAAAAGAACTGGAGGCAACATGAGAGAACCCTTTTTTTTGAAATGAGGAGTATGATCTGCCTGAGAATGCGATGGCAGCAGATTCATTTGTGGCTTTAAAAAGGGATTCGGACGAGCTACTGAAGGGAAAAAAAAATTGCAGGACTATGGGGAAAATGTGGAAGGGGAGAGCGGGTAGTGAAAGTAGATATATAGCTTTTACATAGAGCTAGCACAGGCACAGTGGGCTAAATGGCCTCCTTCTTTGCTGTAATCATACTATGATTCCATGGTTCTGATCTTTCATACTTCTCCTCTAAAATTGTCTCTGCTCTGTGAAAATACCAAAAGTGTCTGTGCTCCAGAGTGGACATGATCTCCAACCCTAATGCTCCAAAAGCTGCTCCCTGATCATATAGTCATAGGATCGGTCATGAACTCTGGTTGTGCTTTTAACTGTTTCCATCAGGTAGGTTGTGTTCACAGTATCTGTCACCTGCACAATGCAAATGGTGACATGAAAATCTACCCTGAAAATTCACTGCCTCGATTTTCGATCATATTTGCTAATCAAGGAAAGGTGTCCATGAGGTTGCCATCTGTTATATTTTTGTTTACACTGAGCAGCTTACAGTAATTGTTGTCCAGATGGGTCAAACAGTGAATGGGATTGTCCTGTCTCTGTACTTAATATTTATAGAATTCTTTGCTATCCAACCATTTGAGCTTAATGCACAATTACAGAAAATCTCTCACCACATGTTAGCAATTACTTCATCTCCCAGGGGATTGAAAATGCCACAGCAGAAAGAATCTAATCATTTGTGATATTTTAAGTATCACCTTGGAATTCTGCTTTTTTTCCCCTTTGAATATAGATTCAACTTTATTAATAGAAAATGCTGCTATTATTCTACATTGTTGAGCTGTACAGGCAAACCTGAAAGTGATCTGAACATTTTCACGGAAGACAGTAATAATTTCATCTGGCAGCCTCCGTTGTCTGCAGGTGCAGACTTCTAAAAATTATGCATGCAAATAGCAATTTTACACTGTAGTTTTTTTTTTAAAGTTTAGCATTCTACTCATACAATCTGAATGTAGAAACAGAAACCTGTACACAAAGTGATCAAATTTTTCAGGCCAGCTTTTCATGCCTCCACCCATGTTGGAACAGGAGCTGAAGAACTTTTAAAAGTCGTGCATGGGACCCATTCCTACAATTCCTTATTTTATTCACATCTCCAGTAACTTTTGCTAGAAGGGTACAGGTAGTAATCTAGCACATAGCATTCCTAACCTTACTGGTTCCACTGCGGGGGTGGCATTCTAGACCCTATCACACCACCTCCCACCTCCACAGCTACAAAGGAGTCAAGTCAGCTTTTGCAGGAGATGCCTCAGAGGAGATGAGGGCCATGGGGAAAACCCAAGCCTGCAGAACATTTTTTTTTATTCTTTTGCAGGATGTGGGCTTCACTGCCGAGGCCAGCATTTACTATCCAATATCAATCACTCTTGAGAAGGTGATGGTGAGCTGCTTTCTTGAGCTGCTGCAGTCCATGTGGTGTAGGTACATCAATGACACTATTAAGGAGGGAATGCCAGGATTTTTACCCAATGAACAGTGATCTATTTCCAAGTCAGGATGGTGTGTGACTTGGAATTTGCAAGTAGTGGTATTTCCATGCATCTATAGTCCAGGTCCTTTTAGGCGGTAGAGATCATATGTTTGGAAGGTGTTGCATTAGGAGCCTTGGTGAGTTGCTACAGTGCTTAATGGTGCACACTGATTTTGTATCAGTGGTGGCGGGAATGAACATTTAACATGAAGGATGCAATGCCAATCAAACCGGCTGCTTTATCCTGGATGACACTGAGCTTCTTGAATGTTGTGAAGCACAATTCAACCAGGCAAGTGGAGAGTATTCCATCACACTCCTGACTTGTGCCTTGTTGACAGGCTTTGGGGAGTCAGGGGGAAGTTATTCAGAGTCTCTGGCCTACTCTTGTAGCCACAGTATTTATGACTGGTCCAGTTCAGCTTCTGGTCAATGGTGACACCCACCCTGTTGATTTTTTTTTTAATTTATTCGTTCATGTCTCTAGGCCTGGATTTATTACCCACCTCTAATTGCCCTTAGTTCAATAGCTTGCTAGGCCATTTCAGAAGGCAGTTGAATGTTAACCACACTGCTGGGGCTCTAGATTCATATATAAGCCAGGCCAGTAATGACAGCAGATTTCCTTCCCTAAAGGACATTAGTAAACCAGATGCACTTTTCTGATAATCAACAATGATTATTTAATACTTAGATGATTTTTACTGAATTCAAATCCACCATCTGCCAAGGGGGGATTCGAATCAGATTGTGGAGGATGGGGTTCAGTGATAGTAATGCCATTGAGTGTCAAAGAAAAATGGTTAGATTCTGTCTTGTTGGAAATGGTTATTGCCTGACATTTACATGACACAACTGTTATTTGCCACTTATCAGTCCAAGTCTGAATGTTGCCTGGATTGTGTTACTTATGAACACAAACTGCTTCAGTATGTGAGTTGTGAATGATGCTGAATATTGTACAGTTCATCAGCAAACATCCCTATTTTTGACCTTTAGTGGAGGGAAGGGTCATTGATGAAGCAACATTTGGACTTAGGATTCTGAGGAACCCCTGCAATGATGTTCTGGAACTGAGATTATTGATCTCTGACAACCACCTTCCTTTATGCTAGTCATGGCTCCAGCCAATGCAGAGTTTCATCTGCTTTCCAATGACTTCAATTCTGCAAGAGCTACTTGATGCCACACTTGGTCAAATGTTGCCTTGATGCTAACAGCAATCACTCCCTTTTGACAGACAAGTTTAAAAAGCGTTTAGATGATGTTTGATAAAAATTTTAATTTTTTTATGTATGCTTTTAAGCATTTTGTGTGACTTTAAGGATGTTTTTAATGCAATTCGTGATCATAGACCTCTGTCCTTACAGTAAGAGAGCAATACTTTAACTTGCACTCTATAAAGATTTAGATGCATTAGAATCCCCACTCTAATGCAGTGAATAAAATCCTCTCTCATTTTACAATATGGAAAATCAGATATTAGCATATGTAGGAGACACATGACACCATTTCAATTTAAGCTCCAGCATACCCACTACCATTGGGAATTAAAATATGAGCTCTGATGTAATAAACTCATTGATGAAATCTTGACTGCAGTAACTGTTTCACATTCCATACTAAATCATATTATATTTAAAAGTAATCTTTGATCTACTATATGGATTTGTTCAGATATGCTTTGCTCCATTGAACATGAATGTTAAACTTTATGAATAGGTTTCAAATTTTTGAATACAGTTGAACGTAGTTTCCTCCGGGTGTCCATTTCCTCCCACAGTCTGAAAGACAAGCTGGTTAGGCGCACTGGCCATGCTAAATTCTCCCTCGAACAGGCACTGGAGTGGATTTTCACAATAACTTCATTGCAGTGTTAATGTAAGTTTACTTGTCAACTAACACATTTTAAAATAAATAAAAAACAACACAAAAGTCTGAAATTCTTCCACAAGAAGTTAAAGAAAATCATTGTAACTTTTTTTGCTACATTTACCTGCCAATTGCCAGTGCCCAAACTATTACATGTGAATATAAGCACCAAATGACCCTGGGACTTCAAACAAAACTGGAAGTTTTTGGCACTCGAGGGCAACAATTTTGTTTCAAATAAACTTAAGCAATAAGGAACCAAAGGATTTATATCCAAAGGGACAGCCAGAGGTAGGAGGTGGTACTTCATACTGCCAGCGAGCATTCTCTCTCACTTCATCCTGCCTCTGGGCTATTTCCAGGATGGGGATGCATCTGGCTACCCACCTACAAGCAATGGGTAACTTATTACACTAATTAAAGGCCTATTGTTGGAGGCTTCCATGTTTTAGGCTGCATGTAGCACTTCAAGAAGGCCTATAGCCTGGTTTCGGTTGCAGTGCTACGCTGTGGAGCGGCTCCTCCACCCCCACAATGGTAGCAAAGCTACAAAGGCCATTTTGTTTTACTTTAAGTTTCAAAACTTGGAGAAAGTATGCATCCATCTGGGGGTGCCCTCTCCCTCATTTGCCTGTAAGGACATCATTATGAGCTTTATGTTGGAAGGCCTCCTATTAGGTACAGGGAGCCAGTCTTCCGGCTATTAATTGGCCAAAATCGCAGGTAACTAGTCCCCACACAGCACGAGCTTCTGACCCTCATGTGATCCTGCCATCAGGACACTGAAGCCCATGGGAAAAGTCTTGCCTATGGCAATTGTAAAATGTATCCTGAATTTTGCAACACTAATTGTTTCAACACACCTCCCCTTTCTTACTGGAGGTCAGATTTCTTAAGGCTTTGGATGGCTGTGTAGTAATCATGTGTTTAAAAGCAGTTTCCATATCGTTCTCCTTTTGCTGATTGGAATCAAATTGCAAGTTACCGCTTCTAGTTCTATTCATGTCAACTCAAAGTTTAAAATATTCCTTTATAGCCTAATCTCCACTAGCAATTAAGTTATGGAATACAAATGTTCTTTTATAAGTGTCAAATCCAAGTTACAAGAAACAGAAGCTAGATATCTTCATTTCACCATTATAAATTGTATCAAACATGACGAAAGCAAAATACTGCTGGTGGTATGAAACAAAAACAGAAAATGCTGGAAAAACTCAGCATGTCTGGCAGCATCTGTGGAGAGAGAAAATTTTGAGTCCAATATGACTCTTTCAGTTCTAAAGAAACATAATCTCAGCATATTGAGAGTGTCCATATGGTCAACGTTCATATTAGCAAGGGGCTGACATTGCTGCCTGCTTTGTCTCAGATTGAAAAATGAGCAAGTGTTACTCTGCACATGTATACAGGCAGTTTGCAAATAGCTTGATACTACAAAATTCAATGTAAGATGCAACTGGCAGAATAACACAGGGTTATAAACCAGACATTACCTTCCAAACCTGAATATGTATGTAGTATAGATACAGCCTTAAAAAATTGCCTATATCTTGCATTTTAATTGTACAATTAAGTCATTTACTGTATAAAATTTGCATCTGCTGCATCAAGCAATGCTTGTAATAAAAGCTGCAGAATTTCACCTGTTTTCTTTGAAGTATCGTACTATTAGCAACACTATTCGTGAAATGAAAATTAACTTACAAAATTAAAGTCAGTTTATAACTCCAAAGCTTAGGATACATCATTAAAAGCAGTAAAGAAAATGTCTGTGTTCGTAAGTGAGAAAGAGAGGAAGAGAAACAGCAGAATAGATGATTATAAGGATTATATTTCTACAGCTGAAGAATAATTTTGGTTATGGCGTGAATGGAAAATTTTAGATAATTTTTCAAAGCGGCTCACTTCCATTTTGACTGCCTGTTTTGTGTCGAATCATGTGGAACTGCTGCAGGCCCCATGGTTTCACTCTTGCAGCTGCTGTGGCAGCTCTGCCACATACAGATGTCAGTTGCAAAACAAGGGGCCACATACAGCACACTTCTGTAATAGAATCATACGTACCCACACCTCTGTATGTACCCAGAGGAGCCATCATGTTAGATTCAAAAAATATCAAAACCCACTTCACTGTGGTGGCTTGAGAAAAAAAATGCTAAGTTTTACCCAATCTTGCTGATTCCATTTTCAATAGAAGGCAGTTCAATCTAAAAATTAGTTCAATTGATTCCTAAAATGGTTCATCATAACCTGGGCTACTAAGGAAACACACTGGTAATAGCAGGAAAAAATGAATTTCCGTTAAACACTGCTTTAAAATTTGTTTTAAGATATATAAGAAGGAAGGAAGTGGTGGTTCAGGAAATGTAAAAAAAAAACCTCCGCAACAACTGAGCTCTTACAGAGAAACCTGACCACATTACAAAAACGGTTAGTTCTGTCAGTTGTGTCACTAAAAGTGCACAAGGTTCCTTTGAAAAACTTTAGATGCAGTATCAGTATTAAAGTCAGTTTATTACAACAAAAACTCATTTACTGAAAGATTAATATTACAGAATCTCAATTTGAATTTTGAGGGGAATTTCTTTTGGGAAAAAAATGAATCTTTTAAATTTGGTTGTAAGATTGTGTACTGTTGAATTAGTGTGGTCATAAACAAATGCAACTATGTTGCAAACAGCCAGATGAGGGACTTTGCCTTATGGACTAAGGGACTAGTTCCTCTGGTCAGAGAATCCAAATCAATGGGTCATAATTTTAAAATTACAGTTAGGCCATTTAAAGAGTGAAATCAGAAAGTGCTTACTTATACAAAAAAGTGGAAATATGGAACTTGCTCCCACAAATAGCTGGGTCAGTTCAAATCTTCAAGATTGAGAGTTTTTTTTATTATTAGGCAATTCTAACAACAAATCTGAAGTGGTAAATATAGTTGCAGAATAGATCAGGCCTGATCTAATTAAATGATAGAATAGGCACAAGGAGCTGAATGGTCTATACCTAATCCTATATAAAGGTCCCAGGACTCAGTTCTCATATTGGATGAGTTAATATATCTCTCATGGTGTCTTGAGTGGGGAAGGGGAAAGGTAAAATTTGAAACTTGTGGTGTATCATTGTCACATGTATTGGAATGCAGTGAAAAATATTGTTTTTTGCATACTATGAATGATATGTACTTAGGAGGAAAGGAAAGGAGAGACTATAGTGTTGCAGCCACAGATAGAGTACAGAAAAGGATCTGTTTAATATATGGTAGCCCATTCAAAAATCTGATGGCAGCAGGGAAGAAGCTGTTCTTGAGTTAGCCAGAATTCACCACTGATTATCAAGTGAGGATAGATGTGTCAAAACCTTAGATCATGATCTGCTATGTCGTAATCAGGTGAACAAAATCTGTCAACATAACATTTCTACTGGCATAAATGAAAAAAAACTGAGGACAACATGACTAAATAAAGACTAAATTTTTGAGTGTTTGGGGCAGCTATATAAATACAAATAGTTGTTCATAAAGTTTCCCACCTTAAAGTAGCAGGTTACTTGTCTCTCATTAATCTGTGAAAAGTTCTGACCTTTGCTTTTTATCCAAAAGCACTAAAAGAAATTGGAGACTGAATTCTCAAAGTTCTATTTCCAGCAGGTGTCACATGTAAACTCAGGTATGGCGGGGAAGAGGTTGTGTATGCGCTGTGGATAAGTCAAAGCTATAGAGTCTGATGGTGCAAAACAAAAGAGCAAAGGAAATTGGCTTCCAGTACTAAATTTTCAGTGGGGTGGAAGGAGTGTCTGACTTAACCAAAATGGCAAGACAGCCCCGATTCTATAAGTCCTGCCCCAAACCCAGTGCTTTATTTGTGCCAGAGGGAAGAATGGGAGAAGCTCATTGTTTGCACTTCAATAGTTCATGGAGGCAGCTGCATGGGTAAAACTGCAGCTGGCCTCAAACAGATGAGGTTTTCTGTTGCGGGATGTGCAAATGACAACTTCTGTGCTTTAGACATTTAAGGAAAGGCCTACAACTACTGGAATCATTTGGAGAAACAGGAACCCTATTGAACAGGTCCAAGTACACCTTTCAGACAGGTCAAGTGCACCTTGGAAGATTTAAAAGTAGACATGAATGGGTGTAAAATTGGATAAATGCATTGAATTATTAAGCTGTAAATGCATTTAAATCCCAAGACCTTTATTTTTAAAGAAATAATCAGCATGCTATGGCTGCTTTCTATTTCACTTATGTGCATGGGAGCTATTATTATAGGATTAGTAAAGATAAGGTAAAGTTACCATAGTCCCAAATGATCCTAGGCTGTGGATGGTGGTGATTTAACTTGAGGATTATCACACCTCAGGTGGTGGATGAGATTGAGAAGGCAGACCTTCATAAATAACCTGACAATATGGAATTAGTCCTACGTGAATGATTCCACAACTTTTCATTGGCACATGTAAATTCACAGTTTGATTGACATTTCAAGTAATTATTAAGGTTATGGGATCAAGAAGATACCATAGAGCAATAAAAATGGTACAGGTTGGTTCAGGTCATGAGCCCTCATCATGCACTCCTAACTTGATGACATAGGTATCCTCATCTTCCACAATTTTTATGGAGTCTTGTCAGCATTTCAAACAGTCGTGGCCCAGAGCATCTCAGAGATAGTGGGAACCATAGTCTGCAGGAGGGAACCTACAGAAAGGCAAGTTCAAAAGATCTGTCTCGTGCTCCATGCCAAACTATGTCCACCACCCACTGTCTCCTCATTGTCAAGCCCTGGCAGTTCTATGCTTATTCATCCACTCTACTATTCACAGTACTTAAGATGCTTCTTAAGTACTGCTATTGTATCTGCTTTTACCACAACCTCTGCATTCCAGGCACTTACCCATCTGTGTAAAAAAATTTGCTTCTTGCATCTCCTTTAAACTTTTCCCCTTTTGCCTTAAACCTATGTCCCTAGTAATTGGCATTTCTACCCTGGGAAAAAGACTCTGACTATCCATTTTATCCATGCCTCTCATAATTTTGTAAACTTCTATTAGGTCATCCCTCAATCTCCTACATTCAATTGAAAACAAGTTTGTCCAAGCTCTCCTCATAGCTTACACTCTCCAAACCAAGAAACATCCTGATAAACCTTTTCTGTACCCACTCCAAAGTCTCCAAATCCTTCTGCTAGTGTTGTAACCAGAACTTCACAATATTTCAAATGTGGCTTAACCAAAGCTCTGTACAGCTGCAACATGACTTGCCAATTTTTATACTCTATGCCAGGACTGATGAAGGCAAGCCTTCTTCGAAGAAGATTGTCTTCAACTTCCAGAAACATAGTGGAGAACATGATCCTGTCTATATCAATGGGGTGAAGTAGAAATGGTTGACAGCTTAAAGTTTTTAGGTATCCAGATCACCAAAAACCTGACCTGACCTCCCATGCTGACACTATAGTTAAGAATGCCCACCAACGCCTATACTTTCTCAGACTAAAGAAATTTGACATGAAAGTTACAACTCTCACCAACTTTTCCAGATGTACCATAGAAAGCATTCATTCTGGTTGTATCACGGCTTGGTATGGCTCCTATTCTGCCTATCTTCACGAGATACAGGATGGAATCTTGTTGACGCAGTTGAGGGGAGTCTCACATGCTGGTTGGAGAGCCAGCAAGAGTCCTGCGCTGCTTCTTTTCCAGAAGGCTCACCAAACTACATGTCAATCAGGTATTGGCAAGGTCAACAGTGAGCCTTTCTCTAGAAGTAATGTGGAGGGTGTTCATGGGGTGGGTTGGAAGAATAGGATGGCAGAGGATGGGGGATGGCTCTCAGCAAGCTTCCTGTTCCCAACGTCCAATCTCTTGATCAGGCAGTGAGTCCCTTTGATCAAGGGTCCCTCAACCTTCACTAACCCCTGAGCCCATCCCCCCCAAGGAAATTACTCACTGGCCATTCAGCTTTACCTATCCTGCATGCTGCAAGGTGACATGCCCACCCACAGCAAGATTAGTACCAATGACAGTGGGATGAGGCCCTTATATTGTTATTCATTGGCCACTTACATGTCTCAATTAGTGACAGGTGGAAGGATCAGCCTTGGGCCTTCCCACCCAGACCCTGGCAATGGCAGGAAGGCTCCAATATGCCACCATTCCACTTAAGTAACTGCTCTTCCTTCCTTCAAACTCACTACCAGCAAGAGCACAAGTTATTCCAGTCACATTTTCTTTCGTCAGACAGTTGATTTACACAGTTTTACTTAGAGATATTCAGAGTCGAACAGGTAGGTAAAAGTACACCCCAGAACATCAATTATCAATAAATGCTGGCCAGCCAGTGACACCCATGTTCCACGAAACAATAAAAAAAACTGTTAATTAATACTCCTGAATCAATAAAGAACCGATATCACAGCTTAATTTAATCTCCTACAAATCTACACAAAAACCATACTGGCCACTTTAACAAGAATAAACAAATAATAGACTACATTAGAAAACTACATCATTTCAGCCAATGACAAAATCGCAAAGACTTTCAGCTCACATTTCTGCAGGTATACATTTTGATTTTTGTACACAAAGTCACTTTCACACCCATTTTTGTGAATGTCATGTCTCAAAGAAAATAAGAAACTGCAATTCAATGTGTGGAATGATAATCCATCTGCATGTGTTATATCTATCTCACAGTGAATAGGACTACAGCTGGACAGTCATTACAAAGAGCAAGAGATGGAAAAAGCTTGGAATGGTGGCACATGGCCATGCCATGATCAACAATTTAAGTGGATTACAGAAACATAAAAGTCACGTTCATCTCTTACTATAATCCTATTTTGTATCCATTTTATTAATACCAACAGAGAATCTGGATGATCAAAGGGCGTTCAGGATGAATCAAAACAGAGGAAAGGCTCATCCAAACAAATACTACAAAAGCCTCATTCATAGGCACATGTAACTTCCAATATTAGAAACTAAAGGTTTTTTATAATTTCACATTAGCATGCAGTGCTGTTGTAGAGAATCACGTTTTATGGATTTTTATTAGAAACTCAATACAAGAAAATTCAGTAATCATGCATTTCAATTTTGAAAATATATTTTAAAATATCGACTAATTTGAAGAACACTCCCACCAAAAAGTATTGGTGATAGGATTAGAGTTATAGAATTCTAAATGGAATTACAGAATTCCTGCAGTGCAGAAGGAGACTATTTGGCCCAAGAAGCTTGCAGCAACAACAATCCAACGCAGCTCAGACCCTATCCCTGTGACTTCACATATGTACCTGCTGATCCTCCTAACACTAAGGGACAACTTAGCATAGCCAATCAACCTTACACACATCTTTGGAATGTGGGAGGAAACCAAAGCACCCAGAGGAAACCCACACAGACATGGGGAGAATGTGCAAACTCCACACAGACAGTATCAAGACTGGAATTGAATCCAGATCCTTGGAATTGTTACGCAGCAGGTAAAATAAAACTATTTCCTCTGCTCGGAGAGTCCAGGATGAAGCTGGACTTTAAACTAGGGCTAGTCGTTCAGGACTGATGTCAGGAAACATTTCTATACATAAAGGGTAGTGGAAATTGGGAACTGTGTTCCCAGCATAGTGCAGAGGCTAGGTCAATTGGGAATTTTAAATGGAGTTTCATGGATTTTTGTGTGGCAAGGGTATAGAGAGCTATGAGAACAAGGAAGATATGCCAAGGTCAGATACAGATCAGGCATAATTTAATTGAACAACAAAACAGGTTTGAGAGACTGAATGACCAACTCTGGCTCTTTTGGTCAGGCCTCATCTACATTACAATAACAGACGGTCCATGCTACATTTTAGGGATAGATAATGTGGCTGTGTCTGGATGTAATCACTAAGGAAAACTATGGAAAGTCATAATAATGCCTTGGGAGGATGACCTTGTGCATTGATAGGTATAACATTATTGAATCCCCTAACCCTACAAAACTAATTTTAAAAGGGATACACTTTAAAGATTGCTGGTTAGGTTCATTTGTGCCAAGTACAAATGGAGAGAACACACATAATGCATGTTCTGCCCATTTGTTCTTCAAACACGCACTGACAGTAGTTTGACTTATTGCAGAAAGTCAAATCAAGTAGTATGAAAATAACAGGACAGAACAACCTTATGGGTAAATGAATCATTAAAGAAAAGAGTTGTCCATTTCAAGCTTTTAAAACTCCCCCCCCCCTTCATGTTCCCATCATAGTTAAAAGTAGTTTGAACTTCAGGTGACTTTCTCTTTAAACAAAATCTATGCACTGATTCAATTGATTAACTATATTTGTAGGGTAGAACTTTTTTCTCTTGGTAATATGATAAGAACTGTTGTTAACTTTATTCTTAATGGTTTTAATGTTTGTAGGAATGGGTTAGAGTAAGTTTATGTGAATGGTTATGATAGGTGCATTATCGACAGGGGCTGTGACTTTGTAACTGTTCTGTATTGAAAGGAAATTATTTGTTTAAAATGAAACTTAAACTTTGGAGTCCCAGGCGACAAAGGATGTTTTTAGTCTGCATGGTTCTAGTTACAGAAGTGAAGTGAGATGAAATGACATAGACCCCAAGCGAGTGGAAGAGGTGAATTTAGATTTTTTCCAAGTAACAGCTTCTAGATTAAGGAGAAATGGGGATAAAAGTTGAAAAATTGGAATATAATCTAAGAATTTGCAGGGTAAGAGGCTCCCCATGTTATCTTCTTTGTCTTTTGTTCAACATATATGCTTGATAAATTTTACTTGATTCACAACTACTAGTTATTCATATCTGGTTGGGTCAAGAGGCAGGCACAAACCTGGTGTTAGAAATTAAGAATTTGGAACTTAGAAATTCTAATTAGCAGAATTTTATACCTCAAAACCCTGATATTTACAGAAATGGGAGAAAAAGAATAGATCATAATTTGCACATCCATAGTTCATGGAAGCAAATCCACATGCAAAAGTGCAGCTAGCCTTCAAACAAATACAATTTTCATTAATGAAATGTGCAAAACCACAGCTCCTGAATTTGAGTCATTGAGCAAAATGTCTAAAGCTACTGAAGTTATTTGGAGGAATAAGGTACCCTTTTGAAAAAGTAAGAAACTTTCTGAATAGATCCAGGTATCTCTTTGGGAAAGACAAGCCTTGCTTGTTCCAAAACAGTAAAATCCCGCCTGAGGTTAACGGACTTTTCCATGTTCTATCTCTCATCCAAGCAGTGGATGGGGCAGTAAAATTTCAGCCAAGATGCCCTCTGGGAGAGGGCAAAGTGCCCTCTGGGATTGTATTAAGTTTAAGTTAGACTTGAATGTGTATAAAAAGTATAAAACCACATTGTAACTGTCAGGCAGTTAAATCCTATTTTTAAAAAAGCCTGCTGTGGCTAATGGCAATTTCACTATGTCTGCTAATATAAATCAGAGGTTTGTCATTAAGATTAGTACTGTAAGACCGATTATCAACCTACTATCACAGTGAAAGCCCAGTATCTTCACTGTTTGTGGACAGCTCCAAGTGGTTGCAAAGTATTTGATGTGGAGCAATGAATATAAGTGTTTTTATAAAATATTAAGTTCTGAATGAAATATTAATGCTCATAAAAGATTTAATTACTTGCAGGAATTTAAATATATTGAATGGGTCTTTTACAATGCAAGTTTTTTTTTTAGTACAGTCACCAATAGACACAAAGAACTTATTTTATTTAACCTCTGCCTGACTTCTGAAAGTTGCCCATGTTGGGTACTAGGTGAGTTACCATAGAGGATGTACATATACAATGGATGGTGAGAGATTGGCATAAGTTGGCATAGCAACAGGGATGTGTTTGGGGTTATGGATTGGCACTAAGTTGCCACAGAGGCATTGATGAGTAACGTGGTTGGAATAGAGAGCATAGTTTGGCATGGGGGTGTTGGAAGAGAGAAATAGCTTGGCATGGAAGATATGAGGGGTCAAGGGTGTGTAGAGGTCATGAGGTGGCATGAGTTGACATGGATGGAGCATATGGGGAAGGAGAGGGCATGAGAAATGATAGAGATCATTTCTGTTTATTTTTTGCAGCTGGGTCAAAGTCCCAGAACTTCGATGTGGACCTTTCACTATGTCTGCTTGGCACCCTGCAGCCCCTGTGGCTATTTGCATACTCTATAATGAATAGCAGGCAGATCCCTGTTATCATCCACCCTCGCTTTGATGAGTCAATCTCTACTTTCTTTAAAGGTTTAGTTTGGAAGGGCATTGCTTTTTGTATTGGTCGGCGCAACATCGAAGGCCGAAGGGCCTGTTCTGTGCTGTAATGTTCTATGTTCTAGGTCTTCTGCAAATGCACACAAAGTTCCAGTGTCTGTACTGTTACACTTTAACTTCTCTAGTTAATATTTGGGGAAATTGAATAAAAACACACGCCCAGAAAGCACAAAATTTACATTAAGTTTCATCAGTTTATCTGATATAAAAATCCCAGTCAAAGCCCAGAATTTGAGACCATAAAGTAAAAAATTAAAGTAGGCGGTAAAAGATATAATATGTGATTCAGGAAGTAAATTTCAATTATATTAATAAAAACTATATTTTTTAAAATAAAATGTCAGGGGTGTTTATATCTTTTTCAAGATTATTCATTACATTCACTGCCTATCAATGTTCCCCTTTACAAATTTCTCTCCATATTTATAATGGGAACTGGTTAGACGGTATAGTTACAATGCAGCTATAGAAATTTATAATAGGGAATGAATTACATCAGTATATCTTTGTCCCATTATCTGAGTTCGAACCCTGTTTCAATTATTCTTTATTTGTTTTTGATTCTCCATGCTTATAGTCATGGGAGATTAGCCCATTAGAAATATGATTATGTTTTTTATTTTGTTTTAAAAAGGCATGGAATGGAAAAAGCTGTCCATGGCATTAATTTTCTGATGCAAGTGTCTTCCAACTTCCTCAAAGCTAAATGAAGCAAAATTCCTTTACAGCAAGATTACTTAATCTTGAGGACCTTCCTTTCTTTGCTCCCATAACTCGAGTTGTTCCAGAGGAGATGGCATATTTGTATCTAACTTCATAATGCCTAATCCTGTATATAAATATTTAGTTGATATTTATAATGTATTCATTATCCATGCATATCTCAACTGTTTTAATGAGTATTAACAGCACTCATTAAAGCTTTCTCAGGGATAAGTTTTTCTGCCATAAATCTTACATGGTGTATTCTCCAACGCTGCATCTCCAGTGTAAATGATTAAGCTGCTCTACAGTTTTTATCCATCTCCTCTCAACTCTTCTGATGCCCAGTCGATGGAGAATAGAGCAGGGGGATGGGTGGCCAGTGTGTGAAGAAGTAATTGCAGTGGAAGGACATTCACATGGAGTACGGACCCAGCACAGTCATGTAGGACCAGTCTCCATGCTGTATTTTATATAACTCCATGTACTTCTTTTTCACAGCTCAGAACTCCAGGCTGTGAAATCACCATTGTTAGTTTTGATTGAAACCTCGCGAATCGATCAACCTCCCTCTTGCTACATGTACTGAGGATGGATACTGACACTAACATTTTGAAAAATTAAGCCTACAAAGTGATCCAAAATAAAATGTATCCTAATGAAAATGTGGCAATTTAACTATGCTGGTCTAATTGTACTGCTGCTGTTTTAAATTAATCCAAGAGCACAAATGTCTAATAAAACCACATTCAAAACATCAGAATCTGAAACTGACCTGGTAAAACTTGTACTTCATATATAAAAAAATAAGGATTTTATAATGGACAAGATACCTTGGATGGGGATTGGGAACGGGGGGATTCAGGGAAGAGATTTCATGCCCCAGCACCTGAAGAATCAGGGGAAACCAGCTGCCTTACAGCCATTTTGGAGGAGGGACTTCTGTCTCTTGCTCTAGAGGAATTTGATTGACTGGCAGCTCTCTAGACTCAGTAGTGCCACTAATAACAATAGCAGTCTACAGATTCTAGGTGCCAGACCCCACTGAGGCAACTTGGTGCAACTGTTCAGGAGGAGAGCCCCAGGTGAGAAGGCACAGAGGAATGATCACAAGGCCAGGCAGGGAGGAAAATAAACGGAGAAGAGTTTGGGGAGTGTGGAGGAAAGGGGATTTCCTGATCTGAAAGAAGCCAGTAATGGAAGTGTCCCCTCTCCCCCTGTCACCTTTCCAACCATGGTCTGATAAAGGAGATATGTTGGGCTTCCCAGAATTCTTCCTTTTGATGAAAAGATTGCAGGTATACAGGAAGTTGTCCACTGGCTGCTTTAGTGCCTCAAATGGTGCCAGGCTGGGCAGACCTTTATAAAATTATAAATAGGTCACAAACAGGCTGGAGGATGGTGGAACACTCATTGGCAAGTTTATGAGTCATCTACCTATTTGTTAAATCCTATTCTATCAGTTTGAAACTACTAATTCTGTAATAGTTTGCTACAGTGAGCATTTTGTCACGCATGGTTTATTCTATCATTCAGAGAAATGGGTGAGGATCTTTGCCATTTTAGAGCTGTACCACTATGAAACACAACATGATACTCTTATCTAATCATTTGCCGTTCTTGGTTTCCCATTTTGCTTTTGTCATTTGTTAAAAATTGGTCACATGGATTAAGGTTGCAAGTAAAAATGAAATCAATTATCCTTGACAGTACTTATTTCTATCTGCAACAAAGGTGTAGAAAATCCCCAGATTATAGGATTCAGGGCTTTCTATGAAAGTACAAGTTTATATATTGAAAATCAGTGAGAGAATGTTTGAGACAAATTTATGTTTTGCTCTACACATATGTTTCTGTCAACAAAAATTTGCAGAGATATAGGTCATAAAATTTACAGGCCAGGTGCTTGATATTAGTATTAAGATCCACTTACCTAAAAGGAACATACGTACTGCAACACAACCTCAGGTTACCAAAGGGAAGGAGGTGCTGGGACAGAAGTTTTCAACAAAAACAACTACGGTTTACAATTACTACTACTGGGCAATTAGCAACAGACAATAAATGCTGACATCTGATCAATGAATGAAAAAATTAACTTCATGTCTTAATGGTTAACTTGTCTGTTCAATCCACAAATGCTGACTAATGTGCTGAGTGTTTCCAGTATTTTCTATTCTTATTTCAAATTACTAGCATCTGCACTTCCTTCTTTTTCATTTAATTTGTCTTTAACAGAGAAAAAATAACAAGGCATTTAAAAGGGCAAGGGGAAAAAATAAATAGTATTGATAAAAGCAATAAGAGAATGAATAATGAGTCAATGGTGTGTAGTTAGCGGAGGTGACTGCAACTTGTTGAAAAAATGAATTTTAACAAGATTTTTAGAAGTTGCAAGTGGAGAGGTGGAGATTTAATGAAAGAGCTCAGAGAATGGGGACAGTGGTTAAAGGTTCTATCGCAAATACAGTAAAGAGTAAGAGTAGTAATAATGCACAGAAGGCCAAAGAATTGGAGTTGTGGGGATCTGGAATACAAAGGAGAAGTTTGCAGAGATGCATGGAGAGAATAAAGAGATTTGAAGAGGAGAATGAGAATTGTTAAATCATTATATTGTTGGACAAGGAGTCAATGAAGGTAAATTGGAACAGGACTAATAAGTCACTTGATCTTATTGTGGATCAAGGTAGACAGAACTCATCTTAAACAACTTGGAGATTACGGAAGATAGAATAAAGTAGCTAGCAAGGAGAACATTGGAAGAAACTTAAGTCTATAGATGTCAAAATTACAGGCAAGGGTTAAAGTATTGCATGGGGTGGCAAAGTGGAGGAGGTTGTTAGAAGCAGCAGAGGAAGAAGAGAACAATCTTTGGTAAGGGCAGGCTGTGAGATTTAAACGTTGACTCAAAGTCAAGCAGGCAGTCAAAGTTTTGTATGCTCTATTTCAACCCAAAAAAGTGGTCAAGGAACATAACTTGAGATAGTGGAAGGTCTAAACAAATGGCTTTTGCCTTTCTGGTGAAGTCAGCAAGCAATCTGACAGCACAGAGGTAATCCTAAAATTTAGTTATTTAGAATTTCTACTTCTTCTATTACTTTATGTTTGGAAGCATTATCACATTTAGTTCTGGCACTGGAACATTTCACAGAGGGTTAACAAAGTATATGCCTAGGTTTAAAACAAATAGATCTCTTTGTCTGTCTCTGTAATCTATGCATTGAGGACTGGTTAGCTTAGATGGCTAACACGTGATTCATAATAACATAAATGGTGCAGATTCAATTCCCTTTCCGGCTAAGGTAAACTTGACCTACCTTCTCCCCTTACCACTGAAGGCAATGGTAAATTATCACTGACAAAAACTGCCAAATAAATGGCAATGAACTATGCATTACCTACAATGTCAGTGACTATTAATTCTGTTTAAGGAAGTATCAGTACAATAAGGAGTTTCAGCAGTACCAGGATAAAAGTTAGGGTAGGGCTGCAACTAATAAATAAGGAACTGATTTTTGCACATTTAATTAAGACATGATACAAAACTCTTCTCTACAGTAAAGTAGTGTTGCGCATCTTTCTAGAAACTGTGATGACATGAATCAGAAATATCATTTAATGGTCTAAAACCATTTGTTTGCTCAACAAATATTATCAGTAGTACAATCCAATAGTGTTTATTTAGGAAAACTAGCCTAATCTACTGTCCAAGCAATCAATAGTTCTACTTTGTTTTCAATTACTGTCTCTTCAAGAAGTGCAAAATGTCAGGATTATCAAAGCTTCCCACCAACATGATGGGACATGGCAAGGATATGTGAATTGCACTGTTTGCAAACAAACAACACAAAAAAACCAGAAAATCTAGTCAGAGCTTTAGCTCATTGGCCAAAGCTTCTGATCAGAGTCAGAACTCCTGGGTCAATCGCTGATCAGAAAGGAATCTATGCACTTATCTGGATACATTGAAAATGCTGCAATTTATAATTTTTTTACTCCACTCTTAAAGTTACAAATGCGTAGAGTAGACCAGACAAACTCAAATCCATCTCCTTATAGAACAGAATCATAGAATTCCAACAGTGCAGAAGGAGACTATTTAGCTCATCAAATCTGCAACGACAACAATCCCACCTGGGCCCTATCTCGGTAAACTCACATATTTACCCTGCTAATCACTCTAACCTGTGCATCCTGGGTCACCAAACAGCAATGCGCCTAATCCACATATCTTTGGACTACGGGAGGAAACTGGCGCACCCAGAGGAAACCCATGCAAACACAGAGAGGACATACAAATTCCACACAGCCAGTCACCCAAGCCAGGAATCAAACCCAGGTCTCTGCAGCTGTGAGGCTGCAGTGCTAATCACTGTGCCACTTTGCCTTGTTTGCTTCAAACCAAATTCCAATTGAATCCAATTCATGTTCCCCACAAGAGAAACAAACAAGATCCAAGCTGACAAGATAAAATATTGCAGCCCATCTTGGACTTGATCTGACATTTGAGCTTAGCCAAAAGGCCGAGAAGTGAATGTTCCAATTTCTAATGCTGCAAAATTCCGTAAGTGCAGGAATCCTTGCAGGGCAGTGAAGAGAATGAGCACAGAAGCCGCATTCCTTTTTAATGGCACTAGATGCCATTTAACAAGTTTAAAGGCATAATATGAATGTTAGTGAATGAGTGAATAGGTAGGACGACAAAGTGGGGAGGTGGGTGAGATAATTGGATCGGGTGAGCTCGCAGGTGGGTAAGGTGGCAGGTGTTTTTTATTATTTCACAGTACGGACATTGCTGGCTAGGTCAGCAGTCATTGCCCATCCCTAACTGTCTTTGAGGTGGTAGATGGGTAGTTGAGGAGGATGGTCAATGTTTAATGTAACAGGGTAGCAACTGATTGGCAAAAGTCAAAGGTGACTTGAGGAATAAGTTACAGCCAGAATCTGGAATGCATTGTCTGAGAATGTGGTGGAGGCAATGAGGAGTGGCTCCAGCTGAATAACTCTGACATAGGGCCAGCACAGGCACGACGGGCCGAATGGTGTCCTGTATTGTAACTATTTTGTAATGCAGTAAGTGTGTTTACTAGTAAAAGAATTTAAAGCGGTTAACTAGTGTGAAAGCTGTTATAAGTGCAGGTACTGTCGGGGAGTTTCCAGATTGTGATAAAAAGGAACTGCTCTCTGGTCGAATTTCGGAAATAAGTCGGCTTCCAAATGATTTCTGAAAAAAAATTTAACTGTTAGACGAGACCTATGTAAATCATGATTAGACAGGAGATAATCCCTAAAGGTGGCCGCTTCGAAGTTTGTAGTGAGAATGAGTGGTGCTGCTTTAGAAGTATGAAAGGTAGCACCATTTCACTTCTAACAACATTTGCAAAGTTGTCAACATGGCTTGTTTTTTGGAGGTGGGAGGGCGGGTGTCAATAATTAGATTACAGATTGTTTCACATCCTGATTGTAAAAGCAGCAGAAAGTGTGTGCAGCGCAGTGCCTGTTGTCGATGCCCCTGTTACAGGGAGGTGCACAATTCGCTGCTCAGTGGCCGAGGCCCCACTCACTCCTCCCGCCTGTGCCCCCGGAGCAGAGGGCTGCCATCTCCGAGCTCCCCATCCAGCAGCCCCGCAGCTCAGTATATTACCCGGCACGGATAGAGACGGAGGGAAGCTGAAGGCGAATGAATGATACAGGAACATTGGACACTGTTGTAACTGGGCACTGAGTCCTGCATTTGTTACCCTGCCATTCACTACTTGCACAGTGTCAGAGCCGAGCAAAGAGTAAACTTACCGCCCCGCTCCCCGTTCAGGCACCGGGCGTCTCTTCAGCGACCACCAGTCCCCCTGGTGCAGACATCCATTTACAGCAAAACTCAATAAAAACTCCTCCTGTCAGTCCCAAAGTTTTGACAGCGGAAATTCAACGGCGGGAGCTGAGTGACAGCCACAGCAACCAGTCACCGCCAGCACATTGAAATTACACCAGCCACAGACCAATTACATTTCAGGGGCGGGGCTCCCTCTGGCCAATCAGCAGACAGGACTAGTTAGTTTCTCACTGTGGTTAAAGGGTTTGGACTGTCTCCCTTAGTCAAACACTTTTACCTCCTTAGCACAGGACACAAGCAGTAAAATGTGAAAAGCTCTTTGTATAAACTGACTGAGTTCAAACACTTGGGAGAGAACTGGACCCTGCACAGAATATATCCGTCCGAAGTCGAGGGGAGGCAAACGATGGTGGAAATAGAAATGCAAAATCTATAAAATCGGGGCCATTGGTCGACTAACAATTGCATTCTAGACTGTTCTTTTCTGTTCTCTTGTTGCCCCTGTTTCCTCACTGTAAAACTGCTTAGTTGCCACAGTAAAAATACTGACATTTTGAGTGTAAGTGAGGCCGTCAAAGTTAAAAGGCAAAATACTGCGGATGCTGGAATCTGAAAAACAGAAAATGTTGGAAAATCTCAGCAGGTCTGACAGCATTGAGCTAATATTTCGAGTCTGGATGACCCCCTAGTCACAGTCCAATGAAGAGTCAACTAGATTCGAAACATAGATTCTGTGGAGATGCCAGTGTTGGATTGGGGTGAACACAGTAAGAAGTCTCACAACATTAGGTTAAAGTCCAACAGGTTTATTTGGTAGCAAAAGCCACTAGTTGAGTCTATTATCAGTTACTCTATTCTGTCTCCACAGAGGTCCTCAGACCTGCTTAGGTTTTCCAGCATTTTCTGTTTTTGTTCGCCATCAAGGAGATTTGCAAGATAATCACGATCCTTTTTACTTACACAAATCATTAAAAACACGCACACACATTCAGGATCCCAGGTTTCATATAAATAATAATATAAAAACAGATGGTGCCAAATCCCTAAGCCAGTTTTAGTATACTTGAGCCAATTTTGGCTGCTCTAGTTTTGAAAGGATGTCAAGATCATGGTGAAGTTCTACAAGAGCTTTAGTACAATGACGACAGGAATGAGGAATCATTACAAGTTGGAACTATTTTCACCAGAACAGAAGTTAAGACTAATGTGTTTGATGTTATAAGATAAGCTAAAAAGAGGGAAAATTATTTCAACTGATTGGTATCATGAATACTTTAATCTTCAAAGACTAAGAACATTCTGGAAAAAAATTATGTTTTAAAAAACATTTCTTTACAAGGTTAATGCAAGAATTGATTTTTTGAAGAGAAATCCATTTACAACGAAATGTAATTAAGCAGTTTTAAAGAAGCTGGAAACTTTTTGAATCAGTGTACAAAGAATAGTATATGTCTCTGAAACAAATGCTTGGAAATGTTTTAGAGTGAGTTTAGACCTAAATTGATACATACCTAGATACAAGTTTCATGTGCCTCCCACTGCATGGAAAACGGCAAGAGAAGCCATTTTTGAGATCAGGTTACAGGCTTCCTTCAAATCAATGAACATCACAGACAGATAGCTGCTTAATTTTGCGAGCTATCATAGCCAGTTGAGGGAACGAAACAGCCTCCAATTGGAGAGATGCATCCTGCATCCTATTATAATTTCCAGGACATTTATTCCTGCATGAACAGGGAGAAGAGGAATCATCAGATCAGACTTTACTGCAATTGATGAATTTAAGGAACTCGCTAAAAACCAAGGGAAGCACTTAAAGACGGGCACTCCAAGTTGCTATTGGGCACATCCTTGAATAGAAGGATAAAAAATGTTTCAAAATGTGGAATCTTGACATGTCATTCTTTCTGGAAGTTTACATTTCTTCTTCAACATCATCAGTCACTACAGAGATTGTAAAAACATGTATGATGAATCAAATTGTCTACTTTCATGCTATAAATTGAGGGTGTGAGGAAAGTGTGGTAATGCAATCAGTGACACAAATTCTATGCTAGGCTTTTCCAATATCCCTCTTAGCAGCTTTAAACACCGAATTAGTCAAAATTCAAATACATTGTCCTGTACTACTCACTCGTCACACTATTCTTGTTAATGTTCACTAGTTTCCTGTCCCCAAAACTTTAAACTTAAAATCATCATTCTCACCTCCAAATCTCTCCATGCCATACTTTGTTCCAAGTCTTCGCAACATGTCCTAGTCTTATGTCTGCTTATGTATTCTTCAGAAGTCCAATTCAGACTCCGAGTGGAGCTCCTCTTCCTTTACCCAGCCAGTAATGATGAGAGTGAGAGAGAGGCTGATCTCTGCTTCTGTGTTTTTGAACCCCTTATCCACCGCCCCCATCACTCCCCCTAACCCAGCCCTCATAAATTCATATGATATAAGACCAGAATTAGACCATTCAGTCCATTGAGTCTGCTCCACCATTCAATCATGCCTGATATGTTCTTCATCCCCATTTTCCTGCCTTCTCCCCATAACCCTTCAACCTATTTTCAATTAAAAATCTGCCCAACTCATCCTTAAATTTACTCACTGTCCCAGCATCCACCACACTTTGGGCAGTGAATTCTACAGATTCACAACATTTTGAGAATAGTTTCTCCTCAACTCATCTTTAACTGTCCCCCTGATATCCTTTGGGGAACAGCTTGAAGTATGGTCACAGTGAGATTGAACTGTTTTATATAAGTTTGGCAAAATTGCTTGGCTTTTGTACTCTAATGTCTCTGCTTCATTGCAGCAAATGTGCCCGAACTGCCAGATCCACTACAGTTCACTTATAGCCGCAACAGGTCCACAGCAGACACCATTCCCCTGCCCTGCATTCAGACCTGATAACAAAAACATCTATGTCAGACTCCTTGGCTACAGCTCTGTCTTCAACATAATTATTCCAATGAAACTCATCTCCAAACCCTGTGGCCTGGACTTCAGCTCATCTCTCTGCAACTGGATACTGAACTTCCTAACCCACAGACCACAATCAGTAAGATTAGGCAATAACACTTCCTCCATGATCATTCTCAACAGGGAACGCCCTTCAAAGGTGTGTTCTCAGCCCTCTGTGTACTTCTTATACACCCATAACTGTATGACCAAATTCCCCTTCAACTCGATTTTCAGGTTTGCTGATGACATCACCGTAATGAGTTGAATCTCAAACAATGACGAGACAGAGCACAGGAATGAGATAGAGAATCTCACAAACTTGTGCAGTGACAATAATCTCTCCCTCAATGTCAACAAAATGAAAGAGATTGTCATCAACTTCAGGAAGTGTCATGGAAAACATTTCCCTGTCTACATCAGCTGGGACGAAGTAAAAACGGTCAAGAGCTTCACGTTCAGATCACGAACAGCCTAGTCCCCCCATGTGACACTATAGTTAAGAAAGTCCACCAACGCCTCTACTTTCTCGGAAGACTAAGGAAATTTGGCAAGCCAGCTACAATTCTCACATCTTTTATGGATGCACCATAGAAAGCATTCTTTCTGGTTGTATCATAGCTTAGTATGGCTCCTCCTCTGTCCAAGACCGCATGGAACTACAAAAGCTTGTCAATGTAGCTTAATCTCATCACACAAACCAGCCTCCCATTCACTGACTCTGTCTACTCTTCCTGCTGTCTCGACAAAACAGCCAGCATAATCTAGGACCCCACGCACCCCAGACATTCTCTCTTCCACCTTCTTCCATTGGGAAAAAGATACAAACATCTGAGGGCACGTACCAACTGACTCAGAACAGATTCTTCCTACTGCTATCAGATCTTGAATGGACCTACTTTGCATTAAGTTGATTTTTCTCTACACCTTAGCTATGACTGTAACGCTATATTTTGCACTCTCATTTTTTTCTCTATGAACAGCATGCTTTGTCTGTATAACATGCAAGAAACAATACTCTATGTTAGTACATCTGACAATAATAAGTCAAATCAAATCAATCAAATTAAAGTCAAGCAAATCAAAAGCATCTGAAAGACTTGAATCTCACAAGCATCACAAACAACAATCCCTTATATAGATTAACATTTTTTGAACAAACAATGAGACCCTATTGGTGCATAACTCTTGATTTCAAATTCAAGACTTAAAATGGCAAAAAAATTCCAGTAAATTAACACCACTTTCTATAACAATGTGCTATTTCTATCCACGCAAATAGGCTTTGTTGACAGAAAAAATTGCACTGATAATAAATTGTTTTTCATTTAAAATCAAAACTAACCACACTTACAAATACCCAGAATGTACAACACCCAAACAGAATAGTCCATGAAAGAAGCAAGAAAGAAATCTGACACGTTTGCTTGGCAAATGATTGCAATCATTCAGAACTGCAGCAATCATTGGTTGAATAGTCTGTCAATCAGGAAAGCAGCTAATCTGGCATGTAAACCATTCCAATCAACAGGCTACTGAGACTGTGTCCTCCTCAAACATGGGCCCCAGTATTCTGAGCTTGTGTAGTCCTCTCTTTCAGGTTCTGATGGTATCAAAGTCAGTAAGAAATCTCACAACACCAGGTTAAATTCCAACAGGTTTATTTGATAGCAAAAGCCACTAGCTTTTGGAGTGCTGCTCCTTCATCAGGTAAGTGGGAGTTCTGTTCACAAATAGGCATATTAAAGATTCAAACTCAATTTACAAAATAATGCAGTGCTCCGAAAGCTAATGGCTTTTGCTACCAAATAAACCTGTTGGACTTTCACTTGGTGTTATGAGATTTCTTACTATGTTTACCCCAGTCCAATGCCAGCATCTCCACATTATGATATCAAAGTCTTCAGCATTTTCAGGCACATTCTAGAATTTCTATCTCAAATTATTTTTTTCATTTCTTTTTTAATCTTTAGAAATCCTCTCAAAATCCATCTCCTTTCACTTTTCTAAACTTTCACAATTGTTCAACATTTTTCCCCCTATAAAACAATTTGAAACATTCTTCTATGTTTTTAGTCACACACTGTAAATATATTATTCCAAATTTACAGAAAATACAGTTGCCAAACTTTTGGGTGAGGCTGTTTTGGAAATAAAATACACCAATACAGAAACAGGTTGCAACTCAGTAAGGTGCATTGTTGTGGGATAAATTGAGATGGTCGGTACTGTCTTTAACTACAGACAATACAAGACTCACAAAGTAGGTATCTCTATCTAAAGACTTAATATTTATTTAACTAAAACACACAAGCAGCTGCTCAGAGATCACCAAAAAGGTCTGGGATAGAGGGGCAGAACCTCTCTGATGAGTCTGACGTTTACAATCAAAAACAGATCAATTATAGTTTTTTTCTTATCAATTATTTCTGCCTTACATTAGTTTAAAATCAATTACATTTAGTATACACACATCAGTAAAAAATCTCTGACATTCACACAGCCAACTGCATTCTACCATGCAGTATAATGATATCTTATTCATATATTTAATCCAGACGCACACACCCACCTTGGCCAAAGTCACTTCCTGACTGCCTATTTACCCTACACAAGGGTCAAAGTGGACGTTCCCACTGGATCATTTCCAACCTGGATGAACATATAGTCCTGCATCCAAGCATGTACTTATCTTCAGTCTAGACAATGAATTGAGTCTATTCATAATGTTGCAAGATCTGTTCCCATACCAGAGAATTTTGATAGGAATTTCGCTAACTGGTCTGAACTCTTCGTCTTTACCATTACTCCTTGTGGTAACCTGCTTTTGGTTGAAGTGAACAATGATTCATATGATACTTAAAATACATTTAAAATTTCAATACATGTTTTAAAATCATAATGATTTGTTCAATTCTCTTACCTCATCCACACGTGTAAAAAATTAGCCTCACTGGCTTACTAACTTTGTTTCATGGATCATTTAACGCTTTACATGTAGTTTGTCAATGTCTAAATGTTTTCTGTTATGTACCTCATTAACTAATTAGAAACTTTCCACTTCAGTACATAACCACATCCAGCTTAAAACATAATAATAAACAAACCATCTGCATAAATATTTTGAAAGTGAATACTTTCAGAGACAGAATTCCACAGAGTTCCCAGAATGATACCAAGGGTTTTACCATTATATATCACAAGATGCCATTGTCTACTGTGCTATAATACATCCCATCAAAAATTTACATCTTCTTCAATCAACATGTTAGAGGGCTATTGATCAGATAGTAAAAGCATTTCCTGTCAATGCTGATTATGCCCACCAAATTGGTGTGTTGTGGATGCCATAACATGACATTGCTGAGCTCTGGAAGACCAAAGTCAGTGCTAAACACAGTGAGGCATAAAACATACAACATTTTCTGAGAAAGAATCAGGTTAATTAATGAACATTTGTCACACTAGCTAGCAGGATACAAGTATAACTATTGAAAAAAGAGATGGATGTTATCTACCTTATCTGTTTTATATTTTCTGCAAAGTTTTCTTCATCACCCTAAATAATTTTAACCTCTTTATTTGGGTATGTTGCAAACTGCCATTTATAAACAATGAAAATAATGGGTGGCATGGTAGCACAGTGGTTAGCACTGCTGCTTCATAATTCCAGGATCCAATTCCTGGCTCGAGTCACTGTCTGTGTGGAGTTTGCATGTTCTCCTCGTGTCTGCATGGGTTTCCTCTGGGTACTCCGGTTTCCTCCCACAGTCCAAAGATATGCGGGTTAGGTTGATTGGCCATGCTATGAAATTGCCCCTTAGTGTCCAGGGATGCGTAGGCTAGAGGAATTAATGGGTATAATATGTTGGGATATAGGAGTAAGGCCTGTGTGGGATTGTGTTCGATGCAGACTCGATGGGCTGAAGGGCCTCTCCCTGCACTGTAGGGTTCTATGATTCTAAATATTTTAAGCACCTGCCAAGAGATGGGAAGAATGCGATATATCATGACTGCTTAATTTGAAGAACAAAGCAGCCAAATAAAGGCAGGTAATCCAACTTCATTATTCTACACACTTGTCACACAGCAGGAACAAGACAAATAAGTAAAATGTAAGAGATTAGTAAGCTTTCTGGTTTCAGAAAGGACAGATATAGTGGAGGCTAGATTTGCAAACTTTTAAATTTAATGAGTGATGTGGTTTGCACTTCCTGCGTGCAAAACCATTGTATTCTGGGCATGAAAGAAAAACACAGCCTAAAAGGTCAAATACATTTTGGGCAGAAGTGAACTCTTATCACTGAATTTCCTCGCTGCCACAGATATTCATGTCAGAACTTATCTCCCTCCATAAAACTCTGCCAAACTTGAAAATTGCTGGTTCAGAGGATCTTCTCCAAATGTATCCTGATTCTCCATCATGTTGGCAGCATTTCTGCAGTAGCATTGAAAGTATATTCATCATTATCATTGCAAACATATTTAAAATGAATTTGGAGATTTTGAACATTATATACGGATTTGTTACTGGTTCAAGGTTGCTTTATTTTCTAATAGAGATGGGGGGGCGGGAATAGGAAAAAAAAACTAGAAACATGAGACCCAGGGCACAACTCCATTTCAGCTGCAGGTACTCAGACCAGAGAGTTTATTAGTCTTGACTGGCATTCAGTGAGTTGGCTAAAGAGCTGACTGTGTAGTGGCTTCACTTTACAGATAGCCTTCAGTCAACTAAATTACTGTTCCATGAATTTTGGAGATAGGTAAGCATGGCTTTCAATTCCTATAATTCCACGTCTTTCCAGTGATCATCAGGGATATGTGCAGGATTAATCATGAGTTAGTGAGAATCTGCATACTGAAGATAATTGATATATCAGCCATGGGCCTTCCCAGTCTGTTAACAGACACTGAGGAGAATAGACAGAGGTTGTTAAGTTTTAATTGAATTTCTGGATTCTGCAGCACATTGGATGCAAGTGATACAGTGAATGTGGTAATAAGGTCTGAATATACTATAAGTTCAAAAATGGCTACTGCCTAATGTTCATTTAGATAGATAGAACATAAAACATTACAGTGCAGAACAGGATCTTCGGCCTTCGATGTTGTGCTGACCAATTAGGAAAAAGCACTGACCCTCCAAACTAAACCATTCCCTTTTCGTCCATAAACTTATCAACTAACCTCTTAAACGCCACCAAACTTGGCGCATCTACAACTGCCGCAGGCAGGGCATTCCACTCCCTAACCACCCTCTGGGTAAAGAACCTACCTCTGATATCCGTCCTATAACTATCACCCCTTAATTTAAAGCTGTGTCCCCTCGTGCTAGCTTTCTCCATCCTAGGAAAAAGGCTATCACTGTCCACCCTATCTAAACCTCTAATCATCTTATATGTTTCGATTAGGTCCCCTCTTAGCCGCCTCCTTTCTAACGAAAACAACTTCAAATCCCTCAGCCTCTCTTCATAAGACCTGCCCTCCATACCAGGCAACATCCTGGTAAACCTCCTCTGTACCCTCTCCAATGCCTCCACATCTTTCTTATAATGCGGGGACCAGAACTGCACACAATACTCCAAGTGCGGCCGCACTAGAGTTTTGTACAGTTGCAACATGACGTTGTGGCTCCGAAATTCAATCCCCCTACCAATAAAAGCTAAGACTCCGTATGCCTTCTTAACAACCTTATCGACTTGAATGCCAACTTTCAGGGATCTATGCACATATACACCAAGATCCCTCTGTTCATCAACACTATTAAGAGTTCTACCATTAGCCCTATACTCTACACATTTGTTATTCCTGCCAAAGTGAATTACCTCACACTTTTCCACGTTAAACTCCATTTGCCACCTCTCGGCCCAGCTCTGCAACTTGTCCAAGTCTCTCTGCAAACTATAACACCCCTCTTCACTATCTACCACTCCTCCGACTTTGGTGTCATCCGCAAATTTACTAATCCATCCTCAATACCCTCATCCAGATCATTTATAAAAATTACAAACAGCAGGGGCCCCAAAACAGATCCCTGAGGTACACCACTTGTAACCGAACTCCATGATGAATAATTTCCATCAACCACCACCCCCTGTCTTCTATCAGCTAGCCAATTCCTAATCCAATTAGCTAAATCACCCTCAATCCCATACATCTGCATTTTCTGCAGAAGCTTTCCATGGGGCACCTTATCGAATGCCTTACTAAAGTCCATATATACCACATCAACTGCCTTAACCCCATCCACTTCTTTGGTCACTTTTTCAAAAAACTCAATAAGGTTAGTAAGGCATGACCTACCCTTCACAAAACCATGCTGACTATTCCCAATCAATTTGTTTCTCTCTAAATAACTATAAATCCTATCCCTAATAATTCTTTCCAATACTTTGCCCACAACAGAAGTAAGACTCACCGGTCTATAATTCCCAGGAAAGTCTCTATTCCCCTTCTTGAACAATGGGACCACATTCGCTATCCTCCAGTCTTCCGGCACTATACCCGTAACCAACGACGACCTGAAGATCAGAGCCAGAGGCTCTGCAATCGCCTCTCTCGCCTCCCAGAGAATCCTAGGGTAAATCCCGTCCGGCCCAGGGGACTTATCTAACTTCAAACCCTCAAGAATATCTAGCACATCCTCCTTATCTACTTCAATACTTTCCAGTTTGCAACCCTGTATCCCAGTGTTCTCCACAACTACATTTACATCTCCCTGCGTGAATACCGAAGAGAAATATTTGTTCAGTGCCTCTCCAATCTCTTCAGGCTCCACGCACAACTTCCCACTGCTGTCTCTGACTGGCCCTAATCTTGCCCTAACCAATCTTCTATTCTTAACATATCTAAAGAAAGCTTTAGGATTCTCCTTGATCCTATCAGCCAAAGTCTTCTCGTGTCCCCTTTTAGCTCTCCTCAACTCACTCTTTAGCTCCCTCCTGGCTAATCTATAGCTATCCATTGCACTAACTGAGCCTTCAAGCCTCATCCTGACATAAGCCTCCTTTTTCCTTTTAACCAGCGAATTAACTTTTTTAGTACACCATGGTTCCCTTACTCGACCATTTCCTTCTTGCCTGACAGGGACATACTTATCAAGGACTCGCAGTAGCTGCTCCTTGAATAAGCTCCACATTTCAGATGTTCCCAGTCCCTGTAGTTTCCTAGTCCAACCTATGCACCCTAATTCCCTCCTTATGGCCTCTTAATTACCATTCCCCCAGCTATAACTACTGCCCCCAGCTTCATGCCTATCCCTATCCATCACTAAGGTGAACGTAACCAAATTGTGGTCACTATCACCAAAATGTTCACCAACTTCCAAGCCTAACACCTGGTCTGGCTCATTGCCCAGCACCAAATCCAATGTAGCCTCACCTCTAGTTGGCCTATCTACATACTGAGTCAAAAAACCTTCCTGCACACTCTGTACGAAAACTGACCCCTCTAACGAGCTAGAGCTATAGCTATTCCAATCAATATTAGTAAAGTTAAAGTCCCCAATAACAATTACCCTATTACTTTCACTCCTGTCCAGGATCGACTTAGCAATCCTTTCCTCTACCTCTCTAGAACTTTTAGGAGATCTATAAAAGACTCCCAATAGGGTGACCTCTCCTCTCCTGTTTCTAATCTCAGCCCATACTACCTCATCAGACAAGTCCTCATCAAACTTCCTTTCTGTCACTGTGATACAGTCTTTGACTAATAATGCCACTCCTCCCCCACTTCTACCTCCTTCTCTACTCTGACTGAAGCATTTGAATCCCAGAACCTGCAACAACCATTCCTGTCCCTGCTCTATCCATGTCTCTGAAATGGCCACGTCATCGAAATTCCAGGTACTGATCCAAGCTGCAAGTTCCTCCACCTTATTGCGAATACTTCTTGCATTAAAGTATACGCATTTCAAACCATTTGGTTTGTATACTGCAAATCCACGTATAACATGTGTATGCTTGTCATGGTGTTCATTGTCTGCAACTCAATAATCACACATGTATTCTGCAATAGGTGCCTTCTGGAAGGATGGATATAGATGAGTAAGACTTATGCCGAGCTGTTGTGGCTCCGAATGCCTTTTTGTATCCTTAGACAGTTACATTGGATAAGATGGGTATAGAAGGATATGGGCCAAATGCGGGCAATTGGGACTGACTTCGGGGTTTAAAATAAAAGGATAGCGTGGACATGTTGGGTCAAAGGGGCTGTTTCCATGCTGTAAACCTCTATGATATTATGACTCTATGACTGAGGTGGAAAACATGTTCACACCTGCCATCAGATAGTGATGAGAAGGACAATTGGGATACTGAAAAATTACTTCACATACATCCTCTAATACTTCCAAGAGTAGCAAGGAAAATCATCATCTGCTACACACCTCACTATTATACAATGGTGCAAAGTCTAGACCTTAACGCACGCAGAGAAAACCTAATTGGAGGTAAAAACCCTGTCCTATGGCAGCTGAAGCCAGGAGATGGAGCATTACCCAGGAGGCAGAATTTCAAGGGGTCTGCAGCCTGATCATAATATTTGACACAAGCTTTCACTTAATGAATGCAGTGGAGAGGATTTCATGAGGATGGAGAATTTTATTTCGCTTAAAAGTTTGTTTTATTGCAATCTTTTTTCATACAAATAAAAGCCTATTGCTACAAAAATATAAACCTTAGTTTGAACTTCCAATAAATTGTTAATATGACCCCAAGAAAAATACTTAAACTTGAAAGATTGTAATGTTAAAATCTCTAATAAACTAGCATTATTTATAAATAAATAGTTTTTAATGAACAATAATTGCCAGCGGAGGTAGTGGAAGCAGGTACGATAGTGAGTTTTAAGGAGTGTCTGGCCAAATACATGAATAGAATGGGAATAGAGGGATATGTCCTCGGATGGGTAGGGGGTTTTAGTTCAGTTAGGCAGCATGGTTGGTGAAGGCTTGGAAGCCAAAGGGCCTATTCCTGTGCTGTAATTTTCTTTGTTCTTTGTTAACAATAATTTGGAAAAGTTGCCAACTGGTGTAATCTAAACATTTAAATAGTAAACATTTTGAAAACTTTGAAAGATTGAAATAAAAATTAACTGTACAAACAATGAGTTGTCCTTCGCAGCAAACAAAAATATTGCTGGTTTTGTGAGGCTTCCTGATGATAAACTGTCCCAGCAACTCTGATCTTCACTATAGTGTGGTCCATTTTCCTAGCAGCTTCTCCACTTATTCCATATCGAGTGAGAAAGCAGAGCTCTGGCACACTGTTCCAATTCTTCATCCTTTCCCAAACCTTACACATATTCTTGCTCTCGGAAAAAAAAATGCCTTTGAATGAGAGATGCCCCCCTCCCCACAGGGAAAACACAAGTAAACATTTATGGTTTGCTTGTCATTCATGCTACGTAGTTAGCACTGCTGCCTCATAACATCAGGGACGAGGGTTCAATTCGTGACTTGGGTCACTGTCTGTGCGGCGTCTGCATGTTCTCCCTGTGTCTACATGGGTTTCCTCTGGATGCTCTGATTTCCTCCCAGAAAGATGTGCCAGTTAGGTGCTTTGGCCATGCTAAATTCTCCCTCAGTGTATGCAACAGGCACTGGAATGTGGCAATTTGGGGATTTTCACAGTAAATTTATTGCAGTGTTAATGTAAGCTTACTGATACTAATAAATAAACTTTAAATGGTGAACCTCACAGCCAGGTGCTGAATCAATATCTATGGCCTTGACACCATGGATTTAATTAGGGTGGTGACAGGAAGGTGGGAAAGTTCCCTTGTTACCTTCCTGCGTGATTGTATGCTCCCTTGCCACCGTACATGCTGGGGGAGATCTCAAAATTCTGCTGGTGAACCAAATGGAAAGGCCTCAGTCAAAAATCAATCCTGAGTGACCTACTGCCATATCAGTTTGACCATCTTAGAGATTAACTGTGTGGTTTACTTGAAACTATTCGGTTTACAATTCTCAGTCAATATACGAGAGTTAGTTTAGGGATTGTGATAATCAAAATTCTTGGCCTCCAAACTTACGGATGAGGAAAATTCATCTACAAGTGACACTTTGAAAGTACTTCATTAGCTGTGAAGTGCTGGTGACATCTTCTGGTTGTAAAAATTACTGGATAGATCTCATTTTCTTTATTGTTGAAGAAAAGTACAACTGGCTCGAATAATGTAAAACTGTACATTTTGCTAGGCTATAAATAATCATTTCTGTATGAATATCTCAGGCAGGTACACCTCTAGAACTAAGTATAGATGAAAAAGGATCACTAGAGGCTTGTTATCCACCCATTGCTCTTCCTTTGGTCTATCTTTTCATTCTGCATAAACATAAGGAAGGAGGAATGGTATTCACCAACACTATGGGCAAATTAAAAAATGAAAGTTTGTCAACACTTGACACAATGTATCCTGACCACCTAAGTGGAAATCAGCAAGAAAAAAGTGAAAGGTTATCATTTGCTGCACCAATCTCACTGTTGGAGCTTTGTACATCTAATTGAAAGGCACTAAAAGCTGTCAGGGCTGAAGGACGTATCCGATAACCTATTAAGCTTTGATCTAATTGAGACATTTAAAAGAATAAAAGTTCCCATAGAGTAAATACAAAGAAATTAAAATAAAAACAACATACTGTAGATGTTAGAAATCTGAAATAAAATAAAATGCTGCAAAACCTTAGTAAGTGTGGAAAAGTCTGAAATAGTGATTTGAAATATTAAGGCCAAAATTTTCTGGCTGTTTAGACCCTGCCATAGCTGCACTCAAGGATGCAGAATATGGTGCTCAGCCAAATCTCCATTCATTGCAGTAGGACTAGAGAATCCTGCTGGTTTGAAAGGCTTGAAAGCTCTGCCTTAATTCTATTTCTCTCTTCAGAGATGTTGCCAGACCTGCTGAGTTTATCCAATATTTTCTGTTTCATTACAAAGAAATTAAAGCTTCTTTTGCAAGAATTCAAAAAAAGAGGCATTATCTTAATATTAGGGTGAGACCAAAGATATGTTTATGGGGTGGAGGCTTCGCCAACTGGACCAGCATTTATTGCCCATCTTAATTGTCCTTGACAACATGGTGGTGAGCTGTATTTTTGAACCATTGCAGTCTATGTGGCTTTTTTGTGTTTACTCTAGGTACATGCAATGGTAATTAGGGCCACATATAATGTCTGATTTTTATTTGGTCACCTAGTGGGAACTGGTGGCAGCAGCCAACATTAACCGTTGCATGGCCATACAGCAATCCAGAACTGTCTGCGCCTTTGCTCAGGAAGCGCAGCAACCTGAAAGAAATTGTGCAATACACAAAATCAACAAACTATGCATAATGGAGGGAAATTATGTGGATTATTGGGAACAGCCCTAAAATCAAAATACTCTACTAATGACTTTCCTTCATTCCTCTGGCTCCAATTTTGCCTGGTGTCTTCATACAGGTTGAAGCAGATATATCTAATTTGCATTTTTACTGGTAAAACTGATGCAGCACAAGGCACTGAACCCATTCAATATCATCGTGCTGTACAAGCACATAACAGAAACTGTGATGGTATTTAAAGAAATGCTTATCTGCATGTAGGGTTAATGGAGGAATTCCTGGAGATTTAATTGTGTGACATTTGACACTATAATATCTGAGTACATGACTTACTCAAATGTTACTTTATTTACTTTATGAAGATTGGGATTCCTTTGGATGAGTACTTTTTCTGTAGTTTTGTGGCAGCCGCTGTTGTGCCAAAGAATCAGGTTGCCAACTGTAAATTGAGGATAGGAAAGCATGGAAGCTGAAGGTAGATGAGCAATTTGCAGACAGGACACCAGAACAACTTTGACTCTGTAAGGAATGGTAACTCACTGTAATTTTACTGATTATTGATTGTAATACAGATAATACTCAGATTCTCTTCATAATTAACAAGTACGACTACCTACTGATAGTCTGCATGGAAGTCAAAGTAATAGTTATAATGATTTGAAATACCTGCAGAAATCCCATAACCTTTTACGATTCACTCTAGAAACAAAGACAGATGTATTACAAAAGTGTGGTCAGGTTTCCCAGTCAATGCCACTTTTAAGTGGCCACATTTGTCTCCCTATTTCCTTGGACACTGATTCAATGCAATGGTGACAGTTCTGAACTGATCACCACAGTCACTGCTAATCTGTACTTGGACTTCACACATGAACAGCACAGAGCAGCTGGAACCAAGCCAAGCAATCACATAAAAGGCAGGATTCTTTGTTTGGTACTTTTCATAGGTTGTAATGTCCCACTCAAGCCAGTACTTTTAAATCACTCTGAGTTTTGTTTCAATCAAGGAACATTTTTATAGAGGTATAGAAATGTTAGCACAGGAGTTTCTGGGACCTGTGGCAGTGTTGGTGCTCTTGTTGCCATTCTAACCCTCCTCACAACAGCACCCCAAATTATTCCTTTTCAGATATTACTTCTATTTCATTTAAAATAAAGTTTTCATATCTACCTCATATGGTGAAGTATCCTAAAGTCTAATATCCTTCAGTTAAGCATGTTTCCTCTTCTCTTCCTTTTAGGGAAAAATCATTATTTTCCAATCTCTAGTTCTCCATTCACTCACTGGTGGAAATGATCTTTTTCCATTTATCAACTGTTAGGTTTTCATATTTCATTAACCCCTTTACCTGCTTGTTCCTCTCTCAGTGATGATCATATTTGTCACATTGCTACCACTCCCTGTTCTGTTGAATTTGCCTCAATGCCCATAGCAATTCATGATCTCTCTTTCCCTTTCCCTCAGTCCCTATTCCACATTCCACAGTCTCCCTCTGTCTCTCATTGATCTCACAATTCCCCGAAAAACTCAAATCACCTCTCTTCCTTCAGTCTCAAGTCTGAAAGTAAATTGGTAACAAGGAGAAATAGAGTATTTAGAGTGTGAGTAAGATGTTAGAGATTCAAAGGAGGAAACATGGTATGAATTTTGCAATTACTTTCTAAAGGTCAGTTTCATGAAATGAAGTTAACTAAATTTAACTTTTGTCTACTTCAAATAAAAGAAGATCAAAAGAGAAAAATTGTACATTAGAAGCAAAACTTATGCAAGGGGAATTATTGTGAGACCTCAGCCCACAGAAGAAGGGATACCCAGCAACCCATGTCTGTGAAGAAAACCTATTTGAATAACTAGTTGAGTTGTCCTATATCAGAAACCAACCATACATAAACAAATGGTCACAAGAGGGTACTATTACACTCCTCTTTCCTTAATGAAAATGTTATACACAGTTCAATATCTATTTGAAGCAGGTAGATACAGTTCATTCTCATGTGCATTTTTTTATTTTTAATTAATTTAGAAATCCAACTTAATTGTTGGAATTCTATTCCTAAGAGGATGCTGCCTCTCTTGACCTAAACTTTCAGACTTGAGGAACAGTATTGACTCATTTGGGCCAGAGTCTGCGAAGTTTTCTCTAACAAGCATTGATTTGGCCTTTAACTTTGAATTAAATTCTTCACTTCATCAGGCATGTTTGACTCTGACTCAGATCTGAATTGGTTTCAGGCACTTATGTTGTAGCACCTAATGCTCTACTCATATCCCAACTATCTTATTAATCATTTAATTTTTCTCAACTTCCTTTTTTGTGAAGCCCTGAAGGTAAAATATGGTCTACATCTACAAACCTAACTCATCCATTACCAAACAGCTTGAACAAATATGTGCGAGAATCATTATCTTTCACAACTCTCTTTCTGCCCGGATTGTTTCTCTTCTACTTACTGTGATAAATGTGGTTTTACAATGAAAACCTCATTCTAATCTGTCTTCAAAGAAGCAATTCAGCCAGCACTCTGCCTGTAGTAGTGTGAGTTTATTGCATCAAATAAACAAAACATATTACTAGAACATCTGACATTTCTTCCAATTTATATGTAGCATTAGCTTAACAATTTGAACATTGCATTCTGCTGCTCTATTTGAAGCAGGTAGATACAGTTCATTCTCATAAATTTTATAAACACTTTTGAACAAAACTGAAGCTTGTTGCCAGATACAGTTTCTTCTGGGAACCCATAAACAGTAAACAAACAATGGAAAATAGCTGAATTTTGTTAGTTGCTGTTTGGTTCAACAGAAACCCCTCAGATACCTTCTAATGGCTTTCACAATGAATAACAGTTGCCTTTCAAGTTCTGTAAATTTTATGTGCATTCTTTGCCATATTCTGGCAGGCCATTTCATAGTTGCAAAGATGGCAGCTTCTTTTCTATTTGAAAAACTCTGCACTCCCCACTGTCTCTCCTGCATCCTTATCTAATCCTGGCCACCAGAAATAGTTTCTCACTATACTCTTTGTTAAGCTCACCCCCAAGTGTTGATCATGAAGATCACACAGCAACTGTGATCTGTAATTTTCATGAATTAGAACTTTGGCTCCCCAATATCACACTGGTCACTCAGTCTTATGCAAAACAAAATTGATTTCTAAAACCAGTGCATGGATTTAGACTCTAATCGCCAGAATAAGAAAATTTTGGTCAAGGAGTAACCGTATTAGCAAAAAGGACAATCATTAATTTAGAAAGAAATGGACAAAGTTTATTGGACAATAAAGATTGATTATTAACATTTCATTAGTTGAGGCATGACACGATACATAAATTTAATGCACCCTTTGGTCTGTCTTTCTTATGGACACAGGAGCTTCATGGTTCTTCTCTTTCTGATTTCTTGAACATGGTCTTTTGATTCTCAACATCCTTCAGGATTTTACTTTGGCTAACTTAGCTCTATTATGTATGCAATTTCTTTTGCAGCTTTAAGACTTCAATTTGAGTATGTCCTTTTCTATAGCTTCCCAGTCCACCTTAACTGCTGGAGCTATAGCTGCCTGCTGATTATTCTCTCTCTCTTTAGCCCTGCCAATCCTATTTCTCCTGGATCTACTGATCTCTAATACTGGATTGTTACAGCAATAATCAGCTTTTTGACAGTTGCTTTGGCCACTAACAGAATCTAATTCAGGGTTCTTACAAAAATCCCTCAACATAAGAAACAATATATTTTACTGTTTCCAGTACATGTAACAATAATAAATCAGATCAAAAACAATTAATCTGTTCTAGATTAAAATCTTCAACAGCAGGTCTCCTTTTTCAGCAGTATTCTGTTCTATTTTAGAGATAATAATTGCAATCTGATATCGTTTCATTTTTACTCTACCTTGTCTCAGAGCATAGGGTACTTGACAAAGTCTGAAAAAAAAATGGGTATCTGTTCTAAACCAATTTGCTGCAACCTCCAAATGACTTGCGTTTGTGCAACTGTTCACAATTATACCAAAATGTTTGACAATGCTATTACTTTTCACTTAGCAGGGGTGTGCAAATTCTTAGGTGTCTACATAGAATCATAGAATCCTACAGCGTAGAAAGAGGACCTTCAACCCATTGAGTCTGCACCAACCACCATTGCATTCAGGCCCTATCCCCATATCCCTACATATTTTACCCACTAACGCCTGTAACTTAAGCGTCTTAGTACACTAAGGGACAATTTTAGCATGGCCAAACAATCTAACCCGCACAATTTTGGACTGTGGGAGGAAACCGGAGCACCCAGCGGAAACCCATGCAGACACAAGAAAAATGTGCAAACTCCATACAGCCGGTGACCTGAGCCGGGAATCAAACCCAGGTCTCTGGAGCTGTGAAGCAGCAACGCTAACTACTGTGCTACAGTGTTGCCTGGTGGACGCCTAGGATTGGAAAATCCATGATCTCACTGCAATGCCAAACTGGGATATCTTTGCAGGACAAAAATACAGGTTTATCCACATGAATTTCTTGTATGTAACTGAACTGGTCTATTCTAGTTTTAGTTTGTATACATACATACACAAATGGCCACAAGAGAGCACTATTGCAGTTTTTCCTACACACTTGTGGCCACCATTTATTTCATCAAATTTAATATTCCTTCGGTGGATATCTCTAGATGGAGGTACCCTCATGTTCCCTCTCTAACTATGTCAGCACTCTCCTTTGTTGGAGAGGCTGCTATCATTCCAAGATTGTATGCCCTCAGATTGGGACATTCCTACAATCCTTAATTAGAAAGTGGATCTGGAGAGGATCTCAATAGGTTGCATTTGGGAAGATCTCCCAGGAGAGCATTCTGAAATCTGTGAGGAGATAGGACCCGGAAATTGCCCGACCTCTACTCTATCTTAAGGGCAGAATGTTCTGTCCATTTTTGATTAGCTATTTCAATTTAGTGTTACATGTGCTCTTTAAGTAACCTCTGGATGTTGGAGGAAGATAAATATTTGGATAGGGAGCTTTAAGTAACTGCAGTTAAGATAACTTCAAAGAGGACTCCTCACAGGCATCTTTACTCAGTCCAAGTCCAGAGTTAATTCCTCCTCTTTTCTTAGATCATCGCAAGAGATGTTGATTCTCAAGGAATCAGACATGTAGTCTTACAATATCTGTATCATACTCATGTAATTTGAAATGCATTGAATCTGACAATGAAAATGATTATGCCTCAATTTTTGCTTTGGGTACATTCCAGGCTTGTGAAAAGCAGCAGAAGCAGCAAAATTGCATTCGACCACAAGCTGCAAACTCACAGGTGAGCATATCCCTCACTCAACCATTACCACCAAACAGTGGACCTCCAAGGAGGAGGCTCAAAATTTGTGTCCAAGAACTTGCTATGCCACTAACCAAACTGTTTCAGTACAACTCCAACACTGACATCTACCCATAAATGGAGACAATTTCCCAGGTATGCCCTGTACACAAAAAACAGGACAAATCCAACTCCGCCTCCACTAGTCTATTCTTAATCATCAGCAAAGTAATATCAGGTGTTGTTGACAATATATCAAGTGGCATTTACTTAGCAATAATTACATCATCATTGTTCAAAGTTCCACCAGAACCACTCTACTGTGGAGTTCATTACAACTTTAGTCCTCACGTGGATAAAATAATGTGTTTAGAATTATACTAGCAATCAATTTAAGACGAGCAGTCAGGCTCACTAATGTTTGCTAGAAGCTACGTATATTCTTACGCAAGAATCTGCCTCCTGCATCCAAAGGAAATATTCCGGCATTGTCCTTTTTTTGAATGAAAGAAAAGGGTGAGGGGATACAATAGTTGCCTGGTGCTTTCACTATAATGACACCTCAACTAAAGTTGACTTACCAACCAATCTGCACCATTTTCTCATGAAGTATAAATTATTGCTCCCTTTGAAGTTTGCTTTCTCACATCTGTCCTGACAAGTGCATGGCAAAAATGTTTAAACAGCATGTCTCTTTCCCAGCAATACTCAAATTCCGTACTGACTGACAATTATTTGTCATACTTTTTCCAAATGATTGCCACGGAACCAACTAAAGATCAGGCTATTTTAGATTAATGTTGTGCAATAAGAAAGGAGTAATTGATGGATATGGAAATAATGGGGTTGTATGAAAAGTGATCATAACATGGTAAAATTTTATGCCAACTTGGAATATATTAGCAATCCTTTGTTAGCAAGGATGATTGTCCTCATTGAGTCCAAAAGTAGCTGATGAGTCTGATTCTGGATCTGTAGACTTTATGGCAAGTAGGGTATTTGTTGTCATGTAGAATGCCTAGTCATGTAACATTGTTCAGATCATGTCATGTCCTTTCTCCTCACTTTTAGTTTTTTCTCCCTGTAGTATCAGCATTGGGTCTCAAAATGCTGCAATCCTTCCCACAGGCACTTTTGCCATTTGGTTTGGTGCAAGGTGATGGCCTTCAGGTGTTGATCTGATTCTGCATTTCTTTATGTTGGCTTTCAGCATATCCTTGAAGTGCTTCTTCTGCCCTTCTTTGGTGCATCTGCCCTGATTGGAAGAAGATGACTGAGTTTGGAAGACTGATATTTGACAATACAAACTATATGACCAACCCAAAGAAGCCGATGGTGAAGTGACCATGTCCTCGATGCATGTGATGCCTGCTTGTGAGAGAACACCAATGGTACATCTGACCTCTCAGTTAACATGCAAAATCTTCTGCAGGCAGCAGTGATAATCTGACTCCAGTGTTTTGAGGTGTCTTTTATATTTTGCTTCAGCTCCATATAAAATCAAATTATGAGCTTGATTTCAGTTTTGATGTTGTGATCTTCTAACACTTGTTTGCCTCAGATGGTCAAAGTCTCTGTCAGCAAATTTCAAGTAATGCTGGATCCTTTTGTCATTACGTGGAGACACTGGCTTTGGACTGGGGTAAACACAGTAAGAAGTCTCACAATGCCAATTTATTTGATAGTAAACCCACAAGCTTTTGGAATGCTGTTCCTTCATCAGGTGAGTGGAAAATACTGATCAGGCCATATAAAGTCACACACAGTTTACAGAATACTGATTAGAATGCAAGTCTTTACAGCTAATCTGCTATTCGAGTATTAAAGGTGCAGACAATGTGAGTGGAGATAGCATTAAGCATTGATTAAAGAGATGTGTATTGTCTCCAGACAGGACAGTAAGTGAGATGTCACAAGTCAGGCAAATCATGGGGATTACAAATAGTGTGATATGAACCCAAGGTCCTAGTTGAGGCTGTCCTTTATGTATGCGGAACTTGGCTATCAGTCTCTGCTCAGCAACTCTGTCTGCCATGTGTCATGAAGGCCGTTTTGGAGAATGCTTACCCAAAGATCAGAGGCCAAATGCCCATGACTGCTGAAGTGTTCGCCAACAGGAAGGCAACAGTCTTGCTTGGTGATTGTTGAGAGATGTTCATTCATCCGTTGTCATAGTTTCTGCATGATCTCCCCCACTGTACCATGCCTCAGGACATCCTTTCCTGTAGCGTATTAAGTAGATAATGTTGGCTGAGTTGCAAGAGTATGTTCTGTGTACCTGGTGGATGATGTTCTCATGTGAGATGATGTCATCTATGTCAATCATCCAGCATATCTTGCAGAGGTTGCTGTGGCACAGTTGTGTGGTGTCATGGTTACTGTTCTCCTCAAGACTAGGTAATTTGCTGCAAACAATGGTCTGTTTGAGGTTATGCAGTTGTTTGAAGGCAAGAAATGGGAGTGTGGGGATGGCCCTGGCGAGATGTTCATCTTCATCAATGACATGTTGAAGACTCCGGAGAAAATGTCCTAGTTTCTCTGCTCTGGGGAAATACTGGACGATGAAGGGTACTCTGTCCACTGTTTCCATGTTTGTCTTCTGAGGAGGTCGCTGTGGTTTTTCACTGTGGCACATGAAGGTGAAGACATTGTGGTCCAGGATGAAGCAGATGATTTGTAAAATTGCATCTGGAAACTGGCAGTTGTTGGCGTTGAGTACTGAGGCAGTTGCAGCAATGCCATTGTCATATGGGATAGCATTGCTGCAACTGCAACAGTACTCAACGCCGACAACTGCCAGATGCAATTTTACAACTCATCCGCTTCATCCTGGATCACAATGTCAACTTTAACAACCAGTTCTTCATCCAGACACCACGGAACAGCCATTCTGCCTCAATATGCCAACACCTTCATACACAGGCTCGAACAAGACTTCTTCACCCCATAGGACCTTCAACCAAGGCTATGCACTAGATACATCGATGACATTTTCTTCCTTTGGACTCTTGTGGGAACAATCACTGAAACAACTACATGATGACAATCAACAAGTCCATCCCACCATCAGACTCACCATGGGCTATTCTCCGGAATTGGTGACATTCTTGGACACATGCATCTCCATCGAGGACAGTCACCTCAGTACCTCACTGTACTGCAAGCCCACAGACAACTTCATGATGCTCCATTTCTCCAGCTTCTATCCTAAACACATTAAAGAAGCCATCCCCTACAGACAAGCCCTCTATATACACAGAATTTGCTCAGATGAGGAAGGTCGCAACAGTGAAAGATGCCCTCAAAAGAAGAGGATATGGCACTCTACTCATCGATCAACAGTTCCAACACGCCACAGCAAGAAAACTCACCGACCTCCTCAGAAGACAAACACAGGACACAGTGGACAGAGTACCCTTCGTCATCCATTACTTCCCTGGGGTGGAGAAGCTAGGACATCTTCTCCAGTCTTCAACGAAGAAGACGAACATCTTGCCAGGGCCATTCCCATACCACACTTCCTACCTTCAAACAGCCGCACAATCTCAAACAGACCATTGCTTGCAACAAACTACCCAGTCTTCAGGAAAGCAGTGACCACAACACCACACAATTCTACCACAGCAATATCTGAAAGATATGCCGGATCATCAAAATGGATGACATCATCTACAAGAACACCATCCACCAGGTACACGGCACATACTCTTGCAACTCGGCCAATGTTTTCTACCTAATACGCTACAGGAAATGATGTCCCAAAGTATGGTACATTGCGGAGACCACAGACACTACAACAACGAATGGATAAATACTGCTTGACAATCACCAGATGAGACTGTTCCCTTCCTGTTCCACTTCAATGGTCCCAGGCGTTCGGCCTCTGATCTTCAGATAAGCGTTCTCCAAAGTGGCCTTCACGACACATGACAGCACAGGGTCGCTAAGCAGAGACTGATAGCCAAGTTCCGCACACGAGGACGGCCTCAACTAGGATCTTGGGTTTATATCACACTACCTGTAACCCCATGACTTGCCTGAACTTGTACATCTCACTGTCCTATCTGGAGACAATACACATCTCTTTAACCTACGCTTAATGCTACCTACAATCACATTGTCTGCACCTTTAACTTGAACAGCAGATTAGCTATAAAGACTCACATTCTAATCAGTACTCTGTAAACTGTGTGTGCTTATATATGCCTTGATCAGTATTTTCCACTCACCTGACGAAGGAAAGCTTGTGGGTTTACTATCAAATAAACTTGTTGGACTTTAACCTGGTGTTGCGAAACTTCTTCCTTTGTCATTGTCAGCCTTTTGTGAGAGGTAATTTCCAAGGTAGTGAAAACGTTCTGCATTTTCCAGGCACTTCATAGAACAGGATCCCTACAGTATACGAGGAGGCCATTCAGCCCATTGTGTCTGCGCAACTCTCTGTAAGAGTATCTTATCCAGGCCCGCTTCCCACAACCCCAAACATGTATATGGTTAACTCATGTAACCTACATATTTTGGGACACAAGGGATAATTTAGCATGGCCAATTTAGCTAATTTGCACATTTTTGGACTGTGGGAGGAAACTGCAGCACTGGAAACTCAGAAATGCAGGGAAATGTGCAAACTCCACACAGTCACCCAAGGCCGGAATTGAACCCAGGTCTCCGGCACTATGAGGTAGCACTGTGAACCACATGCCATCATGAATCCTTATCAATGGGGCTGGGATTGAAATCATTTGAAATACAACAGTTAACAATCAATTCAATAAATTGCATTCCAGCAGGCAGTCTTTCTCTGATCAGATCATTGCAGAAAGCAAGATTGCTCAAACTTTTTTCAATGATGCAACCTTGCTTGACTCTCCTCTTAATTTCAAAAGGATCTGTAATGGATCCATTGTTCAGAACCACTGCAATGAATTTTACAGTCGCAGGCCTTTGGTAATTCAAAAGAATGCTATGTAGAGAGAATGTTGTTTGTGACATTTTTCATGGTGTCTGCAATTACGTAGGATACTGGTAGGATTACAGCTAGCGTATGTTTTAGAGATTTAGTTTCCTTATATTTGGAAGCAGCCTTAGAGAGAGTGCCAAAAAGACTTATCAAATGGATTCTTGGGATGAAGGAATATTGAGTAAACTCTAGCGAGAATGTCAGATGATCTAACTGAAAGATAAAAATTCTTAAAAGGACTCAGTGCAGTCAATACTGGTTGGAGGATGTTTCCCTTAGTGGTTAGTCCAGCATTAGGGATCACAATCTCAGAATGAGAATCAAGTTATTTGAGACACTTATTCAAAAGGTTGTGAATCCTTCAATATCTTTGGTTGCTCAGTTGTTTCCTGTCATCAAGAATGGACATTGGTATATCTTTGGTGCGAAGAGACAGAAAAGATTTGGAGATAACATGGAAAGATGAAATTGAGAAAGTCCAGTCATGATCTCACTGAATGACAAACCAGACTTGACAGCCAAATGGCATTTTTCTGTTTATATACATGTTCTTAAAGGCAAAATTTTCATTTCAACATGGATGCAGGAAGTGTATTTGCAGTCATTAATACACCAGCAAGATGCAAGAAAGGGATCTGAGTTGTACAGGAGTGAAAATTGTTCCATCCATCCCAAGAAAAGTCACATACAGCTCAGAATCATAAAGTTCCACATTGTAACACCTTTTATTTGGGAAATGAGTCATTTAAAAAAGCTGTTCTCTTAAAAAAAAACATGGTTAGGTCATTTATTTTGCTGTCATTTGTGGGACCTTGTTGTTTGCAATTTGGCTGCCACTTTCCCTAGATTACAAAAATTTCATTGGCTATAAAGGATTTTGGGACATTTCCAGATTGTACAAAAGACTAAAGAAATACAAGTTGTTTTTTTTAATTGCACATTCTGTTCACTTTCTGAAGTGAAAGTGATGGCACCTGGATCTAAACATTGGTATCAGCACCTTAAGTTATGGGGTGGGGAAAGAGTGGATTGCCAATCAAGTCTATTGTTAATAATGCAAAGTTATTTTTGTACTAAAAATGCACCACTTAGTAACTTTATTTAAGATATTTTAAATTAAAATACAGGAAGTAGCATGTTCAGGGAGGAAGACCATTCGGATGTGACAGGATTCCACAGCAGCGCCAACTTCTATTTGATTAGATAAATTAGGAAGAATGTCTAAGCTTTCCTTAAGGAGATGCTCCTTATCTGAAGTGATCTCAAAGCGTACAACGGGAACACTATGTTATAGAAACCATGCCAAATAATTTTTTTGTTTCTATAGTAATTTTATTGAAACATTTATTTGTGTTAAATACAACATGATTGACATAATTTTGTTTGAAGAAAATTCAGTACAGACAGCCTCTGATAATATAACCAGAAGCTGAGCACCAGTAATTTTTAACTTGGAATTACATATTTCTTCTTCATTATGATTTAAAGCTTAAGGCTTAAGTAATTTTACTTTTAGATGCTGAGTCCCAAAACTCCGGTTAATTTAGGAGTCACTGATAATGATTAAGTTGTGCAATATTTTCTTTGAAATTAATTATTACAGCATATTCCATACAAGTAGGAAAGAGGAAAACGTTTTTTCATATATATCAATAGCATTTCATAAATTTTGCTCTATAATAAAATTAGTATATTTTATTGCACAATAAAAATGACCAAAATTTGATTCTTCTGTAGTCTGTTATACTCTTACCTATTAAATAAACAAACTGTTAATTGACAGATAAAATTAAGTTTCATCAATAAATGTTTTAATTGTATTGAAACATTTCAAAGCAAAGACAGAATATCCTGAGTATATAACAAATAAACAAAAATGCAACCCTGAATAAGTCCTTTATATATAAGATTAATGTAAATGCTTACATGTTGGGCCTACTTACTACAACATTTGCAAAGCAAGAATTCATATAATTAATGAAATTAATAGATACATAAAACTGTGATCAATTAAGATTACATGTGCACCTGACTTCATGCATAAGTCTTAGACTTCATACACATGCTGTGGCAAAAGCCAACTAAGTATTAAAAAGTGAATCCATTACAAAAACATAAGATTTTATTCCTCTCTGCTAAGCAGTACACAAAATTTGTTTGTTTTATACCCAGGTTATCAACACCCATAAAACAATGTGCTGCCATTCACAATAAGTGAACTGTTACGATCTTTAAATATAAATGATTATTCCCAATATTAAGCGTGCATGAAATAATAGTAAATATATATCTTTTAACAAAGCAGTTTAACTATTCCTGTATTTGGTGGAATATAAGGAAGATTGCCAACTGCACAAGGTTCATGTTGTACCGATGCATACTTTTACATCTGGACCTTGTAATGAAGTAGCTGCTATTTAACTAACATGGTGCTAGTGCAATTCATTAATCCTAACAGAACACACCACTTTGGTTGGCCTAAAAAGATGGGTGCTCACTTTTCTTTTATAAAAGTAAACTGATTTACACAACAATGACCAGTTAAAAAGTGAACTAGTGACATTATGAATTTAATATGTAAATTAATAAGGTAAAAGGTTTAGCTCAGTATTTTCCAATGTACTGAATATCTGATTTCAGTCAGTTCGATCAATATAAGCTGGCAAGGGCAGACATTCCTTGTGTGGAGCAGGAATGAAAATAAGATAGAGTGACCAAGTAATTATGGTTTGACTTCTACACGTCTTTTCAGCTGACACACAAAGGGAAGGTGAAGGTAAAGTGTAGGATAAAACTGTTTGCATTGTTGTTATTAGTATGTGGCATCAGGTGGGAAGCATCCAAAAAGTATTAATTTTTTTTTAAATCAGAAGTATAGAAATGTTGCTTTTGTTCTAGAACAGGTATGCTGATCACAGTGAATCGTAACATATGCAAAGGTAAATATTGAAAACTGAAGTTGAGGATATTGGCTCAAAATTTATCTTAAGTGATTATTCCTCCGCACACCATAAAATGATAATCAATTAGCAGTTTGTAAATATGCAAGTTTTACTTCAACTTTACTTGTTTACAGAAAAGAAAGCTCCAACCATTAGTTTGGTTTTAGCTTATTTTCTATCAAGTATTGCATCTAAACATTTGACCATATAAATATAGATTTTTTTTTTTAATTGAACAACTCTGTATATTAATTTTTTTTCCCATTCTAGGATATTTCTTAAGATAAATGTTCAATGTAGATGTACTGTCTTACTGCAGCAAAAGTTCTCTAAGCTTCTGCTAACAGAACTCACAAAGTTTAACAGAGTTTAAACTACATAGTTTAGGTCAAAAAATGATTTAAAGCAATTTTCTTTCATACCAAAACACTGCAAAATGGACTTCAGGATGCAGCTGTGTGCCCATAATTCCCCAAATCATGGATTACTAATCTTGGTAAATTCAGGTATTGAGTAATCTTGGCTCAACTGCAATACACTCATTATTGAACTACAAAGTGGCACTGGCAGTAGGCTGCTTGCTGTCCCCTATGGCTGTATACTCTTGCACACAAGAAGAGAAGAAGAGATAACTAATTTAGATATTGATTCAATGGAAGAACGATTTAAACTTCAGTGGATCTCATTTACAGCTATAAGTCAAGACAAAGGATTTTTAAAAAAAATTTTACCGTCTATTTTATTGTAAAAATGCTGTGCAAGTTTCTTTCAAATTCTCCCTTGCCACAAACTCCTGGAACACTAGCTACGTTCTCCTGTTTGAAGATTTTATGCAAAAAAATAATTTATAGCTTGTATTTCAGGGGCTCCCTAAGGCAAAAAAAAGCAAGGAATGGTCACAGTTCAAATGATAATATCATATACAAATTCTTAATACAAGCATAAAAAAGATAATTATCTTATATTATTCGATTCTCTTTAAAGCGCTGTACATTTTGACACTTCAAAAAAATACCGGCAACCTGTATCAACAAAGAAAAGCTTTTTCTTTTAGCAGCAACACATTTTACTTATTGTACAATAAAATTACTTCATTCTTACATTTTGACACATTTAGATTCAATAATTCCTAGTTTTAATTAACAAAATTCATAAGCTTACAATATTCTTAAGGCTTCAGTGCATTAAGAATTATAATGAAAAAGAAGTCTCCACTTCAACTCATCACACATCGTTATGTGGCACCAATGTTCTCTATACATTTAATACACAAAATATTTAAGTACATCTGAATTCAAGTTGATGGTGATATCATTATCATAGTATAAATCGAACATCATTTTGCCAGATATCTAATTTCCCACTCCCTGTGCTAAAACGATCTGGCAGGATCCTCATCTTCATTGTTCCATCAGCTCCACAAGAGAACATGTGATTTGCTGGACCAGTCTCTATTTGCATGACACCGGTTCCAATGTTTCTGAAGAGTGACTGTCGAGCATGTTCATTTGAGAATGTGTGAATCAGATTGTAAGTAGACAAACTCCAAACCTAAAAGTAGAAGTAAGTCAGTATGAATGGAGTGAAGAAGCCCATACAACAATAATTGTGCATATATTACATGAATATTGGGTCAGTAGGGCTTTAATACAAAGGAAACGGGACTTTTTATGAAGATGAAAACATTAAGTTCAGAGAAAAGCAAGACAGATTTTGTGACCTTCAAATTTTATGAATGGATAATAGATGACCAAATCATTGATCTACAATATGGAACAAGCTTCATGTCCGCAATAATCTTCCATAAAATGCAGCATTTGATTAGATGCTGCCCAAACAAGATTATGGGTACTAACATATTTTCAGTTCTTCTCTGGTAAATGTTTCAATAATTTAAAATGGCTGAACTTTGCTGGGAAAAAATACTTACAGTTAAAATATTGTCTGCTGGCTCAATATACTTAGGTTTATTTAGGACTATAAAAATATCAATAATATGTTAAGTTGACAAAAGATATTTTATACAACATTTATACCTTCATATTACCCTCAGCAGACCCAGTAATGAAGTATTCCTCTGTTGGATCCACAGCAATTGCTTTGATAGGTGAATCATGAGACTGAAATGTTTGACGCAGGAGTCTCTGACGTAAGTCAAATATACAAATGTAACCTTTTCTTCCACCAGATAACAAAAGTTGCTGCTTTGATGCATATGCCAACACGGTGGCTCCACTGTCGTGACAGGTGAAAGCTGGAATGGAAAAAAACTACGTTGAAGCAGTTGCCTTGTTTTATGGATAATCTGGAAGTCCTGTAACTTTCCAGAGAATATCACCCAGTTGCACTGTTTTGTATCCCTGCGGTAAAAACTCCTCAAAACAGACTGCACCAAAATGTTTTGTTTTACAGACCAACTGATTCACTGGAAATCAAACACAATTTATTTCTGCAGTACAAGAGGCTATCAGCCTCTTTTTTAAAAAAAAGCCATGAATAGCAAAATGCACTTTCTAATCAGCACCTGCAGACCACGGACAAACACACATGCAGACCACTGCTGTATCTTTACATGGTCTTAAGATATAATTGGACGAATAACTCAACAACAATGACTTGACAGTTGGATGTGTATTTCATCACGGACTATGAACAATTGATAACTGTCAAACCATACACTTATATGACAGTGATACTTTTTACTTGTTTAAGAACAGCAAAGAGTGAATTCCTTACCTTGTCAGAAAGTGTCAGAAAAACAGAGCATATATAAATGCCACCCAGTTTTCATAAAGCTGCTTTGTTATTGTGCAAGATCTATGCATGTGCCATTTGTTCCTAATGCGCAAGTTTCATTCAGCTGGTGCAAAACCCCAAAATAAATTTACAATACTCATTAAAACCTGGGTTGGAATTTAAACATGTTTCTTGGCTGCTGGACTTGGTGAATTCAGCTGTAAATGCATAAGACATGCATGTTGCAAGCCAATTGTACTCACACAGATCTTATGAAATACAAAATAAAAAAATACTCCATACAAATTAAAATAATCATATTCTGAATTGAATCACTTTTTCCATACAGGTGGGCAAAGTTTTTCAGATCATCCCAATTTAAGATAGATAAATTTTAATGATATGAGATTTATTGCACAATTTAAACTACTTTTTGTGTGTGATCTTTTCTTACATGTCCCCTATTAGCATTAATAAACTCAAAAATATCAGCTGAATCAAAATACAATTGCAAATACAATTCTGAAGTACTGAAATCAAATCCAGGAAAGAAGAAAAAAATAAATTTGTAGCACAAAAAAATTCTAATGACTACATGGCTGAGTTGATATTCAGTTGTGCCAGCCATAATCAAGTAGGTATATAAATAATGTTTTAAAACCATCCTATACAGTGTACAAAGACCCATTCTTTAAATGCTCATTCTATATAAAAAAATTCTATAAAACAGCAAAGTTATGATTTAAATGAGGTGCAGAATATATCTGATATCTGCTCTATCAACAACAGTAACTTGCAATTATAAAGCTCTTCTAAAGTAATAAAACATCTCAAGCTGTTTCAAAATATTATCAGCAAAATTTTACATTGACCCATATGATGAAATATTAAGGAAGAGACCAAAAACTTGGTCAAACAGATAAGTTGTATGGGCAGCATGGTGGCACAGTAATTAGCAACAGGGACCTATGTGAGCAGTTAACATCTTCTCCCCATGTCTGCATGCATTTCCTTTGGATGCCCTGGTTTCCCCCCTCAGTCTAAAAATGTATAGATTAGGTGGATTAACCATGTTAAAATGCACCATAGCATCCAAAGATGTGTCAGTTAGATGTCACAGGGATAGGGTAGAGAGATGTGGGCAAGACGTTTTTTCAAAGTGTCAGTGCAGCTGATGGGCTGAATGTCCTCGTTCTGCACTGTCAGGATTCTATTCTATGCAGTGTCTTAATGGGGGAAACAACAACGGAGTGGGGGAGAGGTTTAGAGAGATTTCCAGTGCACAGGCCTCGACAGCTGAATGATCTTGGAGTAATTTTGATTTTGTTAAAAAGAATCTAAAAACTTGTTTGTTTCAGAGACTTTTAACAACATTCATCATTTGCAAAATGTCACTAATGAATATGCTTAAGTTAATTGATTTTCTTCAATTATTTTGTGACTTCTTTTTAATACTTACTGTCACATTATAAATGCTGTTATGAATTTGACAACACATATTTTCAATTAAACTCACCATGAACTAGACTATTGGTTTGTGGCACAAGTGTATCCCAAAGGCAGACATTCCTAGAGGGGCAGAAAAAGCAACCATGATTAATATACTTCATATCTACATCCATTAAGTTCATTTCCTTCTGTTCTTCAAAAAAGTTGAATTGAAAGGCTTATATTCATATCTAGCTTTGTTAGCTGAGATGAATAAGACTTCTTGATCAGAGGATGTGGTGGGAAGATGTGCTTAGTGGATGGGGTGCGGAGTTGTGGGGGGAGGCAGGCAGGTTTTGCTTATCAATTTATTTTGTTGCACATTTGCTCAAATCTGGCAGTTTCATTTGTTCAAGAATGCAGATACTTAACTTTTAAACTTTATCGCTTTCCAGTCTTTATTTATATAAATCTTTTAAGGATCTCTCAAAGTTAACATAAGAAATTGGAATATTATAGCATCTTAATAACTTCCATAAGTTATAGAGGTTTGAAATATATAATTTCTTTTGCAGTTTAAATCTGGACACTAATTACACCCAGCTCGATTGCTTCATCGGGTCTCTTGACCTGTACACTGTGGCTACTTAATAGTCACAATGGCTTTACCATTCGTAATACTGCATCTGCCATCTCTGGTCCTTGCCACAACTCTGCACTTCATTATCCATTCAATTTCCCTTCCTAAATGGGGCTGATTGAAAGTGATCACAAAATCGCTAACTCAAAAGATCCCAAGCTGAATTTCCTAATTTGTATACTCTTCTTTACAAAGAGTGTCTGCTTCTACCTTGGTGCCTGCTTCTGCTCCTGTTACGATATTTAGTTAGTTGGCTGTTTATTAATTAGCATCACCACAGCTAAGCCTAGCTCCAATACGCATTTTGTACACATGCACTGTCAGTTAATACAGATGAGGAAAAAGAACTGTTGCTGAAAATTCTTCTTTCTGACCTCAACCATACTGCAATTGGCTATCAAAATGGAGATTAGATTAAATTGACACATTTTGGTGTATTTGGCTCAGTAGAACTCTCAGCAATTGCATAAGTTGGTCTAAATAACTGAATTCATGCAAAGCATAGTTATGACACACAATCTAAAATGGGAATTTGTTTTAAAAGAAAGTGAGATGCTAAGGACAAAATTGGTTGTGAAGTTTATTGCAAAGCAAAGTAGTATTTATGAGATGACATTGTTTATTATATTTCAAAGTGCAAAGGTAGTTTTGAAAGAGATCTGGTGCTTATTCTCACATATAATCTACAATGTTTAGTTATGATTTAGTAACTTCCTTATGAAGGTCACAGAGATGACAAGTTCACATTTGTGCAAGGATGGATAATACCCTGGTGTGGTGTGTCATCAAAATATGTATAAAAGGACAAAACATCTTCAGTTATGTCCAGAAAAAAAACATTAGTTTGTTCATTTTACCTGTTGTCACTAGACTGTCCTGCTGTTGCTATTAAGGTAGATGAACTAACAAAAACAAAATCATTTGCAGTTTTGTTATGGCACTGCCAAGTCTGAAAAATAAAACAGAATTTGAATAATGAATATGCAGCATTGCAATAAGTTACAGATTTTTATTAACATATTGAATTTAAACATAAAGAAGTTGTTAGTTATCAGCTCACCAGGTAAGGTTTTGGTGTAGCTCCTAAAGTAATTGGACTTGTTTGCCAAAAGCTCAGGAATCCATCTCCATCAACAATGCCAAACTGATAAAAAAAAAAAGACAAAGTTACATACCTTATTCATTTAATGAAATTATACCATGTTGCATTTCTATTCCGGCTCATAAATGAGTTTTTGCTTCTGAATGTTCAATAGCACTGCAAAGACACAGTGAGGTTAAAATAAAAAACACCTGTTTGGTGGTTGCAATAGCTGTTGCATGAGGAATTTCCATAATCTGTATTTGTCAAAACAAGGAGCTCTAAGTTCACAGTTTTATTGACAGCTCAACAATCGTTATTAAAGGATTTAATGCCTTTGATGTGGGGTTATGAATAGGAGTTTCTTTTTTTATATAAGGAATTAAACACTGGAGGAAATGTAAATGTTTTGAATGGGCTTTCATGTTTGGGAGCATTTTTAGAATAATAGGAAGGACTATAATGGACAATTAGCTCTTTATTTAATTGCAATATAATTTCTGATGTCTGTCCATGGTAAACATTTAGTGAAATGAAACAGAGGATGTAAACATAGTTTGGCATGGTTTAGCATTAAGTTGACCTAGGGCCAATAAGTGGACATCCAAGGTAATAGGTGAGGGACATGTGTTGGTCTGGAGTTTATGAGGGATCATTGGGTGTGTTTGGGGCATGAATTGGCATGGATGAGTGTTAACATCCAGCTTGATATATAAATTTTCCAAGTTTTCTCCATTGTCCAGCAATGACTTGAATTTAGAAAGAAATCTTAAGTGCTTCACTAAGGAAAAAGGAAAAACTTAACATCCAGCCAAAGGAGAAGTGGATAGAAAGGATGGTCATAAATCTAGTTGCAAAGGTAAATTTTAAGCAAGGTTACAAGGTGATGGATGGGAGAATCAGGGAGGTAATTTGAGAGAGTCAGACTTGTGCTGCTAAATGCATTACTTTGAATGGAGAGATGGATGGAATAGAAAATGTAAAGAATGTAGATTGCAGGATTAGAGAAGTAAGGTCACGAAGGACTGAGATCACAGACAAATTTAAACACAAGTTAAGAATTTAATACATTGGAAAAATCAGGATTCTACACAGGTCACAAAAAAAAAAGGGATGAAGTACAGGGTTAGGGTAGAAATATAGAATCAGCTGAAATTTATACAAGTTTATAGAAATTATAGAAACTGGGAGGAAAGCAATGCTGTAATTGAGTCTGATGAGGAGACAAAGGCCAGGAGTTCAGTGGAAGATGAATTGAATAGTGCTAGAGACAAATGGTGATTTGGAGACGAAGTAACCAATATGCTAATATGGAACTTCATCCCAGAGTGGCAGATAATGTTGTCAAAGGTAGCACGTAGATGAGAAAGATGCTAAGAATCAATGTTTAGGAAACTCTTGATGCTACAGCAAGCATGGTTAGAGTAGCAATTATTCGAGAGTTCATTGAATCTTGACAGCGCAGAAGGAGGCCATTTGGTCCATAGCACTTGTACCAACAACAATCACACTCAGGCCTCTAAATCTGTAATCCCACGTATTTATTCTGTTAGTGCCACTGATACTAAAGGACAATTTAGCATGGCCAATCAACCTAACCCACAGGTCTTTGAAGTGTGCAAGGAAACTGGAGCACCTGGAGAAAACCCACCCAGACACAGGGAGAATGGGCAAACTCCAGACAGACAGTGGCCTGAGGCTGCAATTGAATCGAAGTTCTTAGCGTTGAGGTAAGTGTTAACCATTGTGTTACCGTGCTTGATGCTCTGGGCATAATCTTATCTGCTGCAGTGAAGCCAGAGAATTTGAAGGCCAGCCAAATCTCTGTTCACTGCGGCAGGATAAGAAAATCCCAGCAGCTTGAATGGTGGTAAGATTCCAGCCTCTAACTCTGTTTAGGTGGGTAAAAATAGGACCTGAAGGCAGGTTTGACTTGATTAACAAGAGGAATGGGATAATGAAGAAAATCATAAACATAGTTAGAATTGAGGGGAAGAGACAGAACAGACAGGTTTAAAGTATCACAGACCATATATAATATACAATTATATATACAATATACAATAATCCAATAGCTTTCATTGTGAATTTACACTTAAGAATGTTCACATTAACATGAATTTCAAATGGTATGACCCCTGGTTTGCTCATTAAGCACAAGCACAACAACACTCCCAGATCCATCGGGGCACATGAGGATTTAGGGCATCATTCAGAGAAGTACAATAGGATTTCTAAGCTCCCATAAAACACTATACATTTATTTAAGGAATACATGATATTGTTACATGCCAAGTGCAAATTGTTTGACTCTCCAGCATAGTCATTCCTCATCTGTGAGATAACAAAATGCAGAAATATGTACACACATATATGAATAGAAAAAAGCTCAAGGAATTTTAAACACATTTTGCTTCCTCTGTCAATCAGCTCTCTTTCTCAGTTGGCATACCTTATTACCCTGATGATTAAATCGTATTCTGGTTATCCTGGAATTGCCAGAAGGCCGAAAGCACGCTAATTGCTGTGAGTGACCCCACTCAAACATTCGAACACTACCATCTTGAGCACCAGTTAGATCTAAACCATTACAGAAATAACACTTTGTTAACTACTTAGCACAAACCAATATTTTCCCTAAATTTTTAAGTTACAAAGCCAAAACACACTAAATATCCTTTTCATAGTTAATATTTAGCTTCTCTTCGTACATGAGTGTTTTTCTAGGATATCTGATGGGCAAAATATGTTCAATGCTGTAAAGAATGGATTTATCAAGCCTGGCTATATTGAGAACATTCCCTGTTGCTTTTGGTTTTGTTGATTCACAATCTCTTCAGTTCAAAAAACAAATTGATTGAAGAATATCAATATAAATTACATTCATAGAAAATTATTTATCCTGCAATTCGCAACTGTACATGGTATGTGGAAACATTCAGATCATCAGATTTCATAGAATTAAAAATGTTACCTTGCCTTTAGTTCTTCTGTCAATTATCTTAATTTGTCACCTGGTTAGCAACCCTACTGTCAATATAAATTTATTTTTTTTTTACTCGATCAAAACTATTAATAAATTTCAATACTTCTGTCATAGCTTCCCTCAATTTTCTCTGCTGCGAAGCCAAGTTTCTAGTCCCACATACTTAGTATCATTTTAATAAATCGCTTCTGTACCTTCTTCCAAAAAGTTGATATACTTCCTGAAGCATGGTACTTGGATTAAGCCCAACTAGTGTTGGATAAAGCTTTTACATAACTCCTTGCTTTTGTATATTGTATCTCTGCTTATAAAGTCAAGCATCCCATGTGCTTTAACAATCTTCCCAACTCCTTTCTGCCACCTTCAAAGTATTTATAGGATCAAGAGAAACCAGCGTGCAGATAGTAGACTTGCACAAGTTTAGAAATTGTATCATTTAGTTGATGTTGGCTCTCCTAATCTTTTTTCTCCCAAAATACATCATTCTGCATTAAATGGCATGATCTGTTTCATTGTTAGTTACACTTGAGTTTTACATTATCTGCCAACTTTGAAATTATAACCTCTACATCCAATTCCATGATGAAGCATATCAAACCACAAAAATGAATTAAACAAAATTTGACTACGTTCCCAGTACATAAATAGAGCAACAGCGCTTCATCTAGGTTGTTTTGCTGTGCCATACCATATTTTGTCAAATAATTGGAATACTGATTCAGAATCCTTCTTTACTATGTACATCTCCCTGCCACTAAATAGCATGGTTAATAACGCAATACTTTCAAAATACAAACATGCAATATATTTCAGATGCCGGAAATCCGAAATAAACAGAAAATGCTGGAAGAAAACCAATATCATCTTAGGAGAGAAAGATACAGAGATCAAACATTCCCATGTTTAGTGTGCGAAATCTGGACAGAAGTGTGTAAGGATCCTGTGGAAGTTCTCACACACGTGTGCTATGATTGCCCAGGAAGTCTGAACTTCCAAGACACTGATATTTGCTGATAAAGTCCCTCTGGGCTCCAACATCAAGCTCAGGGTCACAGACATGGGCCAGACACAAATGAACTCAGCACCAAAACCTACTCCAAAGAGACTCTAACCCCCAAACAGAAAACCATACAATCCAACCCAATTTAGCCTTCCAAACTGCCTACTCACCCCAACCTGACCAGAGCATCAGTGCCTGCCCCCGATCAACTGAACTGTCATTTCCACTATCAACCTAGCAGCATGGTGGCACAGTGGTTAGCAATGCTGCCTCAGGAACCTTCCTAGTCTCAGGTGGCTGTCTGTGTGGAGCACGAATGTTCTCCCCGTGTCTGCCTGGGTTTCCTCCAGGTGTTCCAGTTTCCTCCTGCAGTCCAAAAATGTGTAAGTTAGGTGGATTAGCCATGGTAAGTGTGTGAGGTTACGGGCCCAGGGTGGGGGACAAGGCGTGGGTAAAACACTCTGTCAGAGAGCCGGTGCAGACCCAATGAGCTGAATGGCCTCCTCTGCACTACAGGAATTTGATGAACCCTAACAACCTGGCCAGCACCCAACCCAACCTAACCCGACTCTCTCTTCTTCTACCAATCCTCTGATCCACCTAAAATTCCTGACCTGAATCCCTTCCCTACCCATCTAACCACCATAATCATCCTTTCACTAACTCAAACTCTTTGATTAAAGGACTTAAGACTGTTAAAGTTTACCTGAAAACGGCAGCTGGTATTACAAAAATTGGGCATATCCTCTCTTTACTTTGATTCCCCTGTGCTAGTTGAGCTTACCTGCAGAGGTTATGCTGGCCCCATTTCTGCTTTGGCCAGGATCAGAAGGCTGAAAATGGTTAGTTTTGTCAGTGTGTGGAAAATGTTGTAGACAGTGGTAAGGTCTGGGCCAGAGTTAGTATCTCATATCATGAACATTTATCTAAACCTGAAGATTCCAGATGCTGCCAGGCCTGCTGTGCATTTCCAGCATTTTCTGTGTTTGAAATGAGATTTCATACCAACTTTCTGATTTTTCAAAGCATATCTTATGATCTCAAATTTTAACCTTAACTGCTGCAGAAAATATATAAACTTAATCATGTTGTGCAACTCATGTTAACAGTAACAAAACGTTATCACACTACGATCGGCTCCTGATCATCAAAACATATAGAGCCAAATATTTTGCATGTATACTCACAGTAAGGTAGTGTTGGATGTGAAGCCATCCTCCTGGCATTATTCATATTCCTCTTGATCATCTGCAGTGAACAGTATATGTTGTTAAACTGTAATGTATATAGCAATGTTTAATTCTATTTTAAATTTTTTTGGTGCCCAGCAAATATGAGCATGTTAAAGACGCCAAATTTGACTGCCCAATTCAAAAAGCCTACTGCTGCATTAAACATGAAGATATCGATCAAGAACCTCCAAATGAGATTCTGTATATCTATTTTTCTTTGAAAGTTAAGCTTTAAGAAAATTTCTCTGTATTACAGACATGTCCGAAGTTGTATCTATCCAAATGTTTTACTGTCTTAAATGAAAGTTACACAACATATGGAATCCTTGCATTCAACATCTGCAGTCTTTATTTCTAGGACATAGAATATAAGTTAGAGGCATTATCAGCGAGATCTGTGGAGCTCATGTATTGTTGATGCAATCCAATATTCAGCTTCTAGCATTTTGAATGGCATTTCTTCAAAAGAACTCAGTCCAAGCACATATAAAGATCACGGGAAGATGCTCCCATCTTGCTGCACTGACGTTATGGCTTAGCGGGTTAGGAGAATCCAGAAATAGATGCAGAGATGCATTAGAGAAGCAACCCACAATTTCCAAGTAATTTCAGTATTATTAGCAGGCCCGGCACTGAAGTACCCAGAATTACTATACTCCCCACTTGTGGGAAGTTAGTGGCCTGACCCTACTGGAGTGAGTGGGGGGGGACTCCCCCCAAGGGTTAGATGGGTGGGGGCTACTGCCATTCTGCAGTTAGGATCAATTTATGGGGGGGAGAAAAGATGGTGGCCAGATTGGGACTGGTCATATCTTTAGTGGTGGGGTGGGGTGTGGGGTGGGGAGGAGGGGGCAGGGAGTGTGGGTTTTGGCGCTGGGGAACGGGGGACAGTCGAGGCTGGGCCCGGCCTGCTTAGAAGGCCAGCAATTGGTCTGGCTAGCAATTAGGAGGACAGCAGATAGGGACCACGTGCATAAGCCGATCTCAGCGCTGACAGATTGGTGCACGCGCAGTAGCCCATTCAGCACTATGAGTGCCGGTCTCTCCAACCGGACGAGACCCCAGCCTCTAATTTTTTTAACAGTATTTACGCTGAGGCACTCAGCAGTGCACAGAGTTTGGCAGATTCTTCCCTAAACTCCCACTCAAAAAACTCGCATGATTTACTCCAGTTTTCATGCTAGTTTGACACTTAGAATTGTTTTCGGAGAATCATCACCATTTTACACAAAACACTTCACCGAGAAGGTTTAGTATAATGTTTGAACAATTACTTACTGGGACACAAGTTTCATAAACAGGAGACTGAATGGGTTATTGATGCTTTAGAACATAACATATGATCCATCCACAAGGAAGGACTTTATAGTTCATCATTTATGGCTTCACTTTCAAACATAGGATAATCACATTAAAGTGTTTCTTGCACAGTATCATTCATTTTTGGTACTCTACAGCTCATTTTAAACTAACATACGCCATGTAGATTTGTGCATATGTTGAAATGTTAGCGAACATCTTTTGATCTAAAAAGTGCCTGGACTACTTCAAATTACACTGGAAATGAATGATATCATAAATTTGTGCATTAAGCTAAGCAAGCAGTTTCATGTTGCTTTTTACAGAGGCAGTGCAAGTGGTACTTCCTGCTAACAGGATACTGTTGTCAGTCCAGAAACACATTCTGCCTACCACACAACTGATTGACATTATGTATGTCTTTCCTTAGGTAATGATATTAGAACTATAGACAGCACTTCAGACGTAGCTTCATCAATTCCCTGTATAACTGTAGGAAGATAATCCACTATTACACACTTTGTAATAAAAGCTAAGATAGTATTCTTTCTATCTACTTGCTGCACCTGTGTGTAAACTTGTAATGATGCATCCAGTTTCTTCTGAATAAATTCATTTCCCAATCTTACAAATAAAAAAATTGTCTTGTATTTTTTATACCAAACAGAATATCTTCAATCTTGCCAGATATTATTCGATTGGTTACGTTTTTGCCCATTCATCAACGTTTCTATATCCCTCTGTAGCTTATTTATCCCTCTCCTCATTGTCTATTTTCCCACTTAATTTTATATCATTGAACTTAGATACTTTACATTCAATCCTTTCATCTAAGTCATTGAAACAAATTGTAATTTGCTGAAGCCCAAATAGTAATCCTTGCAATACTTCACCAGTTACTGCCTGCCAACCTAAAAAATATTCCTACATTCTGACTTCTGTCTATTAAACAATCTTCAATCCATGCTAATATACTACTTCCAACCCCATGGGGCCTAATTTTCGGTAATAACCTCCTGCATGCTACATTATCAAACACTTTCTGAAAATCCAAATACACTGCATCTACTGTTTTTTGCCCTATCCACCCTTATTGGGTACACCCTCAAAAAACTAGCAATAGATTTGTCAAATATGATTTCTCTTTCACAAAGCCACATAAATTCTGATAATCATATTTTGATTTTCTAATTACCTTGTTACCACATCTCAAACAACAGGTCCTAGAATTTTACCCACTGCTGATGCTAAGAAACAGGCCTATAGTTCCCCATTTCCTCCTTTTTTAAATTATGTTTGCTACCTTATAATCTTTGGGAACTGCATTAAAGTCTAAGGAACTCTGGAAAATTAAAATCAATGAAATTTGAAAGCAAAAGCTAATGTTTGTGGAAATCTACTAATTTTTGTTGTTGTTGTATCAATTATTTGATGTTATTTTAATATCAGTTTGAGTAGAGATGCTATTTCTTTAAGAAATTTTCTTGAAATGTTTACACTCACCACAGATGCCCCTCGGCCAGTCTGCATGCTGCCCAACCATGGCATATTTATTGGTGTGCCAGGAACACTGGGTGTATAAGGTGTGCTGCACTGTAAATCACCAAAATCGTCTCTAGCATGGACTACCAGAAACTCATCTGATCTATGAAGAAACATTAGAAAATTGGAAAACTAAGTCAGAGATAAAGTATTTCATATCCATTGTTGCATCTTTACAGGCAAATTCTAAGATTTAAATTTTCTCAATTTTTCAAAGGAAGTCACTCATGTTGTTTCAAAGGAAATCACTGTACTGTTCCACAAGTGTTAGCAGTGAGATCAATCTTCATACTCATGGAAATTCCCATTAAATAACCATTAAATGTTAACAAATCATTTTACCAGTGGAAGCATAAAGAATCAATTCTTCAAAGGACATCACATGCACATCACATGCACACTTTTCAACAGACAGAATTTCCTCATCATGTGTTACTTCCTTCAATCATAACCATGCTCGTCAGTGTTCAAGAATCTTTGGGTGACAATTGGGAGTTTCTTTTATTAGTATTGCATCCATCATGTTTGGAAACAGTTCATCTATCACACAGCTAATTGGGCAACTAGGTCATTAACAGAACTTTTCAGAACCAGCTCTGAGAAAAATTCTGTTTTAATATTTCCAAATATCTTTGTTCAAAGAGTAAAAGTTGCATTGGAAGAAAATATTTCTGTGCATTGTTGAGGCTGTAGAAATAGACAGTTCTGGATGCTTCAACAACTTTAATATTTCAGTCCTATTGCCACCAAATGTTAATAGTGCATATCGACAAATGTTTATAAATCATCAAAAATCTCTCATTTGTTTTTAGGATATTATAACAATGACTAGGCATATCTACAGTAGCTCTAGTGAAAACACAATGTTTTAGTTTCTTATTTTACAATGTGTGTGCCAAGTGCCATCTTTTTGTCAAGCTGAGAATAGTCTTAGGTGACTGTATAAAGACTATGTATAAAGACCATGTTCAAACAACATGGTCTCAATTACAAAGTAGAAATAAAATTGACTCTCATTATACATACCCTTTTGGCTCGAGTTCAAATTCATCTTCAACCCAAGTGTAGATCTGGGTAGCCAGGATAGCAGACACATCTAACTCCTGGACATCATGACTCGTGGCTATGGCAACACAGTTCCGATTAGCCTAAAAATCATTAGCAAAGCAGAATTACGTCAAAATTTGATATCAATAGGTGATGAAAATAAATTAAATTGCCTGCACTATAAAATGTTGTCCCCATTGTACATTAGTAACAGAATTTCATTGTAATGAACCATGCATCTATTTTTGAAACCAGTATTTATTGGTTGAGAGAGACACTATTTTATGCAATAACAATAAACAATAATCTCTCTCTCAATATCAACAAAATGTAAGAGATAGTTATTGACTTCAAGCAGCGTAGTGGAGGACATGCCCTTGTCTACCTTAATAAGGACGAAGTGAAAATAGTTGACACCTTCAAGTTTCTAGGGGCAGGATCGTATAGATTCACTCGAGTGAGACCAGAAATTCCCACCCAAGGTCAACGGACATTTCATTGTCCATCACTCACTTGCTCCAATTCCATGGCAGAAGATGCGGTGGAATTCCGGCATAGGTGTCCAGTTCACCAACAACTTGTCCTGATGCTATAGTTAAGAAAATCCACTAATGCCTCTTCTTTCTCAGCAGATAAGAAAATTTGTTATGTCCGATCCGTCTCTCACTAACCTTTACAGAATGCACCATAAAAAATATTCTTTCTGGTTGTATCACAGCTTGGCTCTTGCTCTGTCCAAGACCACAAGAAATCACAGAGGGTTCTGAATGAAGCCCAGTCCATCATGCAAACTAGCCTCCCATCCATTGACTCTGTCTACACTTCCCACTGCCTCAGAAAAGCAGCCAGCATAAACAAGAACTCCACACACCCTGGACATATTTTCTTCCACCTCTTCCATCAAGAAAAGACACAATTCTCAGTTAATCGACTCCAGGATAGTTTCTTCCCTGCTGATGTCAGATTTTTGAATGGACCTATCTTGTATTAAGTTGATCTTTCTCAATATCCTAGCTATGACTGTAACACTACATTCTGCACTCTCTTTTTCTTCTCTATGTACGGCATGCTCTGTCTGTACAGTGGGCAAGAAACAATTCTTTTCATCATATACTAACACATACATCAATAACAAATCAAATCTTTTTCAAAGAAATGATCAAACTGCCGTTTTTGATGAAAATATGCATTTACTCACTTTATTAATTGCAAATGCTGTAATGATGTCAGATTCTTTATGGACAATCCTTGCCTTTCCACCAGGATAACCAGAATCAGCTTCTACCTTTATAAACCAAAGCAGAAGGAGATCACACAGTGTACAGTGTTCAATTTATTTGCTCATAGTACTGGAATGTAACTCAATGTTAGAACTGTACAGCAAAAAGTTGCCAACTATTTTTTTTCAGAAATTCACTGTCAGCAATTTTGCATAAGCCAGTACAAAACTAAAGAGAGGATTTTAGTACATTAGTTATATCTTCTTGGAATTAAAACAATGTTGTGCAGTTGTAACATCACTATCATACAATCAAATGTCAGACTGTTCAATTTGGCATTTTGGCAAAGTGCTATTTTTCCATTCTGGATTTCAGGTTTGTGCAACACCAAAAGTTTATATTAACAGTGTCACTATTGTTATTGTAATCAAGAAGCAACGAGTATACCAAAGACTGACAGCAATATTTAACAAAATGATTTTATTGAGAAGCTATTAATTTATCAAATAGGTAGGAACAGAAAGCTACTTTAGTACTTCTCACCTGATCCAGTGCGATCAGATTAACTTTGTACCCTGTAGTATATTCAAATTTTTTTTTTTAATGAATGTACCTTTCACGTGATTAATGCCCCAAAGTTCTTCAAAGGAGGGTGAAAAGTGAAAAAAATTGATAAAAGGAAACACATTGAGCCAGGGAAGACATAATTAAGAGTGACAGCACGCTTGATCAGAAATAAGGATCTGAACATTGTTTTCAAGGTAGAGAGAGAACTTGAGAGGCAGAAATTTAGAGTCAAGATGGTATGAGGCTAACTGGCTGATGATTCTGCTAACAATAATGGAATGAGAGAAGTAGGAACTAGTTACAGGCAGAGCACAAACAAAAGTCTGGGACTGGATGCATGACTGGAGAAAATTGTAATGGTCGAGAGACACAGTGTAGATGAGTGCTAATGAAGGAGTGGATTTATGTTTATTTATTATGTTATGCAGCAATGTCAGTATTTACTGCCCATTCAAATTGCCCTCAAACCTGGCCATGACTGCCAGCTTGAACTGCTGAAGTCCACGGAAAATGGTTACAGCACAGGAGGCAATTTGGCCCAATATATCCATCCTTGTTCTTTGTAAAATACACTTAGCTGATCCCAGTAGCCTACCTTTCAAATATTTCCTTTTCAGATAATTATCCAAATTCCTTTTGAAAGCATTGACTGAATCAGCCTTCACCATATTTTCAGGCAGTGCATTCTAAGTCCTAATCATTCATTCCATAAAAAAGATTCTTCCCTATGTCACAACTACATTTTTCTGTCTGCCAATCTCTTTAAAACAGTGTCCTCAACTTCTCTATCCTTTCACCAATGGAAACAGTTTCTCCCATCACACTGTCTAGACCCGTGATTTAGAACGATCAAATCTCCTCTCAATCTTCTGCTGCTGTTGATGGCCCACAACATCACATCAATGCCTAGTTTCAAGTTGCTAGATCTGTTTGAAGTCTACCCCATTTAGTATGGTGGTAATGCTGCACCACATGAATAGCTTTTAAGCTTCACTAATTTATCCATACAACTGAAGTCACTTAACCCCAGAAGCATCCTCATGATTCTTTTCTGCACCCTTTTCACTACCATGCAATGTTAACCAAAGTCTATTTGTGAAACAAATAAACTTAAACCCATACATGCTCAAAAATGAACTCAATATTCCAACTGAGGCTGGACCAATATCATTTTTTAGGTTCATCATAACTTCCTTGCTTTTGCTGAAGTACAGCCAATCTTTCTAATGCCCACTCTTTATCCATTTTTAGCTTATAAAATGTCCAACTATGACAAAACCCTTGTGGCATTGTTTTTCTTCATGAAGATAGATATAAGTTACTCCTTAGTACCTCCATCTGCCTCCATGCATAGACCCCTTTTACAATTGCAAATTGGTTCTGCTCCTTCTTTTACCATCCTTTTGCTATTTACATGCTTATGCCTTTTGGACCCCCTTTTATATTAACAGCTGCTCTCTTTTCATACACCTTCAATGCTGTTCTTATTTCTTGTTATAAATATCTAAGACATCCAAATTATAAAATTAGGAGTATAATCTTTAATTTTGGGAAATGAACATTTAAACGCAAGGGGCTAAATGAAAAGAAAACCGGATTAAGAAACTGACAAACATGGTATTTTAAAGATAAAGATAATTTATTTCAATCACTATTTGGGATATCCACAAGCATGTCATGTTGCAGTGGCCAGATTGCAGACAGGCTTTTTCTGATTTGAACTGTTTCTTCCTGTGAAGTTCCTCAGATACAGCCAGTTTATGCCTGGAGCTGGAACAGCTTGGAACAGGCAGAGTAAGGATCTATCAGAAGCTGAAAAGGAAATGAGGACGAGGAGCAAAGGACTATCAGAAACTAACGGTGCTTTCTGTTTTGGAAACCATAGAATGAGGATTGTCTTGTTGAGATTTCTGTTTTTAAAAAATAAGTGTTCATAAAATATAGTGTAGTCAGTGGGCAAAACTCTGGCAGGTGGGATTTCAATTTGAGGTCAAACATTTTGGATTAAAAAAATTCAGAACATCTTCAAAATGCAAATGATTAGAAAATGATGAGAAAAGCCTAGATACAGTAAGTAATCAAAAATATCAATAGGATTATAAGATTTATCTCATAAGGATTGGGATACAGAGTATAAAAAGGATTAGATTTCAGTTGTATAGCTTTGGTCAGACCCCAACTGAAGTACTACATTCAGTTCTGGGTAACACAGAGGCAATATTCTTCTTTGGGGGTGCGCGGCAAAGATTTACTAAAATAAAAACAGATCTTAAATGGGTTAAGATTGGTTACATAAGTGATCTGAATTCTCTTGAGTTTAGAAGGTAGACATAAGATTTAATTTCAGTATTTAAAGTAGATACAGAAAAGCTTTTGTTCCAGTGGTGGAACTGGACATGATCCTAAAATTAGATTAAGGCTTTTCAGGAGTTAGATCAGGTCACAGGAATAGTGGAAATGTAGAATTATTCAACTCCAAAATGCAATATAAATCAATGATAGGAAAACAGAGTAGACGTCCAGATCAGCATAATCTCCTGAAATGGAACAGCAGGCAGAAGGGGCTGAATGGCTTACATCCCTACAGTTCAAACAAAGTAGGAGAGTTTTCAATAAGCATAATTTGCAGAAATTATAATCAGAATTTAAATGATAAATATGAATTTAGTAAGTCCTGCGTGACCACAGCAAAATATAATGGGCACCAAACGTTTTCCCAATTGCAATGTTTAACATATTACAAGCCATTAGAGAAGGTATTTGAAGATGACTTCTTAAAGACCATTTGAGCAGAATCCTCAAACTGCTTTAATGGCTCTCAGCCAATGTGTGAAGCAGTGCCCCTCATTTCTCGCCAGCTTAATTTTCACAATTTTGACACATATCTGCATTAATTATTTAAAGTTTCAATGAAACACATTCACAGTCCTGAAAAATAGCAACTTTACCTCATGCTAAAAATATCAATGTCAAAATAAGCACCCTCGCAAGTAAAGGAAAAGCCAATCCATACCTGTTTATAATCCACCAGCATATCAAGTAAAAGGAAATGCTCATATTTCCAAATACATGATATAGTGAATAAATATTGTAACCCTGGCAATTTATGAACTTAATTTCATGTGTGTTCTCCCCAAGTACTTGACTTATGAGATTATTTGAATCTATAGATGGCAAAATGCAGACTCAGCCATTTATTTAGTCAAAATATGTTAAGAGATGTTAACATTACATTACAAAACAGTATTTCCTGGGGAGAGCACAACATTCAGTGCCAGAGATGGTTATAAACAATTGAGCTGTACCTTATTGATGCTAGGTTCCTCCATCATAGAATTTCTGATTGTTTCAGTGGAGGTGTCTACTGACTACATCACAGAACAAAGAACAGCCACAAGACAAATGGTTTAAAAAATTAATTAAGCATGAATTAGAAAACATTGCTAAAGATGAAGCTCTGCTGTTTATATAAAAAAGTGAAAGGATTACAAAATTTAAGAATAGGCGCTACATAAACATGTTACATTTTTCTGCCAATACTTGAAAGTTCTATTAGCCTAATCTGAAATAAACAACAAACAATAATTTTCCAGATAAAATTAGGCTTCTCATTTCTTTTAACATTTTTAACAGGATTGTATTGGATATTTGAGACAAGTGGTATTGCTTTTACAGGCTCAACTAATAGTTGTTTGGTAATACAGTACTTCACTATTGCTGAAAAAGAGAAACATGCTGCTGAAACTTTTCATCTTGCACTTCTCAGTACAGATTTGCAAGAACAGCAATTGTCAAGGGAACATCAAGTCACATTGCATGAGATGAGGACACTAATTGATTGGTAGAGGCTTTGACATGGAGAATGCATGGAGAGCTGCCAACCTTTTGTTCGCACATAGACCAGCAGATAAACTCTGATTGGTCAAAGCATTACTATGGGGAATTAGCCAATGCTTTTGTTTAGTTGAAAAGGACACAATGTGGGGACATGTTTCTTCTCTCTGCAAAGGAATACATGTTGCTTCTAGCGTGTAAGTGAGTAACTCTCAACTAAAAACCATAAATTGACTATCAGTGTAACCCTTAGCACAGTCAGGAGGGTTGTGGGCATCGCTACCTTCTTGGAATACTGCCGTTCGAGTGGTTTAGGACATCCATAGCGTTGTCAATGACAGTAAAGAAACAGTGATATCTTTCCAAGTCAGGATGCTGAACAGCTTAGAGGTGAACTTCCAGGCAATGATGTTCCCTAGTATTTGCTGCTCTTGTCCTTCAAGGAATGACATCTAATGTTGCACACGAAATTGTGGAATCGCATGTAATGCTAGACATGAAATTGTAGAATCATATCTAACATTGGACACTATGGGCCCTATTTTACCATTTTGATTCCAAGTGCTGGGTGACTTGAAACTGGGAGTGTTTCTTTCTAACTTCTAGACCTGTTTTGAAGTGCCCCCATATGCATTCTGCCTGCAAAAATATCAACAATTCCGAATCACATTGCAGAAACCTGTGGGTGGGGCTTAATGCTTAATGAAATCCTGCAACTCCGATTGGCGCCTCCAACTGCACATGCTCAGAAAAAAAAAAATAACATGTGGCTCCACTACTACATTGCTCCCAGGCTGGATAATGCCTCCCCCGGCCCCCCACAACATTACTAACCCCCCTATCCCCCATCCCCTCCGCCACCCAGACCGATCGCAGGCTCCTGTCCCTTCTCCCCTCACTGATCTCAGACAGAGTGGCAGTGAACCCCCCACTCCCACCCCCACCAAAATCAATCTCAAGCAGAGAGCCATCAGACACTTGGCACTTACCTCCAAATTGGAATGCCTGAATCGGACTTTGTAAAGCATATCTATTTCGTGCTGATTCTGGATGGGCAAGTGTCATGTTAAAGGGGGAAGAGCCAGTAAGGTTGGGCGTGTAGCCCATTAAGTCAATTTAAATGCATGCAAATGCATTTAAATGGCCATCATACCTATTTCGGACGCCGTCCCCATTGCAGCCATTTTCGAGCCTTGATAAAGGGGGAACCTGCGTGGAAGAGGGCTGGTCTTGCGCTACTTGTCTCGCACCTGACTTTACCAAGGTTTTGCATCCAAACATGGCGCAACTTGACAATAAAATTGGGCCCTATGTTTTGAGGTGGCACAGTGGCATAGTGGTCAGGACTGCTGTCTCACAGCGCAAGAGACCCCGGTTCGATTCCTGGCTTGGATCCCTGCCTGTGTGGAGTTTGTACATTCTCCTCATGTCTGCGTGGGTTTCCTCAAGACACTCTGGTTTCCTCCCACAATCCAAAGATGTGCAAGTTAGGTGAATTGGCCATGAGACATGCTCCCTTAGTGTATCTGAACAGGCACCAAAATGTGGCGACTCGCGGATTTTCACAGTAACTACATTTCACTGTTAATGTAAGCCTACTTGTGACTAATAAATAAGCTTAAAATTTGAGTTTTGCAAACATGGACTGATTGTGTCACATCAGTATTTTGCCTATTGCAAACAGCCAAAGTGACCTACTATTTGATAGAATCCGTCAGTCACTGGCATGTACTGCCTACATAGCTGTCATCATACCAGCACTGAAATTCATACACATTTTCTGTATGATACCCAAGTTGTCTTTTTGAGTTTGTATCGTTGCTCATTCACATGTGCTGAAAGCTACTCACATACAGGGTCTTGTCTTTTACGGACAGAGGAGCATGTCCATGCCTTTTTCAACTAAAACAAAAAGTTTGAAGAGGTGCCCTTCTTTGGTTCACTGCCTTTGGCAATGCCTTGACCATTCCATGTTGATTTATCTTGGCTTGAATTTAAACAAAAGCTTGGTAGTTAATTGTTCTCTGATGTTTTCTACATGGCAATGCCTCTACCTGAGTTCACTTGCCAATCAGTGAGCACTCTCTCAATAGGCACACGGTGTCACAGTGGTTAGCATTGCTGCCTCACAGCACCAAGGACCCAAGTTCGATTCCCAGCTTGGGTCATTATCTGTGCAGAGTCTGCATGTTCTTACAAAGGATTTCCTCGGATGCTTTGGTTTCCTCCTGCAGTCTGAAAGATGTGCTGCTTAGGTGCATTGGCCATGCTAAATTCTGTGTACCTGAACAGGCACCAGTGTGTGATGACCAGGGGATTTGCACAGTAACTTCATTGCAATGTTAATGTAAGCCTATTGTGACACTGATAAATAAACTTAAAACAAACTTAACTCACCTCATGCACTATAAATTATTGTTCCCTTTACAATTGGTGTGCTTGTGATTCTCTCCTGATGAGTGCAAGACAAAAAGCTTTGGCAACATATTCCTTGATCAGCAAAACTCAATAAATATTCTTACTGCTCTGTAATCTTCAAAATATATATTAACAATATTTCGATTAAGCATTGCCAAACAAGCAGTATAAAATCCAGGGGCTACAAGACAATGCTAGTTATACAAGAACATAAAAATTGCAACAGGAAACAACTATTGCAGCTTATGTCAGCTCTGCCATGCAACATATTCATGGCTGATCTTGAGCTTCAACTCCATTTTCTTGTCAGCTCAACAGATTCCCTGAGGGGACAAAAATTCCTCTATCTCAGCCTTAAATATATTTATTGTTGTTGTATCCACAATGCTCTGAGTAGAGAATTCCAAAGATTCACAATTCTCTAATGTTTTCCCTCGGCTCAATCCTGAATGATCAACTCCTTTTTCTGAAACTATCCACCCTACAAAGCCCCTTCATAATACTGAATGTTTCAGTGAGATCACCTTTCATTCTTCTGAATTCCTAAGAATACAGACTCAATTTACTCAGCAATTACTAGAACTACAAAAGCTCATTTCTTGATCAGAAATTAAGAACATGGCAAACTATAAGAAATAATGTACACGATGAGAGGTGACATACCACCAATAAGAATGGACAGACACAGGGTAATTATAGTTCAAAACAGATAAAGCTGTATATTTGGGAAAGGGAACAGGTAATATAAAGTTGCCCTAATTGTTAAATTTCTCAGCAGAATTGATGAACAGAGATTCGAGGGACAATATAAACATATGAAAAATGAAAATCATTTATTTTCTATACAGTGGTACTGAATACAATAAGAACTGATGATCAATAATACTTTAGGCTACAGTCGGAATATTGTGCAGTTTTGCAGATTCAGTGATAGAAAAGTTCATAAAAATGATTCATGGGATGTGGTAATTGCTAATGAGCATTTATTGCCCATTTCTAATTACTCTTGAAAAGGTGGTCATAATCGATCTTCTTTAACTGTTGCTGTCTGTATGATGTAAAAATACCCATGGGGAACTTCAATCTGCAAGTTGACTGGGAAAATCAGGTAGATACTGGATCCCAAGAAAAGGAATTTGTGGAATGTCTACAAGATGGGTTTTTGGAGCAGCTTTTGACACAGCCTACTAGGGAACAGGCAATCTGGATTTGATGATGTGTAATGAGGTTGACTTGACTAGGGAATTTAAGGTGAAGTACAATATGATAGAATTTACCCTGCAGTTTGAGAGGTGGAAGCTGGACTCAGGGATAACGGTGTTACAATTAAATAAAGGTAATTACAAAGATATGAGGGAGGAGTTGGCCAGAGTTGATTGGAAAGGGAACCTAGTGGAGAAGACTATGGAATAGCAATGGCAGGAGTTTTTGGGGATTATTCCAGGAAGCACAACAGAAATTCACCCCAAGGAGGAGGAAACATATTAAGGGAGGATGAGGCAGCCATGCCTCACAAGGGAAGTCAAGGACAGCATAAAAGCAAAAGAAAAAGCATACAAAATGACGATGATTAGTTGGAAGCCAGAGGATTGGGAAGCCTTTAAAAGTGAGCAGAGGACAACTATAAAAGCAATATGGGGGAAGAAGATGAATATGAATGCAAGCTAGCTAGTAATATGAAAGATAGGAAGTTTTTTTCAGTATTTAAAAGGTAAGAGAGAGGCAAAAGTAGCCACTGGACTACTGGGAATTCAGGCTGAAGAAGTAATAATAGGAAACACAGAAATGGCAGAGAACCAGAATAGTTATTTTGCATCAATCTTCACGGTGGAAGACACCAATGAGATGCCAGAGTTCCAGGAGAATTGGGGGCACAGGTGAGTGTAGTGACCATCACTAAAGAGAAGGTTCTGGGGAAATAAAGGTCTGAAGATAGATAAATCACCTGGACTGGACTGACTACACCCCAGGGTTCTAAAAGTGATAGCTGAGGAACTAGTAGAGGCATTGGTGGTGATCTTTCAGGAATCACTAAAGGCGGGAGGTAGCAGAGGATTGGAAAGTAGCTGGTGTAACACAGCTGTTTAAGGGAAGAAGGCAGCAGACAGGACAATCTAGGCTTGTTAGCCTGACTATGGTTATTGGCAAGATTTTAGAGTCCATTATTAAAGATGAGTTTGTGGAGTACTTTGAAATGCATGATAAAATAGGACTGAGTTAGCACAGCTTCATCAAGGAGGTCATATCTGACAAATCTGTTAGAATTCTTTGAGGAGGGAACAAGTTAGATAAAGAAGAACCAGTGGACGTATTTTGAAAAAGCCTTTGACAAGGTGCCACACAGGATATTGTTAAATAAGTTAAGAGCCCATGGTGTTATGAGTAAGATCCTGCATGCTTAGATGATTGGCTGACTGGCAGAAGGCAGAGAATGGGGATAAAGGGGTCTTTTTCAGGGTGGCAGCTGGTGACCAGTGGTGTGCCTCAGGGATCGGTGCTGGGACCACAACTTTTCACAATATACATAAACAATTTGGAAGAAGGAACTGAAGGCACTGTCGCTAAGTTTGCAGATGATATAAAGATATGTAGAGGGATAGGTAATATTGAGGAAGCAGGTGGGTGGCAAAAGGACTTGGACAGAAGAGCGGGTAAAGAAGTGGCAGATGGAATACAATGTGGAAAAGTGTGAAGTTATGCATTTTGGATGGATAAATGGAGGCATAGAATATTTTCCAAATGGGAAAATGCTTCAGAAATTAGAAACACAAAGGGACTTGGGAGTCTTTGTTCAAGATTCTCTTAAGGTTAATGTGTAGGTTCAGTCAGCAAATAAGGCGGCAAATGCAATGTTAGCATTCTGCCAAGAGGGCTTGAACACAAGAGCAGGGATGTACTTCTGAGGCTGTATAAGGCTCTGGTCAAATCCCATTTGTAGCATTGTGAGCAGTTTTGTATCTAAGGAAGGACGTGCTGGCTTTGGAAAGGGTCCAGAGGAGGTTCACAAGAATGATCTCTGGAATGAAGAGCTTGCCGTATGAGAAACAGTTGTGGACTCTGAGTCCGTATTGGTTGGAGTTTAGAAGGATATGAGAGGAGCTTATTGAAACTTACAGGATACTGAGTGGCCTGGATTAGAGTAGACATGGAGAGGCTGTTTCCACTAGGAAAAACTAGAACCACAGCACACAACTTCAGGCTAAAGGGGCAATCCTTCAAAACAGAGGTGAAAAGGAATTTCTTCAAATCAGAGAGTGGTGAATTTGTGGAACATTTTGCCGCAGAAGGCTGTGGAGCCAGGTGATTGAATGTCTTTAAGGCAGAGACAGATAGGTTCTAGACTGATAAGGGAATCAGGGGTTATGGAGAAAAGTCAGGAGAAGGGGGATGAGAAAAATATTAGCCATGATTGAATGGTGGAGCAGACTCAATGGGCCAAATGGCCAAATTCTGCTTCTATGTCTTATGGTCTTACTATTGTTAGGATGTTGTCAGGGTCCATTGCCTTTGCAGTAGCCAGTGCTTTCGGCCATTTCTTGATATCATGTAAAGATGAATTATATCATGGTCACAGAGGTGTCGCTTTTGATTTTCTGTTTCAACACTATGGTGGTTGCAGAAATATGATTAAAATGCTTCAAACAGGGAGCAACAAGTATGATGGGTATGGATTTAGCAATTGAAAATGTTTACAAGGACTTTGGGGAGGAAAGAGAGGTTGCTGATAGGGTAGCAGTTCTCAAGAACAAAGGGCTGGGTGGATTTGTGGAGAAGTTTTGAATTGACAAAGACAGTAATTTGAGGAGACATAATTACATCAGCTAACGTAGAAAGAGGGTTGGCTATAAGATGGATGAGCTTGGAGAGGAAATGAGGCAAGGTAGAGAATCAGAGAAACACATCTTCCTGTGGTAAAGGCAGAGGAAATCTTGGAGACATTTGGCTTGTGAAACAAGAGAATAACTAAGGTAGATGAATGGATGGTTAGTGATAAACAAATCCACAAGCATTATTGAAGGAAGTAAACTTTTTTTTAAAATTTGTTTGTGGGATTTGGATGTTGTTGGCTAGCCAGCAATTATTGCCCATCCGTAGCTGCCCTTATTTAGAGGGCAGTTGAAAGTCAACCACATTGCTGTAGCTCAGGAGTCACGTGCAAGTCAGACCAGGTAGGGACAACAGATTTCCTTCCTTAAAGGCCATTAATAAACCAAATGGATTTTTCTGACAATCGACAATGGTTTTATGATCACAGCAGATTCTTAATCGTAGGTTGTATTGAATTCAAATTCCATGAACTGCTGGTGGATTTGAACCCGGGTCCCCAGAACATTAGCTGAGTTACTGGATAAATAATCTAGCAATAATACCACTAGCCCATCACCTCCCCAAGTTAGAAGTGGATGGGGCAAGTTTCAAGGAAATGGCTGATAACGAGGAACAGGAATCCAGTAGGAAACAAGTTGGAAGAGAGAGTGGTCAGTGAGATAAGAGATTGCCTAAAACCACAGGAGCAGAAAAGTGAAGGCAACATTCAGTAATGGCTATGAACATGGGTAAGAATGTTTGTATGAAGACAAAGTTCAAAAAAGATAGGAAGGCAGAGGACAAGAGGATGAGAGCTATATAGAGATGAGAATTACTGAAGAATTTAAATCACTTCAGCAGAAGGATAAAAATGAAGGCTCGCTCATTGAGAAACACAAGGAGAAGCTTGTGAAGGTAGTGGAGTGAATATGACAGATAGTAAAGCAGAGCTGGGAGGGATGGAATAATATAAGTAGAGCCAGAAAAGCAAAGGGAAAGAACCAAGGTGTGACTTAATAATCAATGCCATACAATCATTGAAAATCTATGGACAGAATAGATGGTGCGAAGTACATGAAAGGGAGTTGGAAAGTTTTAATAACAGGCAAGGTGAGCTAAGTTTCAACAAGAGCACAAGACCAAGTGTAATGATCCATGATATGGTTGTGGACAGAAAGATCTTTGTTGCAGTATGACTCGACATTCGGGAGGAAATTCTGATGTGCTAGAATTTAGTGATTGACCTGCTGGCAGAGTCCAAAGTGGTGAGTATGTGAGCAGAATGGGAAGATTGGCTCCAGCAGTGGTGGGAATGTCAGGCAGAAGAATGGGGACAGTTTTTTCTTCAAGATTCATTCATGAACATAGATGCTACTGGCAAAACCAGCATGCATTGACCTGCCTTGTTTGCCCTGGAGAAGGTGATTGTGAGCTTCTGTCTTGAACTGCTGCAGTTTTTGCATGATTATAGTTTTTCATAATGATTCTAATACAACACAATGGTTTGCTAGGCCATTTCAGAGGACAGTAAAAGCTAACCACATTGCTGAAGATTTGGAAACACCTTCAGGACAGACTAGATTAGAATAGCAGATGTTGTTTCCTAAAAGATATGTACAGCAATTAGGTTTCTACAGGAATTAAGTTATGGCCACAATGACATACTAGCTTTATATTCCAGAATTATTCATTTAAGATACAAAATGTTTTCTGGATGGAAGACTTCTTTGTATGTCAAAAATGGCTGACTGAGCCCTTAAAGGAGAAAGCTGCCAGACTGGCCTTACAACAAGCAGTAAAAGAACTAATACATGGGAAACCCTATCAAACTTTGTAACACACTAATCGAATTGTCACATGAAATATCCTTGGCAGTATTGGTAGTGGCGATGGAATACTCCCTACTTGTCTTGCTGAGTGCAGCTCCAACAACACTCAAAGTTCAATACCATCATGGAACCCATCCATCCACGTAAACATTTATACCCTGACATCGTTCTGTCTCAAGTATTGTCCCTATCCCTTCCAGAGTTATCCGCTCTGCCTCAACAATTCTACCACCAAGGCCCGATGCACCAACTACATGAGACACTGCAACTCATTAAGTTTCTTCGGCAGCAATTTCCAAATCAGTGACCTCCAACGCCTAGAAGGGCACAGGCAAACGTGGGAACTTCACCACCTCCATACTGCCTTCTGAGTATCTTGACTCACTGTTCCTTTTGTCACACTCTACCTAACAGAATAGTGGATGCACTGACATTGCACTTCAATATTTAGAAAGGCAGTTTATTATCACCTTCTCAAGGAAATTAAAACTGGCCTTGCCAATGACAACCATGTCATACAAACAAGAAAATATTTAAATTAACTGAACCTAAATTTACCAACTGAAATATAAATATATAGCCATATCTCCGGATTACTAATCCCATAACAAAACCACAAAACTATTGTGCCGCTGTCTCTTCCCACAGGGATGATGGTAGGTTAGGGTCACAATTGCAGAAACAGAAACAAAATATAAGTAAACAGGTTTGATCTGGTGCAGCAGTTTAAATGAGTAAATGGATAAACCAATACTTTCTTCGCTTGCTTTGTGATCGCCCTACCTCAGTCAGTTTTACAGCTGGTTAAGTGATATAGAGCAACATCAACAGCACGTGTTTGATTCCTATACTGGCTGAGGTTATTCATGACCGCCTCACTGTCTCAACCTTGCCACTTGCCTGAGGTGTGGTGATCTTTAGGTTAAAATACCTCTAATTAGTGCCCCCTCAGAAGGAGATAGCAGCACATGGTCATTCAGGACATGGTAATTTTACTTATTTGGAGAATCTGTTTGCTCAGTTCGCTGGATGGCTGGTGTATGATGGTGACACCTACAACGTAGGTTCAATTCCCGTACTGGCTGAGATTATTCATGAAGGCCTCGCCTTCAGAACCTTGCACTTTGCCTGAGTGTGACGATCCTCAGGTTAAAATCACCTCCAGTTAATTCTCATCCTCTGAGGGAAGGGGTCTATGGTCTTCTGGGACTATGGAGACCTTACTTACCCTAGAATATATAACAGGAGAATTTTACATGCCGTGCGTGTAACATTCCCAGGATCAGTGAAAAGATTGCATCAAAAATACTTTAATTTTTTTGTTTTCTCAGTTATGCATTTTGAATTTATTTCAACTGTTCCTCAATACTAGTTGGCTGGAATTCTCTGACCTTGCCCGCAGCTATGATTCACCTGTCCCACAGCTGTAAATAGAGATTTGGCCGACTGCCTAATTCTCTGTTCTCGCTGGTAGTGGTAGTGGGATGTGCAACATCGAAGAATTCTGGCTGTGATCTTTAATTTGCAGAACTCATAATAAACGTACTAAAAGGTCAATTAATTCCAGACAAAACTCTAGCCTTCTGAAATAGATAACTATGACTCACCAAATTTCTTGTACAAGTTAAATGCTTAAGCAGAAAATATGCAACTTAATTTTAAATTAGCAGTCATCAACCACTATAACATATTATATTTACATGGAAAGAAAAACATGAATAATAACATTAAGTAGGTGGTAAAGATGAAAATAAGTTTAAACATTTTATTCATTCTGGTTCTACTGACCTCATTTTGACATCTCTTCTTTGTGAAAATATTTCTAATGAAGATCTCTTGTACTTCTTCCTGTTTGACGAGATATTGCCAAAGTCTCTTTACAGGGAGTGCAGTATGGTGTTTTGACCTAGGGAAAAAGTAATTTCAATGGTGCAGTAATTGCTTCTTTAGCAGATGCTGCCACCACACCCGTCCTCCCAACTGTATCATTGAAAATAAAAAAAACGCACATCCTTTCCTAAGTGATCAGTTTGTCCCTTAATTATCTGGAACTAAGTAAACAACATGGCTTTCTTTACTGAACAAAATCATTCAGATTTAGAAAGCAGCTCAGGATAGAAAATTTTTCACTTTGACTTTGTGGATCATATTTATTCAAGTAACGTCTACTTGAGATTAATTAATTTTTTTTTGGTTTTTCCTCTTACTTGAATGGTGTATTGGTGGGTTCCAGCAATGCTTTATGGACAAGAATAGCAGGACCTGAAGACATTGTGCTTTCACTGGAATGCATTGAGATGAAGTCCGAAGGAGGACCACCAAATAATTCAAGACGTCGAAGCAATACTTGTTCCCAGCGTTGAAGAGTTTTTAAAATTGCGTGGCAGGATGGGGAACAAACAGGGAGTTCTGCAAGGGAGCAATAAAGATGCTAAAACATTGGTGAAATAACAAAGCTGATTTTCATTATAAAACTTGAGAATTTGGAAAATGGCAAAAGATTATTAAAGCTAATAAACTGAAACATAAATGCATAAATTTCTCATCTAATCAAAATTTTATGTTCCTTTCCTCTAGAAAGTATAAGATAAAAAGATTTGAACATTTTTTGCAAAAGGAATCATTCAATTATGACATTTTCCACGATCTGCAGCGAATACATCACAAAGTAGATGGAATTATTATTCTTATAGCAGATAGAAACATTATTTATCCTGTTGTTTATCTTCTATCATCAAGACTGAGCCAAAACATTGATATAAAATCACAAATTGACTTCAACATTTCAAGATTTAACACAGTTAGTGTTTACAGGGACAAAGCCCATATTGTCAACACGTACCACTAGCAGTCTTGTTGGAATATGCACATGCAAAATCAAGAACTGTAGCAGTACTTTGAAAAATAGTTTACAATGTGATCCCATTTTAACTCACTACCATTTGGTTTAGGTAATTAGAAATTGGCAACAAATTCTGGTCTTTCTAGCAATGCTGACATCTCATGAAAGAATATATTACTACGTTTTTGAGAATTAACATGATCTCACATGCCAGGAAAAACAAAACAGCACCCGAAGAAGTTGTTCTTGGAACATTTATTATCTGGAAATGCCAGTGAATGAGTTAAAATACAATACAATACACATGCAGCACTATGCATTCCTAGCTGAAATAGTTGGCAAGATAAAATAAACTAATAAGAGAAAAATTGAGTAAAGTCAAACTAGATAACACGATCACCCAAGCAATTTGATTAGCTTAACTTTGTCACACAACAGCATTCCTGAAGCTTAGCTCAATCTTTGCTTGCTCTCTCCTCTACTGTTCGTGTGTGTGTGTGTGTGTGTGTGTGTGTGTGTCCCCTCTGCCCTTGCCCAGTGTCTCTCTCTCTCCCTCTGCCCTTCCTCAGTGTGTGTGTCTCTTTCCCTCTCCCTCTACCCTTCCCCAGTGTGTGTGTGCCTCTCTCTCTCTCTGCCCTTCCCCAGTATGCACGTTTCTCTCTCCCCCTCTGCAGTGTGTCTGTCTCTCTTCTGACCTTCCCCAGTCTCTCTCTCCCTCTGCTGTGTGTGTGTGTGTGTGTCTCTCTCTCTGCCTCCTCCCTCCCCCCCACCCACTGCCTCCCCTTCCCCTCGCCCCCACCAGTGCCTCCCCTTCCCCTCCCAATGGGAATGACTCAATAATGAAAGGCTCTGGCCAATTCCCAGCCTGAGGCTGTACCTGCATCAGGACAGCTTCCTGACAGTCTGTAGGGCTCAGCCCTTGTCGTGAGCATCAGGTTGAATCGAGATGGCAAGAGGGATCAATTGATGGCATCAAAATAGGGTTGGGGGCCACACTTTCTCTTCCATTCTCCTCCTCAGCCCCACCCACCACAGCAAGCTCCTCACACACCACCACAGCATCCCCTCCAAACCTCCGCTCCTGCTCCCATATCTCAGGCCTCACACACCTTAAATACAATAACCTGATTACAGTCTTGAAGGGATCACACAAATTCTGTCCATAGTACAACAAGGTAACATTCAGCATATAATTAAACAAAGCACAGTGAAGATTAACATAACTTGAAAATATGTTTTTTAAAATACTTTGTAAAAATGCTATTTTATGTATAGGTTTTACCCAAGTTCTCCACATTACTTGGTGACGGAAAATTCAGAGGAGCCCTTTACCACACTTCTCTACCATACACACAACTCTCTCCAATGTCTCTGTTGCTACTCACTCAGAAGTCCCTTTTCCAAGGCTGACTAATTCAGCAGGTATAAATATAAGAGATACTTCAACAGGAAGATGCTAGCAGGATGGCTGACCAGGGGTTTGGGGGAGATGTGCTGCCAGCACTGCACCATTCGTGTGCACAGATACCAAAGATGTGCAGGCAGCTGTAAGAGAAGACTATTAGAGGAGGCTCTAAGCAGTTTCCTTGTCACTGCCCTGAGAATTCCAGGGCAAATAACTTCCCAGGAAGCACACGCATGGAATGAGGAACAGTAAGGCAAATTCAGGAACAATTCTGGTAAATCCAAGACAGTTAGTCACCATGCCTCTTCTCAACCTCCCCCTTCCCTCCAACTCGTTGCCTCACAGACCCATATGAGTCACTGTCAGCATGGAATATGCATGTTCTCCCAGTGTCTGTGTGTTTCCTCTGGGTGCTTCAGTTTCCTCCCACAGTCTGGAAGCTCTGCTGGTTAGCTGAATTGGCCATGCTAAATCCTCCCTCAGTGTACCCGAACAGGTGCCAAAGTGTGGCAATGAGAGGATTTTCATAATAACTTCATTGCAGTATTGTTGTAAGCCTACTTGTGACACGAATAAATAAACTTTAAAACTTAAAAAAACTTTAAAAACTCACTCAGCAACCTTTTCCCCAATCTCCTCCTCCCACCATTTTCTCAGCAGCCATCAGCACAAATCCATGCGTTCAGTGGCCTCTCAAATCTTTTCTCTCACCTGCACTCCCTTTTACCCCCTTGCCCCCACCCACCTGCCGATCAAACCCATGGAAACTTGGAGTCTGCTGATTCAGCCTCCCCTTTCCCACCTGACTGAGCCCTGTTGCTTCACCGAGTGCCCAGCAGCAGACCATGCCCTTCCTATAAGTTAGAGGCTGCTCCCAAACTCATTATTGGCCAAGAATTTCCATAATTTTAGACTCATGATTCTGGTTGGTAGACAAGGGAAAGTGGAGTTCAGAAAAGAGATCGACAATGATGTAATTTCCCATTACCCAAATGTCTGAAATTTTTTGTTGCTGTAGATTATAATCTTGCAAAATATGTATTCATGTTGTGAAGATAAATTAAGAATTCATCATCTCACGTTATTGCGTTGCGCAGAGAACACACATGGAGATAAAATTACTTTATGAAACAAAGAAAATAATTAGCTACCTGAAAGATCCAACCCTGCCATTGGGTAAAAGTTCTTCAAATTATGAAGCACCAGTTGCACCATAGCATATCGCATCAGTGACCAGCTAAATAATACCAAAAAAAATTACAAAATATTTCAGTTTGCAATAGCTTTTTTTTCTTAATTATGGTATGACAAACTGTGACACTGTTCATCAATTAATAAAATTGGAAGAATTTAACTTTGGGCCGTGTTTTCTTTTTCCTAGCTGTAAATGCCATTAAAATATTTTAAGTAAAACTAGTATCAATCTGATTTCATTCAGAATTCTACATATATTGCTGTGCAACTTCATTTTTTCCCCACACACATCATTACTTAATGCCTTATTTTCAGTGAATTTCAGTGAAATTTTGTGCTCTGCAAGCAATTTTGTATCCAATAAACAGAACACCCACGTGTCACTCATCAAGCACTCTTAGTTTACATAATGCAAACAAGCTATTGAATAAGACTGTTTTATCACTCCAATACACCTCAACTTGAAAACACAGAACATAGAACACTACAGCACAAACAGGCCCTTCGGCCTACAAGTTGTGCTGATCATACCCATATCTACTAGGCCATATGGACTTTAGTAAGGCGTTTGATAAGGTGGCCCATGGAAGACTTCTGCAGAAAATGCAGATGTATGGGATAGAGGGTGATTTAGCTAATTGGGTTAGGAATTGGCTAGCAGATAGAAGACAGAGGGTGGTGGTTGATGGGAGATATTCATCTTGGAGTTCGGTGACAAGTGGTGTACCTCAGGGGTCTGTTTTGGGGCCCCTGCTGTTTGTAATTTTTATAAATGATCTGGATGAGGGTATTGAAGGATGGATTAGTAAATTTGCAGATGTAGATCTGCAAATGTAAATTTGCAGATTAGTAAATTAGTAAATGAGCCGAGAGGTAGCAAATGGAGTTTAATGTGGAAAAGTGTGAGGTAATGCACTTTGGCAGGAATAATAAATATGTAGAGTATAGGGCTAATGGTAGGATTCTTAATAGTATTGATGAACAGAGGGATCTTGGTGTATTTGTGCATAGATCCCTGAAAGTAGGCAGTCAAGTCGATAAGGTTGTTAAGAAGGCATATGGAGTCTTAGCTTTTATTGGTAGGGGGATTGAATTTCGGAGCCGCAACGTCATGTTGCAACTGTACAAAACTCTAGTGCGGCCGCACTTGGAGTATTGTGTGCAGTTCTGGTCCCCATATTATAAGAAAGATGTGGAGGCATTGGAGAGGGTACAGAGGAGGTTTACCAGGATGTTGCCTGGTATGGAGGGCAGGTCTTATGAAGAGAGGCTGAGGGATTTGAGGTTGTTTTCGTTAGAAAGGAGGCGGCTAAGAGGGGACCTAATCGAAACATATAAGATGATTAGAGGTTTAGATAGGGTGGACAGTGATAGCCTTTTTCCTAGGATGGAGAAAGCTAGCACGAGGGGACACAGCTTTAAATTAAGGGGTGATAGTTATAGGACGGATATCAGAGGTAGGTTCTTTACCCAAAGGGTGGTTAGGGAGTGGAATGCCCTGCCTGCAGCAGTTGTAGATGCGCCAAGTTTGGTGGCGTTTAAGAGGTTAGTTGATAAGTATATGGAAGAGAAGGGAATGGTTTAGTTTGGAGGGTCATTGCTTTTTATATTGGTCGGCGCAACATCGAAGGCCGAAGGGCCTGTTCTGTGCTGTAGTGTTCTATGTTCTATATAACTATTTGTAACTCCCAATCCCATTTAATCCCACGTACTCATCCAGAAGTCTTTTAAAAACCCCAGTGAGTTTGCTTCCACCATCACCAACGGCAACCGATTCTATTCACTCACCATCCTCAGTGAAAAACTTACCCCTAACATCTCCGCTGCACTTGCTGCCCTGCACCTTAAACCTGTGTCCTCTTGTAGCGACCATTTCAGCTCTGGGAAATAGCCTCCGAGAATCCACCCTATCTATTCCTCTCAACATTTTATAAACCTCTATCAGGTCGCCTCTCAACCTTCGTTTCTGCACGAAGAGACCTAGCTTCCTCAACCTATCTTCATAGGGCATGCCTCCCAATCCAGGCAACATCCTTGTAAATCTCCTCTATACCCTCTTAATAGCTTCCACATTCTTCCCCTACAGTGAGGTGATCAGGACTGCACATAGTACTCCAAATGGGGTCCGACAAGGGTTTTGTAAAGTTGCAGCATTACCTCCTGATTCCTGAAGTCAATCTCTCAATTAATGAAGGCCAGTACACAATACGCCTTCTTGACCACATCCTCCAAACACGAGGCCAATTTAAGAGTCCTATGGACCCAGACCCCAAGATCCTTCTGTTCCTCAACACTGCTAAGACTCCCAACCTTGATATTATACTCCTTCATCCCAATAGTCCTGCCAAAATGGACCACTACACATTTATCTGCCACTTTTCCGCCCATTCTTGCATCCTACCTATGTCTTGCTGCAACTTCTGACATCCCTCCAGACTATCCAAACACCACCAATCTTCGTATCGTCGGCGAACTTACCAACCCATCCTTCCGCTTCCTCATCCAGGTCATTTATGAAAGTGACAAACAATAAGGGTCCTAGAACAGATCCCTAGAGCACTCCACTGGTGACCCATCTGCATGCAGAAAAAGACCCATCCACAACCACTCTCTACCTTCTGCAGGCAAGCCAGTTCTGGATCCACAAGGTCAAAGCCCCTTGGATCCCATGCCCTCTCATCTTCTCAAGAAGTCTTATAAGTCACTTTATCAAAAGCCTTGCTGAAACTTCAAGCATTCTATCAGATTAGCCTGGCAACACAATGATGGTAGCTTCAGATTGGGCTGACAACTTAGCACCAGATAATAGGTATTTCTGTATTGCGAACCCAATTTCATCAGGAATAAATTGTCTCAAATCAGCAGAGAGTTTTTAGGAGAACAGATTAGCATCACCTATTTGGATAGGATTAGTATTTACTTTTTTTCCATCAAGTTAAAAGGGCAGATCGTGCTTATTGGAGGCCAGACATCACATCCCCATTTGTTCTTCAGGGAAGCATTTTCAGTCAAGCCATTTTCATTAGGAATGGGGTGGTTCACAGATGATCACAACTTCTCCGTTAAGAAAGCAGTCTAAGTTAAGCTTCAGCAAGATCAGATTCAAGAAAATGTTTTATACCTAAGCTCAACTGTCAACCACAATCTGTCCTTTCACTTGTAAATCCTAATCCTGTCTAAACAAATGATGCTAATGTGTCCTTCTGACAAACTAGTCAATCTAGTGATTTGAGTCAATTTATTTCCACATAATAAGCTTATTAACAAAACTGAAACATATGGAATTAAAGGGTCATTTTTTTGTAATGTGAGGCCAGCATTTGTTGCACATTCCTCAATGGCCTTGATGTGATGTGCCACATTCTTGAACAACTGCAGTCTATCAGGTGCAGGTATATCCACAATGCTGTTAGGAAGGGAATTCCAGGATATTGACCCAGTGATAGTAAAGGAATAGAAGAATAGCAATATAGTTCCAAGTCAGAATGGTTTAAAATTTGCTGGTGGGTAATGTCCGTGCTGCTTGATGCCTTTGTTCTTTAGAGGGTAGAGGTTATATATTTGCAAGGTACTATCAAAGAAGCTTTAGTGAGTTGGCACAGTTCATCTTATATAGGGCATATACTGAATGTTGGTGGTTGAGAGAATGACTATTTCAGGTCATGATTGGGGTGTCAATCAAATAGGTTGTCCTGGATGATGTCGTCCTGATGAGCTGCACTCATCCAGGCAAATTAAGAATTTCCATAACACCACTGACTTATACATTTTGATGGTGGACAGGCTTTGTGGAGAAGGGAAACAAGTTACTCATCACTGAATTTCTAGTCTCTGACCAGCTCTTGTAACCATCTCATTTATACTGCTGGTCCAGTTAAGTTCTTGAATAATGGCACCATCTATATATTGATGTTGGTGGCTTCAGCAATGACATAGCATTGCATGTCAATGCTGATGGTTTGATTCACTCTTTTTGGAAATTATCATTGTCTGATCAAATATTCCTTCTCATTAATAATGAGTCTCAGCCTGCATGCTGTTCAGGGCTTGTTACACAGGGATACAGTGAATGGTTGTTTTCAAACCTGTGAAAAGCAGAGGTTCCTCTCCAAATCACTCACTATCCTGACTTGAAAATATTTTATTGTTCCTTTACTATCATTATGTCAACATCTTGGAATTCCCTTTCTGTAGGTGTACCTATCCCTCAGGGGTTGCAGTGGTTCAAGAAGGCAGTTCACTATCACCTTCTTAAGGGCAATGAGAGATGGGTAAAAAATTTTAGCCTCACCAGCACCACCCACAATCTCTAAATGAGTGAGATCCCAAGGGAAATCATTGCTTTTCTTGTTATATATAAATGATGGGCATTTTTGAAAATAGGTCATAATTCCAATACTTTGATGGTAATATGAAATTCATTTGTCACAAACAATGAGGCCAATTATAACAGACTTTGTGAAGAAATCAATAGTAGGGTGAAATGAGCAGGTTATACACTGTAGGTCACTGAGATCAGGGATGATGGGAGAAAGGAACTTGCCAAGAGTTAGGTCATTGATGCAAAGGTTTTTGGATGGTTTCAAGTTAGAGGATATAGCATGGGAAACCAGATAAATCTACGTTGGAATACTAAAGACAAGAATAAAGAAACAAGGAAGTTGATGCAGAGCCTTTAAAAACTGGATAGGCTGCAGCTGGAGTACTGTGCTCAATTCTGGACACCACACATTAGGAAGGATGTCAAGGCTTTGGACAGAAGATATTTTACTAGAATAGTACCAATGATTTTATTATATGAAGATGGGATTTGTTTTTCTTTGTAACAGGCATTCAAAACCAGAAATAGTTTTGACAGAGTAAAGAAAGAGCATTTGTTTCTATGGTGGAAGGATTGATAATGACATGGTGATTGGCAAAAGAACCTGAAGCAGCATGAACAAAAACATTTTATTTTAATCACAGAAAGCTATTGGATGATCTGAAATGCATTTCTGTAAGAGTAGTAAGCAAATTCAACACTAATATTCAAATGAAAATGGGAAAATACTTAAAGGGAAAAAGAATAAAAGATGACAGAGAAAGAACAGGAGTAGGCGATTAATTGGATAGCTCTGCGAAAGAGCCAACATGGACACTATCAGTGAGGTTGACGGTGGTGTCAAATCCTTCCCTCCAAAACACTTTCACAAAGTTAAATAGAATTTCTGATAAATATATCACAAAATAGCTGGAGAGAGTAATTGCACACTATAAAAATCATCAGCATTCTTGGCCTAACAGTACATGTCTTAATATTCATGTATGTACCTTCCCATTTTGGCTCTAACAAATGTGTGACCTTTAAAAAAATAGAAAGGACAAAGAACTAAAGAATTAACTAAAAGGATGACATGGCACGATGGTGGTGGTGAAGTAGGGTGAAAATTAAGGTATAAAAGTCATTTCAAGTTAAAACAAATCATGCTTTGTCCTACCTGAATGAGTTTGGATTTGAATGTTCCTGAAGCTGTACGTCTGAAGCAAAAGCATCTTCCTCATCATCACTGCCCTGGCTCTCTTCTGAATCATATTCAATATTATTCTGTGCTGGGGGAAGAAAGGGCTGGGGAAAACAACATATCCAATTTATAACAGTTGCAAAAGCTGATTATAATTTTGATTCTAGATTCAAATTAAATGTCCTGCAATGTTGATTGACTTATGGCCTTAATATTTCACAGTTTTCAGCATGCATTCTTTTCCCACTAACTGTATAACTTATCTATTTTATGAGGTTTTCTTCTTATTGATGAATTGAATGAGATGATTAGCAGGAAAAACACACAATATTAAAGATGCTGAAGATTTGAAGAAAAAACAGAAACTCCCCACACTCTATGACTATAACACGATTCTTAGTTAAGAAAGGGGAATCTGCAAACAATGATTTCCTGACAAAACGTTAGCCACACGAAAATAAATCTATCAGGTATGAAAAATATAGCACATGGGTGAAGTGTGGAGTCAAAGGAGATGGTCACCAAGGGAAGGAGGAGATACACCAGTCAGGATGGGGTTTATATTGCTGGTTGAGCCTGGATGAAATGCTCATGTTTCTACTAATCTACAAACAGTGCCGTAAGGGCACTTAACTCAAAATAATTTTATTCACCTCCATCCATCTGTAGTGTTCCCTGAGGCCAAAAAACTCAGCTGGCCATGGTTAAAATAGAATCTTTAAAATAATGCACACAGCTTCATTAAAATATTCAACCTGTCTCTTCAGATTATTTACTGTCCACGCCTCAACCTGCCTCTGTTAAAATCGAAAGTGGGAAGGAGTTGGGTTTCTGTTTCAGACTTAATCTTTCTAATTTAAGGCAGATAATAACTATGCTGGAAATTACCTCCATTATTGTCTTGTTCAACATTGTAAGCAAAGATATAAATAAAGTCTCCCTTGCTTTAAATTCAGTGTCTGTGTCCAATTGACCACCGGGGCCTTGGCATGCATCAAGCCGGTAAAAACATAATTGATTTGGGGCAACACGGTAGCACAGTGGTTAGCACTGTTGCTTCACAGCTCCATGGTCCTGGGTTCGATTCCCAGCTTAGGTCACTGTCTGTGTGTAGTTTGCACATTGTCCTCATGTCTGCATGGGTTTCATCCGGGTACTCCAGTTTCCTCCCACAGCCAAAAATGAGCAGGTTAGGTTGATTGGCCATGCTAAGAAATTGCCTGTTAGTGTCCGGAGATGTGTAGGTTGGAAGGATTAGTGGGTATAATATGTCAGGATATGGTGGTAGGGCTTGGGTGGGACTGTGGGCGGAGCAGACTCAATGGGCCAAAAGGCCTCTTTCTGCACTGTAGAGTTCTATGATTGAGATTAGTTTGAAAATGAAAGCCACACATACAGTTGTGTCTTCCAAGGTATCTTTCATAATTTCAGCTTTGAGTGTTATAAAGAATGAATACCTATATCAAAGCAAATTTACAAAAAAAGTGTAGATTCCAAAGAGTGGCATGTAAATATGTCTAAATTATTTTAGCTAGAACTAATAACAGCATAACAAAAATATAAATCCTCATATCAATAATGTGCAATTGGTAATTTTTAAAATGTTAATTTCACCATTAGTTTGGTGTTCACCTAGTGGGTTTAGAAGGATGAGTTTGAATATGTATTAACAAAGCATATCAATTTTAATACAAGTTTATATTCCAACTTTGTAAGTGTCATAAGTAGGCTTGAATTAACAGTTATTGTGAAAATCCTCTCGTCGCCACATTCTGGTGCTTATTTAGGTATACTGAGGGTGAAATTAGCATGACCAATGCACCTAACTATTATGCCTTTTAGATTATGGGAGGAAACCTGAGCACCCAGAGGAAACCCGAGCACCCAGAGGAAATCCACTCAGACACGAGGAGAACGTGCAGACTCCACACAGACAGTAACCCAAGCCAGGAACTGAATGCAGTCCATGATGCTGTGAGGCAGGAATGCCAACCACTGTGCACCAACTTCACAATATGTAGAGATTAATCAACAGGCAAAAAAAATACCTTTGCTATAAAGTAATCCCAGATACTAAGTTCAGGAGGAATGAACTTCTCCTTATAGACTGAAATCTTTTGGTCAACAACTGGAGGAGGACTGTGTGAGGATGCTCTGGATTCTCTGCTCGTAGATTTTGATGTTTTGCGTTTGAAACGGTTGTGATGCTTATCAGAGGGAGGAGTAACTGCTGTAAAGGAAGTACAGTAGGAGTTATATGCAATGCCCTCCATTTGTTGGGGGAAACAAGTTTACTAATAACCATAGGAAAGCAATTTCAACTTTTTGCACTGAAAAGTCAAACTGCAATACACTAATAAATAGCACAACTATAATATCAACAAAGAAATATAAAAATGAACATCAATGTACTTTCTCTTGTATTCTGAATGCACACAAGCCTAAATAAAAATACGCAAGGCACTGAACGTACAAATTCACACCAATGTACAAATTCACTATGTAACTTAAGTAAATTTCTTTAATATGCATGTGTTTAGAAAATTTCATATAACACTCATTCTGTAGTATAGCTATGCAAATACAAAAGCAAAAGCTGAAATTTAAAAAGAATTGACAACTGCTTTAACAGAAAATTTTAAATTTCCTGCCAAAAGTCAGTCAGGGAATGGGAAATGAATCATTTTTTTAAGATATAAATCTGAATGAGTTTTCAAAATTTAACTATAATATTTAAGTAATTTTCTTAAATAAAAAGTAACAGACAAAAATGGCACTGTCTAAACTTCAGTAATGCAATAACAATACATGCAAAAATCTTGTGCATAAATAGCTTGTCCATGCATTTCACCATGCACATTTTGCATTTCCACAGGTAACCATTTGGCAGCTCAAACAAACCAACATTGACAAAGTTAGTAGTTACGCAGTAAGAACATTCAGGAATCAGAAACATTTTACACTGTTTGAACATGACAATTTTACATTGATTTGTTTGCACTCAAAACAGTTTCAAGCTTCAAGTGGTTAGTTTTAAATGAGTCAACTCCTTCACAATAGCCAGGTCTACTGTTTGCTTTGTGATGGTTAACCAGAATAGCTATAATACAAAATTCTAGGCAGTCCAAGTATTTACTCACCAACCTCACCAGTAACCTTAACTATTTCAGGATCAGGTATACTGAAATGGTAGGGATCAACCTGCAGTTCTGGGTCAGACAACTCCCCTATTGTTTCTATTTCTTCAGTGGAAAAATAATAAAAAGGAGATGGGAGGAAAATAAAGTGAAGAGGTACAAAAGTGAAATGAAGATTTCCCTGCTTAGAAACACAAATGTCTTTGTGAAAGCAGATGCAATACTTAAGAAAATAAGTAATCCAAATCATAATATATTCCTAGTTTCAAATACTGATTAGCGTTATATCACAATACATTTGAATGTTATTTATAGCACTTTCCCTGAAATCAAATTCGAACACAACCTGATCACTGTATCTGGCAGCTAGAATATGTACTGCTTCTTAGAGCTCCAAGTACTGAGTTATGTGGGAGGAATGGGAGTCGACAGACAGCCAATTTCTGTAGTAAACTGATCAAATCATCTTTGAAGATTTTTGTTTGCTGTAGCAGCTAGGTATATTCACATGGGAAAATCTCTGGCCAAAGTATGAAGGTGAAATATTACAAGGACTATCCTTCCTACATGGTTGCCCCAAAAATTCATTATCTTGCATATTGGAGAACTTTAGTTATCAACATAAGACAATACTTAGCAAATTTAGGGCTTGATCTCGTTTCACAATTCAAAATCATGTAGCACAAATGTACTAAAAACTTTATTCTACTGAATACAAATTAATTTTCGCCTACTCTCAAATGCATAAATACAAATTTTTTCTACTTTCCACAGAAACTATTCCCCAAAGGTTTTGTCATAACTGAACACTGTCAGGAATATTTATTTCAGAATTTATATTTCTTGGAATATCTGCAATCCTGGCAGTAAGGGTAGTCCATAGAATTGGTTCTGTTTTGGAGCTGGGGCTAAATTAGTTTAAAAGCATCAGCAAACCTGGAAGGGATGTAAAATCCATTTTTTCATCTGATCGAAGGAGGAATTTTAAATCAGGTCGATTTAACTTAAACGTCTCTTGTCAGGCATGTCATCATGATAGGAGGGTCTTAGTGCTTGATTTATCTGTATGTTTGATGAGAGTTTTACTTGCAGCTTGGCCTGGTATATGCAATTTGCAACTTATAGACAGAAGTTGCCAAAGTAAACGACAGTTAATCAGACCTGCACTATAATCAGAGCAAAAACTAACTTCTTCATTTTTCACATGGATTATGCATGAAGCTTAATATCAGTTTGGATTTCATGAGAGAGAAGAAACTGAAAGATTTCCTAGATGGAAGCCAATGGAAAAGTCTACAGAAGCCCTCACAATCTTGTGGCAAAAGAAAACAAACAGTAGTTTAATACCCAAGTATTGAGAAGCCAACAAGAACAAGAGAATGAAGCATCCACAGCTAGTCAAGAGGTAGTAAATCAAAGTCTTACCTCCGACAACAGCTGAAACTGAGGAGGATTAAAGTACTTTCCAGAGGACTGTGGCATACTTATGAGTGGTCCCTATAGAAGTAAATAACTTTAGGCTGATGTGTCTTAGAAGAATAAAGTAATTCTTAGGGGACATAATAAGTAAAACTGATAAGCATAACCTGTGTTGTTAGAAACCTGACTATTATTAGTGCTTGTTTGTTTAAATCTTTTATGAACAGTAAGGTTTGTTTCTGCTTAAAAACATGAAATCTTGTGGCATAGTTCTAAACAAGATGTTTGGAATTTTCTTTAAATGTTGACAATCCCTAACAAAATAACTGAATACCATATTAGAAATGCATTCATATTCATTATGAAATGAATTGAGACTATCCCAAGCTCATCATGCTGTGACACTCATTTTAAAAGGAGACATCTCATTAGTCTCAGTTGGATTTGAATCTAGTATAAGATCAAAACACAATATTTAATACACAATGATATCAAGTCTTCTATTTTATATGTTTTTCTAAGAAATATTCTTTTTATTTAGGTATAAAAATCTTGCAATAAATTTAGCTAAACTTAAACTTACAGGCAAAAATATTAACATTTTCATTAAAGTTAAAAAGTCGCATTGTGGAAAAATGTGTTCAACTGTTATTGATCCGCTACATAATTAAACATTTAAACTCAAAGTTACTAACAAGAGTATCTTAATAGTAAAGTTGCCATAGTCACAGGTTGGCTGGTGGTGATTTTAACCTGAGGGTCACCACACCACAGGTGAAGGGCAGGGTTGAGAAGCTGGGTCTGCATAAGTAACCCATCTGGTGCAGGAATTGAACCTGCACTGTTGACGTCACTCCGCATCACAAACAAGCCGTCCAGCCAACTGAGCTGACCAATCCCCCAGTATCTTAAAAATATAAACAGCATTAAATGGCTATTCCAATTCATGGCTTGATTTCTGATTTCAAATGATATCTGGTTTGAAGGATAATTCAATTATTTATCTGTATCACAAAATACATTAATGGTGCTGAATAAATTCTACATAACTTTAGAAATTCTATATAACTAGCTTCTTTTTAAAAAAGACACACAAAACAATTTAAAGTTTCAAACAAAATCAAGGTTTTGCTAAGAGTATATGATTACAGCCTAGCTACAAAAACATAAAACAGGAGATATTTTAATATTTCTTAAAGGATAAAAACATCTAAGCAAAGAAACAGATACGGTCACATCCTGACTGAATAAAATGCTACATTAAGCTAATTTCACGTATTTCAAAGTGTTGAAAAATACAGAGACTGCAATATCTACCTTTCCCCAAGAAACTAAATTAAAATGCTTCTTGCATTCACTGATTTCAAATAATTTGCCTCAAACTAAGTGAAAACTATTCCAATATACCATTCTCGTCACAACTTGTGAAATGATAACATTTAAAGTTAAGGTTTGTTGTACAACTATAAAAAATTAAATTTGCCATCTGAACTTTCAGAAATCTAAGTTAAAAGCAGTAAAATATGCATCATTAATTCAATTTTCACAGAATTTAGAAGATGTGTTGACTGAAGAACATGCCAGGACTAAGAAAAAGAGAAATGTATTTTCACCTAATAGTTTGCTCTTAATAGCAAAACGTAATAAAATTTTCTAGTTCTTAACCTGGATGCCAATATATATTAAAATATCAGCTAAAGAATTAATCAATTGTTTACATTAAAAAGCTCTGAGGAGAGATAAATGTATCAAAACAAAAGAACTAGCATAGTCCTACTGATTTGTCTCAAAATGTCGGGCACAATTGGAATGAGATGTAAAGGCATCCCCTTGCACAATACTTTATGATACACGGCAAGCTCCCCTTCCACTATCACAGCATTGCAGAGAAAATACTTAGCAAAACACTCGTGCACTTAGATAAACTTATCATTGTAGAAAAAAAGTTTTGCTGTTTGTCAAACTGTAATGAAAAATATTCATTTTCTGAGTAAGCACTTCAAAAAAAATGATTAGATTTGTAAACCATGGCTTTAACACATAGGCCAGGATTTTATGACCTCACTTGGGCGAGGCTCGTAAAGTCCAGCCATTCTAGCCCTAGGATCTGGTATTGACATAATCTTGCATACAATTTATTAGAGACCTTAAGCAAAAATCAAGTATTAACCTTTTCAGGTGCAGCGAAAGAGATTGTACAAGATTGAACACTAACACAACCTACAATATCATTTTTTTTTAAATTAAATAGTTGCTCACACAATAAGAATTTAGTTGAATCAACTGGGTAATCAGTAGGAATGCCTCTCCTTTCAAGAAATCTTCATTCTTGCTTTATAAGCTACTTTTCTTACATTCTATGAATCTTTTCCATCAACTTGCAATTTAGTTTAAAAGTAAGGACTAAAAGTTTAAGTTCAAATGAAGAAAGGTACCTTTCAAACAACAAAAATGAGAAATATTTCTCTCAGAATAATGTGAGTCTAGCATCTATAATGGAAATTGCTGTGGACTTGTAGGCTTCAATTTGTGCCACATGACTTGGCTTAATTGATAATGTGTGTGTAACTGATCTGCTTTGTGTATGGTAATATCATGGCAATGGCATAGGAGTAGAAAGTAAAGGGTTGGAAGTTCAATTCCCATTTTAATAAAATCTGAAGAAATTTTAATTAAATCCATAACTGCTGAATTTTGACAAAAAACCAACTAATTCACTGATGTTCTTCAGAGAAAGAAACCTGCCATTCCTATGGGAGAATGTAGTCTTAGGTGTACCTAAGGATGGGCAATAAGTATGGGCTTGGGCTTGCTAAGTAAAGAAAATTGATCATTATGATGGGGAACGAAACCATATCCCATGGATCCACTTGGTAAATTCTGATTTGACTGAAAATCTGACAAGTATAAAAAATTGAAATTGAACATTTTAGATCTTAAACATATTATGTTGGTGCATATACATCACTTAAGTGGATCCCACAGATGTCACCATTACCAGAACTATTTTTAACTGTCATTTGTTCTCTATTGCATCATCACCATGAAACCCCTGAAAATATTGTATTTCATGGCAATGATATAATTGAGTGCAAGACTAACCTTCACCATCTTCATTTAAGTTATAATAACAATTTATCCATTTCAGTTTTAAAATTCAGAACTGTTCACTGCAACAGACTTTTCAAGTGTAAATGTTGAAAATGATAGAATGGTTCACAGAGGTGAAATTCTTCTGAAATGTGTGCAGCAAGTTCAGTAGACAAAAATGGTGTCATCAATCTGATTGTTCAAGATTAGTTTAAAAATCCTGACTCAAAAGTATCAGATTTGATATTTTAAGCATTTGTTTAGGCACAAGTTCAATATTAGAATCAATGGTTTGCTTCTAACTTGTGAAAGAATACACTAGGAGTCCAAGTAGTCTTCACAAGTATAGAGTAAAGGAATAGCATTGTAAAAGCAGTTACTAAACAAAAGCATGATTACAATATTCACTTCTTTGTAATTGCTTGTTAACGCAAAACTATGTAAAAAATTCTGGTCCTATTTGTCTTGCCTGCTGCACTTGCAAAACATGTAAGATTGAAGATTGCAAGAGCTTTTGAAAACCCCACACAATCCACAGAATATATTATTATCTGCTGTTGGCTACGCTCAGGTAACCATCTTCCTGTCAAAATAGACAAATATCAATCTGCTGCTGCAAAAACATGAAACTAATATGTAAATGATTGTCAACAATGGACACTGAACAATTATCACGCTTTGCTTTTATTATGAACATTACTATTTTTAAGTGCTGAGTGGCTACAAATCAAAAAGATAAGTGACAACATGTGTAGTAACACAACTTTCACAAAACCTAAAGGCAAAAGAATTGGAGTAAACACTTTGATGCTAAAAACAAAACTTGTTAATTTAGTTTGGAGATAATGCAAGTGTTGTACAGAATCAGAAATCAAGGTTGAAATATCTTCATCTAATTAGCCTACTTATCATTGTGTAAGGAGAATTGTAAATTCTTTCTGCTGAAAGCACTGTGCAACAAGCTATATAAATACTTCAATGGCTTGCTAAGTCATTTCAAAGGGTATCATTTAAGAATCAATTACATTGCGATGGATCTGAAATTACATGCAAGTCAGAATAGGAAAGGACGGCAGATTTCCCTCCCTGAATGACATTAATGAATTTGATGAGTTTTTATTTAATGACAATCATTTCATGGTCATTAGACTTTTAATTCCAGGTTTTTATTGAATTCAAATTTCACAATCTGCATGCTTGGATTCAAACCCAGGTCCCTAGGGTATTACCCATGGTCTCTAGATTACCAGTCCAATGACAATATCACAATGCCACACCTCCCTGTCTGCTTGAAAAAATAGCAGTAAATGTTTTCATTTGCTGAACAAAATAAATTGCTTGGAGTGAAAATAAGGCAATAATTTACATAAGAGTTTGGGAAACAGGATGCTGAAAGGAGTGTACAGCCACCAACTTTCTTGAAATTCTTAAATATGTATTCTTACAAGTTTACATTTTACAAGAGTGCTTCTTCATTTTTGTGTTTCCAGTATAAGTACTAGCCATTATGATGCTTGATGAGTGATGAGATTTATAAAAGGATTAACTTTTGCAATATAAAACTGGAAAACATTAAGAAATAATCTATAGTTCATAACTAGGAAATATTATGCCTTATTTACAGTAGAACAATAAAAACAGTTAAAATGCAAATTCAATCTATCTCAAGTATTGTGCTTTTGAAGCCTTGTTTTGTCAATATGACTTGTTAGTGTTAAAAAAAAGTCAATCTCATCCAATGCATAAAAATCTAAATGATTCATAATCTTATTTTGTGTAGCATTGATCTGATTTATAACTAAAGGCAAAATGTCAAAAGTTTAAAACACAACAATGCATTGAAAACTAAATCCAAATTCTGCAGTTATAGTATCAAATTTCATAATAATTCTAGGTTGACAATCAGTACAAGATAACAAAGCAGTACAAAGCACTTAATGGTCACCATGTCTCTTAGGACTGTGAACATGGTCGAATGTAGAATTACCTCTGCATTCTAAAGCTTGTGTAACAGCTTTACAAGTTTTAAGAGAAAATGACATAAAACTGCAAGATTAAGTCAGCAAATTAAACGCTATGGTGGTACGCTGTAGGAAAGAGCCAGTTTTGAAAGTTGGTTATGAAAAGGTTACCAACAACTTGTGAATGGTTTCTTCAAGTTTTGAGTATGAACTTAGCTACTTTATTTCAAAATTTTGAAATTCATCTATTTTACTTTAAAATTTTGGTTTCTCCATTGTCTCCAGACATTATGTATAAAACTTTACATTTGTTCAATGCCATCTCATTTTATTGAGGATTAAAGGAATTTCAACTTGTATTTCTATGGGTTGATACAAACAAATGTGTCCTTGCTTTCTCTCTCCCTTCCCAGACAATACACCACCTGAAGCTGAGCGCTAGATAAACTGCTGCTAAGCTCATTTTGCTCTAGGCCCAACTCCATACAACAAAGGTCCACTAACAATTTTTGCATCTATTTCCCCTACCCTCACCTTCTTTTTGGATATGTTGCTAGACCTCTGCTCAATTTTTATCCACAACAGTGTAATTAAGATCAGGAACTTGCAATATTATGAGATTATTCTGCACCCTACCAAGCGCAAGTGTGGGACCATGTGTACTGTATCTTCTGTTCGTGTTCAAATATACTTGTACTTATTATAGGAAATTATAGATTCATTTTTCCATGTGGAGCTCTTCATTTGACATTACTAATTGTATACACTTATCCTAAGATTCTATATCAAATGGCAAATACTTTTGTCATTTTGTTTGACAAAAGTAAGTAAATTACAAAACAGAATTCTATGTATTGTGCAGAACACTTAAAAAGATAATGCCATTTAATCCTTTAAATTATTTCATCAATTAATTTTAGATCAGCTTTATTAGTGCAGAACAAAACAGATTATTTGGCTATTCAGGTGAGTTCAAAATAACATGTGGGCAATAAGCTAATGACTGCTATGCCCAATCTTGAAGGATGCCCTTCAAACTGGAAATGGAGTAAAAACAGTCACAGCATATTATTAAGAGTTACAAATTAATTTATAAATGAAACTGCTACAACAAAATCTCTAAAATTAAAGCATTTTGGTGAATATATTCAAACATTGTTCTTATGTGAAGCAGGAAACTCAACTAATACTTTACATAGTAAATCAACATATATTGTATTTGGTCATTGGATTTCACTTTCTTCTTTAATGTACTTAAAAGATCATAAGAGTTAAGTAATAACAGCAGGAGAAATTCTACCATTTACATTTTTGATGACACATTTATCAATGAATTATAAGTGAGGAAATGTCAAACAAAAATGCTACATAGAGACCTATAATATAAACAGTAGAGAAAATGTTTGGAAGAAAACTGATCTATCCTTCTTTGAAGCTATTTGGATAATTTTGTCAGAAAATACTTGATTTACCAGATATTATTATTGTAGCTGTTTGCATTCCAACAAATACAGGGATAAATATTTTGATTTGTTTGTTTGCAAATTAAGATGTAGAACTGAATTTTGCAAAACAGACTGATATAGGAAATACAAAAAAAATACAGTGTTGGCCTTTGAGGAATTAAAGAGGGAGCAAACTAACACTTTGCAAGGAGATTCTCAGTCACAGCTGTAAAAAAAATGAAGTGTTGTCTAATCTTTTCCCAGTATTTTCTTTTATTCCTTTACTGCTATCCCACTAACCATTGTGCATGCTTTTGAACCACATTCATTTAGAAATTTATACAAATAATACTTGTATATACCAAAGATTAAAAAAAATTAACAAACCTGAAACAGGCTTCAGTTGGATTTGGTTCTTCACAGGTACATGAGCTCCTCCACCAAAAATTGCAGACCACATTTTGCTGTCAAGAGGATGAGCTACAAGGCGGAATAGCTCATTGCTGGAGTGTGTTCCCAAGCCATGAACAAAAAGACTAAGGTAAACTGCAGTCAATACCTCACAGAGTAGGACTGTCAATTTGGGCTTATCCTCATCGCCAGCAGAATTTAAGAGGTTAGTTAGTTCCTTTATACCTGTGAATGAGAGCATTAGGAAATTAATGTACATATAATTGAAACATACAATTGAAATGGAAAAATACTTTGAAGTTAAATAGACCATTTTCTGTATATGTAAACACACACATAAATATAGTTATTACCTGGCCATTGGTCTGGAGAAGTATTGGGAGTTACTGTGCCATCTAAACTTGCTGCTCTGTTAGAACGTTGCTGTGAAAACAGAAAACTCTGGTAGACCATTCCAGTGAACTGGTTTTCAAATGAAGAACTGAAAAAGATAAAATTCAAGTTTATTTCCTTCATAGAACATAGAACATTACAGCACAGAACAGGCCCTTCGGCCTTCGATGTTGTGCCGACCAAAATAAAAAGCAATGCCCCTCCAAACTAAACCATTCCCTTCTCTTCCATATACTTATCAATTAACCTCTTAAACGCCACCAAACTTGGCGCATCTACAACAGCTGCAGGCAGGGCATTCCACTCCCTAATCACTCTTTGAGTAAAGAACCTACCTCTGATATCCGTCCTATAACTCATACCCCTTAATTTAAAGCTGTGTCCCCTCGTGCTAGCTCAGCAATCAGGATTCTTGCATCTGGACCACAAGTGTCAGTTTCAAATCCCACTATAGGGCTTAAACACAAAAATCAAACTTGACACTCCAGTGTGTTATTGAATGACTGCTGCACTGTCAGTGATGCAAGCCTCTTAGGAAGAGTAAAATATCTCATGACACTATTTCTATGTAAGAAGTCTTCAACACCAGGGTAAAGTCCAACAGGTTTATTTGGTAGCAAAAGCCACTAGCTACCAAATAAACCTGTTGGAATTTAACCTGGTGTTGAGAGACTACTATGTTTACCCCAGTCCAGTGCTGACATCTCCACATCATGACTTTCTATGACACTGGAGCTATCTCTGGCGTCCCGGTCAATATTTATCCCTTATTTAGAATCACAAAAACAGATTATCTAATCATCATTACATTGTTGCTTGCTGTGTGCATTTTGGCTGCTGCATTTTCAATATTACAATAGTGATTACACTTTAAAAACAAATCACTGGCTATTAAGTCTTGAGATGTGCACTGTATAAATGCAAATCTTTCCTGTTGCCTTCACTGGGATATTAGCTGACTTCTCAGGTGGGGAAGGAAATTACGACAGAAAGTAAAAAGGAAGACAGAGCACCAGTCAGTGAAATAGAAAGGTACTAGAGATGAGGAAGGCCAGAGATATTAGAAAATGGGCACATGAAAGGGAGAAACAATGGAGAAATACTTTGAACTATTCTTTCAAGCTTAATTAGTGAATAGCTGGACATCAAAGTATACGTACATGTGACTTGTATGTGCTTTTGGAAAAGCATTAAATCTTTGCTTGATGTGTAAACGATACCAGGAGCTGTATGTTTGTAGCAAAGGTGTGCAAAGCAGTCCATAAGAGCAAAAATATGCAAGGCACGGACAGACCATTGGGCGAGGGGTGGGGGAGGGTAAGCAGGGGATGTAATGGAGTGATGAGGACAAATAGAACAACTGACTACACACAAGAGAAACATATTGGAAGGTAAAGGGAGAGAGCAAAATAAGGAGGAAGTCTCTGGGGGAGGAGACTTCTGGAGCCAGATGACCTACTCCTACTTCTTGTCTCCTACTCCTGTAGGCTTCTTATTCAACTGCCTTCTCTCTTCTATTTCTCAGGTGCTCGATTTCTGCTGCATTATGTTTGTTCTCCATTAACACGCTAACATTACCAGCTGCATATCATCTAGTCATCTGCTTTATTATTTTCCCCTCTACTTCTTCAAGCTTTCTTCATTAACTCATCACCTCAGTATAATGTTCACTCATCTACCTTTGCATAAAACAAACTGTTGCAAATACAAATATATTTTAGTGTTTTTTTACCGCCTTTCTCATTTCTACTTCCCCAGTCTGTGACTCATTTCCCCTTTTAAATCACTGCCTCTTCTTCTGAGACCTTTTTCGCCCTCTCAGTTCTATGGAACTTTTCTTCTCCTCTCTTCCTCTGTCGTCTCCTTCTTTATGACCCCCTCCCCTGCCATGATCCTGCAACCTTGTCCTTATTTTGCTCTCTCCTTTCACCTTCCAAAATATTTTTCTTGTGTACACTCAGCTAATGTTCAAATCCTGCCACAGCAGATGGGTGAAATATGAATTCAATAAAAAGTATCTGGAATTGAAGAAAGAATCTACTGATGACCACAAAACCATTTTTGATTGTCGAAAAAAAAAACTCATCTCATTCACTAATGTCCTTAGCCTGTCTAGTCTGTATGCAACTCCAGAGCCATAACAATGTGATTGACTTATAACTACTCTTGGGCAACTAGGGATGGGCAATAAATGCTGGCCAGCCAGTGACATCCATATCCCATGGATGAATAAAAAACTCAAATTCAAGATAACTTTTGTCCAAAGCCAGCAAGACTTTGAATTCATTGTGGATGAACGTAACCACAATTAACTAAAAATTCAATGTGCTCGAACCATAAACTTCACAGAATCAGAATCACAGGACTGTTATGGCTCAGGAGGTTATCATTTGGCTCACTGGGTATGTGTACCGGCTCTCAAAATGAGCATCATGAATTAGTTCTATTCTCTGCCTTTTCCCTGTATCCCTGCACGTTGTAAAAAGTTGTATTGCACTGGTTGGGAATCAAACTCATGTCTCTTGCATGACAGCAAGAATTCTATCATGGAATCACCAATACAAATGACAACAGTTTAAGCCAGCACTTAACCAAGCTAACAGATAAGTAAATTGAACATCCAATTCATTTTATGCTGGGAGAACAATATGACGGTGCAGTTAGACTCAAACTTCTTCGGTTAGAGAAGGGAAAACCATCCAGAGGGTTTCACTCACTATGTGGGGACATTGCAAGAAAGTGTGCATGTATGGATACTTTGATATAACCCCAAAGTCAAATCTTTAAAGGCTCATTACCTGTGATACATATGCAAACTAGCTACTTGATACCAATATTAGATGCTGCCTGGCACTCATGATATTGCAACTCTGAAAGGATGTAGATCTTCATAAGGGGAGGAAAAAGAATCACAATTATTACAGTGCAGAAGGAGGCTATTTTCACTGGCTCTCTGAAAGAGCATTATGAGAACAGAGTGGAAAATTTGTGATTGTTTTCCTTGGCGAAAAGTCCCACTCTCCTGCCTTATCAACATAATCTTGCACAATGTTTGTATTCAGTTAGCAATTCAATTCCCTTTTGAATACTTTGACTGAGCTTGCTTCTATCACGTTCTCAAGTTTGTTCGTTCCAGACTTGAACCATCCTCTGGCTGAAAAAAATTTCCTCATCATTTTTACTTCTTTTGCCAATTATTTTGAAAGTACCCTCTGGTTTTTGATGCTCTCTCAAGTATGGACAGTATTTCACCTACTAGCCAGTACATACCTCTTAGAATACTTCAACCAAGTTTCCTCTCAACCTTCTTTCTCCAAGGAAAACAATCCTAATCTCTTCAATCTATTCTCATAAATGAAAGCTCTTTACCTCTGGAATCGTTCTTGTGAATCTCTGCTGTACTTTTTCCAGTGCCTTTACATCCTTCAAGTATGGAGCCCAGAACTGAATGTACGAGGCATAATCAGTATCTTACACTAGTTCAACATGACCTCCTTATCTTTGCATTCAATGCCCCATCAATTAACCCGAAGATACCACATTTAATTAACTGTTCTCTCAAGATACTGACATCTTCAAAGACTTATGCGCAAATATACCAAGATCCCTCTGCTCCCGCACCTCTATTAGAATTTTTCCTTTTATCTTTCCATATTTTACCTATCAAAACTAATCACCTCACACTCCTCTGCATAAACTTCATCTGTCACTAGTTTGCCCAACACACCAACACGTCCATGTTCTTTTGAAGTTCAAGACAACTCTCATCACAGTTGACAACTTTTGCAATTGTTGTCAAGATAGCCTAACAGCTCCTACTTCTCAATTGTAAATTCTTCTAGTGCACCAAATTACCTATTCACTTACTTCAGCTTGGGAGCATCATTTCTCTTGGTAAAAACATGCAAAGCATTCACTTAATACCTACTACATTTTTCCAGCTTCCATGTGCAAGTTCTCTCTTTTATCCCTAATCGGCCCTATTCTTTCTATTACCACCCTTTCATTATGTATATGTTCATAGAAGACTTTAGAATTTTCTTTTACGTTAGTTGCAATGTTAAGGAAGAAACCGATTAAAAGAAAACAAAGACTTACCTGTAACTATAACCATCACAAAGGCATTGGTAAAGGCAAGCAGACAGAGATGCTGCTACAGTGTGCATTACATAGATCTGAAGGGGAAAAAAAAGTAGTTAAGCATACTGTTCTGACTGCTGGTCACAATCTCAGAAATTTAAACTTATATTTTTCTAAAGTTTTGTTCAAAGACACAAGTTTACATAATTTCTAATTGTTTCTAATTATGTAATTAGGTACAATATGCTTCAATCACATTCTAAATCCACAATAATACAAAACAAGAAAGCCATGATGTTTATCTAGCCATTTCACTCAAAGGAGCTAATTGAAAAACAAGTGTTGGTGAGCGAATATACAATTGTAGGTATCCAGCTGGTGCATTATTTCAGATACTTGTAGCCCTAAAGCTTAAAGGCAGCACTTACTACTTCTGAAGCTGCAATTCCCATTTTAATTAGATGTTAAGTGTTTATTTATTCAGTAATGACAACTGAAGAACAAGAAAAATAAATCAGAAAAAGTTGCAAACAGAACATGTCGCCAGAATGCTCAACTCAAGATTGCCAAAACAGGGGCTCTACTGAGAGCAAAATCAGGGAGCTAACTTCCACAGGAACAACTTCAAAGACAATCTCAATATCTCCATGAAGGTCTGCTCTATCAGGAATTAAACAAATGCCCAATCACAACAAAAATGGCAATTATAGTATCAAAACCTTCCAATTCAGCTAGAGATGCCAGTGAACAAAAACAGTGAGAGCGGGCAGCTGAACAAGCCAACAATCCACCATTACCTTTAATCTGTTCACAATCAACTTCCTCTCTCAACAGAAAGCCTGCAAGGTTAAATAGGATGCACAAGCCATCTGCAAACCCACAACCAACACAAAATCTCACTTCTACCCTGTCACCAGCAAGGAAGAAACATTCTTGGCACAAGACACTGCTGACATAAATGAGTCACATTTTCAAAACATTTAAAGGAAGAGCTTTCCTGTGGATCCAGATAAAGTGAGGAATATTTCATGAGATATCAAGTGAATTGCTAGGTAAACTGGCAGCACTAAATCCAACTCTCCAGCATGTAGATACTCATCTTTATAAGCATAATACGGCATATCACACTGAACTAATCTACAAAGTCGTGATTGAATGAAGCTTATCAACATTTAGTAGAAGATGGCAGAGTTTTAAATAAAACATTGCCTCAAATAAAATATAATATGATTCGAATCATATCATACAAATAAATTCAACAGCATGCTCTGAGATATGCTGTTGCGTTCATAATTTTGCATTTGAAAATGAATTGCAACAGTATGAAAAATTTAAGGCTGTTATGACAGTAGCCATCTGTTGTATTTTGTTTAAGCACATCTCAAATGTCAGTACCAATTTGTATTTAAGTTGTTGAGCAAGTACCTCATTACATAGTCAGACCATGTCAACAACAACGTGCATTTGTGTAGTGCCATAAATGTAACAAAACATTGCAAAAGTGCTTCAAAACACTTTGCATCTGATGAATTAATTCTGAAGTGCAACCTGTCATCAGCTTTGTAGACTAATGTGATAGTTAATTTGCCGAGAGAAATGATGATGAGTAGCATAATCTATTTTTGATTATGTTGGACGGATGACTGTTGACAGTCACCTGGAAAATTACTTTGTAATTGGTGCTAAAGCAGCTTTTATATCCCCAGAAACATCAACATAAACAAACAGGGCTTCACTTACTGGTTAACTACAGAAAGCAGAGTGGGGTTAAATGGACATTTTTCTGGTTGGTGATCAATGACTGGTGGTGTGCCTCAGGAATCAGTATTGGGACCGCAATTATTTACAATTTACATAGATGATATGGAGTTGGGGACCAAGTGTAGTGTGTCAAAGTTTGCAGATGACAGTAAGATAAGTGGTAGAGCAAAGTGTGCAGAGGACACAAAGTCTGCAAAGAGATATACATAGCTTAAGTGAATAGGCAAGGTTCTGGCAGATGGAGTACAACGTTGGTAAATGTGAGGTCAAAATGGACTATTATTTAAATGGTAAAATAATGCAGCATGCTGCTGTGCAGAGGCACCTGGGTGTCCTTGTGCATGAATTGCCAAAAGATTGGTTTGCAGGTGCAGCGGATAATTAAGAAAGTAAATGGAATTTTGTCCTTCGTTGCTGGAGGGATGGAGTTTTAAAACAGGGAGGTTATGTTGCAACTGTATAAAATGCTGGTAAGGCTACTCCTGGAGTACTGTGTAGTTTTGGTCTCCTTATTTGTGAAAGGACATACTGGCATAGGATGGGATGCCAAAGAGATTCACTAGTTCTTTTCCCCAGAGTTGAGAGGGTTGGCTTATGAGGACAGACTGAGTCGACTGGGACTATACTCATTGGAATTTAGAACAATAAGGGAGGATCTTATAGAAACATAAAATTATGAAGGAAATAGATAAGATAAAAGCAGGGAGGCTGTTTCCACTGATGGGTGAAACTAGAGGACATAGCCTCAAAATAAAGGGGAGCAGATTTAGGACTGAGTTGAAGAGGAATTCCTTCATACAAAGGGTAGTGAATCAGTGGAATTCCCTGCCCTGTGAAGTAGTTGAGGTTACCTCATTGAATGTTTTTAAGACAAAGATAGATTTTTGAACAATAAAAGTAGTAAGGGATACGGTGAATAAATGGGTACGTAAAGCTGAGTCATGAAAAGATCAGCCATTAGCAGGTTTGAGAGGCCAGATGGCCTTGCCCTGCCCTCCTACTTCTTAGGTTACCATTAGATTTGTCATATTCCTTCTATAAAGCTAAACCTTAGCAGGAACAGGAAGATGCTTTATCAACTCGTTTTTCAGAAATAATTAATCATTAAGAAGCTCATCTCAATGTTAAACTGAGTTTGCTTGTGGAGAACACTTGGCATATAAATCTTGAAACTAGCTGCAAGAAGCAGCATTTATGGTTGGATATTTAAATTCCTTGTCCACCAGCAGAATTATAGATCTAGCATTTGGTGGATTGACAAATCTGCCACCCTTTGATTCCTTTGCCAATTACCTAAAATCTCTGTTTTCTAATTAACAACCAAGCTCAGCCCTTTCACTTTGCACTTATCACATCCTTGGTACCATTATAAACGTGGCAAAAGAAATTTATAATATAAAAGGTTGATGCACAAAAGCATATATATCCATTTTAAAAGGTGCTCTTTTCTGTATTATGATGCCAATGCCTGAGGTCTCAGGTTCAAATTCTGAACAGCCAGGGCCCATGGAAACAAACCTCAACAACAATCAGCACCTTCAATGACAGAATGAGAAAAATGGGAAAACAAGGGTTTTGCAGTTTTGTTTTAAACAGTGCTAACAACTAATGGGACAATAATTTGAAGTTTTGAAATTAAAACTGTGTATACTTGAGAATCCAAAACGCAAGTTGATGCTGCAATAATGTAATAAGCAGCTTTGAAAGTACACTTCCCTTTTCAACACCTCTTTTCATGTACTCATCTCCTTCACTCAGTCACTGCCTTCAGTCACTGGTCAACTCCAACATACTTGGTGTATTTTCCTTGAAGGTCTGCAATTTGTTTTCACTGCTTGTTCTGATGCTGAATAGCCTGGTGACAGGAACTGTTACGTACATACACAGGGCTTGCAAAATAAGCTGGTCACATTCATTAATGTTGATTATTCACTTAACCGGCCCGTTTGTGTGTTCTCCCTGATGCTGCCAAGGGACAGATTAGAAGCTCCCAGGAGCTGCACGTGACCAGCAGGCTGAAGCTCGCCAAGACTGTGGAGGGGATTCTTAGAGATAGGATGTATAGGCACTTAGAGCGCTGTGATCTGATTAGGGATACACAGCATGGCTTTGTTAAGGGGGGGTCATGCTTTACGAATCTGGTAGCATTTTTTGAGGAGGAGACGAAAACGGTCGACGAAGGGCGAGCCATTGATGTCGTCTATATGGATTTCAATAAGGCATTTGACAAAGAGCCTCATGGGAGGTTAGTTGAGAAGGTCAAGTATCATAGGATACAAGGACAGGTAGCTAGATGGATAAGTAACTGGCTTAATAATAGGAGACAGAGTAATAGTGGAAGGGTGTTTTTCTAGCAAGAGGTCGGTCACCAGTGGTGTGCCGCAGGGCTCGGTACTGGGACCTCTTCTATTTGTAATATGTATAAACGACTTGGAAGAGGGAGTAAGTGAAGTGATCAGCAAGTTTGCAGATGATACAAAGATGGCTGGACTTGTGGATAGTGAGGAGCATTGTCAGGTGATGCAGCAGGACATAAACAGGCTGGTAGCTTGGGCAGATAAATGGCAGATGGAATTCAATCCTGATAAATGTGAGGTGATGCATTTTGGGAGAAAGAGTATAGGAGGGAGGTATATGATAAAGGACAGACCTACTAAGAGTATAGAAATGTAGAGGGACCTGGGGGTGCAGGTGCACAAGTCTCTGAAGCTGGCAGAGCAGGTAGAGAAGGTTGTGAAGGAAGCATATGGTATGCTAGCCTTCATAGGAAGGGGAATAGAGTACAAGAGCTGGCCTTTAATGTTGCAGTTGTATAAAACGCTGGTTAGACCTCATCTGGAGTACTGTGTCCAGTTCTGGTCGCCTTACTACCAGAAGGACGTGGAGACTCTGGAAAGAGTGCAGAGGAGGTTTACCAGGATGCTGTCTGGTATGGAAGGTCTGAATTATAAGGAGAGGTTAGGCAAATTGGGGCTGTTTTCCTTAGAAAGACATAGACTTAGAGGAGATCTAATAGAGGTTGTACAAGATTATGAGGGGTATAGATAGAATAAACAGAGTTAAGCTTTTTCCTAGGATGGACTCGAATAGCATGAGGGGTCACGGGCTTAGGGTGAGGGGGATAAGGTATAATTTGGATGCTAGAGGGAGTTTTCTCACACAGAGCGTGGTGGGGGTGTGGAACGCGCTGCCAAGTAAAGTGGTGGAGGCAGGTACTCTGGAGTTTTCTAAGAAATACTTAGATGGGCACATGAACAGAATGGGAATGAAGGGGTATAGAAAACTGATTTAAAATAGGGATCGTGAGCCTTGGGAGTTCCTGGGAAGCGTGTAAATAGATGATATTGATGTACTTGTTTTTATCCTACAGGTGCTTTGGTGCACCTTGCTGTCTAACAAGGGGCATACACGCGATGGGTCGTGAGAGGCTGTTCTTGGATCTTTTTCGAGAGTATCCTGGTGCTTCACATCGTTAGTGTACGCTTGACCTGGACCATTTGATGGGCAACACGACAGCTCAGTGACTATCGCTGTGCTGTGCAGATACATGGATTTGGGCCTGTGTCTGTGGGAGTTTGCGCATTCTCCCCGTGCTTGCGTGGGTTTTCTCCGGGTGCTCCGGTTTCCTCCCACATCCCAAAGATGTGCTCTTAGGCTAACTGGGAAAACAAATTCTCCCTAAATTGTCTCAAATTTGGTTTTTAATCCATAGATCTATAAACATAGACAGGGATTACGGATAGAGGTGGGAACATTGGGGTGGCGGCACGGGCCCGTTGGGTCAAAGGGCCTGTTTCCCGTGCTGTTTTGTTCTTTGCCTTGCCTCAATCATGGAGGTGATTTTAATTAAAAAAAAGGGTAAGATGTTTACTAGAATTCTGTGCTATTGCCGGTTTTCGCTGGCTGAATTTCAGGAATGTATCTGTTTATTTTTGCGATCTGCCTTTGAGTAGAAGTAAAATGTATTAGGTTCATGAATGGTATAGAATTTGGTTCACTTATGACAGAAATCTGGAGCTCTGGTTTAAATTATCCCTCAAATTAACTTTACTCTTGTACTCTTAGTAAAACTAACTATTTTGGCACAAAGTAAACTTGAACACAACAAAGTAAAACTGTCAGAAAATTCCATTTTATTACTTTATTACTAGTTAATTTAAAAGAAAAATGAACCATCAATTCTTGATAAATTTGCAATATGGCCTTCAAGAAGCCAATTGGCTTGAAAAGTGTACTTAAACTTGAGACAAAAGTTGTATCAGTTTGATGAATCCTCTAACCTATTACCTCACCATCTTGGTGACAGGTAAGTGATTGGAGCCAAACAAAAAGCTGACTTCATTTTATTGTTAATTTTAAAAAATGGAAGTTGAACATAAAAGTGATGAGTGTTAACTTTAAATATTTGTAGCAATACTCAAAATAAAGAAATTAGCAAGAGGTTACATAAATTTACATCAATGTCAGTGTGGCCAAGACTACAATAGCCAAAACACTGGATGCAATTGGTCGCCACATTTTACTTATTACCAAAATGTTACATTGTCATCTCCACAACAGATTGAGATATATGTTAACACCTACCTTGTTATTTCTGATGTCTGGATGAGGAGGAGAATCAAATTCCACAATGGTATGCACAATGTCATGTGTAAGGTTGCTCAAATGGAGTCTAGGATTAGCCACCACAGTTTTAGCACTTGCAGTGCAAGAAAACAGGAGTGGTATTGATGCAAGTTGCACTAAAGGGCTAGAGGCCTGTTTCACCGAATGCTCCTAAATACAAATATTAATAGATATGGCTTGAAATTCTGTACATTTTAAAATTTTATTTTCACATCAGATTATGCCAAAATAAATGGAACATCAAAAATTATTCCCAAATTTGAAAACTGTTCCAGTTTCTGAAACTGATAGATCATAATTCGACACTCTACCCTGATCACTGTAAATTTGCATGGATAGAATCCCCTCTGGGATCCTGCCTGCCCTAGATGCAATTTTACAGTGGGACAGGCAGAGCCTCAAACAGGATATTCACCCCGCTCCCCCCGCAACCCTGCCTCTAGTATGAATCCTTAAGAGACCATTAAATGGCCACTGAAGGCTTTTTTTTGTGACTCTTTAATTTTAGGCTGATACGTTAGTTGGATCAGGGTGCGAAACTGAAAAAGTTTTCACTGTCGCTCTTGGATGGGAAGGTCTGGGCACCCCACCTCAGAGGACCCTTCAGATTTGGGACACCCTACCCTCAGGGAGCTGCAAGTTTTACTGAACTGCAATTTCCCACCCATCCACTCCCATGACAGTTCAACTTTTTTGGTAAGGTTTTTATTTGTCAATTTAAATTAATATTAAACATGGATATTTTTCCTACAGGAAAATGTAGCTTTCAACATATTTGGTGCATGCATTTGAAGTGTCCCTAAATTTCAAATGACACACCATAGATTTACTAAGAAAATGGCAAAAATACTTGCTGGTATGCAGTTCAAATATGAACATATAGGAGTTGAATCTAAAACTGATTATACAGTAATCAAAATGACCATATGTGAAATGCATTCATGATTCCAAAATTCTTGTGAACTATTTGGTACACTGTGAATTTCACCCAGTTTTACATTCCTTCAAATTTGAACTTTGATATTTTTTGCAATGACAATGGTTAAAATATGTAGTGCTCAAATCCAAATAACAGGAAGAAAATTAAAAATTTTGAGGATTTAAGACCTGCCTAAAACCAAAAGGTACCAGTGTTCCAATATGTCACACCATGTAGTAGTAGAATTTGTCTGTAATTCTCTATACTTCTGGTTTTGGCATAGCGTACAAATAAGTGTCAACTAGATAAAATACCATACAGGAAGGGAGCAATAGAAAATTAGTCAAGCCATTGTTGAATTCAACAAAGACATTGCATTGAGGAATGAGAACATGTATTACCTGCTGCGATTCCTGTAAAAGAAGAATCAACTCCATCCTGACAGATGCCAAACCTCCGCCATGGGACCCGTGAAGACTACAATAGCTAAGAAACATCCTTAGTAGTGCCTGGTTTTGCAGCAGCCACTGTCTCCTACGCTGCAAATATTCTTGCTGGTGAAATGACTTTTGTTGGTCAATGGCTCCATTTTCTGCATGTTCATCGTTAAATACTTCATCCCACGTACCTTCAAAACTACCTTTTATTGCTTCCAAATCAACATTGTAATTACACGTTTTCTGTAGAGCTATAATTTCTCTCTCAAGCCAATTGTATAATTGGTAGCGGAGTTTGCCACCATCAATCTCATACCCAGTAGACAGTGTACGCAACTCTGTTGTAAGTATCTTCAAGCAAGCCCCAAATTTTAATTGTGCTGCTATGACATCTTCCGATGGACATAAAAAATCATCAGTGGGGCTGGAGAAGTTACAATAACTTTCTCCTTCCATCTTCTCATCATTAGGACAAGACGGATTTATCTCCTTCATTGACAAACCATTTACTTCCTCTTCATCTTCTTTATCACTATCCCATTTTAATTCCAGTGGTTGTTCTTCAATAGTTAGAGAAGATTGACTCCAATCAAAACTAAGAGATGAGCTAGATTGTCCATTTGATAGCCAATCAAAAGAGGCTTTAGATTCCACACCATTTAATGCTGGCGAGGACCAATCACAATCCAAAACTTTACGATTAGATTGTTCGAATGAAGAATTTACAGTCAAATAAGAATTTATTTTATTTTGCAAAATCTTTGGCTTCATGGTGACTGCTGGCATCTTGGACAAGACTTCAAGGGCCAACATTGGACAGCCAGCTTTAAAATGTGCATTTGCAGTTGTAAAGAACAATCTTCTTTCAGCTAAGCTTATCTTATCTGCCAGACCACTTTCCACAGTCAATCCCATCTGTGACATGGTCTTTTCTGAAGAGGCAAAGTGTCGTCGCAACAAAAGAGGATGGGTTCGCAAATAGTTGTAGAAATTAAATACCCCAGGGTTGCACGAAGTAGACTTGCTGCATTCTGAAAATAGATTTCAAGACATTGTCAGACATCAAATTACTCTATCATGATCTCCTACAACAGTGACTACACTTCAAAAGAGTTTCAATTACTGTCGAGCACTTTGACAGTTCGGGTGATTGGGAAAAAAAAAAAATCAATATAAATGTAAGCCTTTCTTTTTGACTGAAGTACTTAAAACTAAGAACAAAGAACAAAAAACAAAACAGCACAGGAAACAGGCCCTTCAGCCTAACGAGCCCACGCCACCACCCTGATGTTCCTATCTCTACTCGTAATCCCTGTCTATGTTTATAGATCTATGGATAAAAAACCAAATTTGAGACAATTTAGGGAGAGTTTGTTTTGCCAATTAGCCTAAGAGCACATCTTTGGGATGTGGGAGGAAACCCACACAAGCACAGGGAGAATGCCCCTTGTTAGACAACAAGGTGGACCAAAGCACCTGTAGGATAAAAACAAGTACATCAATATCATCATCTATTTACACGCTTCCTAAGGACTCCCAAGGCTCACGATCCCTATTTTAAATCAGTTTTCTATACCCCTTCATTCCCATTCTGTTCATGTGCCCATCTAAGTATTTCTTAGAAAACTCCAGAGTACCTGCCTCCACCACTTTACTTGGCAGTGCATTCCATACCCCCACCACGCTTTGTGTGAGAAAACTCCCTCTAGCATCCAAATTATACCTTACCCCCCTCACCCTAAGCCCGTGACCCCTCGTGCTATTCGAGTCCATCCTAGGAAAAAGCTTAAACCTTTTTACTCTATCTATACCCCTCAATCTTGTACACCTCTATTAGATCTCCTCTAAGTCTACGTCTTTTCAAGGAAAACAGTCCCAATTTGCCTAACCTCTCCTCGTAACTCAGACCTTCCATACCAGGCAGCATCCTGGTAAACCTCCTCTGAACTCTCTCCAGAGTCTCCACATTCTTCCGGTTGTAAGGTGACAAGAACTGGATGCAGTATTCCAAATGAAGTCTAACCAACGTTTTATACAACTGCAACATTAAAGGCAAGCTCTTGTACTCTATACCCCTTCCTATAAAGGATAGCATACTATATGCTTTCTACACATCCTTCTCCACCTGCTCTGCCACCTTCAGAGATTTGTGCACCTGCACCCCCAGGTCCCTCTGCGTTTCTATGCTCTTAATAGGTCTGCCCTTTATCATATACCTCCCTCCGATATTCTTTCTCCCAAAATGCATCACCTCGCATTTATCAGGATTGAATTCCATCTGCCATCTATCTGCCCAAGCTATCAGCCTATGTCCTGCTGCATCGCCTGACAATGCTCCTCACTATCTACAAGTCCAGCCATCTTCGTATCATCTGCAAACTTGCTGATCACTTCACTTACTCCCTCTTCCAAGTCATTTATATATATTACAAATAGAAGAGGTCCCAGTACTGAGCCCTGCGGCACACCACTAGTAACCGACCTCCAGCTAGGAAAACACTCTTCCACTATTACTCTCTGTCTCCTATTACCAAGCCAGTTACTTAACCATCTAGCTACCTGTCCTTGTATCCCATGAGCCTTGACCTTTTTAACTAACCTCCCATGAGGAAATCCGTCAAACGCCTTACTAAAATCCATTTAGACGACGTCAACGGCTCACCCTTCGACCGTTTGTCACCTCGTCAAAAAATTCTACCAGATTCGTAAGGCATGACCTCCCCTTAACAAAGGCATGCTGTGTATCCCTAATCAGATCACAACGCTTTAAGTGTCTATACATCCTAAGAATCCCCTCCCTACCACTGATGTCAAATTCACCAGCTTATAATTTCCAGGGTTATCCTACTACCCTTTTTAAACAACAGTACAGCATTAGCTATTCTCCAGTCCTCTGGGACCTCACCTGTGTCCAAAGAAGAGACAAAGATTTGCATCAGAGGCCCAGCAATTTCACCTCGCACTTCCCTAAGCAGCCTGGAATAAATGCCATCAGGCCCCGGAGATTTATCAGTTTTAATGCTACCTAGAAGCTCTAACACTTCCTCCCTCGGTATAGATATTTCCCTCAACTGGTCCACAGCTCCCTCAGAGACAGGAGCTGTCAACAAGCCCCTCTCCTTCGTGAATACTGGCGCAAATATTCATTCAGGATCTCCGCCATTCCCTCAGGCTCTAAGCACAGTTCCCCTCCTCTGTCCCTAACAGGTCTGATTTTTCCTCTAACCACACTTTTATTCCTAAAAAGCCTTAGGATTAAGGAAAATCCAATCCGCCAAAACCATTTCATGCCCCCTTTTTGCCCTTCTAACTCCCTGTTTGAGGTCCTTCCTACTCTTTCTCTATTCCTCCAACGCTGTCTCCGTTCCCAGCTGCTTTGAACTATCACGTGTCTCTCTTTTCTTCCTAACCAAGTCCTCAATATCCATAGTAATCCACAGCTTTCTAATCCTACCTTTCCCATCTTTCCTCTTAGCCGGCACATATCTTTCTTGCAATATTTTCAGTATTCCCTTGAAAGAGTCCCACATGCCTAGCGTGGACTTACCCTCGAACAACTGTTCCCAATCAGTTTCCATAAGTTCCTGCCTAATCCGACCGTAGTTAGCCTTCCCCCAATTCAGCACCCTCCCCCTAGGGCAACAAGCATCCTTTTCCATTTATATATTAAAGTAGACAGAATTGTGGTCACTGTTAGCCACATGTTCCCCTACTAAAACATCAACCACCTGCCCTGGCGGATCACTCAGAATTAAATCCAATATAGCCCCTTCTCCAGTTGGGCTAGCCACATACTGCTCTAATAATCCTTCCAGTACACATTTTACAAATTCCTCCCCAACTCTAGGTACCTTCCAATCCACCCCAGGGAGATTAAAATCTCCCACTTTAACGACTCTGTTCTTTCTGCACCTATCCAAAATGTCTTTATATATGCCTTCTTCAACTACCCGCGGGCTGTTGGGTGGCCTCTAATACAGTCCTAGCATAGTAATGGCCCCTTTTCTATTCCTGAACTCCACCCACAGTGATTCTACTCCTAACTCCTCTGTATTGTCCTCCCTCTACATCACTGTGATGCTCTCCCTAACTAACAGCACCACTCCCCCATCTCTTCTGGGCCCTCCTTTGTCATGCCTGAAACACTTATACCCAGGAATATTCAGCTGCCACTGCTCCCCTTCTTTTAACCACGTCTCCATCACCACAACCACATCCAAATTCCTTGCAAACATTAAGGCCCTAAGTTCATCCGTTATTCCTGTTATGCTCCTTGCATTGAAACAGATACACTCCAGACCTCCAAGCCCACTCGGAACCTCCTTCTCCCTGGTATATTTTTTCTCATCCAAGTTTATTCTATCTCCCATCTTGCTCTCTACCGAGCTATCGGTCTCAGCCCCTTCCCCCCTCCATATTAGTTTAAACCCTGCCAAAACACTCCAGCTTACCTCCCAGCTAAGATATTCACGCCCTTCCCATTTAAGAGCTAGCTCTCATTTTTTTAAACTGGTGTTAACACATTCAATAACATTTATATAGAGTATGAAGGGTAAAAGTTGTGTTGTAATTGTACAAAGCCCTGGTTATAGAATATATGAATTGAGGTGAACCATTATAGGCACCAAACTTTATTTTGTTTTTAATTTATTAATCACAAATAAGCTTACATTCACACTGTAATGAAGTTACTGTGAAAATCCCCTAGTTGCCGCACTGTTCAGGTAAAGTGAAGAAGAATTCAGCAAGGCTAATTCACCTAACCTGCGCACCTTTGGACTGTGGGAGGAAACCTGAGCACCTGAAGGAAACCCACGCAAACACTGGGAGATGTGCAAACTCCACTCAGATGGTGACCCAACCCGGGAATCGGACCTAGGTCTCTGGCGCTGAGAGGCAGCAGTGCTAACCACTTTGCCACCGTGCTGCCCACAAGGATATACTGCTCTTGCGGTGTAGGTTTACCAAATGATACCTGGAGAGATTACACAAACTAGGGTTGTATTTTCCTGGAACTGAGATGATTAAGGGTGATCTGATCAAAATTTTCAAGATGTTAAAGAGAACAACTAGGTTTAACACAGGAAAACTACTTCCACCAGTTGGGGAGTCTAGAATCGGGGGGGCATAATTTACAAATTACAGCACGACCCTTTTCTACATAACACAATGGTAGAAGTTCGGAATCTATTCCGGCAACGGCAATTGTAAATTTTAAAACTGGGATTATTTGATTTTGTTATCAAAAGGCATTAAGGAATGTGAGGCAAAGGTGGGTGTATGGATTAGGCAGCAGATAAGCAATGATCTCACTGAGTGGTAGAACAGCTCCAGGAGCTAAGTAGTTCACCTCTATGTTTTCATGTTTACTGATTTCAAAAATATATGGGTTTTCAGACATCAAGCCTCCCATTTTAGAAAGCATTTCTCCTATGTTGACTGGTTAAGAACCAGGCACAATATCTGTAATGTAAAATTTTTGCTGAATGCCAACAAGTCTATCAACAGTAATAAAAATCTCCAGAAATGGGACTAGGAGAGGCTCTTTGGCAGTAACACACCAAAAAGAGTCATGACTTGTGGCAGCTTTCATCTGTGCTTATAATTTCAGTACAGTAACTTCAAATCCTTCAAAAACATTTGACTGGGGACGCAAATATAACATTCTAACTGTGAAGCTCATGAACAGCATCTTGGTCAATAAATTTTGATGTTTAATTATTCAGGTGTGTTTGCCATAAGTTGTTGTCAGATTTCTGCATAAATATCAATGGACCTTATTTGCCTAATGGTTACTTCCATAGCAAAAAGACGGCCTAATACTGTCAGTTTTTTCCTGTACCAAGTAGCACAAGAACCATAATTCAGAGCATTTTACGTAGGAACACTGTTAGTGCAAAACAACACCAAATGTTTTAGATTGGTAGTTGCAGTACAAATGCACCATCAGTTTATTAAAATCATGATAATCTTCAATTCAGTTCTCAAACTACTAATGTAGTGCTTTTCGGAAAGGTAACCAACAAAATATTTCTGTTGAAGATGAACTATTTTATTTCAAATACAAAAACGAGGGAAGTACACCACAACACAAATTTAAGATTTATTTTTCAAATCTCCATTTCTCAAATACATTACCATTTGCTCCAGTGAAATCATCATTTTCCCTCATCCCCTGTTCCAACAGAGTGTTCAGAGAGTTGGTGTAATCTTCCAATATCCAATACGCCATACTTCGCAAAACAGGATCAGAATTTCTAAGAGAAAGGTTAAAATCTTTGCTCTTTGCATCAAAGCCCAGGATCCTCATGAGTAGTATCGACTTATAGGTAGATGAGACTTCAAACTCTGATTCATATAATCGTGCTATTACAAGAGCTAACTGAACATCATGAAGCCTTTCAAGACAAACCTTTCAAAAGAACAGAAAAGGTTACATTAACAAGCTGCAACCATTAGGTTTTGTCAAGTTCAAATAAGATACCATTTTTTAGTTTAGCTGCAAAATATTGAAGTGAAATCTCATAACAAGGTATCTCTCAGGGCAAATAATCTGTGCAGTTCTTTTGTTCAAATGAAAACTTCTAAATGATTTGCATGGAAAATATTGTTTCTGCAATAAGTATTAGAAATAATTTTATACGTGTAAGATTTTAAATTGTAATAGAATGCAAATGTGAATATTAGGTGAATTATAGTGATTTAGGTGATTTCAAATCATTCAAATTGTCCATATTCAGTACTTTATAAATGAGGTATGAATCTTAAAATTGGATTTAATGCATAGCTCTAAATATATTATAACTTGGCATTTAAATCCCAGAAGTATGGTGCAAAAACGTTCCAAATTCTCAAGAGCAAAATGGCAAGATAAGGTGTATTTATAGAAACTGAATAGGGAGATAACCATTTATCACGTCCATGATATTAAAAAGAAAATCGATTGTCAATATGCAAGTCTGTAAAACTATCAAACAAACTTGCAAGCCAGTTCTGACCAATAAAAATAGAACTTTTAAATACAAAATTAAGGAATTAGAATAAGGACTTGTACATGGGCAATGCAAATACATGAAATAATTAAACAAACCTACAGGCAGTTATGACAAATAGAGAACTTTAAGTGCAGAGGCTAAGAAATTAAACTAAAGCCTTTTTACATGGGCAATGGCAATAATCTCTAATTTGAGATAAATATAAAGTCTCATTAGTATCCCTGGTTTTACATTTATTGTTTGTAGAATTTTGTTGTGCTCAATTTGCAATCAAAATTGCTTATGTAGCAACAATTAAGTTCAAAAATAAATCATTAGTTGAATAGTGATTTGGAATTTCCCAAATAGGAGTGCAACAATTTTTTTCTTAACTACAAAATTTCCTCCATTTTGCAAAAGGTATTTGACAGCATTTTATAAATTCTAATGGAAACATAATTTACACATTTCTAAATATGAAATATTAACATTAATATAAAGACGTAAAATCTGTCTAGTTAGTTACTTTACCAGTTGAAAGACAAGTATAAAAATCAGCCAAGTTTTCTACAGTACATTGGTTGGCTATTCAATTAACTCTGATGGGCAGGTTGTATGCATGGTATGAAATAGATCAGGCTTGGCTAAAATAGCTTTGATAATTGAATAGCCAATCAAAACTGTAGCTTGGATGGAAAATGATCAGAGATATTAGCTGATTAAATTAAATTGAATTGAATTAAATCTCAGCAAGTTACTTGGAGTGTAAGGGAGAATATTGAAGAGGAAGAAAGAATATTTCTGAACTTTTGACCATCATAATAACTTAGGCATGCTAATTTCTTTAATTAGCAATTATTGTAATTATGGTTGCTTTACCTCAATTGCATCTTTAAGAGAACCACCCAAAAGAAAGAAAGCTGCTGATTGCTCAAATCGCTGTTTACCCAACAATGCAAAGGCATTCTTCAACGCAGCCTTTCTCCATCTATCATCATTGAAATTTTTCCCAAAAAACTCTGTCATTTTTTTATCGTGAAGAGACCTGCACAGTCAAAAAAAAAAAGTTGTTCTAAATTTGATGTTTCTCCTGCTCGTCCATTGAGTTTAAAACACATACAAACACAATATATAGCAACTGAAGAATCCTAGTAGAAGTAGAAACCAATTATTTTCAGAAGCCTGTAAATGTATTAAACACAAAGAAACCCCACAATACCAGTTTAAAGTCCAAACAAGTTTATTTGTAGCAAAAGCCTCAAACTTTCAGAACAGCCTGTCCATTCGTAAAAAAACAGAACTCCCAGCCACATGACGAAGGGACAGGCTATCCCAAAAGCCTGAGGCTTACAAATAAACTTGTTTGGATGTTAACTAGAGTTGTGGGATTTCTTTGTGTTCTATCTCAGTCCAACGCCAGCATCTCCACATCAACGTGTTAAATGTCAGTCATCTAATACTATTCATTCAGTAGGAAAAATAAGTATCCAATGTAACTGGCAAAGGAACATTTTAAATGTTTGAAGAGTCACTCTAAGATTCTTTTTTGTTTCCTTTTTTTCTTTATCTCCCAGTCTCACTTAATCTACCCACATCAGCTTCCAATCATACCACTTGGAACACAAAAACAAATGAAGACACAAAAACAAAAGATGACTCAAAACCCTGGATCTCCCTCCCAACAACACTGTGGTTGTACCTGTACCACTTGGACTGCAGCAGTTCAAGGAGACAGCTCATCACTACAGCCTTCTCAAGGGTAATTTGGGATGGGCAATAAATGCTGTCCCAGCAGGCAATAAAAAAAACTGTTTTTATAGTTAAAGATACTGCTTGAGCTTGCTTGGTTGTAGCAGTGCTGTTCAAATATTCTCTTATTCTTCAAGCTGATTGTTCAAATGGCAAAGATATCTTGTTGCTTCATACAAAAAGTAGTAAGGGATGATACATTCATCTTTCCTATCCCAGATGGATATGCTAAGCTGATAATTCTTAACAAGAAATACTGATTTTATTTTAAATGCAACTCAACACAATTTGTACATCCAGAAAATACAGCCAGCAGGAAAAGGAAAATATAAAGTCTTACCGGAACAGACCCCATAATACAGCCTTTTTCTTCATTGCAAGATAAAATATAGCTGCCTCTAAAGGATCATTATTTCTCTGGAATGCAGCCTTGGCAACCTATTTTTTTTTTGAAGAAAAATGTGTCATTCATGAAGCCAAATAATATAAAATTACAAAGAAACACCACTTATTTCTTGGAAACATCTTCTAAGCCACAGCGAAATCACTATTTTTGAATTCTTAGTGTTACTCAGGTTAACAAAATTATCCTGTGAGCAAAACATTTTCATTCAACTCTTCACTCTTATTCCTTTAACTGAAACCCTCACTATAACGAAAGCTTTGCTTGGAATTTACGACATAATCTTGCAAAATTTGAAAATTTCCAGAAGAAACAAATTTTTCCTTAACATTGCCATATTATTGAAATTCACACTTACCACTGATTATTTGGGCAACAAAGAAATATCTTACAGCATTATCAACAACTTATCATCAGAACACATGGATCCCACACAAAATAATACATCTGGCCTTTTCAGCACTTTACTCTTGCTGCAGGATATACATATTGGTTTAAGGAGGGATGACGTGCAACTTAAGTCCAAATTTTCAACAGAAGTCAGCCAAGTAACAATCCAGACCATCAAAAAACTTAACAGGATTCATCTTTTCATTAACAGCAAGGTACATATCAAGTATGTCAAGAATTACTGCTGGAGATGGAGAATTGAATCACTTGACATTTAAGTAACAAATGTTTCCCTCCTTCTTAAAAGGAAATAAATATACAGAAGTACCAGGAAAGCATTATTGCTTTGTAATCAAAAGAACAAGTTTATATTTATTTAATGCTTTTCATTATCAGATATCTTAGTGCTTTACACTCAAGTATTTTTCAAATACTATGCAAGTTTGAATGTTAGTAACAAGTTGAGCAATTTGCACATAGCTGTTTTTCACAACAAGCACAGTGATACTGTTACTTTTTGTGACACTGACTGGGGGATAACAATTAGTTAAAATAACACCCTTGTTCTTCAAATAGTGTGCCCTAAGGGTTGGTATAGTCTTTGTTTAGCAGCTCATTCGAAAGATGCACAGGAGCATTGGCTTTGTTTTCTCTGCTCAAGTCCTGGAGTGGGCTTTAACTCAGAACCTTATAACTCAAGACACAAAACTGCTATCTACTGAGCATGGCTGACACCGAAAATGTGTATTTGATGTTCAAAGCAGGAAAATAAACTGTTGTTCAGGGATATACATCTTGATGACAGAAGGGAAACTCTCAATATTACATCATGAAAAGATAGTATACTAAGTTTAAAAACCTCAAAAATGTATGGATCTTCCTATGTTGTTGAACTAAAACATGATCTAGTGACATATGGATGGTCCACATAAAGAGGTTGTTAATAGGAATTTTAATTTTCTTTCCTAAACTATCTTAGAAGTTCATTTATTAATAGTGTTGTCTGCCAATACATGAGGAATGGGGAAATCAACATTTGTGATCCCAGTTGCATTAAGACACAGCAAACAGCAATCCTTTTTTTAAAATAGAAACATGCAAAAATAAAAGAATGCATGGTACCTTTTCTATACATCTGCGAAGAATGTTTGTACTGCGCACCCACCAGCCAACTCCCATGGCTCTAAGCTCTGACCAGTGGGGATCTCCTCTTTGCATTGCAGGAATCATGTTTAGCAGCTCTTCTTCTGCCTCTGAATGAAAGGCCCAGGCAAAATGACAAGTAGACAAACCTGTAGTAAACAAAAACACATGTCCACAAGTCAAACACAAAGGATACGGCACTGTAGTGATTATGATCCCAAGTTAGTAATCCAGTGACCTAGATATGAAATCCAACAATGTGAATTCAAACTCCAGTGTGAGAATCTGAATTTGGTTAAAAAGAGTGCACAGTGGCACAGCAGTTAGCACTGCTGCCTCACAGCTTCAGGGACCTGGGTTCAATTCTGGCCTTGGGTGACTATGTGAAGTTTGCACATTGTCCCTATGTCTGTGGGTTTTCTCTGGGTGCCCTGGTTACTATCTTTTAGGGAAGGAAATTGGCCATTTTTAACCTAGTTTGGCCCACAAGCAACATGAATAACTATTAACTGCCTTCTGAAATGGCCTAACATGTCATGGAGTTGTATTAAAATATAACACACCCAACAATATAACCAGATGGACTATCAAATAGCTTTGAACTCATACATGATAAAGATATAGGCCAGTCAACTTCACAAGGTCTTCCTCAGTAACATCTGGAGACATATGCCAAAGTTGTTTGACAGGGTAGGCAAGCATGATAGAGTCATACTTAGGATTCAACTGATTAGCCAATGCCTCCGACTCACCTTCCTTGATTTTTTTCTCATCCCACCAGCATTACAGCCTGAACAGAGGTTGCAGCACATTGATGCACAGTTTGAAGTGAGTGCCAACATTAGCTCCAGATTTTATTTCAACAGGTCAAACATGGGCAAGGAAACCCTCTTAGGATTATTTCCTACATTATCAATAAATTGGTATGCTAAAGTATGTAAGTATGATCTGTATCAACACAATGGAACTTCAATGCCCATCATCCAAGTGTTGCTCAATTGTACCACCAGTGGCTAAAGTAACAGTAATCCTCAGTGGTACCACCTGTGGTCAACAGACTGGATCTTAGGTGATGGTGAGAGAAGCAGAACAAGGGGCAAAAAAAAAGTCATTTAAACTCAATGTAACAAACAATGATACTTCAAATGCATTTGCCATGATTCTGCTGGTAGAAGTAGCCACTGCATAGTATTGTTGGAAATAAGTCTCATCTTCACAAGGAGGACATCCTTCACTGTGTTGTATGGCACTATAATCATGCTGAACAGACAGATTGAGCACAGTTCCAGTAGCTCAAAATTGAGCATCCATGAGGTGCTGTGTAGGCTAGCAGAAGCAGAATACCATTCCACCATAAAGTCATCTCTTGGTATATGGTACTACTATTACTAGCAAACCAGGCAATCAATCCTGGTTCAATGAAGAGTGTAGGAGAATACGCCAAGCACAGCATCTAAAAATAAGGTGCCAACTTGGTGAAACTACAATACATAAGGCTAAAAATTGAAGTAAATGTTACGGACTGAGTTAAATCATCTCACAACTAATCGATCAAATCAAAGCACTTAGTCCTACCACAATTATGAATGGCCCTGGCTGGACATTAAACAACTAAAAGGAGGAAACTCCATGACTATCCCTATTTTGAATGATAGTGGAACCAATAACTAAGTGCAAGAAACAAAGTGATGAATTTGTAATCATTTTCCATTAGAAATGATAATTTGATAATCAATTAAGGCTTCTCCTGAAATCCCCAGCATCATAGATACCACTTTCAACCAATTTGATTCAACAAACGTGGTATCAAGAAATGGCTAAAATCACTAGCTATGGTTTAAGCTATGGGACCCAAAAACATCCTGGCTACAGTACTGAAAACTTCTACCCCGGAACTATCTGTACTTCCAGCTAAACTGTTCCTGTATACCTACAACAATGACATCTTCCAAACAACATGACTAACTGTCCAGGGTATTCCACCTACAAAAGACAAACAAAAATGCATTTAAACATGACCCCATTGGTTCCTCTCAATGATCAGAAAAATGAGGCTATCAAGAATTCTACCAAGCAGCACTTAACTCACTAAAAACCTCTTCACTGATGTTTGGTTTGGATTCTGCTAGGACAATTTAGCTCTAGATCTTGTTATAGCCTAATCCAAACATGAACAAAACTGCTAAATTCAAGAGATGAGATGAGAAGAGAATGATTATCTTGAATATGGCATTAAGGAGCCTTTGTAACAAGCACTTCTCTCTCAGAATTAATTAAATTGTTGCAGACTTTTAATCTAATACAGATGCGAAGGCGCACACACACTCTCGAATAACTCATTCTCACTATCCTTTATTCACACATATACACTGTTTTGTGAAGTCTACGGGAAGGTTTTTCATGCTGTGTTGACTTGGATGGCAGCCGCCAGAGTGAAATTGGTTTTCCACTGTGTTGGTGTTATAAGCAAAAAGAGGTAGAAGCCGCTGATGCCATGAAGCTGCTCCAAAGTGAATAGTTGTTATTTATTCCTTGTTGCTGTTAGCTATTCCATATTTCTGAGATTGCCACAATAAAGTCTCGGTTGCTGAGGAGCAGTCCTTTCCAAGGGAATGCTCGGATGCTCTGGCCCCAGTGTCTTGGGGAATTTGGAAGTCGATTTTTATGCTGGGGGCAATTTGACAGCTGGGACCTAGAGCAGTAAGAACAAGTTGCAAATTTACCCGGGGGATGCTGACAGCCTGTAGGGAGCCATGCAGGACATGCTGCGCTCATGCTTCCATTGCGACTTCCCTGTCTTCAGGCTTTACTCAGTGGAATTTGATAATTTTGTCTTTTTTTAAAAAAAATACAAAGCCCAGTCTAAACGGTTGCTTTAGATTTCAACACAACTGTTATTTAAAATTGCTGAGAAGTAGGACATACCCTGAATGGAGTGACCTCAATGACACAATGAGTTTTCCTGCTGTAAGAGGACTTGACCAGTCTAACATCACTCTGCATTTCTGGCCGACAACCTATCAGCAGCAATGCAGAGCAAAATCAGACTCTGACTGATTCCCCCACAGATACCAGCTAGTGCAAAGCCCCTTCACTGGTGAGGCCCTGTGCCTAGGCACGGTGTATTTCAGTGCAAGTCTGCCTCTGTTAGAAACTCCTCAGGTAATGAGGCAATCCACACCTACATATGGTAAGTCCCAGACAATATCCAGGCTTGGTTCATAGATCACACACAAATGCCTGCAAGAGTCTAACTACATCTATAACATTCAAAAACATTATCAATAACAAACTTCTCTCATCAAACATTATTGGTCAATACCATTAACCAGAAACTTAGCTGGACCACATAAATATTGTGGCGACAAGAGCAGGTCAGAAACTGGGTATTGTTCAGTCAGCAACTCATCTCCTGACTCCCTGAAGCCTCCCTGCCATCTTCAGATCACAACCAATAGAATGATGGATGTTCTACAACTCCAACAACATTCATGAAGCTTGACACCATCCAGAACAGAGCAATTCACCTGATCAATACCTCACCCAGTAGCTTAAAGATAGGTTGCATAATGGCTGCAGTGTGCACCATCTAACAAATGCAATGCAGCCACTCATGAAGATGCCTTTGAGAGTGTTTCTCAAACCTGTGACTTACACCACCTCGAAACACATGAGCAGTAAGCACCTTTGAATCACCTCTAACATTCCCTCTAAGTCATGGGCACACATCACTGTTCCTTCACTGTCTTTGGGCCAAAATCCTGGAATTCCCACTAAACAGCACTGTGAAGTATCCTTACCACGGACTGCAGAAAGTCAAGACCCAAGTTCACTCCAACCTTTTCAAAGGCAACGACGAATGTGCACTATATGCTGTATTTGCTAGCAAAGTTTACATGCCATAACTAAATAGATTAAAAATAAATTTTTGAAATTGTAACAGAGATAGTACATTTAATCATTCTAAATGTTTTTTTTGAAGTTTATTCTACATTAGGGCTGTATAGGATTGTTCACACATCACAAGGCAAGCGTGTAAATGAAGGCTAAACAAAGCACATGACAGAAGCTACATTGCTAAGGCTCCATATAACGTACCAGATGGAAAGTTAGACAAATATTGTGCATGTTAAATCCAGTCATAAGGTATTATATATAGTAATTACAATTTTAGTTATATCTTTAATTAGATTAGGTAGGAATTACTCCACTGTTTTTATTGCTCTACCTTGACGAAGAAGTTGTGCTCGATAGACTAGGGGTAAAGATGTCAACAGGAATGTATGGAGTCGCATGGCTAAAAGAAATCTCAATCCACATTCATCAAGAGTTTCTCCACCTAGAATAAAAGGAAATATTTGGTTTCATTAGTATGTCAAGTAATTCCATTTCGAAAATTCTTGGGCTATAAATAAATGTCAGAGAAGGTTACTTTGCATTGGTCAATAGAACTTTCTATTGTGTTTGTGGAGATTACAAGCACCATGAAATTAATTCTGCTTCCCCATTCTCCCACTAGATCTGCATCTTCCTGTGTTCAAAATGTTTACTCAAATTTTCTTTAAATATCCTAACAAAGCATCCAGCAATGACCCTGTGGCAAAGCATTCCAGCACAAATCTTCCCTGAGTCAGAACACGTATTTCTGACATTGTTTTGATGATTTACCCACTTAACTTCCTCCAATGTTTCTGCCAATCTTTCAATGCAAGTTCCTGCAGAAATCAGACAGCGCAGGAAACCTTGGAAACATTGGTAAAAGGAATCCCGCAGAAGAGACAGTCTTTTTTTCCTGAAACTAGATGTCATATACTGGTAAGTATTCACTAATACAATGAAAAACTTGAGGATCTTTAAACAGCTTTTCAGCATAGTGGTGAATGAATGTTGTAGGATGGATAAGGTAAATAGGTAGGATGAATGAGTTATGTAGGTAATAGGATAGGGCGGAAACTGGGTTGGGTAGTGAAGTAGAGTCAGGGGAGTCACAGGTTGCAGTGGTTTAGAGAAGATGAAGGAGTTGAGGGGTCCACTTGCATTGTTATTCAGGAGTTAGTCTAGATTTCTGTTTAACACTTCCTAGTTAACTATTCAGGTAACTAAACTGGAATAATCCAAACATTCTCAACTCTAACTCAATAGTTGAAGACTTCTTCTGAGGGTCCTGGTGACTATGGGAATTGCCCATTGGAAGTTCAAACTTATTGGCAATTCCCACAGAGTCATTGCATTATGACTTCCAATGGGTCTTGTTGATAATTGAGGTATATCCAATCTCTGGAGACCAGAGGATATGGACCTCCAAATTCCAACTCTCAATTCATAGTCAATATAGTTGCACTGAAGCTCCGAATTGGGCAGAATTAGAGATTCACTATTCTGAAGCAACATTGATTACATGTTGCAGTAAATTTCACTGTTTGGCACAGAACTTCATGGGATAGAAACACATTGGGAATTTGCACAAAAACGATTAGCACCATTTATCCATGATTTATCAATTAACAATAATTTTGATTAAAGATCAGAGATTGTGATAACACCACTAGTTTTTAGAGTTCTATAAAAAGTAACATTTCTGGATTTTATCTTAACCACATTTCAAATAATTCAGTTTGAATTTGTTTTCTGAGTAAGACAATGAAAAAGTTAAGCAGTTGATTATAGGATAGCAACTGTGACTGTGAGAATCGCTGTTTTTTTGGTAACCTTAAAAGTTGCAAAAATTTCTGGTAAATACAAAACTTAAAGCAACAAGAAAGTTTTGAACTCAACAGGGCTTCTTTATTTTGAGAAATGTTAGACAAATCCCCACATTTGAATCGACTTAGGATTGTTAAACACTTGATTTATTAACCATATCTACAGTAAAAGGTGTACCAGTGCTGAACCCCCTCTTCTGACATTTCCTCTGTTGTCCCTCTCCAGTTTCCTACCTTCCTACAGCTTTTCATGAAATTTTCCTCCTTCGTACATTTCCATGGTAGTGATAACATGCACTTCAATACATTCTTTACCCATAACTCTAAACGATAGAAATCTTGTCCCTCATTACTTATTTAATTGAGCAACCTTCAGGCTTTTAAAATCTAAGTTTGGCATATCCAATCATTATTTTTGACTTCCCTTCTCACATCACTTTTGACCTTGATGGTGCCCTTCACCATGGGATTCAGCAGAAAATCCACAGTGCTGCTAATTTATTATTACAAGACAATGAAAATTGATACAGCCTTAATCACGTGTGTGAGATTAAGCCCTCAGCCAAAAGGTCAAATGCAACATCAGTCTCTGTTATTATTCTTTCATGAGATGTGAGCCTCGACGGAATGACCGGCATCTACTGCCCATCGCTAACTGTCTTTGAAAAATGGTGACGAGCCACCTTCTTGAACTATTGAACTTTAATTTGTGTAGGTACCCCACAGTGCTGCAAGGAAGAATGTTCCAGGATTTTGATCCAGCATGTAAAGGAATGACAATATAATTCCAAGTAAAAATAGTGGCAGCAGTACAACTGCTTCCAAATCTGTGATGTGTACTATCTAGAAGTTCAAGGGCAGCAAAAGCAAAGGAACATCACTATTGGAAGCTCTCTTCCAAACCACACTTTGGAATGAATTAAGATAGTGGATGGAACGTTAATTAACAAGGTGTTTTGCTCCAGATAGTGTTGGTTTTCTTGAGTGTTACTAAAGCTGTGAGCATCCAGGCACGTGGAGGTTATTCTATCACATTCCTGACTTGTTCCTTGTGGATGGTGGACAGGAGTTGAGTAACTCAATGCAGAATCCAAGTCTCTGACCTTCTCGTGCAACCCATAATTTATAAAGAATCATCGGATCCCTACAGTGCAGAGAGAGGCCATTTAGCTCATCAAGCCTGGACTAACAATAATCCCACTCTATCCCCGTAACTACATATATTTATCTGCTATTCCCTCGACACTAAGGGACAATTTAGCATGGCCAATCCATCGAACCTGCACATCTTGGAAGCCAGAGCACCTAGAGAAACTCATGCAGATATGAAAAGAACATACAAACTCCACACATTCAGGGACCAGAGGCCAGAATTGAACATGGATTATGGCTAGTCTTGTTAAATTTCAGGTCAATGACATCTCCCAGAATGTTGATTCTGAGGGCATTCAGCACTAGTATGTCTTTGAATGTCAATGGGGAGATGGTTAAATTCTCTATTGTTGGAGACAGTCACTGCCTGGCACTCAAGTGATGTAAATGTTACTTATCACCTTGAGCCTGAAGGTTGTGTCAATCTTGTTGCACATGGACTGCTTCAGTATCAGACGAATCACAAACGGTACTGTATAATCATTAGCGGATATCCTCTTTTCAGATCTTCAACACAGTTGAAGATGGTTAAGTCTAGGACACTACACTGAGGAACCCCTTCAATAATGTCCTGGAACTGAGATGATCTGTCTCCAACAAATACAAACATATTCCTTTGTGGTAGGTATGACTCCAACTAATAGAGACTTCCTTCCCTGGATCTTATTGATTTCAATTTTGCTTGGGAGGCTTGATGCCAGACTTGGTCAAATTCTGCCTCGATGTCAAGGCCAGTCATCCTCACCTCAGCTCTTGAATTCTTTCTTTATATCCATTTTTAAACCAAGATTGTGATGAAGTTTGGAACTCAATCTGACAGCCAGTGAGCAGGTCATTGCTGTCAATACCATTTTCCATCATTTTGATGACCATCAAGAGGAGACTGATAGATTGATAACTGCCTGGATTAGATTGTCCTGCTTTTTGTAGACAGGGTGTTTTCTCCGCAAATCTCCACATTTAGGGGTACATGCCTGTGTTGTAATGGTATTGGAAAAACTTACTTGGGGAACACTTAGTTCTACAGTATAAGTCTCCTGTACTACAGATGGGATGCTTTCAAGGTCCATAACCTTTACTGTATCCAGTGCCTTCTGCAGTTTCATGACATCACGAGGAGTGAATCCAGTTGGTTGAAGATTGGCATCAGTGATGCTGGGAATCTCACAGAGGCAGAAATGAATATCCTCTCAGCACTTCTGGCAAATGCTTTCCCTTGCCTTCTGCACTCAAGTGCTGGCACCACCCTTGAGGATAACGATGGTTATGAAGGCTTCTCTCCAGACAGTTGTTTATTTGTACATCACCATTCATTATTTTTTTTCCCATTCTATCACCAGGTGTATACACTGCTGGCAAGCTCAACATTTTTTCTTAGCTCTAATTTCCCTTGAGATGATGGTGAACCACTTTTGTGAACTGCTGCAATCCATATGGCACTGGTACACTCAAAATAAGAAAGGATTTTGATCCAGTAACTATGAAGGAATGACAATATAGTTCGAAGTCAGATTATTCTGGGGCTTGGAAGGGATCTTACAACTGGTGGTGTTCCCATATGTTTGCTGCGCTTGTCCTAGGTGGTAGAGATGGCAGATTTGGAAGGTGCTTTGAAGGAGCATTGGCAAGTTACTGCAGTGCATATTGCATTTCATACACTGCCACCATTGCTGGTCAGTGATGAAGGAAGTAAATGTTTAGCAGCTGAAAATTGTTGGGTCTACTGTTGCATTCTGTAAACTTCTACAATGACATCCAGGGATATGGCAGGACTGCAGAACTTTGATCTTACCCATTGTTTGTTTGATTGCTCAGCTCAGTTTATCTCATGCTGTTTCCACTGTTTAGTATGGATGTAGTCCAACTAAAACTGACATTTTAGAATAATTTAAGAAATGCAAAAACCCGCTTATAAGTAAGTCGCCTGTTGTTGAACGAAAGATTTTTAAAAAATAAAACAAGATTGCAGCAGAACTGAGGCGGAAATTTCAAAGCTTTGTCAATGGAACTACATAATGACTATAACCAATTACAAGTTCCTATCTTCAAGAAAGGGAATAGAAATAGCCCAGGAAATTATCGACTGGTGAGTCTAACCTCAATGGTTGGTAAGTTGATGGAAAAGATCCTGAGAGACAGGATTTATGAACATTTAGAAAAGTATAGTATGATCAAAAATAGTCAGCACGGCTTTGTTAAAGGCAGGTCATGTCTTACGAGCTTGGTTGAGTTTTTTTGAAAATGTGACTAAACACACTGAGTAAGGAAGAGCAGTGGATGTGATTTATATGGACTTCAGCAAGGCGTTCAATAAGGTCCTCTATCCAAGGCTTATTGAGAAAGTGAAGGGGCATGGGATCCAAGGGGACATTGCTTTGTGGATCCAGAACTGGCGTGCCTGCAGAAGGCAGAGAATGTTGTAGATGGGTCTTTTTCTGCATGGAGGTTGGTCACCAGTGAAGTACACCAGGGATCAGTTCTGAGACCCTTGCTGTTTATAATTTTTATAAATGACCTGGATGAGGAAATGGAGGGATGGATTGGTAAGTGTGCCGGTGACACAAAGGTCAGAGGTGTTGTGGATAGTTTGAAGGGATTCAGAAGTTGCAGTGTGACATAGATGGGACGTAAGACTGGGCGGAGAAGTGGCAGATGGACTTCAACCCAGATAAACGTGTAGTCGTATATTTTGGCAAGTCCAATGGGATGAAGGAATATAATATTAGCAGTGTGAAAGATCAAAAGGATCTTAGAGTCTGGATTCATAGGACTCTCAAATCACAGGTAGAGGATGTGGTTATGAAGGCTTATGGTGTAGTGGCCTTCATCAATCAAGGAATTGAGTTTTGGATTTGGGAGATAATGCAGCAACTATATAAGACCCTGGTCAGACCCCTCTTGGAGTACTGTGCTCAGTTCTGGTCCTCTCATTACAGAAAGGATGTGGAAGCCATTGAAAGGGTGCAGAGCAGATTTACAAGGAATTGGGTGGCATGTCTTATGAGGATAGGCTGAGAGAGCTCAACCTTTTCTCCTTAGAGAGACAAAGGTTGAGAGGGGACTTGATAGAGTTGTATATGATGAGGAGGTATTGATCAGGTAGACTCTCAGCTTTTCCCCAGGGCTGAAATGGCTGCCACAAGAGGACACAGGTTTAAGGTGCTGGGGAGGAGATACAGAGGAGATGTCAGGGGCAAGTTTTTCACTCAGAGAATGATGGGTGAGCGGAATCGGCTGCCAGTGGTGGTGGAGATAAATTTGTTAGGTCTTTGAAGAGACTTCTGGATGAGTACATGGGATTTAATAGAATTACAGGTTATAGGTAAGCCTACTAGGTTGAGAGAAGATCGGCGCAACTTGACAGCCAAAGGGCCTGTTTGTGCTGTAGTTTTTCTATGATTCTATCTTTTTTATGCCAACTGACATATTAAAATTGAATGTGAAACGCAGTAGTAACTTTGGAAGAATATTGATAAAATTATTAACTGTAAAATCAACAGTCCATTCAGATTTGATGACAGGATTTGTACACCTTACAGATTTTTATAATAGACTCAATCTGTGAGGCAGCAGTGCTAACCACTGTCACCATGCTGCTTAATTGAATGTCCTGCATCTGTAACTTGACCAATACTGACATCTATGAGTGATATGTCAATGCTCAATATTTTTCGGGTTCTGACAACAGGAAAAATGTACTTAGTCTGCATTAGAGAAAAGATGATAACATATTACAAAATCATAGTATGTTTACCAAAAAGCTTGCCTTAAGCACATAACACACATCACAATAAAAAAAGTATTCACATGGCTTCAAAGAATCTCAAAATTAGTTAAAATAATTTACACGAGCATTGAAAATACAAGTTGTTCACAAAAGTTTTAAATTAAAAATAAAGCTTTCACTGAAGCAAAACATGTTACCTTGGGTTCTTTCTCTGCTTTCCCCAATGTCAGTGCTGATAGTTGCCATGGTATCTGCGAGTGCCATTAAAAACATTTGCTCCATGCTGGTAAGACCAGGCAGGCTGGAATGAAGCAAGTGACTAGACAGTACTCGAGCATGCTCAGGACCAAAGTAGGTAAGACTGTACTGGGAAAGATCAATAACCTTCAGTTTACTGTCTTCATCCACACTGAAGCTGTCAAGATCATCTGTACCAACCCTGGACATGGCAAATAATTCATCATAATTGCTTCCCATTGAATGCTTTTCATTTTTCTCATTGAAATTAGTTCGTTTGCCTGGCTTTTCAAAAGTGGTATGAGAAATATCTTCATCAGCAGCTAAAAGTGCACACAGAGGAAGAGGAGGAATTGAGTCTATTTCTGTATAATCAGGATTTTCACTTTTGTTTGAGGTTAAGGGATCTCTTGCCGTGCTGCCACTTGCACTAATAGTCAGAGATCTGAGACGGCGCTCGTGGCTAGTTTCAGTGTCACTTACAGTGATTACCTCTCCTGCAATACATTTGACCAAATGAGACAGGATGGCTTTGGACCGCCTAATTTTACCCAAGTCCATTAACTCCAAAAGCTGTAAAGGATGGTACTGAGGCAGAGTAGGAGACAAATCATGAGATGCTTCAAAAAGGCCAGAGTCCTCCATTTCGATATTCCAATTAAACGGAATCTTTTTGCCACCAAATTTCTGAGCAAGCCCAGTCATTGATCTTGCCAGAGTTTTTCTGTACAGATAAGGGTTGGAACCATTTGCACTGCCATATTTTGCTAGACTAACTATTGAAGGAGTACTCCCACTTTCAGTTTCAGTTATCACTGGATCCAATTTGTCAGGTGGTTGCCATTGTGAATAAACATGCATTTCACAATCCATCCCCACCACTAGGATACCATCACGCACCCAAGAAAGTGAAACTGGCAATGACAATGATCCATCCACTGAAGAAACCAAATCCACACTTCTGAGAAGCACCCACCTAGACTGAGATACTTCTTTGGCACTATCCCATAAAGAAAGAGAAAAAACTGCTGGTGCTTCTTTCTTTGTTTGATTTTGTATTATTCCAGAAACCTGTCCATACATTACAAGTTTAGATCCAATTCCTATAGTTAAGATATGGGATCCATCCTCTTTGGAGACCCAATCTAAATGAACCAGAGGTTTTGCATCAAAAGTCATTTGATGATCATCGGTCAGATATGACTCCTGTTTATTATAAACCACTAAGTTACTATCTATACTGATTCTTGGATCCAACATGGCACCAGTGTGAGTCAAGTCATTTAAATGGATTGTCTGTTCATGAATCCATTGTGAGCCTCCAGTTGATTCGCATTCAAATATGCCCACATGCATGGTGAAGTGTTTACTGGAATGTCCATTAACTGGTATTGTTCGTTTGTATGCCACTGCTAGCCGGCTCGTGTATGAACAACTTACATCTACCGGCCTTCCTGGTACGTTAATAGCACTACTGTTCTGAATTCCTTCTTCAATCAGTAAAGGCCATTCTTCCCAAGAATAAGTAAGGTTACTCTCCACACCATCCCCAGCTGCTGAAGATACTAAATGAGCTGACACTTTACATCGCCAGAATCTGACTTTTTCATCTGAGCAAGATGTTGCCAGAAGATATGGTGCAAGGCATGCTGGATGAACTGATGAGGAACTCAGGTGCCCTGTAATAAGTGAAATGAAAGATTAATGGAAATAACAACAAAGATAGCAAGAATACATTTGCTTCGTTCAATTTCAAAAACTACTACAGCTAATGAACTTTAAAATTAAATCAGAACACAGCTTTGCAAAGAAAATAAAACATTTGACAAATATTTTCAGTTCAATTACCTTCTGTAAACAAATTTGACAGCAGCTTAAGCTTTGTCACTTTAAGGCTATTGTATAGATTACAGATGACATGGAGTTGAATTAGTGCACCAGGGCCCACAAACCAGCAAAATGCCAGATATATTGCCTAGCCTGTGATGAAATAATTTACCTAAAGTTGAGCAACAACATGATTCTTATAGTTGGCCTTAGTGCTGATGACAAATAAGTGTTATGGAGAGAGGAAGAAAGACTAAACAGGAGTTTGCTATTTAGTCCCTCAAGTACATTGAATGAGATCAGCTGATCTACAACCTAACTCAGTTTATCCATCTATGTTCATATTCCTTAATACCTTGATGAGTTTTAATGTTTCCTAACTTTATTTCAGAGAGGTCTGTCTTTATAGCTTTTAGACAATGTCACTAGTCCTGAATTCACCAGCTAGCGTAAATAATTTCTCTCCACCAATTCGATCAGCTCCCATAGTATTTTAAAAATGCTGATTAATTTTCAAAATTCCAGGAAATACAACCCTGCTTTATGCAATCTTTCCTTGTAATTTGACTCTTGGGTTCCAAATATCATTCTATTAAATCTACATTGCAATCCATGGCTAATATATTTTCCTAATTGCCCAAAACTGCTAGAATTACTCCCAGTGTGGTCTAATCAGGATATTGTATAGCTGAAATATTACTACAAGCCCCTATTATTTTAGTCTTCTAGATAGATTGGCCAACATTGCATTAGACTTTTAGAATACTTTCTTCAACTGCTAATGACATTTTAATGACCCAAGTACCAGGATCCTCTCCTGCCTTTCCCCATAGTTCTACAAATCTTTCCCCTCTAATAATTATCCAATTATCCTTTGAGGGCCTCGAATGAATGTTTCTAATATACTCGCAAACAGAGCATTTTAAATCCTAATTATGCCCTATGTAATTTTTTTTCCTAATGTTGCTGTTGCATCTTTTGCTAAGTGCCTTAAATTGGTGGCCTCTGATTCTTGATCCTTCCACCTCGGAAAAAATTCTCTCTCCCTACTCTTCCTCGTTTTTAAAATCTTAATCAAATCTATTTTCTCTCCAGATATATCTTTTTCAAAGAGCTATCAAAAGTAGTGGTCTTGGAGTATGTACAAGTGTTGGCTATATGGACTTAGAAAAGACATTTGATGAAATCCCTCAAGGCATTATTGCCAAAGTTAAAGTCAGTGGAATAGTTAAGGTCCCAAAACATATCCTCTCAGGACATCTTTGGTCATATCCTGGCAATTAGAGAACTGGCTCATTAGCCTGATTCTGTCTCTCTTACACCAGCCAGTGTCCTAATTAGATAAGCTTTAAATTCCACTGTCTTCAACTTAGGCAATAGGGCCTTGAGGGATTTCATCAAATGCCTTTTCTAAGTCCATTTAGCTAACACTTGTACAAATTCCATGACCACTACGTTTGATAGCTCTTTGAAAAAAAATTAATCAGGTTTGTCAAGCATGTCCTATCTTCAACATATGCAGGTCTTGTTAATCAGCTAGAATTTTTCAGATATTCTATCACCCTATCTTTCAATATAAACTCTTGCAATTTCCCAATAATAGATGAGAGACTAACTGATCAAAAATTCTCTGGATTCCTTCTTCCCCTTTTTAAATAATGGAGCACCATGTACAATTTTTCAACCTAAAGGAATGGTTTAAATGAAGAGAACTTTGGAAGATTAAATTAGTGTTCTCATCCACTTCTTTTAAAACCCTCAAATCATCTAGTCCTGGGGATTTTTTTTCTTCAGTGACATTAGTTTCTTCATTAATGTTACTTTGCTTGTAATAACTTTGAGTTCCTGTCCCAGATTCAGTATTAGCTTGTTTGAAATTTCAAGCATGTTCACCTCTTCCCTCACCTAAAGAGGGCACTATACTGTTTGAGAGATCAGATAAGAATAAGGCAGTACTCTAAAGTCTGCAATAACATTATGGATAGCTGTCACAAAACGCTGGACAGTTTTAGCTCAATTTTCACCTATTTTTATTTCACTTTTTAGACTTCACAATTCAAAATTCCTTATCCTTTGTGGTCTACAAAAACCTTGCACTCCTTTCAAATTCATTCTTAGTCACTATTTGCAAATGTCTGCAATTAAATTTCATCAGCCATTATACACATATTTTTCTCAAGTCTTTACATTGCATAAATATCAGAAACACTTAATTGGCTGTAAAGCGTTTTGGGATGTTCTGAAGACATGAACTGCACTATTTAAATACAAGTTCCTTCTCCCTGTAACTCGTTTTGCAGTTCCTGGAGTTGCACAAAAGGAAAATAAGGTCAGTCTTGCATTTTTATAGCATCCATCAGGATCTTTAAAACAACCCAAGTGCTTTCCAGCCAATGAAGCATTCCTTAAAAGCGAGGTCTGTCACGCTTGAGTCATATGTTTGCGGGTGTATTAAGATGACGGGCATTTTTACTAAAAAGAATAAAAGAGCATTTGAACTCAAAAAATAGGAGTGAGGTCATTCAGCCATTTGAGCCTGCTTTACTAATCAATATAATCATGGCTGATCCTCTATTGTCACTCCATATTCTGAACTCTTTGCATTCCCTCCAACTCCTTTAGAGTTTTCTTCTTCAATATATTTAGTGACTTGGCCTTCATAGCTTCATAGGATAATCCTGCCATCTCAGAATCAGTCCAGTGAAGCTTTACTGCACTCTCAATGTCATGTACATCCTAGGCAAAGAGATAAAAACACAACACAACATTTCAGGTATGGTCTCATCAAGGCCCTGTACAACTGCGGTGAGACATCCTTGCTCCTGTACTCAAGTCGTCTTGCAATTAAGGCCAACACATCATTTGCTGCTTTAACTAATTGCTGTACCTACATGCTTTGTTTCAGTGACTTGTGTACAAGGACATCCCAGTTTCTTTGTACGCCAACATTTTCCAATCTCCCTCACCACTTGCAGACTCATCAAGTTTTGCGTCATCAGCAAACTTGGAAATGTTACATTTGGATTCCTCATCTAAATCATTGATGTATATTGTAAATAGATGGAGCCCAAGCACTGATCCCTGCAGGATCCACTAGGCACTGTTTACCACTCTGAAAAAGTCCCATTTATTCCAAATGTGTTTCCTGTCTGCTAACTAGTTCTTAATCCATGCCAATATGTTACCCCCCAATCCCATGTGCTTCAGTTTTGCACACTAACTTGTTAATGTGCGACTTTATCATAAGCTTTCTGGAAATTTGAATACACCACATCCCTTATCTAATTTGCTAGTTCTGTGCTCAAAAAACTCCAATAAGTTTTGTCAACCATGATTTCCCTTTCATAAGCTCTAAATAAGCTCATTCTGTATGGTCCTGTTGATGTTTTTGAAGTGTCTTGTTATCACGCTTTCTATAATGCACTGTAGCATTTTCCCTACTACTGATGTTAGGCCAACAGATTTCAGCATTTTGCCTACTAACGATGCTAAGTCAACATGTCACAATAATGGCTTTTAATTTATCTTTTTAATCCAGGCTGGAAATCAGAATTAACTTTGAAAAAAAAACATTTTAATTGTAGGGATTAAGGAGATTTGAGCTTGTAGCCAAAATGATTGCATTACTTTACATTTCACTCTATCGGAATGGAGAGAGAATGTCTGCAAAACCCAAAGATCTCCTTGAGAATGTGAAGGATCTATATCTCCTGTCCCATTAGCAAGGCATTAAAGCAATACCAGAGGTATGTGAAACAACTTATTATGCCTAACCACTTAGATACTAGGACCATGGTGAAGAGATCTTTCCAGGCATGAGCTAAGTAAGTTACCTTTACAATACATTGCGAATGACCTTATTTGGATTTTCTGAGTAGCTGAGGACAAACATGCGACAAGCCGACCCTTTGTATATTTGAACCACCCATTTCCCTGCAGAACTGAAGACAAGCAGCTGAGATGTTGAGGAAGATCTCTGGGGGACTCCTCTTTCTCTCCAACCATCTTGCAAGTTTGAAACTCTATTTGTTAACAATAGCCATTCAAGGGCATCACTTACTGCAAAAATAAGTTATTAAGTTTCAATCCAACACTACTGTCCCCAGAAAAAGTGGGCCGGCCCAACGAAGTGGATTTTCTGAGTGCAGTGTATCAGGCTGATCCAATGGTGCATCAGTTGGACAGATCCACTGGCGCGGACAGTCAAAACGGTCTGATGACATGTACTGGTCAGACTGGAGTAATACTGTGGGTCAATCGGACCAGTCTGTCAAAGATAGAGATCAGCCATCTCTATCTTTAAACCAGAAGCATTGGCATCACCAGCTTCAGCCTGAAGCCAGCTAAATCACCAAAATACAAATGGTATATTCCTTTAAATTTTTATGGACTCTACTTTGACAAATTTTTTTCTTCCCTATTCTGTAATCCATATTTATGTACATGAGTGCATTTTATTGTTGAGGTCAATTTAAATACAATCAGGGTGAAAACTTGTCTGACTGGTTCTTTAATGATCTCAATACATAAATATTCAAGTGCTTAGTCACCAAATTTGCAGGTATATTCTTTTGAAACAAAAAGCCTTATTGTGATCAAATGAAGAAAGGAAATGAAGGGAACCATTCAACCTTTATCATCTAATTGTAATAAACACATAGTATACGGACATTTCACTTTGATTGAAGATGGCCATCAAGGGTCAAATGACCTTCTGTGATTTCTGCATAAATGATTACCTCATGTCTGAACATGCTTCTAGAAAATTTTTAAGATGTAAATGACCATAGCTTTCCCTTGATCAGGCATTCACAATGTAAAACCATTCATCATTCTGCAATTCCTAGTGACTAGATATTCACTGAGACTAAAAATCAGTAGGCCTCCCAGGTGCGGTACCTACAGGCTCGACCTTGACAAAAGATGCTCGAAAGAAATCAGTTACCACAGACGGACGTAAACAACACCCATTAAAATTCCATTGTGGAGCACTGCAAGTATTGGTCACGACTGAAACAGACCTCAAGTCACAAATCCTTTTAACTCCAAGAACCAGAAAGATAGGACAGGCTGCAACCAATAGAATACGTAAGATCATCTTCCAGCACAAAGAACAGAACCGTGCCTATCCTTCAACCCAAGCAGCAAGTCTAAGGAACTAATCTGTTTTCACTGGCAAAATTCTGCCTCGATAAACTTGGCAAAAACATGATCTGTAGACCAGAGGCTTCCATCGCCCATTCATCCAAAGAACCATGAGAGAACCATCAATCTAAATATGCATGAATTTTAAAAGATCTGAAATTTGGACATGAGATTATTGTCTTGCATTTAACTTGAACACATGCCTTGTCCCTAGAATTAGGTACATGTCTCTGTGTATCAGGGAAAGAACTCAGTAAGAATTTAGCAACACCAATTTTTAATCCAACCGATTTATTTGATAGTAAAATTGCGAGCCTGTTATCAGGGAAAGAGCCTGTTTCTTTGCATTTTAGGGCAGTGTGAATAAACATCATGCTTTCTTTGATTTAAATCTAATTAAAAACTTGTTTCATGGTTTATTATAAAAAACTACATCACTCAAAAGGTTTAAAATGCTCCTGCTGAAACACATCTTGTTGTGCTAACCAACAATGTCGGAACAAAGCATCACAGCTTCTTTCTCTGCTCGTAATTAGCTTTCTCTGCATCTTCAGGTTTTTTTTCTGTTATATTAGGACTCCCTTATATAGAGGCACGTATTTACCCAGCACTCTATAAAGAAACATAATTTCAAGGTAATACAATATCTATTTCTAATTGCATTTACTTTGAAAAACGCTCAGATGAAGCATAGAACCAAAACTGCTTAAATAAAACTATACATTAAATTCTATTTCAAACATTTGAATTTAACGTCACTTAGTGACTTCATGTTAATCATCAAACACCAACTAACCTGCAGAGGGAGTAGCTCTAATAATTTCAACACCTTCTGGTAAAGCTAATTCTTGGGTATAAACTCTTTTTGAGATGAGTGCTAATCTACTGGCGCTCTGTAAATTTGCTTTACAAGCCTGGTACTTTTTGAAGAAAGGAGAATGCAATTTTTCAGAGAAGCCATTCTGTTCCTTTGGAGGTGACAAAGAGATTTCAGTAGCATTATCTAGAAAATATAATATTTTCATTTATTAGTAGAGTTCAACTTGCACATTGACATATATACATACAGTATAATTTTGAGACAATTGCTGCATTGCCAGAACAATGTCAGTTACATTGTACCAGCTATCATAACATGAAATAAACAGTTCCTATGAAAAAGGTTTAATAACTGGGGTAAAGTCTATAATAGATCAGGCCATAGTCCAAGTTGGATTGATGCATAAAATGGTCTTCTGCCACTACACTGTTTATGTTCATTTTGGAGACTCTCAACAATGGAATTCTCTTCCTCAAAAGGCGATGGAGGCAGAATCTTTAAATTTAGGGAAAGTGGTGGTGCAGTGGTATTGTTGTTAGTAATCCAGAGATCCAGGATAATGCTCTGGGAACCAAAGTTTGCATCCCACCACAGCTGATAGTGAAATTTGTATTCAATTTAAAAAACTCGAACTAAAATTCTAATGATGACCCAAAAACCAGTGTTGATTGTCGTAAAAACTCATCTGGTTTACTAATTTCCTTTAGGCAAGGAAATCTGCTGTCCTTGCTGAGTCTGGCCTATGTATGATTCCAGATCCACATTAGTGTGGTTAACTCTTAAATGTACCAATAAGCCACTCAGTTCAAGGGCAATTAGGGATGGGCAACAAATGCTGGCCCAATGACACCCACATGAATGAAAAATAATATACTTTTAGTGCAGAGATAGATTGAATTTTGGGAAGGGGATGAAAAATAATAGGCAGAGAACAGGAATATATAGGAATCAGATCATCCACGATCTTACTGAATGGCACAGCAAACTCAGAGCAGGCCTATTCCTGTTCCTAATTCACACGTTCCTATGTATGTTTGTAATTATTTGTCTACAGAATATTCATTAGGGTCACTGTTTTAAAAGTTTTTTCTTTTTAAATAAATCAAATTTGTGACATACATAGAAAGTCCTGTGATAATTAACGTGAAACTGTTGGAAAGTTACGAGTGACATTAAAAATAAAATAGAGCCAAAATTAGCACATTAACCCTGCATCACTGGGATGTTACATCTTTAAGTTAGTTAAGTATTCTTTCAAGTTATACCAAAGTTTGGAATTTTTTTTGAAGCAGTGAGAAAATTCTTTAACTTGTCTAAAGCATTCCAAATTTTTTCACTTCCAACAACATTTCTCATAATAGGCAGCTATGGATCAACATGCAGTGATATGGTTCAAATTACTTGTTGTGCAACTTCAAATCTACTTTGGATTATTCAGACCACATCCCTGATAATTACTTTTTTTTATATTAAATGCAATCCAACTTATAAATGACACCCACCAATAGAGATCTGATCAGATTTCAAGTGTAGATGCCACATATGCAGCACTGAGCGGTTGTTCTGTTTATGCTCAATTACCACCAAAAAGAATTTTTCTGAAAACCCATTCTGTGGTTGCTCTGTAAATTAATGAGAGTTAGTTAAACAATGCTTTATACATGTTGAACATTACCAAGACAATAATGCATTAACCTGTGAAAGTTTACATTTATTTCAACTTAATTTTGTTAGTTATTGAAAAAAAAAGTGAATATTATTTTTAATGAACAGTTCTGATTGTTAAGATAAGCTCATCAACATGAAATGTTAATCATTTCTTTCCACAGATGCTGCCTGACCAGTTGTGACTTAGAATCACAGAATTCATATAGTGCAGAAGAGGTTACTCAGCCCATTAAGCCTGCACTGACACGCTGACAGAGTTTGTAACCCCACATATTTACCGTGGCTAATTTTTATAACCTACACATCTTGGTATACTAAGGAGCAACTTAGTATGCCCAATACATTTAACCAGCACACCTTTGGACTATGGAAGGAAACTGAAGCACCTGGAGGAAATCCATGTAAATACAGGGAGAATGTGTGCAAAAGCCACAGTCACGCAAGGCCAGAACTGAACTCGGCTCAGGGAGCTGTGAGGCAGAATTACTAACCACTGCGCCGCTGTACTATCCCTATTCCCCACATTGATTTTCATAATGAATGCTTTTGCAAAAGAAAATAAGTATATTTAACTCCTAAAAAAAAAACCAAATGCATGAAAGATTAACAGAAAAAAAAGACAACATTACTTAATCAGTTTTAATTAGAAATGATGATACAGCCAATGAAGAACACAAGCTAAACACTAAAATATTGTACAATAACTGACAATTTTGGTAATTAAAGAATCCTATGTAAATTTTGGAAAAGTAGACATGCACTCATCAAGAATTGTACCTGTTTCCTGCAGTGAACTGGTTTCATTGGAAGTTTGTTTTTCATTTTGTTGCATTTTCTTGGGTTGATTAACTAATATAAAATCCTCCTTAAAGACGTGAAGTAACTGAGTCTCTTTCCCATACTAAAATAAAGCCAGTGTTCAAGTAAGTAAATTACAAGATGTAATTACAAATTCTTTATACACAGCTCAATTAAATTAGGGCAGGAACAAGTAGATAGTAGTGGTGGGTGGGAGGGGTGGTTGGGAGAGGTTTTGAGAAAAAATGAGAAAAGTAGAGAAAGGAGAAAGAAAAGAACTTGCATGGTATCTTTCATAACTTCAGGATGTGCCAAAGCACCTTACAGCCAATGTAGTAAGTTTCAAGTAGAATTCCTTGTTGTGAAGTGCAGCGGCCAATTTGTGCACTAAAAGGCCCTACAAACATCAGTATGATATTCATCAGATAATATGTTTCTGTGATTCTGTTTGGGGATGAATGTTAGACAAGGCAAAGTATTGGGAGAATTCTCTGCTCTGCCATGATTAATATCCATGAGATCTTTTAGGGCCAATCAAGATCAGAGAACCTTCTGTTTAACCTCTCATCTCAAAAACAGTATCTTTAACAGTACTGCACTGAAATATCTGCCAAGATCACCCTGAAAAGGAAGCTGAACGCACAATCTTCCTACTCAAAAATGAATGCTACCACTGAGCCGAAGCTGAAACAAGGAAATTTGTAGTTATCATAGTCATTAAATTTAAATTTGTTTGTTTTGACACTTGTTAAAAATGCTGTTTTAGCTTAGAAGCTGACAAAAACATTATTGATTAAATGGTATTTAAAATCTCTCCCATCTATTTTGATTTTACTTATTTCTGAACATACAAACATTTTCTCTCTGTGCATTTAACAAACCTCTTCTTGGTTCTGAAGATAAAAAGTTTCAAAACAGATTACAAAGATCTGATATCAAAGATGGACTGTTTTACATAGAGTTAAAAAACACTTCAAAGACAGCTGATCAGAAAAACTCTCCGGGTTTTTGAACAAAGAGCAGCACAGTAAGTTGTATGTGCTAATGACTCACTACGTGAAAAGATCAAAGAATAAAATGTCAAACGGGTATTAATAGTCATTGACACTGCCTGTTCCTTGAATCAAAAACTATGTCAACTCAAAGTCGCAAATTTCTGCTGTGGGGTCTTCGTGTGATTGAATAGGCCAATTCTCAACCTACAAATGGGGCATGACATTCCACACCCATAAAATTGTGGAATCTACAGTGCAGGATTTGCTTCTGTTTCTCTTTCCGTGCTGCAGCTCTGCTTCAGAGAAACATGGAAAATAGGAGGAGGCCATCAAGCCTGCTCCGCCATTCATTTTGATCATGGCTGATTATCAAATTTAACAGCGTGATACTGCTATCCCTTCATTTCTGTGTTAAAATGTTGGAACTCAAAGCATGATGAATCTCCACAGACAAGTTGTCACCATTCTGAACAGTTGGTAAGCAATCTCTTCCCAGTAACTATCAATGCTGCTGTGTTTCACGGAGAGCTTTAAAGAGTTCCCAGAATGCCTTTGGAACATTTTCTTTGTTCTCCCCTGGAACACTGGCCATTACTCAGTTTGAAGAACAGGACTTGGAACAGCAGACTTTTTGTCATCAGCTAAAATGGCAAATTAACTCCTTTTGTTTTCTTTCAGAAGGAAACTGAGCTGCAAGGAGATGGGGGAAGCTGAAGAAAAATAACTTATAGCTGCTAAATTGCCATACCCATGACAGAACTCATCATCATAAATTTAGAACAGTGGTGTGGTAATTGGTATATCACGTATCATCAGCTGCTGTTCAGTTGTTTACACTCCTGTCTGAGTTAGAAGGATGCGATACATTCCAGGGACTGGGGTACAAATTTAGGTTGACATCCCAATACAACATTAAGAATGCAGTACTGTTGAAAGCATAGCTTTTCAATATGGTATTTTAAAGACAATCTCTGCATTAATTTGAGAGCAGACAAGTATTCTTCAGTCTCAAAGCCAATATTTATCCCTTGTCAACATTTTTAACTAATTCCTGCTTTTCCGTTTGCAAGAGGTACTGTACACTGATTGGATGTTTTTTCAGAAGTAAATCATTGGCTGCAAAGCATTTTGAGATGTATCGTGCTTCTAAAAAGTGCTATATTAATTGAAGCTTTTTTTTTTAAACACCATTTTCATGCCAATATGTTCATGCTAATGTGCAAACCTAAGTGCAAGAAGTAGGGGGAAGTGTTTGTAATAATACTTACAAGTTCAGTGATTGCATCTAGTTCTATAATGCAGCCTGGTCTTGCTGTTGACTGCTGGCTTACAATGTTGAAAATCTCTCCAACAAATCTCTGTGATAACATAGCAAAACAGTTGAATTACTGTCTGTTAGCACAATGTTGAAACTGAAATAATTATTTCAAGTATCAGTTTCATGGATAGGTAAACACATGATATCATACCAATTATCAAAAATTCTTTTTATATTTTGTTTTGTATATCACGTAACCTGGGGGGAGGAAAGAGGAAGGAAGGAAGAGAAACTGGTATATGAATATCCTAAGATTTCCCCTGCTTATCCTCCCAGATAGAAGAAAGAATGACTCATCAAATTGCTCACAGAACATACTCTGCTGAAAAGCATATTTAATTAAAAGTTCAATTCTTTTGAAGTTTGCTGAGAACATTTGAGAACAAGCTCAATATGATTACACATCAAAGATGCAACATCACCACCATAACTAGCATAAATGTTATGAACTCAATAACACAAAAGAATTAACAGTGACCCACTTCCACACAGGAATTGTGTGCCCTTGAACAAGATGCTTCTGGACAAATCAAAATTTATGTCACTCAAATGGCATTCAGCATAATTCAACTTTTACTTACAGCAATATCTGGATTGGAAAGCTCACTTAAAAGCTTTTTAGCATCAATAACAGCTTGGTATAATCGTAAATATTGGCCATCGCTTGCAACAAAACAAGCACTAGGAGAGTTGCAGTATGTACCTAAAATAAAAAAATCATGAAGTTCAATTACCATATGCCATCAAGCACCCACAAAATTACTGAACAGGAGGTATGGTTAATGTAGCCAACTAGTGACTGACACCACTAGACAAGATCCTCCAAAGAATTATAATACACGTGGATTCAACAAAAGAAAATGGGTGGTTTAGGGGAAACAATGGATGTCAGATAATGAAAAATAAGGTAAGCCTGACTTAACTAAAATTATATGTAAAGCAGTATGCTTCTAGCAAATTCATGCAAAGCCAGTTAGACTAGAACTGTTTAAATGTCATTCTTCTTCAACAATATATCTAAAGAGTTATGAATTTTGAAATACAAAAACATGCTTATTTAGGTTTCAATAATGAAGCTCCAATTTTGAAAGTTATCATATTTTATTGTAGTGGAGAATTAGATAATGGAATATACAATGTGGTTTTGCTCTGTCTCACATGTTTGGCTACAACATGGATAATGAAGGATCTGACAGCTGCATTTCAGATTTTAATGAAAAGCAAAAGTACAGTGATTAACTTGACATGGAGTTCAAACAGTTATCTGTCCAGTAAAGTCACCATGCATATCGTTAAATATTAAAACATGAAAAAAACTGTGGATTATTTTCCCTACACTGTGTTGAGAAGCTACATTTGAAAAGAGAAGCATTCATTTGAGGATTCAAATCATATATGCAGTACTCACCTAGACAATAACTTGGGATTAGAGTTGGCAACCAAGCCACATTTGAAAAGGCTGAAACATGGAGGGAATTGATCCTGGCCAACTCTGACACGCCTCCAGAGTACGATAATGGCCCAACTGGATCTACTCGCCACAGAATTAGTTCACTGTATATCGAATTAGAATCCTGGAATGTAGCTGTTGTTGCATCTTCCCTTTGGTTTCCAGATCCTGAACCCCTGCATTTTAAGGAGTCAAAACTCCTGCCTTCATTGTAGAGGTTTCCACCATCTGGTGTCCGTATCGCATTATGATATGAAGTAGTCAGCAATAAGGGCAAAACCGAATGACATGCTAAATCATTGAGATGAAAGCGATGACCACAGTAGCGTGACTTATGAGAGACACCAAGCACAGTTGAAAATGCAGACTCTTCTGCAAAGCTGACAGCCCACTGATTCAAGGATCCATCTGCATGTTTTGAGATCATGAGCACATTAGGTGTGAAAATACTCAACTTTAAACTACCAGATGACTTATTTTGGCCAGCAGAGATTAACATGCCAGATGTGGAGTGTGTCAGGCCAGGTGGCTTCAGTTTTCCTTGTTGAATAGCCAGGTCTACATTTTTTGTGCAGGCATACATAACTATACTCTTGCTTAGAGAGTTTGCATCACCAGTAGGAAATGCCACAGGAATTCTAGAAGCAAATGAAACCTACAAAACAGAAGTATATACACATTTTCAAAAGGACAATTAAAATCATCCTATTTATTTTTTAAACAAGTTTTTTTTCAAGTTTGCCGTTCACCATTGTTAAAGCAAGTGACACAGCAAGAAAGAAAGGAATGTTATAAAGCTTGAGCAGTAACAAGTTTCAATTATCCTACAAGAATCAAAAATTTTTGGAATTCTCACGTGGTTCCCTTTTCAACATTCCCAATGTAACTCCACTTCAGTGTATCTAACTTTTCACAGGCGTTATCAAATTCTCTAATTCAGATATTCAAGTTGCTTAACAGAATAAAGTTTGATCTGTAAGCTAAACTAGTAACACAGCCAAATACTAGTAAAATAAATATTAAAAGTGAAATAGGTGGAAATTGAGTTTGCAAACCAGTTTCAAGACATATAGAAACAAGTTTAATCTGAGCTGATCTTGAGCTTCATAAGAGAGGTGCAATTGCTACAGGGTGAAGGCAGCACAAGTTAATACAGGCATACAATATTTTTGCAAAAATATCCAGCATTTTCATGAATATTTAAAAATATTAGGTATTTACATGAAGCATGATAGGGAAAAAAAATCAAAATGTGTGAAAAAGTATATTTCTATTTCATTATTTCACCGGAAATATTATTAATATTGTGCAATACAATATCTAAAAAAACTCTCCTGGAAGTTACAGCACCCCTAAGAGTCAAGGTAAAATGAACTTGCCATCATAGCCCTCATATGAATTTGAGTTTCACACAGCTTTGAACTTATTGTGAGGGGCAAGGTGAGGTTCTTCAAAGCAAAAAGTAACAATAAGAATTTACATATGTAAAATGAGCACAAGATGCAAAACAAATTTGCAAGGCTAAAGCAGATTTGTGTACGCTTGGGTGAATACTTTTCAATAGATCAGATGTCAAGAGAAAACACATCTTTGAATTTTAATCACTACTGAAATCATGCTGAAAATTGATTTTAAAAAGCAAAACTGGAAGCATAATAGGGAAAATAAGTTTAGAAATCAGGGAAATACAAGAAATAAAATGTTCAATAAAATGCAAGAAAACGTAGATACTCGCTAGAAAAATAGCCTCTACTTCTACTCTAATTAGAGTACTTGGGCTGACAATTTTCAAATCAGCCGGTGATTTTCTGTGCATAGTCTGTCCAGACAAAAACTGAACTTGGTTTTGATTTTTTAACACATCATTTTCAAGGTTCTCTTTATCATGACGCATATCAGCAACAATAAAAATTGTCAGAAGTTAGTAATCTAGCTCATTGAAAAAGCAATACTTAGGGTGGGGTGCTTTACCTGCACCTGTCGAAACATTCCAGGTTGATACTCATCCAGCCAGTCAACATGCCACACTAATAAGGATCCATCCATTGGATGAATACTAAAGAGCATGTCTGCATTCTTGTTCCATTCTGCTAACAGCACTTCAATTTTATGATCAATCATGACAGCTGCTGAAGTCCTTTCTCCAGTACTTTTGTCCGAAAGCACAGATTGCATAAATCTTTTATGATCTTCACTATTTTCATCAATTTCTGTGAGGAAAAGAATGGATCAGCTTCAATTTATGAGTAATGGTAAAAAATAATATCTTACATTTTAATTGTGATAATACACATTGTTATTTGAAACACTATGAACTTTGGAGGGATGTCAAAGTGACAATACATTTTATACCTATAACTCAGATTTACAGAATGATAGCAGATGTAACTTGTAATAATTTTTTTCAAATTAAAACTGAAACCATAGAATTTAAATTAAAGACACATTTTGATATGATGTTAAATATGGTGATATTCTGCTCATGTCAAATGCTGTTCAAACCATGATGATTGCAATTAATCGCAGACTGACTTTTTTTTAAAATGGGAAGAACTGCATTAACTGTAGGAAATTTTCTCATCTGTCTCCAAACAGTTTTAAAGCATTTATGAAGTGATTATTTATAAAAATATCACAGAGTCAATCGTAAAGGCAAGAGGAAAATGGACACTAAGCCAAAGAAGGAATCAGATTTATAGTTGAATTTTATTTTTCAGAGGTGCAACATACATCATGGTGAAGTTTTAAATGATATAACTCAATTTGACTTGCATTATCAATGGAACTTAAAAGAATTCTGCATTGAGACAAATATCATTATCTCCCAATCTCAACGTTTTATCTGAACAGCAATATTATTTTTCTTCTGAGTAAATCTACACACCCAAAGGAGCACTCTCTGTTACTTCAGATACCACGTCTTAAGAAGGCAATGGCGACCAAGAACTTGCAACGTATTGGTCGGCGGTTATGCTTGGCAAGATACTGCAGTGGTTTGCCATTGCCTTTTGAACAATCTGCCTGACCAGGAGACTTTCATGCTCTCACCACCTGCCACTGGTAAAATGGAAGGAATTGCAGGGTGATAATCAATATGTTTGGCTATGTTTACAAATACACCTCTATGACCATCAAGTCCCAAGCATGGGACTTGAACTGGAGTTTTGGAGGTAGATACATTGCCACTGTGCCACAAATCTCCAAAATACGTATTACTTCAGTGTCATGTATATTTTGAGAAGTTAACTCTTTACAGGAACAGATTAATACTAGTGTCAAGTAGTACACAATATATAAACTGCCACTGGGTCATTTAATGACAGGAAAAGTATGCAAGTTTGTTAGTAGTGGCTGATACTTGTTTAAAAGAATTGTAGCATTTACAGGCAAACATAGTTGGTCTGTATTTACTAGTTACGTTAAATCCAAATTTTAACAATGAATTTGTACTTGCATCCAATAAGATTGTGAATGAATGTTCTGCAATAGAGACAATTCTTTAGAATAATCAGTCCATGCAAAAAGATACCTACCAAGCTAAATCTGAAATAACTAGTTTAAAAATACACATGCATATCTCAATAACAAAATACCATCATCAGATTTGTTCTCGATTTGTCCAAAATCTTCAGTTCCGGATTCTGGAGATTGCTGCTCCAAGCTCCTTCGTAGCTGCTGTAAAAAGACCTCCATTGATAAGGTAAAATGTAATTCCTTGTTGTTTAGCCAATGGACGACAAAGGGCCCATTAGTTTCTTCATTTTCAGTCAAACTCAATGAAGTGATGGAAGGCAGCAGTGGAATGTCTATTCAAATAAAAATTAGAAAAACCTTCAAAGACTGAATATTTGATAAAAAATAAAATCAGAAATGTGAATATGCAAAACTGGTCAAACATATTTAAAAATGATTTCCAACTTTTGTGACAGGAATTAACTTATTTCAAATCTTCTTTTCTCATGTTTCCCTCCATCACATACATTTCAGGTAACCTGACCCCAATTTCTATTCCTGAACAAAAAATACAAGTTTATCTTTGGTACACAGCTGCTATCAGATGCTTAGGTGATAGCTCATTTTTAATGGAGAAGAGACAGGATTTATAATAACATAATTCCATAATAATGGCTAAGATAATTATAGGTGACCTGATCAAGGTGTACAAGCTTATGAGGAACATGTACAGAGTGGATAAAGAACAGCTGTTCCCCTTAGATGAAGGGTCAGTCACAAAGGGACATAAATTCAAGGTGAGGGGCAAGAGGTTTGGGGCGAATGCGAGGAAAAACTTTTACTCAGAGGGTAGTGATGGTCTGGAAAACGCTGCCTAGGAGAGTGGTAGAGGCAGGTTGCCTCACATCCTTTAAATAGTACCTAGATGAGCATTTGGCACATCATGACATTCAAGGTTATGGGCCAAGTGCCGGTAGGTGGAATTATGTGGGAGCTCAGGTGTTTCTTATATATCAGTGCAGACTCGATGGCCCAAGATCTGCTTCAGTACTGTACAATTCTACGAATATAACTCATGTGCCACAAAGTAGGCTTAAACCTAAGTCACATTACTCCAATTAGAGCTTTCAATGCAATCATATTTCAGACAGTAGTGCTTTGTTTAATTTTCTTCAGTATGAAATGCAAAAAAACATCTGTGCTTGCCATATCTAACAGAGTTAAATCATCCACATTTTGATATCGGAATCTAAAGTAAAATTTTGAAAATTATGGATAATACCAAATGTGGATATGTGGCAAACAGTGAAGATGACACAATTTGTCTGCAACAGGACACAGGTAGAATGGGTAGACAGTGACAGATGGAATTTAATGTGGGGTGATGCATTTTGGCAGAAGGAATAGAGAGGCAATGTAGATTTCATAAGTACCATTTTAAAAATTATGCACGAACAAGGTGACTTGAGGTTCCTTGAAGGTAGCAAGAGTTACTGAGAGTGTAATTTACAAAGCATATGGGATGCTGTGTTTTATACAAAAGCTGTTAAATTATGTAAACCTATATAAAACTGGTTAGGCCACAGCAAAAGTAACATGCCCAGTTCTGGCCAACACTCTTCAATAAAGATGCAAGGATCCTTGAGGGGGCCCAGATTTGCCAGAATGGTTCCAGGATGGGGGCTTTTAGCTACAAGGTTAGCATGGTTTTTTTGGAGCAAAGGAGACTGGATAGCGGTGGACAAGATTATGACAGGTCTGGATAAGGAAAAGCTATTGCTACTGGCTGATTATACAAGGTCTAAAGAGACTTATAGATTTTGGGCAAAAAATGGTTTGGTCCAGAACACGAGCCATAATTTCCCAAACTATTACTAACATAATCTTTAGTAAACTTGTCCTTATAGCATTCTATCTTACATACCCCAAAACCTACAGAGTCCCCTTCTAATTCTTTCATTAAGTCCTCAGTGTTTTTTCTAATAGACTTACTGTTTCTTGTCCCGAGGAGGGATCCACAATTTCTCTTTTTTACTACTCATCCATGCACATCAACAAGCTTTTGATTCCCTCCATTACATGAACTGATTCCAATTCAATCCACCTAATTCACTCAATATCACTGTTGATATGCAGTTGATCTACACTTCTATCTCTCATCAGCATGTGCTGGAGGTCGTCCAACTCTTCCTTAACTATTGACCCAGTCACACTTACCATACACTCCTCCTCCTGGCTAAATTTGATCTTAAATTTATTCAGATTGACTAATTCCAGTCACTTCCTCCAAATAAAACTGTGATGCATTGAACATAGAAACTTAGATTGAGATTTTTATTGCAAAAAGCTATAAAAATGCAACTAACATGTTATATAAACAAAGCATTACAATACACAACTTATCTCCTGAAGTATAAAGCTAAATGATAATTAAATCTTGAATAATTTTATTCAGTGCACTCTTTTAAATTTGAATTTTATTAATATGTTAACTCTGAAGTAAATACTTCTTCTACATTCTCTTTTAAATGTTTAGCACATTTTCACAGAATGATTCATTATATGTCAATAACACGAAGCTGTCAGGCAGAATTTGGCCAAAGAAATGTAACACAACATGCTGATTGGCAAATCACACACATTTACTTGACAGCTGAATAGTTATACTGGGGATACAAAAGATATGGCAGCCACTTTTGTTATATGTCCTTTTCATGATTTTTACTTTGTTGCCCCGCAAGTGAGATACATGTGTAATGAATGAAATAGGGGCAATGTCTGAAATACTCAAGAAATAAGCCATTAACATTTGCAGGAAAGGAATCAACAAAACTGATATGATGCATAGAAAATTATGAATTATTTGACTAACATGTTGTTAACACAGTAAGAAGTCTCACAATACCAGGTTAACGTCCAACAAGTTTATTTGATAGTAAATCCGCAAGCTTTCGGAAATGCTGTTCCTTCATCAGGTGTGTGAAAAGTTCTGATCTATCAAATTAACTTGTCGGAGACTTCTTGCTTGTTTATACCAGTCCAATGCCGGTATCTCCACATCATCATACAGTTAATACAGATTCAGCATTTAATAATAAAAGTTATCACTAAAATTTCCATTACTAAAATTAAGGCCCATAAACACAAGGGCTACAGGCATCTACAATCACTCAGCTACTTAAGTTTATTCTAATGCAATGAATCACATAATATATCAGAATAAATTTTAATTATAGGTGAGATATATTTGTTAAAAACTTTATAGCCTCTTAATGACCAAACTGAAATTCAGTTTGAAGGAGAGAAAAGTGGATCTAAGACTAATACTTTAATCTTAAATAAGGGTAATTATAAGGGCATGAAGACAAAGCTGGTTGAAATGAGCTGGGAAACTAAATTAAGTGATAGGTCAGTAGAGATGTAGTGGTAGACATATAAGGAGGTATTTTAGAATACTGTGAAAAGATACATTCCAGTGAGAGAAAAAGACTAAAGGAAGGATGCCCCATCCATTTTAGACCTGGAGAGGGTGACAGGGACACATAATAACAGAGGCACGGAAGAATTTGAACACAAGAGCAAAAGATTTGAAACTGAGGTGCTGTGAGTCGAAGCCGATGTAGGTCACTGAGTGGAAAACTGAAGAGGCTTGGTATGAGCTTGGATATGGACAACAGAGTTTTGGATGTATTCAAGTTTAAGTAGGATGGAAAATAGAGCCCCACCAGGAGATTGTCAGAATAGTCAGGTCGAGGGGTAACAAAGGCATCAAGGTTGAAGCAGATAGAATGGAACAGAAATGTGTTAAGAAGCTGGGTTAAATACAACATTAAGGTTCTAAATGGTTAGCTCAGCCCAAGAGAATTGCCAGAACAACACTGATCGCAAGAGAACAGCGTTTGTGGTGGGTTTTGACATTACAGGCTTCAGCCTTCCTAATATTGCAGGAAATTTTTATTTGTCCAGTGCAAGATGTTGAACAAGCAGTGTGACAAGTCAGAGACAATGGAGAGGTTAAGATACAGGATGGTCTGGTACTGCTGAATGTCAACATTTATTACTGGCTATGTGTTATCAGGTAACATAAAATACTACACGGTTTCAATAATCTCTCGGCACATTAATGTAAAACTTCCTTACCAGTTGCTGGATTTATACTGGCTGCTATGTGAAAATGACAGAGTGAATTTGCATGCAGAGGTGCATTCCTATGGACTTCATGTGCATCCTGCTGATGGGGTAAATATCCACTATGTGCAACAAGACCAGATGATCTTCTTCTCCCCATACGAAAGGGTCTGATGTTCAGCTACAAAGAAACAATAGCTCAAATCACAATACAGAAAAGTTGTAGAACAACAGTATTTATGTTAAGTTAACTTAACATGGCAATCAAGTCGATAAGGTTAAGAAGGCATAGCTTTTATTGGTAGGGGAATCGAATTTCGGAGCCGCAACGTCATGTTGCAACTGTACAAAACTCTAGTGCGGCCACACTTGGAGTATTGTGTGCAGTTCTGGTCTCTGCATTATAAGAAAGATGTGGAGGCATTGGAGAGGGTACAGAGGAGGTTTACCAGGATGTTGCCTGGTATGGAGGGCAGGTCTTATGAAGAGAGGCTGAGGGATTTGAGGTTGTTTTCGTTAGAAAGAAGGCGGCTAAGAGGAGACCTTATCGAAACATATAAGATGATTAGAGGTTTAGATAGGGTGGACAGTGATAGCCTTTTTCCTAGGATGGAGAAAGCTAGCACGAGGGGACATAGCTTTAAATTAAGGGGTGGTAGTTATAGGACGGATGTCAGAGGTAGGTTCTTTACCCAGAGGGTGGTAAGGGTATGGAATGCCCTGCCTGCTGCAGTTGTAGATGCGCCAAGTTTGGTGGCGTTTAAGAGGTTAGTAGATAAGTTTATGGATGAAAAGGGAATGGTTTAGGTTAGAGGGTCATTGCTTTTTCTAAATTGGTTGGCGCAACATCGAAGGCCAAAGGGCCTGTTCTGCGCTGTAATGTTCTATGTTAACATTGTGATTACATTCAAAAGATTGTTTTTCTTTCTTTCAAAGAAAAATGCTTAGAATTCATTGCTGTAAATTTTCTCACACCTCTAATTATTTTGTACCTTCTCCCGATTAGAGATGTTTTTCTTAAGATTGTTGGTTGCAAAGGCAGATTCAGACCATTGGGTGTGGCCTTCACCAGAAAGCAAACTGTCACTTGGAAGTAAAGTCTCTGCCCATAGCCGACAAACATTGTCCTTGCAGCAGGTCAATAGAACATTGCATGCGAGGCCCCTGAAATGAAAGAAAGGTTAAAAGACCAAATACAAACAACAACTGAGGTTATTTCACACCGAAAGAGGGTTCTATACGAATTCCAGATCAAAGTTTACCAATACATCAATACAAAATATATTGCATTCATGTGATTGCTACTCCTCTCCTATTTACTTACGTCGTACAGGAGCCCCTCCATTTCTCATCTGCTTCTAAACCAGGTCTCAGAAATGCAGAGCACACACTTCTTTTGGGAGTCTTTCCTCATAGCGCAGGATCACTGGGAGAAGCCAAGCCAAGCCACCTCTCTATGGCACTAGCTGCCATGTTCTGCTAAGTTTAAATGTCCCAAATACACTTTGAGAAGTTATGGAACAGTGGACAAGGCAATTTGGGTGATACATTGGGTGAGGGAATAGGATGGAGGGTGGCCAAGGGAAAGATGGGTGGGTGAGGGCATTGGAAGGGAAGAGAATGGATGAGAGCAGTGGGATAACCTGTAGACCTCAGGGGCCTGCATTGCATCCTTGGGGGGGGTACTCTTAGATCCAAAGAAACAGAATCAGAAGTTCTGAGCTATTATATCCTAGTGTAAATGACTGTGACAAACAGAATATTCTTTCAGCTGTTTGTACTAAGCAGAACACAAACTCTACTCAACCACTCAGTGCTTGCAAAACCCAAAACAAAATTTCTATTGTTAGATATGATTTGTGATTGAGTAATCCTCATTCAGTTAATAGTGACATTAAACAAATTTAGGATAATCAATTAAATGTACAACATAGATCCTTTATATTTTTAACATACATTTATATTAGGGACCTGCTCTCTTCAAATAAAATGGTTAAGGTTTGTGCCTTTTTTAAAATACTGGAAGCACAAGGAACCAATAGTTCCCTGTTGCTTTCTCCAAGGCAATGCCACTGCCAATTAGGATCAACTTGCCAAACAACGAACACCTATTTCTCCTGTAATATAAATTGTAATGATTATGTGAAGTTTGGCATTCTTGCATTTGTTCTGATGAGTGCAAGAGAAAATGCTTCAGCAATAGGTCTCTCTTTTCAGCAATATAAAAATGAAGAATAGAAAAGAAAGCTGAAAAATCCAAAGATGTCCCAAAATTATACATTATAATGGGATGACAAGTTCCAGAGTTTACAAAAAAGTGCCAAATAGTGGACCTCACAGGTATATAAAGAATAACTGTGCAGCAAGATAAGTTCAATATTATTTTCATAGAAAAGGATTGAATGACTAGCTAAATTTGTAACTGAGGAGTTAACTTTAAAACAGGAAAATAAGAAATGGGAGCAGGAAAACATGATATGGCCCGTCGAGTCTGCTCCATCAGTCAATGTCATTGCTGATCTTCAACATCAATTCCATTTGATCCCCTGAGGCACCAAATAAATATAGTTCAACAAACAGAACTGTTCATTGAAGTAATTTGTCAAGGAAGTGTGACATAAAAAGATTAAAGGTCACTTGAAATGCAATGTTTAACTTTGATATATTTCCCCATTCCTAATCTTGATGTTTGAGAGTTGCATTGTTTACTCATATCTCTACATACTTGCTACCTGCCAACATTAGCACATGCATTGCTTGGTCTTAACAAGTATTTAGCTAACCTTGACATGTACTTGCTGGTCTTTCGCCAGGAAAATCCAGTCACAGCTCGAGGATGGGCTAAATATACAAAGGAAAAATCAATATTGCCTTCTCTCTTGTCCACTGGTGTGACTGGTGTCATCACTGCTGACTGCCAGCTGCAGGAATTGTACCACACTTTCACAAGACAGTCATCCTGGGGGGTTAGGTGAGAAGAAAGAGAAAGACCTTGAACATTTGACCTAAGATATCTTTATTAACCAATTTGTACTTTATCCAAATAGAGTAAATATACATTTCACAGCATCTGCTCCATATTTCAAGATTTAATCAATATTTAGTTATTTATAAAAAATCTAAAAGACAATTTAAGTCAGAAGCTGGGGATAATATTAATATAATAAAAATAAAGTGAATAGAAAATAATTGGCTATTTTGCCAAAGCAATGTATGAGAGATAAAATTGAAATATTTTGGGTCCCAAGTAGTTGTTACAGGATCTTTTCTATGTAACTTGTTTCTTTTTCAATTAATCATTACCAAGACTATCATAGTTGTTTAGTATCAAATGACAGCACCAATGGCATTGATAAACTATTGTTATGGTTGGATTTCCCAGTCCCGTACAGTCACAGGTAGAAATGGAAATGGTGGAATGGAGCCAGGGATTTAGCGACAAACCAAGATGGGAGAGCTTGTGACACATTCCCACTGAGAACTGGGTCTGCTGGATGATCCAGGGAGTAAAATAGCCAACCACTCCATTATATGTTCCACTTTGAGTCAGCAATTATTTTCTTGATGGAGTAGGCCTTCACAAGTGCTAAGGCCACCAATTGCCAGAGGTTCCATGTCCCAGTGACAGGGCCACAAGGATAAAAGCCCTGCTACTGAATGGCCAGTGGAGGGCCTTCCCCTCCATTTTGGTGTCGCTACTGACTTTGAGAATCTTCAGTGCAGTCCTTTTATATTCGTCAGCAAGTTATGGTCTCCAACCTGCCTCAAAAGTTCCCATCGTTCCTAGTGGGGCTGCCTTGGCTACAGGCTGCTGGCCCTGATTGAGTCTGCAACACTAAGAGCCTGCCTAGTATGTTTAATTTGTTAAATATTTGCCTCCCAGAACATTGCACCGCATATTTTGCTGCTGGTAAATACAAACTTCGGACCCCCATCTGATTCCAACATAAGATTCCCAAAGCCTGCAGGAAATTTCTGCAATTAATGCGGAAAAAAAACCTCCCAACATGTCTCCGTGTCTGTGTGGGTTTCCTCCGGGTTTTCCAGTTTGCTTCCACAGTCCAAAGATATGCACGTTGGTGGATTGTTCATAGTAAATGGGCAGAGTTATGGGGATAGGGTGGATGGTGGTGGGCCTAGGTAATGCTTTCTTTTGGAGAGTTGGTGCAGACTTAATGGACTCTATAAGGTTTCAATTATTCTAATTTTCTCAGATTAGAGCTGGACAAAAATGAATGCAAACCTATAGAAGCTAGGAGGACAATGTAACCAAAAGCTTGGCCAAAGCGTACATTAAAAGGAAGGAGGGGATGAAGACAAGGAGCAAGTCCATTATTTAAGTTCCAAATAGTCAAATGCACACTTAATGGTAGGAATGAGAACAGCCAAAAGGAGAGAGATTTGAGGATTAAAGGGCTGGAGAAAGTGAAAGATGTAGAAAGATACAAGGTCTGAAAAGAATTTAAAGATGATCAATCCGTTAAATTGGAAATGTTGGACCACTAACTTGAATCAGCAAAGTCAGGGGTGATATGTGAACAAGATTTGGTGGTACAACATGGAATTAACTCATTCACATTCAAGGATATCGGATAAGTACTGGTAAGTAGGATTAGTGCAACTTCAGTGGTACTTATTGTCAGTGTACATTTAATGGGCTGAAGAGCCTTTCTGCGACACATGACTCCACAAAAGAGAAAGATAGCATGCACACACATTCTGCCAGACCAAGTGAATGTTTCCAGCACATTTGTATAATCAGATTTTCAGCATCTGCAGTATTTTGCTTTTCCCACTTGTTTATCGAGGTGATAGGTTAAGCATGGATCTCTTGTCTTCTTCCTACCTTGCTTCCTGCTGAACATGAACATCAAATGCAATTCCCTAATGATTGAAAAGCCTGTTAATATCTCTTGATCTTTCCATGCAGTGATTAACACCACAGCAACTGTAGTCAAGCAAGGAGACAAAACCTCCAGAATGAATGAGAGTAGCTAAGAAAAACAATATATAGTGGACACACTTTATAATGATGTTACAATAAGATCAGATATAATATTTACATACTATTTTGAGGAGCATGCAGCTGTCACATTTTTCTATTGTATGGCAATTTCAGAGGTGTTTGTTACCTGTGCCAGTTTTGTAATTTATCTGATTAATTGCAATAATTTACGCAGTTACTTCTTTTTGCATTTGACTTCATCCAATTCCAATCTCTTTTTGAAAGTTTAATCAAGAAAAATCATAGAACATAGACCTTGGGCACATCGTACAGGTTGCAATGGCTGAAGTTAATCTGAAGACATATCACTGCTTCATGCATTATATAACAATTATGTGCCAGGCAATGAACATGGAAGATTTAAGTATCTTCCCTTAAGATTCAATGACATTACTATATCGCTGTTTCTTCGCTGTCTCTGGAATGAATCCTGGAACTCTCTTCCTTATAGCACTGTGGATTTACCAACACTGCATGGACTGTAGTGGCTCAAGCAACCATCTTCTCAAGAACAATTAGGGATGGGCAATAAATGATGACTGTGCCAATAATGTTCACGCCCCAAAAATGAATTAAAAAATATGTAAACTTATCTACAATCATATTAGTGATATTGGCTTCAGATGTTTGAGGGGAAGTTAATGTGGGTTTAGATACTGGACAATTATCAATTCAGGCTTGTTTAAATGTAAAGTGATTAGTTTGGCACAAGAGAATGAATCATTCAGAATCACAGAATCCTCACAGTGCAGAAAGAAATCATTTGGCCCATCAAGCTTGCACTGACTCTCTGACAGAGTGCCTTACCTAGGCCCTTTCCACCACCCTATCCTTGCATTTTCACCATGGCCATCTATCCGACATATATTGGGACACAAAAGGGCAATTTAGCACAGCCAATCCACCTAGTCTGCACATCTTTAGACTGAGTAAAAGTTCACTGTACATATAAAATACATAATGCTTTTTTTTTGGCTAGCGACATTGCCCATGAAGATTTCTGCAGCCCGATACTTCTGCAAATTTTCAGCCAGACCTTCCAATCCCAGCTGAAGCATTGAAGAGTCAGCACAGACATTACCGGGAATGACCAAATGAAAGAGAAGGGACAATCTCTTTTCACAATAGTGGCTGCCACATGCAGCTAAGTTTTTGAAAGTTTAAGACTTTCAGTGGGTTAGTGAGAGGATTAATGTGTTGTGTGAGTGGATACAGTGGATATTAATGAAAGAGCAGTCAGGCAGATGAACGGTAGTTGGATGGTCTGGGAGGGTAGTAGTCAGGTAGTAGGGTGGTAATGGGAAGAGTAGTAGGATTGGAGGAGTGGTCAGGTGGGTAGTTGAATTGGAAGTGGTGGTTGGGTTGTTGTTGAGAGGTAAGGATTTAGAAAGGCAATTGGATAGTCGGGAAGGTAGAAGGTCAAGAAGGGATGGTAGTTGACCAGATAATCAGGAGGGGAAGTTGATTGCGTGGTCAAGGGCATAGTTGGTTAGTCAGTTGTGATCATGTTTTGCTTGCCTCAGCTAATTACTGAGTTAGACTGGGTATTAACTAACATAACAATTCCAGTTAAACATCCACATAGAATCCACATTTCTGCCTCAACATCAAGATATTCAGAGGGCAGCACACATTAGCAAATCAAAAGTCTTAAGTCCCTATACAATTCCTGCATGAGAATCAGTACTTCCGCAGGGTCCTGATATACATCTCCCAACTTGTATCTCACCATTGGCAATCAGTACACGGGCAGATTTTGGCCATTGTTAGCAAGCGCTCAAAATGAAATATTTGATTAAAAATACGTTGTCTTTTTTTTAAAAACAGAAAACAATTGAAACTCATTCAGGGTTCATCACTTTAATTGTCAAACTTAAATATATTTTCTTCTAAGAAACTCAGCACTCAGTTCAAAGGATTTTTAAAACTGTTTTTATCAAATGGTTTCTTTGTAAACCATCATACAATTCAACATTATTTATGAGAATAACTAAGAAAGTTGAAAGAACGACATGAAATCTGCTAAGACAGTAAGAAGCAAAAAAATGCAAATTAATTTTATGATGAAACTTTTTTTTTATTATTTGCAACAACTGACCAGCAGGATTTTATTCAGTTGACTGTTTTGCCAGTCACATCTTGCCTTTAATATTGTTGCAAAGTTGAGTAGAGTAATTATGGATTGGTATTTGTAAAATTGCAAAAGCATTGCATAGCCCCTTTAAAAAGGGGTGCATTTTCTGTGCTAAGAGATGCAGAGTACATACAGAATGGTAAAAATGAAACATTTGTATCAGAAGGCTAAGCAGCAGGGTTGCCAAGGCAACAGGTTTTCAGGCTATTTTTTTTTAAATTCAATTAATCAATTTGAACCAAGCATTTAGATACCAAAAACCAATTAAATTTAATTGTTTTGGCAGCTGAGGACCAATTCTATTGTGAGGAATATTGATATGTCAAAGATATAAAAAGAAGAGAGCAGTGGGACAAAAACAGCACAACCGCCAAAATAATAGCTCTTAGTCAGTTCTTAACTTCATTTATGTCTTAAAAGAAAACACTATGTCGATAGGGAAGGTACTAAAAGAGAAAGAAGAATCAACAGAGAAGACCCAGAATATTCTGAAGACATAAAACCTGGTTGTAATTTAGAGTGACTTTTTGTAATTACGTGGGGATTGTATTTCATTAGAATCATGTTTCATTTGTTTTGTCAATATCTTAGTTAACTTGTTTACTGTCAAGTTAGATAAATAAATTGTTACTTGTTGGCTTTAGGGTGCATGTTAGGGAGTTATTTTGATTTAACCACTAAAAGTTGCTGAAGAGCAGATCGCACCACTTTATACACACTTTTACAGATTACGAGGTGAGATACTCCTCTGAATGGATCGTGTTAGTTATTGGAGGGGGATCTACTCCCACTTCATTAATTATGATATTTAAACAAAATTAAATGAATCATACATACTTCCCGGTTAGGAGAAAATTCGAGTAACTTTCATTCTCAGTTTGTGCAAAAAGTGATTAATAGTTAACGTTATTATTAAAAAAAATTGTTGTTTAATTTGTGACTGTTGAAATCAACAATGTCAACTTCTCTAGTATCTTGGAATACTTATAATAATTATTTTATTTGAAATGAAATCAAGCAAACCACCCTCAAGGCATATTAAATATTAGGTCTGTGTTCTATCTCAGCCAAGTTAAATACCTTTCCCACTGTTGCAAAGAATTCACCATCTGGAGACACCTTTAACAGATGGATTGGAGATGCAGTTCTGCAAAAACAAATCAACATTCTTAGATATATTACACCAACTCAAAAGCTAATATCTAAGTCTACATTGTTTTTCTTAACATAAAATTTCAAAACTCAATTTAAATATGCCTGGAAAGAGGAAAAAAAGACGGAAACAAAAACGAAAATAAAAATACTATAACACAAGTGAAAACAGCAACATAGTCAAATGAAATTACATTCTCACTTCCATTTGTTGTCCTGTGATAAATAGTTTATTTATCATTGTTACAATTAGGCTTACATTAACACTGCAACAAAGTTACTGTTAAAATCCCCTAGTCGCCACACACTCGGACACCAGTTTGGATATACAGTGGGAGAATTTAGCATGGCCAATGCTCCTAACCATCACATCTTTCAGACTGTGGGAGGAAACTAGTGTATCTGGAGGTAACCCATGCAGACACAAGAAGCATGTACAGATAGAACATAGAACATAACAGCGCAGAACAGGCTCTTCGACCTTCGATGTTGTGCCAACCAATTAGGAAAAAGCACTGACCCTCCGAACTAAACCATTCCCTTTTCATCCATAAACTTATCCACTAACCTTTTAAACGCCACCAAACTTGGCGCATCTACAACTGCCGCAGGCAGAGCATTCCATACCCTAACCACCCTCTGGGTAAAGAACCTACCATTGACATCCGTCCTATAACTACCACCCCTTAATTTAAAGCTATGTCCCCTCGTGCTAGCTTTCTCCATCCTAGGAAAAAGGCTACCACTGTCCGCCCTATCTAAACCTCTAATCATCTTATATGTTTCAATAAGGTCTCCTCTTAGCTGCCTTCTTTCTAATGAAAACAACCTCAAATCCCTCAGCCTCTCCTCATAAGACCTGTCCTCCATACCTGGCAACATCCTGGTAAACCTCCTCTGTACCCTCTCCAATGCCTCCACATCTTTCTTATAATGTGGGGACCAGAACTGCACACAATACTCCAAGTGCGGCCGCACTAGAGTTTTGTACAGTTGCCACATGACGTTGTGGCTCCGAAATTCAATCCCCCTACCAATAAAAGCTAAGATTCCATATGCCTTCTTAACAACCTTATCGACTTGACTGCCTACTTTCAGGGATCTATGCACATATACACCAAGATCCCTCTGTTCATCAACACTATTAAGAATCCTACCATTAGCCTATACTCTACACATTTATTATTCCTGCCAAAGTGCATTACCTCACACTTTTCCACATTAAACTCCATTTGCCACCTCTCGGCCCAGCTCTGCAACTTGTCCAAGTCCCTCTGCAAACTAAACACCCCTCTTCACTATCTACCACTCCACCGACTTTAGTGTCATCTGCAAATTTACTAATCCATCCTTCAATACCCTCATCCAGATCATTTATAAAAATTACAAACAGCAGGGGCCCCAAAACAGACCCGTGAGGTACACCACTTGTCACCGAACTCCAAGATGAATATCTCCCATCAACCACCAACCTCTGTCTTCTATCTGCTAGCCAATTCCTAACCCAATTAGCTAAATCACCCTCTATCCCATACATCTGCATTTTCTGCAGAAGTCTTCCATGGGCCACCTTATCAAACGCCTTACTAAAGTCCACATATACCACATCAACTGCCTTACCCCCATCCACCTCTTTGGTCACTTTTTCAAAAAACTCAATAAGGTTAGTAAGGCACGTCCTAACCTTCACAAAACCACGCTGACTATCCCCAATCAATTCGTTTCTCTCTAACTAACTATAAATCCTATCCCTAATAATTCTTTCCAATACTTTGCCCACAACAGAAGTAAGAAGCACCGGTCTATAATTCCCAGGAAAGTCTCTATTCCCCTTCTTGAACAATGGGACCACATTCGCTATCCTCCAGTCTTCCGGCACTATACCCGTAACCAACGACGACCTGAAGATCAGAGTCAGAGGCTCTGCAATCGCCTCTCTTGCCTCCCAGAGAATCCTAGGGTAAATCCCGTCCGGCCCAGAGGACTTATCTAACTTCAAACCCTCAAGAATATTTAGCACATCCTCCTTATCTAGTTCAATACTTTCCAGTTTGCAACCCTGTATCCCAGTGTTCTCCACAACTACATTTACATCTCCCTACGTGAATATCGAAGAGAAATATTTGTTCAGTGCCTCTTCAATCTCTTCAGGCTCCATGCACAACTTCCCACTGCTGTCTCTGACTGGCACTAATCTTGCCCTAACCAATCTTCTATTCTTGACATATCTAAAGAAAGCTTTAGAATTCTCCTTGATCCTATCAGCCAAAGTCTTCTCGTGTCCCCTTTTAGCTCTGCTCAATTCACTCTTTAGCTCCCTCCTGGCTAATCTTTAGCTATCCATTGCACTAACTGAGCCTTCAAGCCTCATCCTGACATAAACCTCCTTTTTCCTTTTAACCAGCGAATTAACTTTTTTAGTACACCATGATTCCCTTACTTGACCTTTTCCTCCTTGCCTGACAGGGACATACTTATCAGGGACTCGCAGTAGCTGCTCCTTGAATAAGCTCCACATTTCAGATGTTCCCAGTCCCTGTAGTTTCCTAGTCCAACCTATGCACCCTAATTCCTTCCTTATGGCCTCATAATTACCATTCCCCCAGCTATAACTACTGCTCCCAGCTTCATGCCTATCCCTATCCATCACTAATAGTGATTGAAGCATTCAAACCCGGGTCCCTGGCAGTTTGGCAGCAATGTGAACGCCTATGCCACCCCATAGTAATACACTAAATGGGACAAAAAATGTGTTACACACCTACATATTCCATAGAACATTTGGAAAGTAAAACAGAACATCTGGGTAATCAGTTGACATTTGAAAACCTCTACGCAGGTTTATTAAATTTCATAGATATTCTATCTGAATTTAATTTGTCCTACTGAGTAAAATAAACAGCATTAATTTTACACATTTCCCCCTATTTTCTCACCTCCTTGACTGAAGGTGGTGGCACATGCTGCAACACATTTTCAGCTAATGAAAACCCTCTAGCTTTTTATCAAAGTAACAGTTAATATTTCAGCCTGTGGAGTCAACATTACTGGCATCATGAGACATTTCACATCAGCACAATCCTGTTCAAGTATTATTTACACAACCCAATTTTCAGCAGGCTGACAATTGGGAGCAATTTTCCTCTGTGCTTCCTAAGTGACATCAAGGTCTACTGTGCTATCTTCCTGTCAGACTAATTGTGATCAGCTAACTCAGTGTAAACCAGAGATTTAATCTTTAGCTGCCTGATTTATATGCCTCAATATCACAAAAGATGGTAGGTTTATTCAGTGAAGGATAATGAAACAAAGTGACAACTTAAAAAGAAAGCAATCGAAGTAGGAAATTCAAATGGCAAGCATGTATCTAATTCATTTAAATGCTAGTTACCAAGACTTGGAAACAAATAATCCTGCAAGAGGCTATTACTGTCATCACTGAATGAAAGCAATAATTGGAGATAATTCTCCTTTGTTTCAGAAAAATGAATCAATTTGACTCTCTGCAAGACAGAGTTCTTCTGCTCTTTTGTTTTTCTCCTGAAGCTTGAGTCATATTCATGCCAATTGGCTATTTATTTGGCAATAGACTCGAACTGTATGCTAGTAAACAGGAGATATTTCCCCCTCGTGTGACAAGAGATGGTATTAATTTTAATATGTTGGAGGCTTAGTGTGTTGTTCTGTGAAGCATCCTTATGTGTGCATGTTTGTGTTTATACACAATTAAATTAAGCTCGAGATTGAGTGTCTACAAAATACAGAGTCAGAGGTTTAGAGCATGGAAATAGGCCCTTTGGCCCAACTTGTCCATGCCTCCCTCTTTTTTAAACCCCTAAGCTAATCCCAATTTGCCCACATTTGGCCCATATCCCTCTCTATCCATTGTATCCATATAACTATCTAAATGCTTTTTAAAAGACAAAATTGTACCCTCATCTACTACCACTTCTGGCAGCTTGCTCCAGCCACTCACTGTGTGTGAAAAAAATTGCCCCTTTGGACACTTTTGTATCTCTCCCCTCTCACCTAAAACCTATGCAGTCTAGTTTTTGACTCTCCTCCGTTTGGGAAAATCTAGCTGATAGGTGTCTCTCATTATTTTATAGACCTCAGTAAGATCACCCTTCAGCCTTCTACGCTCCAAGAAAAAAAATCCCAGTCTATCCATCCTCTCCTTATAACTCAAACCATCAAGTCCCGATAGCATACTAATAAATCTTTTCTGTACTCTTTCCAGTTTAATAATATCCTTTCTATAAGTGACCAGAACTGCACACAGTATTCCAAGTGTGGCCTTATATAGGTCAAAGGAATGCAGGTGTTAAAGGCATGCATTTGAAATAAAGGTGGCAAGTTAAATTTCTACAATAAACAATAAAAGAAATTTGCATTAGATGAGTGAGTGTTTCGAGTTTAAGCTGTTAAATTGCAAAGGCGAGTTAAAAAGTCAACAATTTGGAAAATGTCACAAATAAAAGGTAAGGTTATAACATTTTATTTGACCTGAAAAGGGGGAAGGGGCAGGGTAATAAGGAGAACATGAAATATTTTTATATTCTGGCAAAGTTATGTTTCGGAGAGGGACAAAGGACATTGGAATCAGATGAGAGAAAGAAGAATACTTAAGGAGAGATGTTGAAAACGACCATCAGAGCTCTCCTGGGGAGTTGGTTGTGTGCAGGACCTGCAAACAACAGTTCTAGGATGGAAAAGACCAGTTTTAAATTAGCCAGCCAATTCAGTTAGGAAAACCTTGAGGCTGCAAAATACAGCCTAGTGTGTGAAATTTTGAAGATCCACAACAGACTAGAGGTGAGAAGTGAGATACTGTGTGATAAGTCTCACTCAAGTGACAATAGCTTTGTCTTGGGGTAATATTAGTGGAATTTTTGTAGTTAAATATTATAAGGGCTTATTGACTGGTGGTGTTCATTTAGGAGTTTGACCAAGTAGGAAGTTTTGTTGGTATAATGTTCAGCAAAACAATTTTAATATTTTAAATGTTATTTTGTCCAATTTTTCTTTTGTTAATAAATGTTTCAATTTACCATTTAAAACCCGAAGTGTAACTGGAATTGTGGATTTATGAATTCGATAAACTTATTTTCTCATGTTTAGAATACAAAGAAAAGGAGTTTTGATACATGGACCAAACTTCCCTTGGGGGTTTTGTTTGAACAGCAATTGCCATCAACTGGATCAGAACACTTTGATTGAAGAAAGCAAAAATAATATGCACTTTGATGGCAACCGCAAGCCTCAAAAGCTTTGGACGATGCACGGAATTTACTTGGAGTCATGAGAATGCTGGTCGCATTCCAATACCATTTCTAACAATATCTCTATTATACTTCCAGCATTTCTGTTTAAATACAAAATATTTTACATGCAGAGATATTGCCAAATAAAAGTTTGACATGCACTATATATGTACACATCCTGTGCTGATTTTCAGAGTAAATCAAAGGGTTTAAGACTAGAAGCATTACTGGATTTCAATTTCCTACCAAAAATGCTTGCTACCCTAAGACCATCCTGGAGAACAAGGATATCCCCAACTACTTTTCTTCCTTAGAATCATCTCCTTAACATCCTCTCTTCCCTCTCATTCCCACCATCAATGAGCTGGATGAGATTATGGACTTTGCCATTTAAAATGGAGAGTGACAACATCATGGGCTCTATTCCAGCACCCCATTGATGCACTTTATGTCTAAGCTTAATCTTCATTTAAGATTCCCAACTGCCCAACTCTGAACTCAAATGTGTCTCCAATTTTTTTTCCCAAACATGCTCATCCAATTCATCATATCCGTAAGATTCTGGCCATCTTAGTAACTGCATCTTTCTTCTTAGAAACTGTCCTCTCACTGCAAAATTGCTGTAATTACCTAAATCCTCAAAAACACACTCCTGATACTTTCATTTTTGCAAGCTGTTGCCCAGCTGAAACCTCCACACCTCTAAGTCAAGAACTTGCTGATGTCTCCCAAATCAGATTTTGAATTGATATGATCAGATTTTCATCCCTGGTTCATTCTATTTCACTGTAGCAATGACACAAAAAGATTCACTATGATGACAGAAGTGCATTGTTCCTCCTCATCTCATTTTTTTCCTTTCAGTAAACCATGTTATTCTCAATCAATAAATTTATCCCATTTAGCTAAATGGAGCTGGCCTAACTTGGCTCCACTATTGTAATTTGTTTGTTGCCTGACCACTTCCAACAATGCTCCACACACCATTTCCTCCAAGGTTCCTGAAAGTTCTGTCCTTCACTGCTTCTTTCTTTTTATCTAAAAGGCTATTAAAGGCTTTGTGATCTCATCTGCACACAAGAACTTGACTTCCACATGTAAAATTACATATCAAAGATCTTTCTCCTGATTCAAACATTAGAAAAACTGAAGCCTTCCTTTTGAACCCTATTAAAATCTCTGTACCTTTGCCATAACTAATCACCCACTTCCATGACCATTGCTCAGGCTGAATGAGAATATTTGTAACCTTGACAGCCTATTTGATCATAAACTGAACTTAGAGCCTCAAATACCCATTAAAGCGATTGCTTATTTTCTCACCACACCTTTGGTTGTGATTCAGCACGTCTTCAAAACCTCTAATTTTGAAATTATAACTTGCTGACTTGAGACTAGTCCATTGAGATTAAAACTCTCAGTATTTCAGATGTGGTCTCACCAGTATTGTGTATGGTTGCAATAAAACTTCCTTACTTGTATACTCTACACCCCTTGCAATAATTTCCAATGTTTCATTTGCCTTCCTAAACACCTGTTATTCCTGCATACTAACTATTAGTGATTTACGTACCAGAATACCCAAATCTCTCTACACCACCAAGTTCCACAACCTCTTGATTTAAAAAATATACTCTGCTTTTCTATCCTACTTGCTACAGTGGACAAGTTCACGTTTTGTCACATTATACTACATCTCTCAAATTTTAACTAGTTACCCACTTTGTGGAACCTTAACTTCCTCTTGACAACTTATTTTTCTACCCATCTTGGATCATCAGCAAATTTAGCTACCATACATTCGGTCCCCTCCTCCAATTCAATGACATATTTGTAAAACTTTTAGGTCCCAAAACACCCCGTGGCACTCACTGTTTACAGCTTGCCAACCCAAAAATGACCCATTTATCTAACTCTGTTTCCTGTCAGCTAATCAATACTCTATCCTTGCTGGTATATTACCTACTTACATACCATGTTAGCCACGAGCTGCTATTTTGTGTTGCAACTTTTGATATAGCACTTTACGAAATGCCTTTTGGAAATCCAAGAACATCACATCTACCAATTCCACTTTATCCATCTTGAATTGTTACTTCTTAAAATAACTCCAGTAAATTAGAGTTCCCATTCACAAAGCTATGCTGACTGTCAAATCGCGTTGGGCCATTAATCTCTGACTGGCTTCGGAAAGAGCTAGTCTGCAGGAATTATAAGAATTTAAAGGGTATGTACTTTACTCTTGAAAACTGCTGAAATCTCCAATGGTTGGAGGTGTTTGAGACCTGCATTGAAAGATTCCTCAAATCCTAGTACAGTTCAGATCTGACAGTTTCAGTGAGGTCAGGGAGGGTTGTAAATTAGGTCTGGATGGAAGATGGGAATTGGAGGCCAGAAGCTCAGGTCAGGTCTGGAGAGGGGATTGATATGTTGGAAACAGGGAGGGAGTGGGTCCACATTTTGGGGTTAAGGCAGGGCGGGGCAGTTTGTGGTTGTAGGAAGGGGAATGGTGGGTGGATTGTGGTGGGGGGGGGGGGGGGGGGGGGTGAATTAGGTCTGGACATTTAGAATATGTAGCCAGAAGTTGAAAGAGGTCTTAAGTCTAACTCTGAGTAACTGTTGATGTCACCCTGAGAAAGCCATCCAAATTTTGCAACTTAGATTACATTTCCGGTTAGTTCGCAGCAGAGAACACAGAAAATTCCAAGTTATTGTCTGTTGCATCTTTAGGCCACCTCCAAAGTCTGACATTGGGGAGCTTGGAAATTATGGCCATTATGATTTCCAAGTATCCTGGTGGTAATAACTGCCTTAATAATGGATCCAAGTAATTTCCCTACAATGGATGTAAGTTAACTGGTCTATAGTTTTCCTGCTGTCTACCTCCCTCCTTTCTTGAAAAACGTGGTTACATTCAGAATTTTCTCTTCTGGAATCTATGCAATTTTGGATAATTATAACTAATGCCCATCTCTTCAGCCATTTCTTTTAGAAAGCAGGCCACAAGGTCCTCAGGACTTGTCAGCCTTTCGTTCTGATAGTTTTCCCAGTCATCTTTCCCTGATGATGGTGATGATGGTGATTATGGTATTAAGATTTTTTTATCCCTTTCACCTCTTAATTTTCAAGTACTGTTTTCTAAGTCATGAAGAGGTTTACAGCATAGAAGCAGGTGCATTGGCCTAACTTATGCTGCCCAGTTTTTTTTTTACCATTAAGTTAGTGCCAATTGCCCAAGTTTGGCCCATATCTCTCTATATCCATCTCACTCATGTAACTATCTAAATGTTTTTTTTAAAAGACAAAATTGTACCTGTCTCTACTACCATCTCCAGCAGCTCATTCCAAACATGCACTACCATCTGTGAAAAAATTGCCCCTCTGGACCGTTCTGTATCTCTCCCCTCTCACCTTAAACCTATACATTCTAGCTTTAGACTCCCCTATCTTTGGGGAAAAAATATTGATTATTTTATAGACCTCTATAAGATCACTGCTCGGCCTCCTACACTCCAGAGAAAAAAGTCCCAGTCTATCCAGTCTCTCCCTATAACTCAACCAATCAAGTCCCAGTAGCACTCTAGTAAATCTTTTCTGCACTCTTTCTAGTTTAATAGTTCTATAAGAGGGATTAGAACTGTATGCAGTATTCCAAATATGGCCTTATCAACATCTTTCTGTACAACTTTTACAAGACGTCCCAATTCCTGTATTCAACGTTCTGACCAATGAAACCAAGCATGCCAAATGCCCCACCATCCCGTTCACTTGTGGCTCCACTATCAAGGAGCTAAAAACCTGTATCCCTAGATCTCTTTCTTGTATAATCTCTCCATTTAGGACTGAGACAAGGAAAAATTTCTTCAAAAAGCTATAAACCTTTGAATCTCTTTGCCCCAGAGAATGTAAGTATTCCATTATTGAATATATTTAAGATTGAAATAGACATATATTTGGCCTCTCAAAGAATTGGTGGATATTGGGAATGGGCAAGATGGTGAAGTTAAAACCGAAAGTCATAACTGAATCATAGAATCTTATAGTGCAGAAGGGGGTCATTCGGCCCAATGAAGCTCCACTGACAACAATCCCATTGAGGGCTTATTCCGTAACCCATCATATTTACCATGCTCAACAGATGTCAGAATTGAACCCAAATCCCTGGATCTGAGGCAACAGTGCTCACCATTATGTCACAATGATTATATCAAATGGTGGATTATGCTTGACAGACCATATGGTCTATTTCTCCTCCTTATTCTTATGTTCTTAAACTGAGGTTGTTCTCCTTGGAGCAAAGGAAGTTGAGAGAGATTTGATAAAACTGTACCAGATTATGACAGGTTTAAATAAGGTTGACAAAGAAAAGTTATTCCTATTTGGTTACGTACAATTATGAGCAAATAAATTCAGGTTTTTGCCAACAGATACAGGGAAGACATAAGAAAAACTTTAAGCAGAGTGACGATGACTTGAACACTCTCCTATGAGGTAGGTGGAAGCAAAGATAATGATTTCAAAAGGAAATTGGGTGGGAACTTGAAAATAATTTGCAAGTTAACAGAGACAGAGCAGAGGCATGTGACTAAACTGGATTGCTCTATAGAGAATCTGCATGGACTCATGAGCCAATGGTCTTCTTTCATTCTATAATGAGTCTACCAACCTTAAATTCTCAAGGCAGTTATAGGACATTCCATCTCCTGATGAATTTCAATCTGAAGTTGAATATATTTACTTCCTTCAAAAATTGTTTTCTTACGAAAATACAGAGATACTGAAACTAAACCAAAATATTCAGCAATCTTGGGCTTAGTAACTTAAATCGTACTTACACGCTAATAGCAGATAGTTCTTATGTGCACGTGCACAAGAAAAGAATGAAGCAGTTGCACTTAAATATAATGCTTGGTAATTAAGTATGCTTTTTCACTAATGCAGGTTATAAACATTCTATGAACCTATTCCTCCATGTATCTTTTGTCACTGAATTTAATGGATCACTGGGTAGTGCAGAGTGGTCCTACACAAGATAGGAAATACACGCCACATGCAAAATTTAATATTTGCACAGCTTAGCACTGTTGGCATTTAATTCCATAAGTTTAACTTGTACAATACATAGGCTGCTAAAGTGTAGAGGATATCAGAAAGCTGTGCACAATAAAGAAAACTTACAGAACAAAAATGAAATAGCATTAGATTATATAAAAAAATTGCTAGTTTTGGCACATACACCACTGCCAATACTCCCAAGAGCCTGGTAATGCAAGTACAGGAGGGAAATGGAAATAATGGCATTAGTGGCTCAGAAAATTAGATTAAGACATGAGGTAGAGATCGGTTAAAAAATTGGGCACAAATCTGACAATATGGCACTCTAAACACACTGGCAGATATTATTTTATTAAGTAACTCAATGAACCATTTGGAATTAATTACTTTGTGGTGTAATATTTTTATATTTGCAAGTGTTATGATATTTTGTACCTGTCAAAAAATACCTTCTCTGAAAACAACTTGGTTTAAATTTGATGCTTGAATATAGGTTCAACATCAATACTGTATTTCACTCTGTTTAAAATTTAACAAATCTTTCTGACATTCAGTTCTTCCCATGGTTTTTGTTTGAAATTACATAACTTTGCTTTTGGAACTCATTTCATTCAGCACGAATAAGCATAAAAATGTCAAGAAATGACTTTAACTTTTCAGAAGTTGTGTGCTGTTGTACACACATCTTTGAAGATGGCAGCATAGGTTCACAAAGCAATTCATACAGCATAAAGCATTGTCAGGCCTTATAAATAAAAGGTGTAAAGAATATAAAAGTCAGGAAATTACTTCAAAACTGTATCAAATACTCTATGGGCCCCAACTTAGTATTTTGGGAAGCACCTGAAGGCTTTGAAGCAGGTGCAGATGAGACTTACTACATTGATTCCAGGGATAAAGGATGATAGTTTCATGGTAGATTCAAGAATTTGAGGATGTTTTCCTTAAAGCACCGTAGGCTAAGGGGAGAGTTGATACTGGTGTTTAAAATCATGAAGTTTTCAAGTAAATTAAGTGAAGAGAAATGGTTTTCAATATTTGAAGGGCTAACAAACTCATTTAAAATAATCAGAAGAATTCCAGGTCACACAAGGAAACACCTGTTCTTAAAACGCACAGTGAGTTATTACGCTCCAGATCATTCTGCCTGAAAGATGCAAAGGCACATGCCAAAAAGAAAACTGATCATTTAATTTAAAATGAAATAAATATAGGACCATAGAGGAAGAACAAGGGAATGAGATTAATTGGGACTGCTCTACTAAAAGCCATCACAGGCACAATAGGTTGATAAACCTCCTATGTTATAATATTCTATGTAAGCATTGAACTGTTCAATACAGATTTAAAATTTAACTATGACATTGATTTCGTAAGAACTATTTTACATTTTACAGTGTATTTTTCACCAGGTGACAACTTGGAACCAAAATCTTGAACACAAAACTTGCATCCAGTTCATAACAAAAGCTTTAATGCTCCCTTACTTAGACTCCCAGATGCATCTCCAATCAGCAACTTTATTTGGATCTGTTTCATCTGCAGTTTCCTCTTCATTAATATTATTTTCCAGATTTCCATTCGACCAAAGCTGTAAAGAATTGGAACCCGTCAAGAGACGAATTCCTAGAATGGAAAATGTTTGTTATGTTAATGATTTTTATTCTTCAGTCCTCATCAAAGTTGATCTCAATGCAGTCCTGCTGAAATGTTCGACAACAAAACAGATTCACTCTTTGTTCTGTTACCACTTGTTTGTCACAGAATGGTAGTGCAATTTCAATGGAATTTGATCAACTGATAACTCTGGGCAACATTGTCTGCTCTTAGCTTCCTGATTTACTAAATGTGAAGGAATGCGAGACAAATGCAAGTGTTCACTTATAGCTTTTGACACATACCTCAGTGGACAGTAACTGAAGCATAAAAACATACCAGGTTTTAAAACGGTTGGAAAATTGTGTGAATGCTACAAAAATTTAAAAGCAGAAGAACAAAAATTGAAGGAGGGAAAGGAGGGGAGGAAAAAAGCAAAAAAAGGGAGGAAAAAAGCAAAAAAGGAAGAGAGAATGAAGAAAGGAAAAATATGAAAATAGAAAACATATTTTCTATAAAGGAGAGGAAGGCTGAATATGGGAGTGACAAGATGTAGAGAAAGGAACATTAAAGAACATTCCCTTTTTCAAAGGGAGGGAAAAATAAAATTTGAAAAACTGGAAACTGCAAGGGTAATGCTAATTTTGTTGGTCAACTTAAGTTGCATCCTACTTCAAAGTTTAACAATGAAATGAACTTCCTTGACATCTTGAAAACACATGAAAATCACAGCTGATTATACATCAATAATCTCTCCAAAGAATGCAAAGGTAACCCTGGCTTCTTTTCTGCATTAACAAAACTCAAACTCCTTTTTTTCCTCATTTCCTCCACCACATCCAACAAGTGTAATGAATTAATGGAATTCCTTGACACTAAGATTGAGATCATCCATTCTGCTGTCTCCAATTTATACCTTTCTTCTACATATGGAACCCCTTACACTGGTCCAGAAATTGTATTTTTCTCTGTTTCTCGATCACTTCTCAAATCCCTTGAGCTTATTTTGCTCAGATACTCAACTTCCTGTTCCACCAAACCTATATGCACAAATTTCTAACCACTCAACTTGCTTTCCATGTTAGCTGAGGTTACTTTTCTTCTGGGAGCACTATCCCCCATCTCTTAACCTGCATCCATACCTTCCTTGTCAAAAACCCCAACTTTGACTCTGCTATCCTTGAAAATTATTGCAAGATTTTCAACTTTCCTTTCCAAACTGCTCAAAGATATTGTTGCCTCCCAAATTCATGTCCATTTTTCTTTCAATTCCATGTTTGAATCCTTCCATTCAAATTACACACCTTCTATCCACATCACAGTACTCAGCTGACTTTTATCAAGCCACACATGACATATGCAACTAACTATAGGAAAACATGCTTCCACATTCTTCTCAACTTGCTTGCACTCAGATGGCTGATCACACCATCTTCCTCCAATACCTCTCTATCTTCCAGCTACATTGTGACACGGCACAGAGTTACTTACAATGGCTTCCAACCAAGTGCCAAACTTCAGATCTATGTATCACCACCTATTTTCCATATGTAGGCTGCACCTCATTAATATCATCTAAAAACACATCAGGTTTCTCAGGCACACTGACATCACTCAGGTCTATCTCAACACCACTTGTCTCAATCCCATCCGATTTTTAATTGATAAAGATTGCTTATCCACCATTCACTGCAGGATGAGTAGAAATTTCCTCCAATTAATTACTGGGAAGAACAAAGTCACTGTCTTCAGTCCTTGTCACAAATTTCACTCCCCAAGCACCAATTGTATCACTCTCCCTGTTAACTGTCTAAAGCGTATTCACACCCTTGATGTTATATGTAACTCAAGTAATCCTTCCTACACTCTAACGTGTTCAGTAATCCTTCTGACAACCTAACATGCTGAGTAATCTTTTTGAGAACCAATCACCCAGACTAATCCTTCTGACAACATATACCAACTCCATTAACAAGACAATATACTGTCACCTCTGTAACATCACCCAACTTCATCTCTGTCTTAGCTTACCATTTGCTGAAACCATTATTAATGCCTTTGTTACCATGAAACTTGATTATTCCTATTTTCTTCTGACCAATCTCCTATCTTTCATTCTACATAAACTTGAGCCCAATGAAAATTCTGAACTTCTCCAATTCTGGTCTCAAATATCCCCAATTTTAATCAAGCTATCATTAACAGTCATTCCTCTGGTTTCTTAGGCCCAAAGCTCCAGAATTTCTTGTTTAAATCTCTGACTGTCCTTCAGAATTCTGAATATTTCAATGAGATCATCTCATTTTTCTAAACTCCAGGGAATTTTGAAAAATCATAACCAGCGCACCCATCAGCACTACAGCTATCACCTTTAGCACACTAAAATATTGGCTTTTGGGTCCTAGGATTTTTAATCCCTTAAAGCTCAACAATACTTCTACTTTTCTGATATTAACTACCCTAGATTCCATATTCTTATTGGTTCCTTGGTTACCCTTTATTTCTAGCAAGTAATTTCTGTCTTCTACAGGTAGAAGATAAGACAAAATATTTGTTCAATTTCTCTGCAATTTCCTCATTCCTATTGATACTTTTTCTTGTTCCTGCTGTCTATGTTAGTTATTCTCTTCCTTTTTGTATGCTTATAAAAACTCTTAAGAATCCATTTTTATATTCTTAGATTATTTACTCTCATTTTGTTTATTCTTTTTTAATCAACGTTTTGGTCTGTTTTATGATCTGCCCTAATTTCACCTATACAGCTCAAAGGTAAATTTTGTTTAAGTGCTTGTGAATCAACTTATGTTTTACCATGCTAAATAACTATTTCTAACTGCTAAATAGCTTATCAAATAAGCTTCCTCCTGGCAGTTTAAACTGCTACAAAAATCCAAACCAAGGCACTTGGCTAATAGTGATGAAAATTTAAATTTTTATTATAGTCAATTAACTTGTGGATAGCCTTAGTAACAGGGGATGAAAAAACTCAATACATTGACATTGTCTCATTGCTACTGTCCCAACACAAAATTAGCAAATTTTATTTTGGACCAGTGAATGTAGAAAATTTTACACATCAGCTGGATCACATTAACTGTAATTTGGTGACTTTTCTAACATTCTAGTCATTCAGAAAACAGGCTTCTAATCTATAGCTATTACATATATTTTCTTACCTTGAGGATCCCATGCTAAGTTATGTACCATTGACTCCAGTGCAAATTGTCCACTCTTCTGCCATTGATAGTTGAGCTGATGTGAACAGATATAAAGAAAATATAAAAAGGTGCAATGATTCAAATGGGTTTAAAAGTTCTTGTTAAAACACATTTCAACATTAACAATCAATTAAATAAAATAATTTAATATTGAAAACCTTAAAGCTACTTAAATGTTGGGGGCAGAACTGTATGGTCCTTAATGAACCCCTCTAATTGATTCTTTGATAAGTTAGCTGTACTCTAATATTTAAATATAAAAGCAAAATACTGCAGATGCTGGAGAATCTCAGCAGGTCTGATAACATCTGAGGAGAGAATAGAGCCAATGTTGTGAGATTATTGACTTTTCGTCAGGGCTAAAGAACCAAGAGCTTTGATGAAAGGTCATCCAAATTCAAAATGTTAGCTCTATTGTCTCTCCATAATTACTGTCAGACCTGCTGAGATTTTCCAGCATTTTTTGTGTTTGTAATATTCAACCTGTGACAACATTTATCAAAACAAACTATGTTGTAGTTAGCATTGTCAAGAGATTTGAGGCTTTGTTAGCAGCAACAGATATTTATTGATAAGAGAAACTTAGGTATAGGAGGATTGCACCTCTAGACTGCCGTGGAACAGAGCTGCAGTCTATAGGTGCTTACGTCATGATTCCAGAAGTAATATTGCCTGAGAGAGAACTCCTTTCCTCTGGTATGATCACTCACTGTTTCCACTAACTGAAGTCAGGTTACTCTTTTAAACTACACTATCTTAAAATAGACAGATAGCACATACACAACACAATTACATGCAAATTTGACAATAAAATTATGATCTGTGCAACAAAAAAAAGGAAGAGACTTAATTAATTGTGGCAATCCATAAAACACTTCTGGATTAAGTGGCTTTAATTTATAAAATAGTCTTAGATGCTGTCTTTGTCCTATTATTTCACTTTATCCCTTATTAAAAATATATACAAATTCAATATTGACAACATAATGCAAACATTCAAAACCTCTAAACTGTTATACATTTTCTATTCATAAAAATTGGCAGATTGATTATTGTAAAAAATGACTTTGCCATCACAAGTGATAGCAAGTAGACATTTCCCTAACCTTCAGATACAATTAAATCATGGAAAAAATATAACCAATCTTCAAACATTTACAAATGCTAATTAGAAATATTGCACATTGAATTTATGACATTGCAATTTAATTCATACATCAGATCAGTGTGTGCCTGAACAACTTTGCACTAAATTATATTTAACTTGCGTTAATAACCACTTATTCAGATCCAACAGTGACAATGTACTCCAATTAAATGAAGCATAAATACCTACAGAAACTTTAAGTCTCCAATACAAATCAACTGCAATATTCTCCATGTCTGTACTAGAATATTGAAATTACAGGACAGGGGGAAATTTAGCACCAAATACTGCTGGGTGGAAAGTCAGATTCACATTTCTGTAATCCATTGGAAGTGCAGCATTTCTTTTTGTACATACAAGGATCTAGATAATCTCAAAACCAGATAATCTCAAATGATAGTCAACATTTTCTAACATTCCAGTTTAACATCTTTTTCCTCAAATTTCTGAGGCAGTTAGTTCTAGTCAACAGATCATACACCTTAATAGAGAAAGCAGTCAGTATAATTCATGTCAACAATCTTATCTGATATTTTTTAATGATATGTTGAATGATATCATCAGGGTTGGACTTGGATATTTGTCTGGAGATATTCTTGTACTCCTGTAGATAAACCTCCTGCTCCATTCTTTTTCAATCACGGGCTTGCTGCTAAGTCAAGCTGGTACCATTACATGCATTTTCATACTTTTAAGGAAAAGATTCCGAAAGATATTGAAGTGCAAGCTCGACTAACTGTTAATTTATTTCAGTACTTCAACATGATGGCGAATACAAATTTCATTTCGGAAATGTTCCTCCTCAGCCACACTAAAGGTGGCATGAAAGGCACTTCTGGCTTTTCTTCAGTAATAACCAAGTCACAATGCAAGTTAATATTTTTGTACTCTTTTTCATAATTTAGAACTTTTAAGCACAAAATCAAAGAGCTTCCTTCAGACAGTGATGAATCTGCAAGTTGGATTTCAAAATGGTATCAAACTCAAGGAGTACACATAACCTTATTAAGGACCCACACAAAGAAACCTAGCTAAGGAGTTAAGGCTATGATTAAACGATCATGATCGAGCCCGGTATGTTGCATTAAGTTGTAGATATCTGCATCCAAAGATGATTCAAGCTTCCCTACACTAATGGTAGATTTATCTTATAGTGAAGAGGAAATTCTAGCACTTATGATAAGAGTATTATAAATAAATATTAAACACTTATTATTGGTATCTTGCCTGTATATATATTTTGGGTTGCATTGAAGCAAATAACTCCAGGAAATATCAGAGAGATTTATGGCCAAGAAGTTAGCAGTGCACTGACATATTGTGGCCAAGTGTTACTGTTATTGCTGAAGAGCTGTCATTGTTCAGGTCTACCTAGTGAGGGCTCAAAACCTTTTCACATATCAGTTATTTATTCAAGTGGAATCAAGATAGTTCCAAGTTAACACACCTAGCAGTGAAAGCCTGAAAAGCAAGGCAACCTCTTTGGCAGTAATGAGGGAATCAAACATGGGTTTCAACCTGTGTTTTGATACTTTCTGACAAAAAAAAACACAATTCAAAAAAGCTATCAAGCACATTTTAACAACAATCTTCAAGTAAGTGCACACCAACATTCAAGACAATATTCTCACTGTTAAAAATAAAGACAGAAATTGTCTCCACTTACTGAGGGATGCTTAGTTTTCCGATTTAAAAGGGAGATAGGTTCAAAAATGCAGATCAAATTTCCATACGATGCAGCAATCTGTGAGAAAACACATTTAAGCAGTGATACTGCATTACTAATTTCTATTATTACATGATCACCATTTATCAGGCCACACAGCAAGAGTCAATAAGAGGCAAATACATCATCTCTGTTTCAAACAACCTTGGAAAGCTGAAGCGTTATTTTGACCTCTTCTTTAAGTTTTTTTTAAACATGGGCTGGTTGGACGGATTGAACACTCATTGCCTGTTGTGAACAGCCAAATGGTATATTGATTAAAGTTTATTTATTAGTGTCACAAGTAGGCTTACATTAATGGTACAATTAAGTTATTGTGAAATTCCCCTAGTCACCACACTTCAGCCCTATTCGGGTACACTGAGGAAGAATTTAGCATGGCCAATGCATAACTTTCAGACTTAGGAAGAAACTGGAACATCCGGAGGAAATCCACACAGACATGGGGAGAACATGCAGATTCTGCACAGACAACAATCCAAGCCGGGAATCGAACTCGAGTCTCTGGTGCCGTGAAGCAGTGTACTAACCACTATGATTCATACAGAGCTCCATCTTGTGCTCAAACCCATTTTGAAGTGGAGCAGTCAAATGAGCTCCCTTTCTTTAATGTGCTGGTGGAGAAATCTGTCACTGGGCTCTCAGCGACTCAAGCCCACGTTCACTAGTCTATGTTGGATTCCTACAGTTCCAAGCAGTACAAGATGGACCTTAAGGACAATCTTGTGAATAGGGCAAACTTGATGCTTAAATACGAAGCATCAAAGCCATTCTGCAAGACAGTGTCTACCCTCATCAGATCATTGCTCACTGTATATTTTGCAGACTCATAAATGGGCCCAAGGCCACCACTTTTAGCCCTGAAGAGTATTCAGTTTACTGCAAATTATCTTTGAAAGGTAAAGTTTCTCAAAAATGTGAGAAACAGGTGAAGTTAGCCATTTCAGGCTGTTATCTTGCAACATCAGCAAGAGTGGTAGTCTCCATTAAACAAAAAGAAATGTCCTGCACATCACATGAATGAGCAATGTGATATATGAATTTCGTTGCCAGTGTGATGTCAGGTATGTACACCATACATTCCAATGACTGTTGGATTATATAAAACAGTCCTTCTAATGTTTGCAACAGGCAAACTATAAACCCTACCCAATCATCCCTTGCCTTCCAAAACCTGAAACAGTGTCCAACTGTTTCTGGACCAGAATTAAACAATCCTATTCTTGCTAAGAATTACAACAGATATTAATTTAAGATTGTCAGGCTTGCAGTGTGATTCATTTGTACATGCTAGAAGTGACACACATTTACACAGTGACCTGTTCTTTGCAGACAGAAGGAGCATCTCCATACATTTTGGCTGAACATATTCTTTGGGAATAGCCATTCTCTGGTTCATTCCCCATAGCAATGCCATAACTAGAGTCAACCTGCCTAGTTTGAATTTGAACAAAGATCTAGCAATTGTTCCTTGGTCTATTTTCAATGGCATTGCCTCTACTAACTGTATAAATTGCTGATCCCCTTAAATTGGTATTCTGGCAACTGTCCTGATGAATGCAAATTGAAAAGCTTTGATAACATATCAGCAATACTCAATCTGGAACATTCACTCAAAATGCTATTGACCCTAGATCAATTAAACATTTCAAAACTGAAATTTATTGATATTTGTCAAAGGCATCAAGGGTTATGGAACGAGGCCTGGCAAAATGCAGTTAAGAGAAAGATCAACCTTGATCTAATTGAATGATAGACTGGGCTCAAGGAATTACACAAACAGTTAATGAAAGAGAGCAATGGATAGCCCAAAACACACTAGGATTCAGTGTAAAGGAGCCTTGGGAATTCAGACAACAGTTGACCATTATCAACAATAATGTAATATATTGTTAGAAGGCACAGTAGCAATTAATGTACTTAGAAGCAATTTGACATACCTTTCCCTGCTGCATGGAACAATCAACGCATCCAACCTGGATATTTCCATGTTTAGCCCCAGGGATAATTTGAAGCCTTTCAAAATCACTGGCCAAAATCACAATATCACATCCTGAAGCATAGGCCTAGTAAAATATTAAAGTAAATGGTTAGTATCAACAAAATTAATTGAATAAATTTAAAATATGATCAACTCAATATTTCTGCAATGCAAATAGGGCTTAGGTCTGCATTGTTCTAAACACTATAATTAATTAAACTTAAAGATGCTTTGCCCAGCATCTTATTACGTTTCAAATATCTAGATGGAAGTTATGCACAAAATACTTCGATGTTAACCGTTCCACAAACAATAATTCTTACAAGTCTGCTGTGACAGGCTGTGTGATGTGATATGTGCCAGCACCAATTGCGACGATCACAATAAGAAAGTAGAGCTTTCTCTCTCTAATTTATATGCTGCTGTCAGAGGCATCAAGCCAATATACACTTTGCAAGGAAATCTTGTTTTTGGTATATTTAACTAAAAAATGTTTTTATATTTTACAAAATCACACAATCTCTCTTCAGTTAGTTGCCTTTTTCATCATTTTTTCCTGGTTTATGAAATCTGGCCAATCTTTAAACCTACCATATCTTCACAGATTTGTATAGTTTTTCTTTAAATTTGATACAATCCTTAACTTCTTTATTGGGTAACCAAAAATGCATCCTTCTTAGAATATTTCTTACTGGGATAAACCAGAGCTGAGAATTATTAATATTCTCTTAAAAATCGGCCACTGCACCACTATCAACCTACCTAATTTCCTAATTCACATTAGTCAAGAAAGGTGGAAGACAGAAAGCAGAAAATTGCAGGCCTAACATCTGTCACTGGGAAATTTCTGGTTACAGCAGGATACTTGAAAAAAAATCATAAGATCAGGCAGTGTTAATGGGTTTTGTGAAAGCAAAAGTTGTTTCGCTAAATTACTAATTTGTTTCAGTTTAAATAACAAGAAAAGTGAAATAAGGAGCAGCTGGGGTAGACGTGGTATACTTCGATTTCTGAAGGTAATTTGATAAGATGCCACACAAAGATATGCAGCTTAGGTGGATTGGCCATGGTAAATTGCTGGTGCAAAGAAATACAAGTTAAGTGAATTAGCCATGGTAAATTCAAGGCCTAGTAGGGAAAGGGCAGAGGGGAGGTCCTGGATGGGGTACTCTTTCCCAGAACCAGTGCACATCTGAATGGCCTCTTTCTGCACTGTTCTTTGTTTCAAAAGTTAACAAACAAATTAAGAGAACATGGTGTAGTTGGTAACATGTTATAATGGATAAAGGATGCTTTATTAACAGGAATCAGTGCAGAATTATACGGATTTCTCTTTTTGGTTAGCAAGCTGCAACCAATGCAGTGCCATTGGGATCAGTGGCGCCTCAATTAGTTACAATCAATATCAACGATATGGACGAAGGGATTGAATGTATGGTAGCTAATTTTACCATTGACACCAAAATAGATAGGAAAGTAAGTGGCCAAGATGTGATTTCTGCATTACTGGTACCTTCATATATCAAATGACAGGCCATGCAGAAGTACTCAGTTTCCAAGTGAAATTTGAAGCTAACCCCATGGTTGTAGCTAAAAGAAAATAGGTGAGACTGGCTAAGAACCCTCATTGATCCAAGAAAAAAAATGGAAATTTTAAATAAGGTTTGTTTTTTCAGATGGAACAATATTCAATATGGAACTCAAAACTCTCAATTACTCAAAACTCTCAATTCCTGAATTACTTCTGCCAACCATATACAGTTTTTCAGTCTATTTCTATAACTCAGGAACTATTATTAGACAGCCAGGACATTGGTGACAAGGGGGTTTACATGAATACAGGTCTGTTAATCAGCCAAATTTCATCCACGCGATGAAGGTCTTTTGCTTTTGGCCAATTAATCATTCTTTACTCTACCACTTACCAGTGAAACAAAGTAATAATTGATAATGATAAACTCGCCTGAAACCAAAGGACTCTTCAAGCATGACAAAAGTTGACCCTTATGAATTATACAAAAATTTACCCCAAAACTGATGAAATTTTGTTAAAATTACCAATCTGATTTCCTACAAAAACATTAAAAAAGAGAAAATCTGAAGCAACACTACTCTGGGTTGGTATAGATAATAGTATTTTTTTTTGACATACACGTAAAAACTAATTAGAACATTTGATTGTCCTGTTATTTCAAATCTACATACTGTAGATGTTCCACATGGAAGCAACATAATATTTTAGATAATAACTTCAACAGAAATGGGTCACTAAATTAAGACTAATATTTAACTGCTCATTGAAATGGCTTAGCAAGCCAAAGCTCAAACATGACAATCCGGAGATAGTGATCAATGTCAGTTTTGCCAATGATACCACACCGTGCTAATGATAATGCTACCCAGTAATTCCCATAATTTCAGCTGAAGATTGCTAATGCAGGCGTTGAGCCACAAATTGTTCTGAAAATTACACTTGTAACAAACTGGACAATGTAGCTACCTAATGAACCAAGGGAAAGCCTTCTGAAAGATTTAATTAAAACAATTTGTTTTATTGGACATGTGGGAAAATAAAATCATTGTTAAGTTGATCATCATTTGACATTTCTTTATCTGCATCTAAATTATACAAGAAATTAATGTTTATTCATTGAACAGCATTCATTAAGGTGCTGACAGGTTTATAAAAATACATCTATGTAGACGAGTAAAATATTTTTCAAAGCAAACTCTAAAGTTAAAGCTTATTTATTAGTTACAATTAAGGCTTGCATTAACACTGCAATGAAGTTACTGTGAAATTCCCCGAGTCGCCACACTCCAACGTCTGTTTGGGTCAATGCACTTAACCAGCATGTCTTTCAGATTGTGAGAGAAAACCCACCCAAGCACAGGGAGAATGTGCAAACTCAGACAGATAATGATCCAAGCCGGGAATTGAACCCAATTCCCTGCCACTTAGGCATCAGTGCTAACTACTGTGCTACTGTTTTGATCAAGTTTTACATTCTTTAAAAACAATGATTAAATGCTATTCCTCTTAATTAATGTGAGACACATCAGCTTAGCTGACATCATACATCTAAAACATTTTTAAAAATGCTAAAGAAAACTGTAATTTTAAATGTCTGTCATAATTATCTGCAGTCAAAATATAAACCCTTAATGAATGGTTTATGATATTTAGAATAAAAGCTTCACATTTCAGAATGATTATTAATATCTTGTAAGCTTTCTGCCTTTCTCTTCCTTTAACATGCTTCTTCAAACCTAACTGGGTCACCTGTTCTAATGTCTGCTTTGGTTTGGCATTAATTTTTTGCCTGGTTACTCTGGTATGCAAAGCATTATGGGATGTTTCAATATGTTAATGTTCACATTATTGTGAACACAGTCAATAATTAAGTACTTTGCAACAAAGTCGACAAACATGTGATTAAACATGTTTGTGTAGATCTCAAGAATATAACAACGCCACATTAAATATTATGGAACTAAATAATTTGCCTAAGTTTGAGCCAGGCTGCTATTGTAGATTTTACTGATGATAAATTCCATTTATCACGGAATGGAAGAGAAATTCCATTATTAAACCTCTTCAAAATCAGTCAAGAATAGAAAAACAAAATATTAGTAATGCCCCAATTGAGATTGGGGAAAAACAAACACATATTGAAGATAATAGTGGATTAGTAAATTTGCGGATGACACTAAAGTCGGTGGCGTGGTAGATAGTGAAGACGGGTGTTATAGTTTGCAGAGAGACTTGGACAAGTTGCAGAGCTGGGCCGAGAGGTGGCAAATGGAGTTTAACGTAGAAAAGTGTGAGGTAATGCACTTTGGCAGGAATAATAAATGTGTAGAGTATAGGGCTAATGGTAGGATTCTTAATAGTGTTGATGAACAGAGGGATCTTGGTGTATTTGTGCATAGATCCCTGAAAGTAGGCAGTCAAGTCGATAAGGTTGTTAAGAAGGCATATGGAGTCTTAGCTTTTATTGGTAGGGGGATTGAATTTCGGAGCCGCAACGTCATGTTGCAACTGTACAAAACTCTAGTGTGGCCACACTTGGAGTATTGTGTGCAGTTCTGGTCCCCACATAAGAAAGACGTGGAGGCATTGGAGAGGGTACAAAGGAGGTTTACCAGGATGTTGCCTGGCATGGAGGGAAGGTGTTATGAAGAGAGGCTGAGGGATTTGAGGTTGTTTTCGTTAGAAAGGAGGCAGCTAAGAGGAGACCTTATTGAAACATATAAGATGATTAGAGGTTTTGATAGGGTGGACAGTGATAGCCTTTTTCCTAGGATGGAGAAAGCTAGCACGAGGGGACACAGCTTTAAATTAAGGGGTGATAGTTATAGGACGGATATCAGAGGTAGGTTCTTTACCCAAAGGGTGGTTAAGGAGTGGAATGCCCTGCCTGCAGCAGTTGTAGATGCGCCAAGTTTGGTGGCGTTTAAGAGGTTAGTTGATAAGTATATGGAAGAGAAGGGAATGGTTTAGTTGGAGGGTCATTGCTTTTTTCATAATTGGTCGGCGCAACATCGAAGGCCAAAGGGCCTGTTCTGCGCTGTAATGTTCTATGTTCTATAACCAGGCTACTCAGTAAAAATTGTCTTATTTTTAAAAATGCATAAGGCTTTATCCAGACTAACCATGATTGAAAGCAGGTGAATTTCTAACCTTCACATAATCAGAGACTCAATGTCATTTTTTAAAAAAAGGTGTCAATGTCTTTTCCTGGCGCTGCATAAAGTTTTTTTTTGCATCTCTAAAGAATAATTCTGGCCACTCAAGAACTGGTGCCTTGAAATTTGCTACTCCTAATATCCAGTGTGGCCCAACTATTATCTGTTCCAAAACACACTGGGTTTCAACCAAGTGCCTCATTAGTCAATCCTCTGTCACATAACTTTCTAGAGCTGTCCAAATTCCTTCAGTTTATAAGCTGGTGTGATCTTCAGTCACTTTTTGATCTACAAAGAGGAATAGTGCTCCAGGCAAACAGCTTATTTCTATCAACCATCTTAGCAGCGGCAAGATAGTTCTTCCCAGAAAGCCATCAGTCCCTTATCTACATTACGAACTTTGGAATTGGCGCATTCAAAACCATTGAATTCTACGTGCCTTCTTCCCTCATGAAAATCCACACTTTTTGAAAGACAGGTCATCCTGTGATTATCAACCAATCTACTCTCTGAAGAAACACTCCATCAGACTTTCAATTCTGGACTCATATAGAACCATAACTTGTACTTCATTGTGGTCTGGTGCAGTACCGCTTTCTTTCCATTACTGCCCTTCTTCTGTACAAATGCAAAAAGGGATGGATATTGTGGAAACTTTTTTCAGTGTTTTGTGTGTGCGAAATAAACCAACTTTTCTTGGATTTGCTGTGCAGATTATTAAAGAGAAGACTGTAACATTCTAAGGTTAAGGGATGGGGAAAATTTGCCACCAGTTATAAAGGGCATGGGGAGGGTGGAAATCACAAGTCAGAAACACGTTTCTGTTAACTGATGGGTGGATCATAGAATCATAGAGTGCAGAAGGAGGCTATTTGACCCATCGAGTCTACACTGACCACAATCCCACCCAGGCCCATACATTTATCCCAACTCTTCCTCCTGACAGGAAGGAGCAATTTAGCACTGCCAATCCTCCTAACCCAGACATCTTTGGACTACGGAAGCAAACTAGAGCACCCGAGAGGAGAAATCAGCGTTGTTTGAGTGAATCCCCCTCCCATTTATAGAAGTGGTAAAATAGGAAATACTTTATAGTAGTGAACAATAGGGTAACTATTTACTCCGCAAGTGCCACCTGAGCTTTAAATTGAACCATGTTTAGACAATGCAAAATGTTTACAGCAAAAATTGACATGCAAATGGCGTTTAAACAGAGTTCCAAAAAAACTCAACTCTGGAAATTTCATCCCAATATATATCCCTACAAATAGCTAGTGAAGCCAAGTGAAAATGGTATTTCACATGGAATGAGATATAAATATTTAACTAAAAACACAGAAGGAGAAAAGATAAATGGAACAAGGATAATCGACTTAGAAATTGAATAGGTCTGTCACAAAGAAGAGTATGTCATTCTGTGCAGAAATGTGTGGTTAGCTTTTCTGATTTCTAACAAATAGCTGTGCAATATTTGTCACCCTGGTTAGCAGGTGAAATATTAAGAGTTCCATTTACACCGTATAACTTTCCCAAAAGGAATCACTTTGCAAAAGGAAAAAGGAGAAAGAAAAATGGGTGAGGTGGCGGGGGGAACAAAAAAGACACTGGGATTCTTCTAATAATTCACACAATGTTGATGCCCTACTCAACTCAGAATCAAATCGTTAAAAGAGGCCATTCGGCTCACACATCCAAGTTAGTCTTCTAATCGAGCAACTTACCAAGTACCATTCCTGTCTGTTCCCCATAGCTATACAAATTTTTTCAGATAATGAATTAATTTTCTTTTGAAAGGAAATTAAGCAACCCCACCTCAACCAGACTTTCAGGCAGTACATTCCAGAACCTAACAATCTGCTGCATGAAAAAGTTTTGCCTCATGTTGCCATTGTTTTTTTCCCCAATAACTTCAAATATTGCAATAAAAGAAAAAAATGTTGGAAACACCAAGCAGATCAGGCACCTCTGTGGCAAGAAACAGAGCTAATGCTTCGAGTCGAGGTTCCCTTTCGTCAGGACCTTGATCCAGTTGTGATGAAAGGTCACCTCCGCCTGAAACGTTGGCTCTGTTTCTCTCCACAGATGCTGCCTAACCTACTGAGCCGGTTCCAACAGTTTTTCTTTTGATTTCCGGTTTCCAGCATCTGCAGCGTTTTACTTTCATCTTAAATTATGTCCTCTGGTTCTTAAGAACATAAGCACATAAGAAATAGGAACAGGAGTCGGCCATCTAGCCTTTTGAGCCTGCCTCATCATTCAACAAGATCATGTCTAATCTGAAGTGGATCAGTTCCACTTTCCTGCTTTCTCCCCATAACCCTTAATCCCCTTGTCTCTCAGAAACTTATCTACCCGTGACTTAAATATATTCAGCGAGGTAGCCTCCAGCACTCCAATGGGCAAAGAATTCCAGAGACTCACCACCCTTTAAGTGAAGAAGTTCCTCCTCAACTTTGATCTAAACTGTCCCCCCTGTCTTATTTTGAGGCTGTGCCCTCTGGTTCTGCTATCCTTTCTAAGTGGGAAGAATCTCTGTACTTCTATCCCATCTAGCCCCTTCATTATCTTATATGTCTCTAATAAGATCCCCCCTCAGCCTTCTAAATTCCAATGAGTACAGACCTAGTCTATTCAATCTTTCCTCACAGGCTAACCCCCTCATCTCTGACATCAGCATAGTGAATCTTCTCTGCACTTCCTCCAAGGCCAATATATCCTTTCACAAATGCAAAAAATTGCACACAGTACTCCAGTTTCAGCAAGACCTCCTTGCTTTTATATTCTTTCCTCCTTGCTCTCAAGGCCAACATTTCATTTGCCTTCTTGATCACCTGCTGCACCTGCAGACTAGGTTTTTGCGATTCGTGCATAAGGACCTCCAGGTCCTCTGCAACGTAGCATGCTGCAGCTTTTCGCCCTTTAAATAATAATCCCTCCTACTACTACTTATATAATCTTGATCTTCCACAAGTGGGAACAATCTTCCTACCTATTTTCTACTTTATTATTTATTGATTTATAGGATGTGACAGTCACTGGCAGGACAGTGTTGAGTCGCACAATGCCAGGTTCAAGTCCAACAGGTTTATCTGGAGGCAAACACCACTAACTTTCAGAACGTTGATCCTTCGTCAGGTGATTGGGGAGTTCTGATCACAAACAGGGCATAGAAAAGCACACAATGAGTTTACAGAATACTGATTAGAATGTGAGTCTTTACAGCTAATCAAGTCTTAAAGGTGTAGACAATGTGAGTGGAGATAGCATTAAGCATAGGTTAACTTATTATTTATTCATGGGATGCGATGTTGCTGTCTGGGCCAGCAATTATTGTCCATCCCAGTTTTCTACATAACTAAAGTTTCTCATCCCCAGAGCCATTCTCCTGAATCTTTTTTGCATCCTCTCCAATGCCTTTACATCCCTCAAGAATGCTGCACAGAACTGAATGTAATACTATAGTTGAGGCCAAACCAGAGTTTTAAGCAAGTTCAACAGAAATTTTTTGTTTCAGTATTCTATGCCCTTATTAAACGCAGGATGTCATGTGCTTTATTAACTGTGCTCTCAACCCGTCCTACTATCTGCAATGATTTATAACCAAAACACCAAGTTCCTCTGCTCCTGCACACCCTTTAGAATTGTACACTTTAGTTTATATTGTCTCTTCCTGCCAAATTGAATCACTTCACAGGTCTCTACATTAATTTCACCTGCTGCTTATCTGCTCATTCCAATCAACCTATCCATGTGCTTCTGAAGCTCTAGACTATCGTCATCATGGTACACAAGTTTTGTATCATTTGCAATTCTAAAATTATGCCCTGCACATCAAGATTTAATTTTTTTTTTATATATTAGAATGTGCAGTGTTCCTAACACCAACTCTTGGTGAAATCTGAATTTGATAAAAATCTGAAACAACTGTTGACTGTCATAAAAACCCATCTGGTTCACTGATATCCTTTAACAAAGGAAATCTGTTATTCTTATCTGGTCTGGCCTATATGTGACATAGAACATTACAGCACAGAACAGGCCCTTTGGCCTTCGATGTTGCGCCGACCAATATAAAAAGCAATGCCCCTCCAAACTAAACCATTCCCTTCTCTTCCATATACTTATCAACTAACCTCTTAAACGCCACCAAACTTGGCGCATCTACAACTGCTGCAGGCAGGGCATTCCACTCCCGAACCACCCTTTGGGTAAAGAACCTGCCTCTGATATCCGTCCTATAACTATCACCCCTTAATTTAAAGCTGTGTCCCCTCGTGCTAGCTTTCTCCATCCTAGGAAAAAGGCTATCACTGTCCACCCTATCTAAACCTCTAATCATCTTATATGTTTCGATTAGGTCCCCTCTTAGCCGCCTCCTTTCTAACGAAAACAACCTCAAATCCCTCAGCCTCTCTTCATAAGACCTGCCCTCCATACCAGGCAACATCCTGGTAAACCTCCTCTGTACCCTCTCCAATGCCTCCACATCTTTCTTATAATGTGGGGACCAGAACTGCACACAATACTCCAAGTGCGGCCGCACTAGAGTTTTGTACAGTTGCAACATGACGTTGCGGCTCCGAAATTCAATCCCTCTACCAATAAAAGCCAAGACTCCATATCAACAGCAATGATGAGTAGTTGACTCTGAAATGTCCTCAGGGATGGGCAGTAGTTACTGGCCCAGCCAGTAATGTCACATCCCAGGAATAAAATAACAATTGTCATCAATTTCAAAAAATTTACACTTGAGTGGACACAGAGGGAGCACATGGTTCTCAATGTTCTGTGCAATCAGCATGCACCTCACTTCACTTGCCTTTGCTTTATTTACATATTACTTCAGTCATAACCAATAAGGGAAAATACTACGCAGAAGTAAACCAGTGAAATGTGGTAATCCTGCAAATGGGCAGTCAACAAAATATCTCATGGACTGCAATCCAAACCCAAACTAGCATTATGTTGCCTCTGGGCAGGACTACAGCCATCAATAATCCCATTAATTATGTTAGATAAAACCTGTATATTCAGATACCTAAAGTGATGTGGGATATGAAATGAGACCCTGTACCTTGTATTGTCTGATGTCCTGCACGTTCGTCTTTTGAAGTAACAGTTCAACTTTGAACTACTTGGGCCACAGGTTGCCCATTATTAGTTTAGATTCATACAAGAACTCTGTTCCTTGCTTTTATTTTAAAACACTCATACTCCAACAGTTTAAAAAGTATGACAAAATATTAGAACCATAGATTACTACAGCATAGAAACAGGCCTTCTGGCTGTGTCAAACCTTTTTTCTGTCTAGTCCCACTGACCTGCACCTGACCACATCCCTCTCATCCATGTACCTGTTCAAGTTTTTCTTAAATGTTAAAAGTGAGCCCACATTTACCACTTCATCTGGCAGCTCATTCCATACTCTCACCACTGTGTGGAAAACCCCCAATATTCCCTTTAAATTTTCCCCCTTCACCTTTAACCCATGTCCTCTAGTTTTTTTTTCTCCCATAGCTTCAGTGGAAAAAGCCTGCTTGCATTCACTCTATCTATGCCCATCATAATTTTATATATCTCTTTCAAATCTCCCCTCATTCTTTTATGTTCCGGGGGGGAAATAGAGTCCTAACCTATTCAACCTTTTGCTATACCTCAGTTTCTCAAGTTCTGGCAAATCCTTGTAAACCTTCTCTACACACTTTCAACCTTATTAATATCCTTCCAGTAATTAGATGATCAAAATTGCACACAATACTCTAAATTCGGCTTCACCAATGTCTTATATAACCCTCACCAAAACATTCCAACTCTCATACTCAATACACTGATTTATAAAGGCCAATGCTCCAAAAGCACTCTTTACAACCCTGTGACACCACTTTGAGGGAATTATACATCGGTATTCCCAAATTCCTTTGTTCTACTGCACTCTTCAGTGTTCTACCATTTACCTTGTATGTTCTACCTTGGTCTGTCCTTCCAAAGTGCAATACCTCACACTTGTCTGCATTAAACTCCCTCTGCCATTTTTCAGTCCATTTTCTTAGCTGGTCCAAATCCTTCTACAAGCTTTGAGAACCTTCGTCGCTGTCCACTACACCTCCAATCTTTGTATCATCAGTAAAATTTGCTGATTCAATTTACCACATTATCATCCAAATCATTGATGACAAATAACAATGAACCCAGCACTGATCCCTGTGGCACACAGCTAATGACAAGCCTCCACTCAGAAAAGCAATCCTCCACTCCACTTGCTGGCTTCTTCCAATGAGCCAATGTCTAATCCAGTTGACTACCTTTCTATGTGTAACTTGCGAGTGAACATTCCTAACTAACCTCCCATGCAGGACCTTGTCAAAGGCCTTACTGAAGTTCATGTAGACAACATCCACTGCCTTCCCTTCATCCACTTCTCTGGTAACCTCCTCAAAAAACTCTAATAGATTGGTTAAACATGACCTACCATGCACAAAGCCATGTTGACTCTCACCAATGAGTCCCTGTCCATCCAAATATTTGTAGATTCTCCCTCTTGGTACCCCTTCCAATAATTTATTTACTACTGACATCAAACTTACCGGCTTATAATTTCCTGGATTACATTTTGCGCCTTTTTTAAGCAACGGAACAAAATGAGCTATTCTCCAATCATCCGGCACCTCACCCGTGGATACCAACGTTTTAAATATATAACAATAGGGCCCCTGCAATTTTAATACTAGTCTCCTTCAAGGTCTGAGGGAATACCCTATGCAGTCCTGGGGATTTATCTACTTTGATTTGCCTCAAGATAGCAAACACCTCCTCCCCTTTAATCTGTAAAGGTTCCATGACCTCCTTACTTGTTTGCCTTATTTCCATTAACTCCATGCCAGTTTCCTTAGTAAACATGGATGCAAAAAAACCCATTTAATGTCTCCAAAAATGAGAAAAAGAGTTTACTATTTCTTGGGTTTTCCTGATAGTCATTCCGTGTTGCTGCTGTTAGAACATAGAACAATACAGCACAAACAGGCCCTTCGGCCCACGAGTTGCGCCGATCACATCTACCAATCCACAGACCTATCTATAACCCCCTACCCTATTCTTTTCCATATACTCATCCAGAAGTCTCTTCAAAGACCCCAGTGAGTTTGCCTCAACAACCTTCGACAGCAGTTGGTTCCATTCACTCACCACCCTCTGAGTGAAAAACCTACCCCTGACATCTCCTTTGTATTTGCTTTCCTGCACCTTAAATCTGTGTCTTCTCGTAGTGACCATTTCAACTCGGGGAAATAGTCTCAGAGTCCACCCTATCTATCCCTCTCAACATTTTATAAACCTCTATCAGGTTACCTCTCAACCTACGTCTCTCCAGTGAGAAGAGTCCCAGCTCCCTCAACCTATCTTCATAAGGCCTGCCTCCCCATCCAGGCAGCATCCTTGTAAATCTCCTCTGAACTCTCTCAATAGCCTCTACATCCTTCCTATAATGAGGTGACCAGAACTGCGCACAATACTCCAACTGGGTCTGATGCAGCTTATAGAGCTGCATCATTACTTCCTGACTCCTAAACTCTATTCCTCGATTAATGAAGGCCAGTACACCGTACGCCTTCTTGACCACTTCCTCCACCTGCGAGGCTGATTTAAGAGTCCTATGGACCTGGACCCCGAGATCCTTATGCTCTACAACACAGCTAAGACTCCTACCCCTTATATTGTACTCCTTCATCCCATTATTCCTGCCAAAATGGACCACTATACATTTATCCACGTTGAAGTCCATCTGCCACTTCTCCGCCCAGTCTTGCATCCTGAGTATGTCCCGCTGCAACTTTTGGCATCCCTCCAGACCATCCACAACACCACCGATCTTTGTATTGTCGGCAAACTTGCTAACTCATCCCTCCACTTCCTCATCCAGGTCATTTATGAAAATGACAAACAGCAGGGGTCCCAGAACAGATCCCTGGGGCACTCCACTGGTTACCGACCTCCATGCAGAACAAGACCCATCCACAACCACTCTCTGCCTTCTGCCAGCAAGCCAGTTCTGGATCCACGAGGCCAAAGCCCCTTGGATCCAATGCCCTCTCACCTTCTCCAGAAGCCTTGCATGTGGGACCTTATCAAACGCCTTACTAAAGTCCACGTACACTATGTCCACCGCCCTTCCTTCGTCAATGTGTTCAGTCACATTTTCGAAGAACTCAACTAGGCTCGTAAGGCATGACCTGCCCTTGACAAAACCATGCTGACTATGTCTAATCAGTCCAAACTTCTCCAAATGTTCATATATCTTATCCCTCAGAAGCCTCTCCATCAGCTTACCAACCACTGAAGTCAAACTCACCGGTCGGTAATTTCCTGGACTATCCCTGTTCCCTTTCTTAAAGATAGGAACCACATCCGCAATCCTCCAATCTTCCGGAACCTCTCCCATTTCCATGGACGACGCAAAGATCATCGCCAGGGGCTCTGCAACCACTCCCCTCACCTCTCACAATAACCTGGGGTACATCCCATCTGGTCCTGGCGACTTGTCTATCTTGATAGAATTTAACAGGTCTAACACATCCTCTTTCCTAACATTCACATACTCAATCTTTTCTGTATGCTGCAAACCTGCAGTGCAATCTCCCAGTTCACTTTCCACCGTGAATACCGAGACAAAGTACTCGTTAAGCACCTCTGCCATTTCTTTCGGATTCACACAGACTTTTCCCCCTTCACCTTTTATAGGCCCTATCCCTTCTCTTCTCATCCTTTTACTTTTCACCTATTTGTAGAAGGCCTTGGGATTCTCCTTAATCTTACCTGCCAAGGCCTTCTCATGACCCCTTCTGGCTCTCCTAATTTCCTTTTTAAGTTCCCTTCTACACACCTTATACTCCTCTTGATCCCTAACATCCCCTAGCTCTCTGAATCTTTTATATACCATTTTTTTCTTCCTAACTAGGTTCACCACTACCTTCGTGCACCACGGTTCCCGTGTCCTACCAGAACCTCCTTGACTCCTCGGAACGTTGTCTTGCAGTGCCCTAGACAAACATTCCTTGAAAAACCGCCACTTTCCTTCTGTACTCTTCACCAAGAACACCTCCTTCCAGTTTATGCGTCCAATTACCTGCCTAATGTTTTCATATTTCCCCTTACTCCAGACATACACCTTCCTAGCCTGCCTGATCCTATCTCTTCCCATCGCTATCGTGAAAGAGATAGAATTATGATCTCCATTCCCAAGATGCTCACCTACCGTGAGATCCGACACCTGCCCTGGCTCATTAGCAAGCACCAAGTCAAGTACAGCCTCTCGTAGGCTTTTCCACGTACTGTGTCAGGAAACCTTCCTGAACACACCTAACAAACTCCACACCATCCAAACCCCTTACCCTTGGGATATTCCAGTCGATGTTTGGGATATTGAAATCTCCCATCACAACAACCCTGTTATTTCTACATCTGTCTAGGATCTGTTTCCCTATCTGCACCTCAAGTTCCCTGCCGCTGTTGGGCAGCCTATAGAATACACCCAGCAAAGTTATCGAGCCTTTGCTGTTCCTAACTTCCACCCACAGAGACTCCGTAGACAATCCCTCCCCGTCTTCCAACTTCTCTACAGCCATGACACTGTCCCTGATCAACAGTGCCACACCACCTCCTCTTTTGCTCCCAACCCTGTCCCTCCTGAAGCACCTGAATCCCGGCACCTGAACTACCCAGTCCTGTCCCTGAGACAACCAAGTCTCTGTAATGGCCACCACATCACACTCCCAAGCAGCAATCCACGCCCTAAGCTCATCTACCTTATTTACTACACTCCTGGCATTAAAATAGACAGACCTCAGCCCCTCAGTCAGGATATTTACCTTTTCCACCACCTGCCTAACCCCTCTGTCAGAGTGTCTACAGTCCTTCCCTACCTGGGAACTAACCTCCTTATTCACCGTCCCATCGGTATTCCCACCCCCCCAGTTTTTCTAGTTTAAAGACTCCCCAGTAGCCCTAGCTAGCCTACCTGCCAAGATATTACCCCCCCTAGGGTTCAAGTGCCACCTGTCCTTACTGTACAGGTCACATCTGTCCCTAAAGAGGTCCCAATGATCTATGGACCTGAATTCCTGCTCCAGTTCCTCAGCCATGCATTCATCCTCCATCTCATTTGATTCCTGCTCTCATTCTCCCGAGGCGCAGGCAGCTCATTTTATTCTGAGCTTTAATTTTACTCAAGTCTATTCTGCACACTTTAAACGCTTTTGGAATTCAAAGTGCACCATATCAACAGTTTTATCTTCATCAGCTTCTCTGTGAATTCATAAAAAAAAAATCCAGCAAGTTAGTTGAACATAATTTGATCTCATGTCCATTCTAGCTTTCCTTAGCTCACCCACATTTGCCCAAATGGCTATTAATTTTGTCCTGAATTTTATTTATTTATTGTAGGACTTCTGATGAAATTAACAGCACAATAAATGTTTACACTTTTACTTCCATAATTCAAATTCCATTTGTTTGCATTTACTAGTAAGAAAATAAGAGTGTACAGATCCAAACGCACAATGCAATTTAGACTTGGACTAGTTGGAACAAGTTGCAAGGAATCAAAAGGTAATGGTCAACAAGTATTTTTTGGTAACTGGCAAACAATTTCCAGTAAGGTCCCTTTTGAGTAGGAGACAAAGTTGTATAAAGATGGGTGATTAGTGTTTCTATAAATACTTAAATAAGTAAAGAGTTAAAGTGAATATCAGTTCCATAAAAAGTGAGACTGGGGAATTGGTAATAGAGCGTAGGGTTATGACAGATGAATTGAATAGGTATTTTGCATCAGTCTTCACTTTAGGGGTTGCAAGTAACATGTCAGAAACAGTTGTAAATCTGAAAATGGAAGGGAGGGAGAAACTCAAAAGAATTATAATCAACAGGGAAGCAAATTGTTGCATTTGCAGGCTGTCAAATATCCTGATCTGGATAGAATTCATGTTAAGGTCTTGAAAGGAGTGGCTAATGAGACAGTTGATGCATCGATTTCAATTTTCCAAAATTCCCTAGTTTCAGGGAAGGGTCCATTGGATTAGAAGAATGCAAATGCAACTCCTTTATTCAAAAAGGGAGTGAGAAAGCAAGGAACGTGCAGACCATTAGCCTAACATCTGTCACAGGAAAAATGTTAGAAGTAATTTTTAAACATGCTGTAATAGGGCACTTGGAAGAATTCAAGACAACGAAGGAGGGCCAACATAGTTTTGTGAAAGACAAATGACGACTAACCAATTTATTGGAGTTCTTTGAAGGAGTCACATGTTCTAAGGATAAGGGGAACTGGTGGATGTACTTAGATTTCCATAAGGCACCTGATGAGATTGTAACCAAAGATTACTGCAGAAGAGAGAAGCTTGTGGTATGGGGGTAACACACTGACATTGACTGAAGATTGCCTGGCTAAGAGGAAACAAAATTGGTATCAATGGGTCTTTTTCTGTTTGGCAGATGTGACAAATTGTGCGCCACAGGGATCAGTGCTGAGGCTTCAACATTTTACAATACATATCAATGACTTATGTTGTAGGCTTTGATGTCAGCCTTTTAACTGATCACAACTTTTATACCCTTCAAGTAACCAGTCCAAGTCATGAAGTTCTCTTAAACAGCTATTTTAATTCAAGCTACAGCAAGGACAGTGGAAAGTCACAGGTCACAGACTAACCAACCAGAATCCAGAAATGTACAAACAGTTATAGTTTTAAATTCAATTACAAGTAATAAATACACACCAATCAAGGTATAACAGTTATCTTTACCTACTCAAAGCTATTAAGGTCACATCATGCATAATTTACAGATATTAAAACTAATCACAATTATTACACACATGCTTAATTATAAATATTAAATCAGTGTGACTACTTAATCATGTTTGCTAACCTTATTCATCACTATCACAAGTTATTGATTTCCCAGTTTGTGGCTATACACATGGATATCACTCCTCCTTCCATGTCCAGATATGCAATTTAATGAGTTCTCTCAAACTAAAGATCTTGACACTTATCACTGAAGACTTGAAAGACTTTTGTTTTTTCTCATAGCATGTGGTTTTTAAACTTGAGATTATTAACTCTTTCAATTTGGATAAAGGAACTGAAGGTACGATTGTTATAGTTGCTGACGACACAAAGATAGGTGGCAAAGTCAATTCTGAAGAGGACGCAAGGGACATAGGTTAAGTGAGTGGTCAAAACTCAAATTGAGTACAGCATGGAAAAATGTGATATTGTTCATTTTGGCAATAAGAATAAAAAGTAGATTATCTAAATTGTGAGAGATTGGAGAGCTCTAAGGTGCAGAGGGATCTTGGAATTCCTTGTGAATCATAAAAGGCTACTATACAGACAAAATAGTTAGGAAAGCTAAATGTTATAATTTATTGCGCGGGGAACTGATTACAAATATTAATTGAATACAGTACTGGTCAGGCCACATCTAGAATATTACGTGCATTATTGGTCCCCTTATTTAAGGAAAGATTGAAACAGCTCAGAGAAGCCTTAATAAACTAATACCAGGAATGGACAACTTATCTTACGAGGAAAGGTTGGACAGATTAGTCTGGTACCCTCTGGAGTTTGAAAGGTAAGAGGCAATTTGATTGAAATCTTTAAGATCCTGAAGCGTCTTTACAGAGTGAATATGCAAAAAATGTTTCCTCTTACAGGAATATTTAGAATGAGAGGATCACTGTTTAAAAATATGGGGTCACTCATTTAAGACAAAGGTAAGGAGAACTTCTTCACAGGGTTGAGTTCTGGAATTCTCTCCCTTAATAAAGGGCAGCGAAAGTAGAAGCATTGAATGTTTTTTTAAGGTACAGCCAGATAGATTTTTAATTTACAAGAGGATGAAAGAATATTGAGGATAGGCGGGAATGTGAGGTTAAGTTACAATTCCATCAGCTGTGATCTCATTCAATGGCATATCAATCTTGAGGGGCTGAGTGGCAAACTGCTGCTCCTAATTTCTATGTTTGTGATACGTAGTTTAGACATAAATCGGGGAGAATAGGAAAAAGCAGCTCATAGCTGATTCAAAAATTGGTTGTGTAGTTGATACTAAGAATAGGTTGCACCCAGATATCAATGTCAGCTGGCAGAAAAGTGGCAAATGGTATTCAATCTATATGGAAGATTGCAAACAAAAGCAAGGAAATACACAATAAATGTTTCGGACATTGAGAAATGTGGAGGAACAGAGGGGCCATAAAGCACATGCCCAAACATCCCTGAAGATAGCAGGGCAGGTAGATTAAGGTCATTAAATTTAACAGAATACTTTTCTTTACGAGCCAAGGCATAGGATATAACAGTAGGGAACTTATGCTTGAACAGTATAAAAAAATAGCTAAGTCACAAACGGGCAGCAGTGGTTTGCACTGCTGCCTCACCGCGCCTTGGACCCAGGTTCAATTCCCGGCTTCAGGTGGCTGACTGTGTAGACATTCTCTCCATGTCAGCATGCGTTTCCTCTGGATGCTCCGGTTTCCTCCGAGTCCAAAGCTATGCAGGTTAGGTTGATTGGCCATGCTAAATTGCCCCATAATGTCAGGGGAAATAGCAGGATTAATACATGGGGTTAAGGGGATAGGGCCTGGATAGGATTGTGTTCAGTGCAGACTTAATGTGCCAAATGGCCTCTTTCTGCAGAGTCAGGGTTCTATGAATTAAAGTATTCATACAAATCTGATAAACACACTATAAAGGAGCATGTGAATGCACCAGACAAGCCACAGAACGGATTTATGAGGAAGTTGTCAGGCATAGAGATTTTTAGATCGGATAGATTGGCATTATTTTCTCTGTTAGAGGCTGAAATCATGAGGGGTCAAAATGGGAAAGACATATTTGCATTAGTGGGAAGGTCAATAACAAGAAGTCATAAATGTGAAGTAACTGGCAGAAGGATCAGTGCAAAATGGAGAATTCTTTTCATCCAGATAGCTGCAGGAATCTAGAACTTAATAACTGAAAGAGTGATAGAGACAGAAAATATCACTGCATTAAAAAAAAGGATACACAGTTGAAGAGCTGTAACCTACAAGATTATAGATCAAGAACTAGAAAGGTTAGCCACTACAGCACTTCTGTTTTAGCTGGCACTGACAGAATGTGAACGGCATCTTCTGTGCTGTAAACATTCTAGGTATCTATGTTAAAAGATGTTTTCATGATAAAAGGATATAGGAATTTTTCTACTGATGCACTGATCAGGAATGTAGACTTTCCTACATGTTGTATTTGAACTAGTAGAAATTTAGTATTGATATCTCGACATCATATCCATGTACTTCCAGAAATAGAGGCTCAAATCAAATCATTACATTTTGTCTTGATAACAAGAATGCTGAATGCACTCAATGTGTCTTTCTGCAGCGAGCTTATATGACTTACCTCAGAGCGAAGCTGGACCACACGCTAAGCTTCCATAACCACCTGTAAAGGTGATCAGCAAGTGGAAGTCAAGAATCAACTTGATCCAGATACTGGCAAACTCCAATTGGGGAGCCACAGGTCAAGTACTATGGAGTTCAGCGATGGCACTAATGTACTCTAAAGCTGAGTACTAGGGATCAGGATGGACCAGAAGTAGCCATATTTAACTGGTTTACCTTCGACTGAATCTCGCAATGATAGACATCACCGAAATCCTCAAATCAATCCCGACACTGTGGCTACTTGTGTTGACACAAATCATGCTTGCAAACCCCAGTGGCTCTCCCCCTCACCCCCCTACCTCCACCTCCCCATCCACTGCAATGGAGCAACCCTCCATATTGTTCAGCAAATTGAGGAAAACAAACATCTCCCCACACATCAGGACCTCATCAATGTTTCTCACCTCTACTTGAAGTCACGTATGGACGACAAGTCCTTCTTCACAGACTACATCAATTTAAAGTGGCAACTCACCACCACCTTCTCAAGAGCAATGAAATGCAGGTCTTCCTAGCAGTGCCCACATCAAATTAACATATTTTAAAAAAAAATCTTATCTATGTTATTTGGTTAATTGGTTGAATCACTCAATATGCTTTTGAAAAAGATTTTTATTTGCTCTCTCAGTAGTTGATTCAAAATAATGTTTTAAACAAATGTAAACATTCACAAAGTATGCATTTCATAACATGGTTAATTCTCCAGTTCGACCTCTCTAGAATGCTGGACTTTCCTGGCCCCTTTGACCCTGAACATTTGCTCCTAGACTCCATTCAAAGAACTATTTTCCAAGATTCCAATATAGTACTAATCAGACCTTGAGCCCCCATCCCATGGCTAAAAAGCATAGTTATTCATATTATTTAGCTATTCCACTATTTAAAACCTCCAAATCAGTAATCAACACAAGTGAAGTTTGGAAATTAAAGCACAGAAAGGTGAGAATATTCAGCAGGTCAGGCAGCATCTTTCCCTGCTTCCACACTTATTAAAAATGATACATCTCCAATCTTTTTCCAGTCTGATGAAAGAATGTTGACGTAAAACATTAACTCAGTTTCTCTCTCCAGTGTTATGAAGTATTCCCAGTATTTTGTTTTTATTTGAATTTTCCATCATTCATGAATTTTCCATGCATCCACAGAGAATAGCTAACTTTATCAAAAATACTGTTTCTTGCACATTCAACAGGAAGCAGTGACTTTGCATTGTTGTATAAAATTCCTACATTAACATTTCCAAGAATTAATATACTTAATGAAAAGGAGACACAACTCTATTGACAAGAGAAGCATACTGCATACTCCTATGGGAGGCAATGAAGGAGTTTGTAGGTGCCTGAGAGATATTTAAGTTTTTGCTGGCCACAGGAGAAATGCCAAATGAATGGAGGACACCAATGTGGTACCTTAATTCAAGAATGGCAGCAGGAAATAGCCAGGCAATTACAGGCCAGTTAGACTAATATCAGTGTAAGGTAGTTATTGGGAAAAATTGAGGGACAGGATTAATCAACACATGGAAAGGTGGGGATTGATCAAGGATGGTGAGCATGGATTTGTCAGTGGGATCAATCTGATCAATTTAATTGAGTTTTTTGAAAATGTAACTAAATATATTGATGAAGGTAGCACAGTTGATGTACTTTACATGGACTTCAGCAAGCCCTTTGACAACAGCTCATATGGAAGGCTGGTTCAAAAAGTTAGAGTCCAAGAGATCCAAGGCACATTGGCAAACTGGATCCAAAAATGGCTCATTAATAAGAGGCAAAGGGTGATAGTAGAAGGCTGCTTTTGTGACTGGAAGCCTGTGACCAGCAGTGGTTACTATAGCCATCGGTGCTGGGGCCCTTGCTATTTGCAGACAATAATGTGAATATAAAAAAGGTACAGTTAGTAAGTTTGCAGATTACACAAAAAATGGTGGGGTTGTTGATAGTGAGAAGGATAGTCTTAGGATATTGAACAGTTAGTAAATTGGGTAGAGTAATAGCAGATGGAATTTAATCCTGATAAAATTTGAGGTGATGCATTTTGGGAGGTCTAAGAAGGATAAAATATACACAATGAATGGTAGGTCCTCCAGGAGTATTGAGGAACCAAAGGAACCTTAGTGTACTAGAACACAGAACATTACAGCGCAGAACAGGCCCTTCGGCCTTCGATGTTGCACCGACCAATTATGAAAAAAAAAGCAATGACCCTCCAAACTAAACCATTCCCTTCTCTTCCATATACTTAGCAACTAACCTCTTAAACGCCACCAAACTTGGCACATCTACAACTGCCACAGGCAGGGCATTCCACTCCCTACCACCCTCTGGGTAAAGAGCCTACCTCTGATATCCGTCCTATAACTATCACTCCTTAATTTAAAGCTGTGCTAGCTTTTTCCATCCTAGGAAAAAGGCTATCACTGTCCACCCTATCTAAACCTCTAATCATCTTATATGTTTCAATAAGGTCCCCTCTTAGCCGCCTCCTTTCTAACGAAAACAACCTCAAATCCCTCAGCCTCTCTCATAAGACCTGCCCTCCATACCAGGCAACATCCTGGTAAACCTCCTCTGTACCCTCTCCAATGCCTCCACATCTTTCTTATAATGCGGGGACCAGAACTGCACACAATACTCCAAGTGCGGCCGCACTAGAGTTTTGTACAGTTTGCAACATGACGTTGCGGCTCCGAAATTCAATCCCCCTACCAATAAAAGCTAAGACTCCGTATGCCTTCTGAACAACCTTATTGACTTGACTGCCTACTTTCAGGGATCTATGCACAAATACACCAAGATCCCTCTGTTCATCAACACTATTAAGAGTTCTACCATTAGCCCTATACTCTACACATTTATTATTCCTGCTGGTCCGTAGATTCTGAAGGCAGCAGCACAGATAGCTAGATTGGTGAAGAAGGCATACAAAATGCTTGCCTTATTAGTCAAGGCATCAAATATAGGAGCAGGTCTTGGTGCAACTGTATAAAACACTAGCTATGCCACAGATGGAGTAGTGTGTGCAGTTCTGGTCGCTGTTCTATCAGAAGGACATTATTGAAATGGAGAGGGTGCAGAACAAATTCACCAGCATGTTGCCTATGATGGAAAGTTTCAATTTCAGACTGAATAGGCTAGGTTTTTTTCCATTGATGTAGAGATGCCAGCGTTGGACTGAAGTAAACATAGTAAGAAGTTTGACATCAGGTTTAAATCCAACCGATTTATTTGATAGCAAACTCACAAGCTTTGAGGCTTTGCTCTTCGTTAGGTTCTTTTCCATTGGACCAGAGGATGCTAAGGGGGGATCTAATAGAGGTACACAAAATTATGAGAGGCACAGATAGGTAAATCATAGAATCTTTTCCCCATGGCAGAACGTCCAAGACCAGAGGGCATAGGTTTAAGATGAGGAGTAAGTGGGTCAGAGAAGATTGGAGGAAACATTTATTTCACCCAAAGGGTAGTGGAAATATAGAACATACTTGTCTGAGGGGGTGGTGGGGCCAGGTACACTCATAATTATGAAGCATCTGGACATGCACTTAAATGACCACGGCATAGTAGGCAATGGTCCAAATGCTGGTAGGTGGTACTGATATAGATTGTATTTGATGGCCAGCATAGAGATGGTGGGTTAAAAGGCCTGTTTCTGTTGCATCACTATGACTCTTTGACTCCATACTGATTACATTACAATCTATAAGATGCACTGCAGAAATTTGCCATTTTCTAACTTTACTACCTAGCACTGGAAACACCACCAGCAAGTACCTCTCCAAATTGTACGCCATCCCGACCTGGAAATGATCTCTTTTAGATCGGCACAGTAGCATAGTGGTTAACATTGATTCACAGTTCCAGGAACCTGGGTTCGATTCCCAGTTTGGGTCACTGTCTGTGTGGGCTTTGTGCATTCTCCTTATGTCTGCGTGGGTTTCCTCCAGGTGCTCCGATTTCCTCCCACAGTCCAAAAGTGTGAGGGTTAGGTTAATTGCCCATGATGTCCTGAAAAGCGTACATTAGAGGGATTAGTGAGTAAAATATGGAGGGATAACAGGGTAGAGACTGGGTGGGATTGTGGTTGGTGCGGACTCGATGGGCTGAATGGCCTCATTCTGTACATAGGAGTTCTATGGAAATTCTATGGAGAAAGTCCTAGAATACCATTCATTATCCAACACCAAGGGAATACTTCCACTGCACAGACTGCAGGACAATTATATAGATAGATGATAAATGCCATCCGATAAATGAATAAAAATATTAAATCAGAAGCATAATTTTATTTATAGCTATTTTTAAACAACCAAAAATAAGAATTTGCTATTCAGAACTTACAAATATTATAACTAAAGCACTAGGCTTACTATGAAAACATCTAAAAATGTTATAGTAGCTCTAATATTTCTGTTGAGTATTCTTGCAATGTCAATAAACCATTGATACTTCGAAATTTTTTCATATGGCCCTGGAAGATAAATGCATAGAAATATGCATTCACTGTCATAGTTGTTAATCCTAACCATAATGCCCTTCATGGTCCTATATGATGGTCTATGATGGTAACATCGTTCTCCAGCTTCACAGGAGCCATTTTCCTACTACATTTTTCATTCTTCATCTAAAACTAACCTATGTAGTCTAAAGCTACCCTACTTACTGCAGTGTGGACAGAGGTGTTTAAAAGTAAATTTACACAAATACCAAATAGCAAACATACAGCACCAAGAAATATTCCTTGCTTCTTCATATTTAGTCAAGATGATTCTTTAATCTATTTAATTCAGAAGCAGTGATTCTACTGAAAAGTGCAATGATATCTGATGGCATTGTTTGTAGAATCGGCACAAATTCACCTGACTGAAGACAGCAGGTGCGCAAGTGCAGGATTTGGACTTGCACTATGGATCTCCAATGACATTTTAGACTGACAGGTAACCTGTGTCTAGGGAATGTTCAAGGAGTGATTGCATAATAGTAGGGCTGCTGTTCCTTATGCTCAGGTAATGGTTCCTGCACCGGATGGGGAGCTTAGAAAAATAAAGCAAATTCAATCAGAATTAAAAACGGAAAACAGTGACAGTGATCTTATTATTTTCTTATCTCTCCATCCATATTCTGTATGAATTGGTTTGTATAGTGTTTACCACTATCTTACTCTTTGATCATCTATAATTATTTCTGTGCCTTAAATTATCGGTTCTTAGTTCATCCCTTCACGTTACACAGTGTGTCAATACTTTACACAATGTGATTATACTTAACTATTAGCATTTATGATTATCTGTAAAGACTTGCTAATCATCAGGCTTACACTGCATTACACTGTCTGTATTTATTCACTGACACTCTTGATTACTCAGAGTGTGTTGGTCTATCGTCACTTTGCCGATACATTCTGCGCCTGTGAGCCTCTCCATTTCAACTGACAAATAGCAGTGTTCCAAAAACTTGTGATTTCAAATAAACCTGTTGGACTATAACTTGTTGGGTGATCTCTCACCTTGTCCATTCCGGTTCAACACCAGCATCTCCACATCATAATTAATCCAAGAAGCTACCTTTGCTGTATCTGCAATTTCAAATGTAATTTATAGTTTATGTTGATCACAATTTGCCTATAAATTCCTATTTAACTTGTTGATTTTGGTTTAATTGTCAAAGTTAAAAGTGAAATGTCGTCCAATGATTTTTAGGATTCTTCAATAAATTCAGTTCTTTTGTTTTGTTGGCCTCCAAGACACCATAAAATTTTTACAAACCTGAACTTATTTCTACTGTTGAACAGCCACCAGCTGACAATTTGTATTTTGGCAAATATACCTATGTACCAAATATCTTCCATTAATCATTGTTAAAACTGCACATTTATTCTACTGCTCTAGAAAACCATACCAATAGGCTTGTGTGCATGCACAAACATAACTGCTGATTTTAAAAGTAGCATCATGTTTGCTCCAACAATGAAATGCAAAGTTTAGAATTGCTGTGCTCTTATATTGCCCAGGCCATATCAAAAACAAACTAATACAACCTAAATCAGTTTAAGTACCTCATAGTATACAAACTGCCAACTTTGTTTAAGATGTAAAGATGCCGGCGTTGGATTGGGGTGGTAAGAACTCAGTAAGAATTTAGCAACACCAATTTTTAATCCAACCGATTTATTTGATAGTAAAATTGCGAGCTTTCAACACTCCGTGTCTTCCTCAGGCAAATGCAGTGTTTTGGTCTGCAATAGCACACATCAGCACAGACAGTCAGAGATTGCTGATTAGAATGCGAATCCTTACATCTAACCTGCTATTCAAGTGTTAAAGTGGCTAACAATGTGTGCGAAGGGAATCCTGAGCATTGATTAGAGAATTGTGTATTTTTTCCAGACAGCACAGTAAGTGAGGTTTTTTGCTAACCCAGGCAAGTTACGAGGGTTACAGATACTGTGACATGAAGCCAAGATCCCTATTAAGACCGTCCTCATGTGTGCGGAACTTGGCTATCAGTCTCTGCTCAGCAACTCTGCGCTGTCATGTATCACGAAAGCCCCCTTGAAGAACATTTACCCGCAGGTCGGAGGCCGAATGCCCATGACTGCTGAAGTGTTCGCCCACAGGAAGGGAACTGTTTTGCCTGGTGATTGTTGAGCGATGCTCATTCATCCGCTGTCGTAGTGTCTGCGTGGTCTCCCCAATATACCATGCTTCGGGACATGCAATGGTACAAAGTACTTTTCACATCACAGTTAGGTTTACCAACACAACCACACTGAGATAGCATCAAGTTGGTAATTCTCTTGCAAAAACTGGTACAATCCACCTGATGGCATGTTTTCTGGACCTAGACATTTTTTTTCTGGCTTATCCAAAGTATTGAGCTTCTTGACTCAGCTACATTCGACTGAGTGTGGCATCAAGGAGCCCTACCAAAACTGGAATCAATGGGTATGAGAGGACACCCTCTGCTGGTTGGAATCATACCTGGTACATGGGAAGACAGTTGTGGTTGTAGAGGGTCAGTCATCTCAGCTCCAGGACATCTATGCAAGAGTCCCCCAGGGTAATGTCCTAGGACCAACAATATTCAGTTGCTTCATCAATGACCTCCCCTCCATGAGATCAGAAGTGAAGCTGTTCGCTGACCATTGCGCTATGTTCAGCACCACTTGCGACTCCTGATACTGAATTGCTGCATATTCAAATGCAACAGGTCTGGATAACATCCAGACAAATAACTTTCACGCCACACAAATGCCAGGCAATAACCATCACCATTAAGACACACTTAACCACTGCCCCTTGACATTTAATGGTGTTACCATCACTGAATCCCTGACTTCAATATCCTTGGGGTTATTATTAACCAGAAACTCAACGGGACTCACCACAGAGGCTAAAACAGCAAGTCAGGCACTCGGAATACTACAGCGAGTAATTCATTTCCTGACTCCCCAGGTCTATCCATCATCTCCAAAGGCACAAGTCAACAGTGTGATGGAATACTCCCCACTTGCCTGGATGGGTGTAGCTCCACCAATACTCAAGCAGCTTGATACCATCCAGGATAAAGCAGCCCGCTTGATTGGCACCACATCTACAAACATTCAATCCTTCCACCATCAACAGTCAGTAGTAGCAGTGTATACTATCTACAAGATTCTTAAACAGCACTTTCCAAACACACGAACACTTCCATCCAGAAGGACAAGGAAATACATGGGAAAACCATCACCTACAAATTCCCCTCCAAGCCACTCACCATCCTAGCTTGGAAATATATTGTCATTCCTTCACAGCTGTTGGGTCAAAATCCTGGAATTCCCTCCTTAATGACATTGTGGGTAAACTCACAGCATGTAGACTGCAGCAATTCAAGAAAGCAGCTCACCACCACTTTCTCAAGAGCACCTGGGGATGAGCAATAAATGCTGGCCAGTCAGCGACGCTCCTGTCCACGAATGAATTAAAAAAAAAAAAGAGCCTTGAAAACAAATCACTGTAGATCCCTTCCAGAAGATGAACCATGAAATCAATGTGGAGACCTTAGAGAGAGTGCAGAGGAGGTTAACCAGGATGTTGCCTGGTATGGAGGGTCTTAGCTATGAGATCAGATTGGGCAAACTGGGGTTTGTTCTCCCTGGAAAGACAGAAAATGAGAGGAGACCTAATAGAGGTGCATAAGATCATGAAGGGTATAGATAGAGTGAACAGTGGGAAGCTTTTTCCCAGGTTGGAGACGACAATCATGAGGGGTCACAGGCTCAAGGTGAGAAGGGTATAACTCAGATGTCAGAGGGACTTTTTTTTTATACACAGAGGGTGGTGGGAGCCTGGAATGCACTGCCAAGTAGGGTGGTGGAGGCAGACACCCTACAGTTGTTTAAGACTTACCTAGTCACATGAGCAGACTGGAGATGGAAGGGTACAAAAGAATGTTTTAGCTGAAGATCAAGAGCCTCAGGAATCTGCTAATTCCCAGGAACATCCTATCAGTCGTCCAACAAATTTTAAGGTTCACCTTGTCACTTACGTTGGAGCTATTGGGATCTTCCATTACTGTCTGTATAGACTGTTGTATGCCTGTTTACGTTTATTGATGTCTCCTTTTACATCCAAGGCAATTCGGTCCACCTTGTTGGTGGGTCGTGCGAGCATTGCTCTTGGATGTTGCTTCGAGAGTTGCCTAGTACTTTCACATCCGTTAATGCAAGCTTAATCTGGACCAGCTGACGGGCAACATGTCAACTCAGTGACTATCACTGCCTGCTGTACAGTTGCAAGGACCTGGGTTGGATATCCAGCTTGGATCAATGTCTGTGGAGTTTGCATATTCTCCCCATGCTGGTGTAGGTTTTCTCTGGGTACTCCAGTTTCCTCCCACATCCCGAAAATGTTTTTTCAGGCTGATTGTTGTAAACAAATTGTCCCCGAATTGGATCTCCCTTAATCTGGCATGCATATTTTCTAAATTTGCACCCCCTTTATTGTGGGGTTTCACTAGAGGTAGACAAAAACGTTGACCATCAATGAAAGATTTGAATAAAGCACTTGCTGAATATTAAAATGGGTGGCATGGGCTTGTAAGGCCAAAGGGCCTGTTTCCTGTGCTGTGCTGTTCTTTGTTCTTTGAAATGGTCAAGCATCTGGCAACCTGAAACATCTCAGATGAGATTAAGGTTGGATTGGGAAACAGAAACCCCTGCTGGAAAATATCCAAATAATAAGCAAAAGAACCAAACCAACTACATTTCTAACTTTTCCTGAAACATTAACAGCGTTTTTCCCTCCGTAGATGCTTCCTGACCTGCTTAATGTTTTCAGCATTTTCTGTTTTTAATTTCAAATTGCCAGCATGCAAAGTTTTTTGCTTTTAAAGAACCAAGCTTGGCTGTGATACCTCCCCAACAACCTGTCATCTCCAGTTATTACTCAGGTTCATGTCTGGAAAATATTGATGTCCTACCCGATAGCATGCTTGGGCAGATGAAATAAAAAATATTTATCTTTTCTATTGAAAAAATTAGAGAATGCTTTGAATAAGCAATGTATATCCAAAATGCCAGCTAATACAAATGTTAATACCAGTTCTCCAAGGACAGTAACAATTACTGCACCCATTTACTGTTGTAACAAATAGCACCAACAACACTGATTATTGTCAATAATATTTTCCCAAACAGAACATATGTAGCTGTATGCCATTTCTAAACAAGATGTTAGAACTGGTTTAGTGAGATAAATTGTTAGACAAGACCTGAACTCAACTAAATTAAGAGATAGAAATGTCATAAATCTAAGGGGACAAGAGAAGGCTTTTATGTGCAACTTAAGTAAGGTGTAGCCAGCAAGTCAGGTGACCAAAACAAGAGCTCATACTGCAACAAACAATGACCTTCAGTATTTCTGAAGGTCAACTCATACTAATTCGCTGGATACACAGCTTAAGATGCAACATTGAAAAATAGCCCAAAACTTTTAATCTCTTATTCCAGATATAAACAAACAACATTCTAGTATTTGCAAATTATACCATCATCTGTAGAACCAGTCAGATATCAAAATACACAAATTCCCTCAGAGTTCTTGGAACAAAGGAAGTTCTATAGGAAGATTATAATTAATAGGATATTGCATATCAGTGGCAAAGGCCCCTACTCAATTTTGCCAAAACAAGTTCCTTCTCCCTTCTGCCAAACACCACCAGGCATTCTGTAATAGAATGCATCATAATTGACAAACAGAATTCACAGAAACAAAGAATTTTTTTTAGTTTGTTTACCAATGTAACAAGTAGGCTTACAGTGCAATTAAGTTACTGTGAAAAATTCTCTAGTCACCACAGTCCCCAGTTCAGATATATTGAAGGAGAGTTTAGCACGGCCAACACCTAACTAGCATGTCTTTCGAACTGTGGGAGAAAACCCATGCAGACACAGGGAGAATGTGCACACTCCATCCAGGTAGCGATCCAAGTTGGGAATGGAATCCAGGTCTCTGGCACTGCAAGGTTACAGTACTAATCTCTGTGCCACCATGCTCTGTGACAATGAGTGGTTTTGAAAGGTTTAGTAGACAGTGGAACTCAGGTTTCACATTGAATGTTCCTCACTCACCATAGGGCTTTTGAAATGGTTACGTTACTGGGCTAGTAATCTAGAATCATGAATTAATATTCCAAAGGTGCAAATTCAAACCAAAGTTTGAGAATAATGCATTTTTTAAAAAGAAGTTAACAAACAAGTTTGGGGAGCACAATGGCACAGTGGTTGGCACTGCTGCATCACAGCACCAGGAACCCTGATTCAACTCTGGCATTGGGTCATGTCTGCGTGGACTTTGCATATTCTTCCCATGTCTGTGTGGACTTCCTCTGGGTGCTCAGATTTCCTCCCACACTCCAAAGATGTGTAGGTTAAGTTGATTGGGCATGCTAAATTGCCCCTTGGTGTCAGGAAGATGAGCAGGGTAACTACATGGAGATGGGGTGTGGGTGGGACTCTTGTTGGTGCAGGCTGAATGGCCTCCTTCTGCACTGCAGGGATTCTACAATTCTATGAAGCTGGTATCAAAGGGATCTTGGAGATGTTGGTTTATTTCTCAAAACCCATTTAATTCACTGATATAATTTAGGGAAGGAAACATGTCATTGTTGCCTGATTTAGTTACCTGCCCTTTGAAGAAGCTGAACAAGCCATTCCGTTATCCACTTTCAAGAAAAATACTCCAGCCCCTTCCCAGAGCAACTTGGCTGTGCATTAAGTGGTAATCTGACAAGCAGATGAAGGATCAAGCCAAAATAAAGAGAGAAACTGATTGGTGGAAAGGCCAGAATAAGAAGTCATCAATTTCGGATTATTGGCTTGAAAGAACTTGAGGCAACATGAGAACAATCTTTTGTAAGCAATTTGAATGTGCAATGCTCTGAGTGTGGCGCAAGCAGATTTGACCATAACTTTCAAAACTGAATGTGATAATTCTCTGAGAGGGAACAATTTGTAGGGTGTAATAATTATTTTTCATCAGTTAAGAGAAAACAAACATTTACTTACGGGTTAAAACTAAACAGAGGCTTGCCATCTCTTGGTTGCACAGTCAGTTCCCGAAAAGGAAACCTGAGCTCACCAGAGTGACCCATCACCCTGCCCCCCGATTGGTTCTCCAGGTTATGTAACCATGCTCTGCAGACGAACCTTTAAAATAATCACCACACAAAGCTTTAAGGAAAAGGCAAAGGAATGAGACATACAGGGCTGCTTTCAGAGAAAAGGCAGACATAAAACTGAAGGCATCCTCCTGTGTTGTAACCGTGCTAAATAGAAGTAAGCAATATTTTCATGAGTTGTGATCATGATATTTTTTCTGTACGTAGCTTTTTAAATACAAGCGTCTTCACCAAGTCAAATGGAATAGTGAAACACGCTTTACTATGTTCTCAATTGGCATCTTTGCCTCGATGGCAGTGGGATTTAGCTAAAAATGTGTTGCACTGAAGTGAGGGAACTCAAGCTATATACTATCTTTAGATGCCTCACCTGGTAAGTGCTCGAGGGAAAATAAGAAAGAATCCTATTGACCAGAAGTGGATAGGTCTTTGATTCCATCCTTGTTGAGGAGCAACCAAAAATTTCCTATTTTTGGTAGATAAGGCCCTGTTTTCTCTGCCGAAACAATTTCTGAATTATTCTAGTATATTCAATAATTTATAGCTTCTTTTCTACACTACAGTCTTTGTGGCAGCATGGCAGCACAGTGGTTAGCACTGCTGCTTTATAGCTCCAGAGACCTAGCTTCAATTCCCAGCTTGGATCACTGCGCAAACTCCACACAGACATTTTCCTCGTGTCTGCATGGGTTTCCTCCGGTTTCTTCCCACAGTCCAAAGATGTGTAGGTTAGGTTGATTGGCCATGCTAAAAATTGCTCAGTGTCCTGAGGTGCAAAGATCCGTGGATAAATATGTAGGGAAATGGGGGTATGGCCTGGCCTCTTTCTATACTGTAGGATTTCTATGAAACCCTGTCCCTGCCTCTTCCATTTTCACCAACAAGTGCAAAGAGCTCATAGACTTCCTTCCCATTAAGATTTGAACAATCCATCCAGCCAGTTTCGCCATTCCTTCCCTTCTCCTACCACCAAGGAAAACATTTCAAGTTCTCTCCACCCTAGAATAGAACTGATCTCTCCTCTTTCTCTACATTTTTTTCTTTATCCTCATATGCTCTCTGCCCTCTCCAAGCTCACCTTATCCATAACACCTATCTCCTGCTACCTTAATCCTATTCCCACCAAATGATGACCACTCAACTTCTCTTCCAAGCTCCACTGATCTCAGGATATCTCAAGAAATGCTCCCTATCCATTCAAACTTCTAATTACCTGAAGTTTATTTATTTGTCACAAGTTGGTTTACATTAACACTGCAATGAAATTACACCTTCCCTTTTAACCGCAAGTTCTTGTATGATGTCCATCTTCTAGATCCATTCCTATGCCATCGTGGCTACATGCTTCATGTCAAAATAATAAACTTGACTATCCTTTGGACAATCTCAATTGTACCAGTGGCTCGAGAATTTCTACGGGAGTTTAGTTTTGTTGCTCATCCCGTTATCTGTTGCAGTTAAATACAATCTTCATGGAACTGAAACAATCACAACATTCTTTGAGTGAACATAGTCTTAAACATTTGTACAGGCATTCACTAGGAAGTTCCACAAAAAAAATTACTTTTCAAAGATCAAATATGAAAAATTTTGTACAAATGACAAGTGTTATTCTCTGGTTTGTACTAAAAGCTCCTGATTAACAACAGCCTTCCATTTTATATCAAGTAGCAATTCAATTAAAGAACAAGTAGAATTTTTAAAATTCATTTACTGGATGTGGGTCTTGCCACTATTCCAACATTTATTGCTCATCCATAGTTGCTCTCAAGAAGGTGCCAGTGTGCTGCAGTCTTAAAGCACAGAAACTGCTGTTGGGGAGGGAGTTGCAGGATTTTGATTCAGCAATGGTGAAGGAAGTGATCAGTGACTTGGAGGGAATATTATGATGGTGTTGGTGGTGGTCCCATGTATTTGTTGCTCTCACCCTTTATGATGGTCGCAGTCACGGATTTAGACAATGCTGTTGAGATAGTCCTGCTGAGTTGCTGCAGTGCAGTGGATGTTTTCAGGCCGGTGAGAGGAAAAATTAGTGTCATTTAAATTAAACTCTTCCACCCCCAACCCCCTCCAGTCTGTAACAGGAACAAAGGACTCAGGAGCAACAGGCCATTCAGCCCTTCAAGCCAGCTCCACCATGTAATAGGAATATGGCTGATCTGGTTGAGGACTGCGCTTTACAATTATTTTTGATCTCCTTCCGCATCAATATTTGTTAATGGTACTAAGACATAGTTTGTGGTTACTAATACATCTAGCAGCAGTCTTCACTTATGTCCTCTAAATACATAATATATTAGCTATGAGGAAATAAGGTTTTATTATTGCAACAGGATACTTCTCAAATGCTTGAAGGATAATTTTTATATGCAATATTAATAGGGTAGCAACTGAAGCCTAGCAAGTACAAATCTATGACCAGAAAAACCAAGTCAATATTACTTTTTGTGGTCAAAACTGTAATTTCTTCATATTGTGCACAGTGATTAGCACCTATTCAGTGCAAAAAAGCTGCAGCATAGTATACGCATTTCAAAACAAACGATCCCTTTAACTCATTTGGAAGCACTGTGGTACAACAATAATCAAAAATGCACAACAGGTTGGTTGCCAGGAAATCAACTTCAATTGCATCATTTTAAATTCTCCATAGTTCACATTTAAAAAAATACTCATCTACCAATATATAATGTAAACAAAGGTGAATCCAATTTTGAGTTTCCAGTACAGTCACAGTTCCAATTTTAAACAGCCAGTATGAGTAACAAGTCAGTTAACGTCATGTTACAGAATCACATTTGCTATTGTAATGAATTGAGTTCTTCCAACACTTTTTTACCTGAAGAACAGGTTACACAATCTTAAAACCAGTTGTAGCACTTCATAACAGAAACATTAAATTCAATTTTACCAAAGCAATTGTTAAATTGTGACTTTCATCCTTTGGATGCAGTTAAATCACTACATATGAATACATGAATATCATCTATGTTCTCATGCCATTTTTGCAATTAGTGTATAGAAAACATACTATCAAATATTTTCAATAATGGATCACAAGATATTGATGAAGAATTAAGCAGGTCAGATATCAAAAAGTAATTTCGTTCCCTAGTTGCATGACAGAACTGATTTTAGTGGCTGCAACGTATGCTGGAGATTGTGTACCATGAAATCCCCTAAGTAGACTGAAAAAACTTGCAGTTACAATTTCAAATACATTCTTTGATCAGAATTAGAGCAATAATTAACTTCCAAGCAACAGTGGGTTGTGATGCTACCGGACAAACAGAGGAGGAACATTTACACTAATAGCATCCAAATATCTAGTCAATAACTATGGTCAACACACAAATAAAAGAAATCATTTAGCCAAGGTAGCAATTACAAGCATTCATGGATTTGTTTCAGAATGAGTTGGTAATCAGACATTATGTTTTCCCAAGAAACTTTTATTTAATGCAACTCTATCTATATCAAACTGTTCAGTGTAAGTATTCTCCTTAAAGGCAACAAAAAGAACAATTACTAAGTTCCAGACAATAGGTACAAATATCAAATCTTTTGAACCTTGAAGTTAAAAATGAACAGTCTGTCATCTAAGTGAGGCAATGAGCATCTCCAGCAAGTGACAGTCTGACCACCTCCCCAAAAATCATTATCACTGGAACCTCACCAATCCTGGGGGTCAGCAGAAACCAAATTGGACCAGTTACATAAATACTATAGCTACAAAAGTAATCAGAGGCTGGGTCTCAGCAGCAAGTGACTCAAACCTGACTCTCCAAAAACTTTCTACCATTTAAGGTCAAAGACAGATGTGTGATACTCTCCACTTTTGCCTGTAGTGTAACTCCAACAATACTCAGGAGACTCAGCATCATCAAGGACACATCAGCCTGCTTGTTTAGCAAGCTTCCACAGATGCACTGCAACAACATATCATGCATGACTTCTACCACTTGGAGGAAGACAGCAGCTGGTGTCCCCACACCCCCATCCTATTCCATAACAAACATATGAATGAGGAGGAGTCGGCTACTTGGTATTGCAAACCTATTCCACCATTCAATAGCACAACCTGATTATAAACCCTACATTTCTTCCCACTGCGGATAACATTTCACTCCTTGTTAATAAAGAATCTTTCTAGCTATGCTATAAAAACATCTAAGACTCTGCTTCTGTTGAAAACAGAGTTTCAAAAGATTCACAACCCTCAGAAAGAGAAACAGTTCTCATCTCTTTTAAATGAGTGACTCCTTATCTTAAAGTGAAGACCCCTAGATCTAGGTTCTCCCAGAAGTGTAAACATTGTCATTACACCCAAGTAGTCAATATCCTTCACGATCTTCAGATTTCAATTGAGTCTCCTCTTACTCTTTTAAATTCCTGTGTATACAAGCCTAAACTGTCCAACCTTCCCTAATGAGGCAACTTGTCCACACCTAGCATTGGACTAGTAAATCTTCTAACTGCTTTGAATGCATTTACACCTTTCCTTAAATAAGGAGACTAATTCCATACACAATACTCCAAATGTAGTCTCACCAGTTCCAGGTACAACCAAAGCATAACCTCCCTACTTTTGTCATTAATTCTTCTCACAGTAAGTGATAACATTCTATTAGCTTTCTTTGGATCTTCACCATTGCTGGGAAAAAATGCTGAAACTTCCTCAATTACACAAGAGACAATCTGATTCCTCTTAGGGTGCACCAATTCCACACAGACTACATTGACTCAAGCTGGGTGATACACTGCTACCTATCTCAAGGGTAACTCGAGATGGACAATAAATGCTGGCTCAGCCAGCAATATCACACATGTGAAATAATTTAAAAATTGAGAAAGCAAAATGATTGTGGCACCGTGTCTTTAATACAATAGCACAGACTATGCACACATATATGAAGTGATTCTTATTTTATACTCTGGTTCTGGATGACACAGGGAGTGTAAAATACTCAGTGGACCTCCGAGCTCTGCAATAGTTGTCATGACAGTCAAGAGTTATATTTTTCATTGTTTACTACAAAGCCCCTTCAAAACACCCATCCAACTGGTAATACACAAAGCACAGGAAACACTCAACCTCATGAACTCGCAGAAAATTAAAGATATTTGTATGAACGTGCATTAGGAATTCAGCATATTTTTGTCCTTATAAAATACAGTAGTACTTTCAAAGCATTCTTAGGCTTAGGTTCTGTATCTCAGTATCAGATTTGTTTCAGATATTGCAATTGTATAAATATAATGCAATAAGTCAACCACTCCTAATTGTAATTCATTGTAATTCACAACAATTTACAAAAATAATATAATCAGAGTGTTCTGGTACTTGTCACTCGCCACCAAAAAGGAAACAAAACAGGCATTCCTTAACTGCAACTGCTTAAGTCTCTTGACAATTAAGCAATGTGTGAAAGAGATTAGTGAACATTTAAGTTGCAGCAATCATTGATTTAACAACATCTAGTTTTGAAACTGCTCATGGAGAACAAAAAATATTAGTTACATCCCTTTTGTTATTGCTCAAGTAACAAATTTGTAAATTATCTACACCTGTAATTTAACATACTATTTTGTCAAGTAGCAAGAGTCAGCTATCATTTTTAATCTCCCTTGTGGAACAAGCTAGAGGACAAGAAAAATCAGATTGTCTCCTGTGTAATGAAAGCAGTTAAAATAGTTAACAATAGAATTAGTAGAGCCCTTAGGTTTACAGATATATGATTTCCAAATTTCATTTCTCAATCCTTTTTGAAATGATGGATAATATTTGTTGTCAAATGCAGCTTCTGTACTTATATCTTTCGAAACCTCATGCCCCGTTTTCTGCCCCTTTTCCTCAGGATCTAGGGCAATTCCCTAATGATCAAGCACTTTACAAATTTTGAGAATTCCTCATTGCAAAGGCTATTGCTCACTACTTGTACTTATTCTTGGGACAAAACGTACATATGGGCTATCATGAGTCTCCATTTGAGAAGATTGGTGAAAAGATCTTACCAGTCATCATGGAATTGGATACTACTTACCACTTAATTATTCCAATAATCTTAAATTAACTCCTTCGTATGTCTGTCAGTCTTAGTTCTTTTCTAAGTATTAATACCTTTTAAATATTTCTGAATGGACCTGAAGACCAATCTCCTTTCTCCTCGGGAAAACTTTACTGTCTCAGTTGAACATGCTTTGATGACTAGACTCAATTGAATATCATAGCCAATGCCAGTATAAATATCAATGCAAGAAGTTGGACAAATTAACTCAAGTGAAATAAATTGTGGTAGAAATTAATATTCCCATAGGTGCATAGGTTATTTTTCATCAAGAAAATATTTTCAACATGGGTTAGCCCACTAGTTTCACCTGAGGTATCCAGGCTAAAATTTAGTTGAAACTGACTATGAAAGTCTACTCAGTTCCATTAAGCACGGACACAAACTATTCCTAGTTTGGGACTTTAGTACAAATTACAAAACAGAAGCACTGTAGTTGATACTGTAAAAATAATACAAATGGAGTGGGTTCTTTTAAGCTTGAGGCTTAAGCACAGAAACTGTATTAAAACTGATCTAAGAGCATTTGATAGTAATATCAGATGTTCCAAAAAGAAAGTGCTCCATTTCTTCCCTCGATTAGTCAAAAGAAAAAAGTTACTGAAATAAAGTTGTTCTGGAGGGCTGTTAGCTAAGACTCTGACTCAAGGCTAGCTGTTCAAATCACATTATTGCTGTTTAAGTTATTCTGCATCTTAACATTTCTGGAAAATTAAAATATTTGCATAGCTGCCTTGTTGCAATCATTGCAACAATCACTGAATGGAACGGCTGTTCAACCTGTTGTACTGGTGACAAATCTCGAGAACAGTAAACTGCTGAACCCCATTTTGTGAATTTTTGTTTTCTCTAATGCTTATTCACCTCTGCTAAAAAACTTTACAGAAGCAACATTACACTTGAGGTCTTTTACTCCTTTAGCATTATATATATTAGCATTCCTTTAATTTCATCTTGGGAAAGCAAGCAATCTCATCCTTTTTTAGTTTGGTGTTGGTCCCAAATAACAACCTGCATTAATGCAAATCACCTTTAACACAAAGTGTCTCACTAGAGACCTGATGTGGAGATGCTGGCGTTAGACTGGGGTAAACACAGTAAGAAGTCTCCCAAAACGTTTATTTGGTCGTAAATGCCACAAGTTTTGTAACACTGTTCCTTCTTCAGGTGAGCGGAGATCTAATCAGAACTCTCCACTCATCTGACGAAGGAACAATGTTCCGAAAGCTTGTAATGTTTACTACCAAAATAAAGTTGGACTTTAACCTATTGTGAGACTTCTCGCTAAAGATCTGATGGTGTATGACAACTGCTCATGCAGTACATTCACAATGCAGAAATCAAAGGACAAAATATAAATCTATGAAAAGATGCTATAGTTACAATTAAGTTCTTATAGAGAACAATATTAAACCCAGCCACTTATAATCAGAGATTTATTCATAATCAGATTCATTTTCAAATTAAAACAAACTAATTTCCTGCAACTTAAGCAAAAAAAGCGTAGGGTGCAAGATCAGCTTATCTGAAATTACAGAAATGTAGAAGAAACATGCAACATGGAATAAGGATTGGTTCTCACTGCAAACCAATGTCAGATTTACAGACCTGCTGTCTTGTTTTGATAAACAATGCTTTCATATTGCTGAAAAACTGCTCAGGAAGTGCTGTCCACTGAGGGAGTACTGCATTTCTGTTATTGGATTTCTTCTCACGCAAAAATATTATAAATACATGATATCAAGATCTACCTTTCAGCCAACTGCCAGCCTCCCACTGATATGTGGGAGGAAAATCATCTTTCTGAAGTAAAATGCTACTGATGCTGGAAATGTGAAATAATTGAAAATTGTAGAAATACTTAGGTCAGGCAGCATTTGTGAAGAGAAGCTGAGTTAATATTTCATGTTGATGGCCTTTTCCTGCCTCTGTACTTGCTTAAAAATTGATACATCTAACCTTTACCAGTTGTCAAAGGTTATCAACGTGAAACTGTTGATGTTTCTCTCCATCTGACCTACTGAATATTTTCAGTATTTTCTGTTTTTATTTTAGATGTCCTTAATGTTTTGCTTTTGTTCAAGGAGAGACCTAGTTGTCTTACGAAAAGTTATGTTTTTTGCGTAGTCAATAGAAGTTGGAGGTTTTGGATAACTGGGAAATGCAACAATGCATGTTCCTTGACTGCATGAACACATCTTGGCAAAAAGGAGATCCCAGTCTATTTTGACAGAAGACAAGCATTCTAGCAGGTATTAAGCATACAGAGCAAGGAAAAAGGGACAAAGAAAAAAAGAAGGGAATGTCTGTAATAGTGTGGAAGATGAGTTGGATTAAATGGCAGAAGTGATGATGATACCAGGCAAAAGGGACAGACAAGGGACAAAGTAGGGGTCTAGAAGAATGATAAATGGGAAAAGAATGATCAGCACTTGCCATTCAAAAAAAGGACAACAGCTACAATCTGAAATGTTAAACTCAATGTTGAATCTTGAAAGTGGATTAGTGTTTACGCAAAAGAGGTCTATTGTTCAACGTTATATTTAGCTTCACTGAAGTATCACAGATTCACACTTACCAGCTAAACCTATGCTAAGGAATTTGACTAGTGGCAGAACCAAGTTACTGCTCACACACACTCAGCTGTTTTTGCATGATTTCAGATGCAAAAAGGATCCATGACATCTGGGTGACTTGGCAGTTGCAGCCAAGTTACTCGGCGGTATTTATTTTTTACCGCAATCCACACAGTGTTACCATTATGCCATATCAAACAAAATTATCACTTTCTATGCCACAATAGACTTTGCTTCACTCTTCCAACATGATTTGCTACACTGCATGGTGGCGAGAGTTCATCATGAGAAGGGATAGAGGGGATCTGAAATGAGAGGCTGTAGATCTGAAGAAAACAGAGAAATCAGCCTGCTTTTCTGCCAATGATCCATTAGCTGAAACCCATCTGAAATAGTGTAGATTTACTTTGCCCACACTTCATCTTACTTTGTTTCTAAGCACTCCACTGTATTCCGTAGTTTCTGTCTCCATCACATTGCAGGTCAATGCCATCTCCCATTATAGTACTTCCAATATGCCTTCAGTTTTCTTAGCTGAAGTTTCCCCTACATTGTGGCTGATAGAACCATGTCCCATTTCTTGCACTTCTGTTTAATTGGCAAGGCCGACTCCAAGCTCCCAGTCATTCATCGCTTTAGTTCTTCATTCAACTCTGATCTCTACGTCTTTGGTCTCTTACACCGTTCCAATGAAGCTTAATGCAAGCTCAATAAATAGCATCTCATCTTTCAATCAGGTACTTTACAGCCTTCCAGAACGAATATTGAATTCAACAATTTTAGGTTATAACCTCTAACCCCATTTTTTTTTCCCCTAAAAGTGGCTGGTAATTTCATTCTGATTTAGATTTTCACATTAAGAAATAAATGTCACTTTTCAATCTTTTGATATCAATCTTTTGCTTCTTCATTTGTCCCATTACCATGTCCTTTTGTCTTGCACCAGCATCTCATTTATCATTTAATCTCTCCTACTCTTCTCCCATCACAGCTTTCCTTTTGTTTTTTCTTCCCCTCCCAAACTTTACTATTTGCTTAAAACTTGTTGTACATCTATATTTTTTCCAGTTATTATAAAACAACAACTTAGATGAAGCCCAATTTGATCAGCATTTTCAGTAGTTACTGTTAAGTAACACCTTGTCAAATAGGTTTCACTGAAAATTATAAAGAATGTTTGAAAAGTCTGAATTATTACTTACTACATTATACTCAATGAACATTATAATAACTGCATTTATGACAAAATAATGCAGTTTGTTTGGACACCGAGAACACTATAAATGATCTGTACTAATTGAGCATTTTTAAATTCAACTCATTCATAAAGTGCCAAGTTCTCCCTAGTCTGCCTCCTTTCAGTTGAGCAAATTTTGAACCAATGGCATATTCTTGACCATCCATCAGCAGCATACTGTCAGAGAAAAAAATAAATCACTTGAAAATTGAAAACTACACAGAAAGGCCCAGAACCGCTAGAGTGAGAGGGGATGCAATTGTGATTCCCCCCAGAGGATCAAGCGTCAGAGGTTGCCTCCAGGTATTAACACCTTAGCAGTGCCAGCCTGGGCCCTCTGACACTGTCCAAAGGGAAAAGCGTCTATGCCTAGGGGGCAATCAAGGCCCTGCTGCCACTCTAATCAGGATCGGTGAGAGAGGGAGGGAGGGAGAGAGAGAGGCCAGCAATCAAGGCTGGCCATCTGGGTGAGGGCAGCCTGCTGGGGGTGGCTGGACTGCAGGGAAGGGTAGACCAGCGATTAGGCCATCGCAGTGGGGTGGTTGCACAGCCGTCATTGTGGGGGTTGTGGACCTAGACAACGATGGAGTTGGCCAGCAATTGGAAGGCCAGCAGACAGGGGCCACTGCTTATGCGGCGTTCTTGGCGCTGACAGACCAGTACATGCGCAGCGGCCCACACAGTGCTATGCTGCCAGCCTCTCCAATGAGAATAAGCCCCACCCACTGGTTTTTAATATAATTTAAGCTATTGCACTCTGCAATGCACAGAGTGTGGGAGATCCTTTTTTAAACTCCCACTGAAAAAAACAGTGCAATTAAATTCGTTTTTATGCAAATTTGACAGATTTTTTGAGAGAATCCCAACCAAAAGATTGAAGAACAAATCAAAATTGCCAAATATACAATTATTCATGCCATTAGCAAGGTTTTGAAATTCCTTCAATTTTCTTTGCCCTAAAATAAGATGTCCCGGGAGTTCTTGTCACCTTTTTGGCACGCCACTGACATAACTACAACGTAACTCTTAAGTTATCAGTTTGGAAGTGTCAATTATTGGGGGCATAGTTTAAGGCGTGAGGGGCAAGTTTTAAAAGAGATGTATGAGGCAGATTTTTTTTTAACGGAGTGGTGAGTGCCTGGAACTTGTTGCTGCAGGAGGTAGTGGAAATGGATACAGTGGTGACTTTTAAGATGTGTCCTGCCAAGTACATGAATGAGATGGGAATAGAGGGATATGGTCCCCGAAGGGAGTTATAGTTAAGTTAGGCAAGCATGGTCAATGCAAGCTTGGAGGGCCGAATGGCCTGTTCTTGTGCTGTATTTTTCCTTTTTTTTTGTTTTGTTCTGTTAGCAGTCAGTATTGGTTCAGTTGATAGCACTCTTGCTTTTGAGTCAATCACAAGGTTTGAAGTTCAAATTCCTCTTCAAGACTTGAGCACAAGGATGATGATAATACTGAAGGAATGTTGAATTTTTGGAAGAACTATCTTTCTAGGGGAGATGTTAAACTGAGGGAACATAAAAGATCATATAATAATATTTCAAACTAAGAAGTCTCACGACACCAGGTTAAAGTCCAACAGGTTTAATTGGTAGCACAAGCCATAAGCTTTTGGAGCACTGCTTTATCATCAGGTGAGTAGGAGTTCTGTTCAATCTCCACATCATTTCAAAGTACAGAGAAGCGTCCCCTATGTCCTGACAATATTTATCCCTCAGTCAACATCACAAAAACAGGTTGTCTGATCATTTCCACAGCGCTGTTTGAGGAGTTTGCAGTGCACAAATTAAATTGCTGCCGCATGTTTTAAAATTACAACTACAATTCAAAAATGCTTCATTAGCTGTAAAGTGATTTGAGACATCTAATGGTCATAAAAAACACAATACAAGTGAAACAATTTCTTTCGTGACTTGACATCCACGTATGCAATTTTTATCTTGGGTCTCCGACCTTCACAGCAGCACACTTATGCTTTGGCCTATTGCCGTTTCCCTATCAAGATACAGTAACGCAGCACAGTTCATGACTTTAACCTACGGTCTCCTATTCAGTAACATTCTTAATCGCAAATAATTTAAATTCAGCATTACGGGGAAGTTACTTAGTTACATCAGCTATAAGTGAGTCAACTGATACCACAAATATTTTCTTGTAGACATTCCACTAAGAAAGCAAGATTGCCAAGAACTGGTTGAATACATATAGTCATGATGTAAAGATGCCGGCGTTGGATTGGAGTGGTAAGAACTCAGTAAGAATTTAGCAACACCAATTATTACATATAGACCAGCTTCAACAGGTGTGATCGCCTCGAACAAAAGTCGCATATTCCAAAGAAGACGGCTCTACCTAACATTTTGATAGGAGAAATGCGAGTATGCGAACTCAGCTTGAGCCGAGTCTGTTCTATGTACTTGACTAGTTGCTGAGTATCTACGGGCAGGACATGTGTACACTTGTGTACCGGCTCCTGAGACTGCGCACCGCTGCAAAACGCCGTACGTTGCACACAGACCCCGGGGCACACACACACACTATCTGCGGATACTCAAACTGCCCACTCCCCCGCCCGACTTAGGTGTCAGCTGCTGCCCGGCTCCCTCCCGGCCGGCCGCACTCACCGTGAACGGTTCATCGCCGATGTTGCCCACCGAGAAACAGCTGTCTCCGGGGTTGACAGCACCGGTCAGGACCTGGTGAAGATTCATCCTCCCGCTAGCGTTCCCTTACTGCCCCCAGCCAACGAAGCAAAAGATTCACCCTCCCGGCCGGCTCCCAAGCCCCCGGTTCATCTCAGGGCAGTGACGATGACACCTGTCCGAGAGGAGGTGGCCACACACCGGGCCGCTCGGAGCCCGCTCACTGCCTCTTGACGTGTCTGATGGCCGCTGTCCTCCAGGCAGCTCCTCACTAACGCCTCTCGCAACGTCCAGCCGCCATCTTGGTGACACGATACTAACTCTCGCGAGAGCGCGGACGAGGGCAGCACGTGACCCCGTCCTGTTACCATGGAAACAGAAGGGCCTGAGGGTGGGAGCGCTGGTATTGTCCGTGGACCAAGAGGGAAGCTAGGTTAGCTCATTTAAACCTGCTGCCTCAAGCTGACGTCCAAGGTCTCCCCTGCAATCTCTAGGTTGCAAAGACATAGGTCACTTTGAAACCACCTGAACTTGCTCAACCTGCTTTTAATCTCTTGTTAGAAAGAGCAGTGTTTCCAGCCACTTGCGTTTTAATTAGTATCTCTCACAATCCCAAAGCTCGATGAATGACATTGTCTCTGCGGTGCAAAAGTGTCCTGAATGCATGGGCAGTACAGCTTGTGTTGTGGAGAGATGCGTTTAAAGAGGACAGGAAGGTGGTAAATTCAGAAAAGAGAGGGAAAATGGGGCTGAGGTGATGATTGAAATGACCAAGGATGAGGAGTCACACAGTGAATAGATTGAGGCAGATGGATAGGACTTGAGCGGCACTGCATAATGATACAAGATGTAAGTGAAACAAAATGATGCTTTTAGAGGTAGAGAAGCATTAAGTAACTAGGGTAACAGATGAAGGTGTGATTTTGTGACAAGTACTATAACAGCCATTTGAACATGGCAGATAGTAGAGTAATAGCAGGAAAGAAGACATGGTAACCATCAAAGTGTTTCTTCTGTGATCCAAGTTAGAATAAAACCAGTATAATGCATCTGATTAGCAATAATACAATGGATATAAAAGATCTTGTTTGCAAGTCAACAATCATTCTAAAGGATTATGCTGAAAAGAGCAAAAATAATTGGCCCCCACTGGTAGAATCCGATAGTAGACATGATGAGCATTGTGAAAAAAAATTGATAAGGCTGACTATCAATAGTTTTACGGCAGGAGGTAGGCACCTGGAAAGTGAGACATGGGGAGAACATGCAGATTCTGCTCAGACAGTGACCCAAGCTGGGAATTGAACCAGGGTCTCTGGTGCTGTGACGCAGTAGTACTAACCACTGTGTCACTTTGGTATCATGGAAAAGATGCTGAAATTTAAGAGGACAAATACATTATACAGTTAAAAGCAAATGACTGTGAGTGCTGAAATCTGAAACAAAAACAGAAAATGCTGAAAATCTGAATAGGTCTGACAACACCTGTGGAGCGAGAATAGAGCTAATCTTTTGCCAATTTGACAGCATTGTGGAGAAGGAATTGGAATTTAGCAACATTGGTGGAAGGTTCTTTTTAATTCTTTCATAGGATGTGGGTATCTCTGACTAAGCCAGCATTTATTTGCCCTTGAAAAGTTGGTGGTAAACCATCATCTTGAACTGGTGCAGTCCATGTGAAAAAGGTGCACCCATGGTACTGTTAGGAAGGGAGTTGCTGCTAACTGACCTTTCGACATCTAATAAAAAGAGCTTTCCATAAAATGTTTCCAGAGATTTATACTGTACGGATACCTGTTTGATCAATTGTCAGCTCTCTATTCAGAATTATTTAACATTTTGTGAGTTTCAAATATTGTGAAAGTTATTATACCAAGACTTTTAATTTGGGGCAATTGAACTTTACGTTTTGGAGCAGTATAATTGTTCAATGTTATTTTATTAATGGCTATTGCTTTATGGTTTTCTGAATTTCATGACTGGTGATTGAATGTTCCTCAAATGTTTAATTATCATTTGTTATTTTATTTCTGTGAAATTTAGAGCTAACCAGACACAACTGTAACATAAACATTTGCATAGATGATTACATGATGTCTGAAATTAAATGCTAGACTTTGATGGATTGCAAGTATAGATGATGAACAATATTTTCAGATAGATGAATACACAAGTCTAGGGGCTAGCTCAGTTGGCTAGATGGCTAGCATGTGGTTTACAATAATGGCAACAGTGCAGATTTAATTCCTGTTCCTGCTGAGGTAGATGGTGAATTGAAATGGCAAATGACAGGAAGTTCAGGATCATGCTTGCAACTGAGCAAAGGTGTTCCAAAAAACCAGCATGTCTGGGTTTAGTTTTCGCAAGGCCCCAAATATTTCTTCCAAGTGAAGCAGTGAATCACTTACTCTTCTTTCAAATTAGTCTACCACATTCACTGCTCTCAATGCCATCTCCTGTACATTGGAGAGACTAAACTTAGACTAGGTGATTGCTTTGTGGAACACTTTCTCTCAGTCTGCAAGCATGACCTCAAGCTTCTTTTTGCTTGCCAGTTCAATTCACCATCTTGTCCTCATGCTCACCTCTCTGACCTTGGCCTGCTACGGGGTTCCAGTGAAGCCCTTGCAAACTGGAGAAGTAACACTTCACCTTCCATTAGATGTCTTACAGCCTTGTAGTTTAAAATTGAGTTCAACAACTTCAGGACATGAACTTGCTCCTTCAGTTTGATTTTTCTCCCAAACTGCTTCCCCCACAAGGCCAACTGTAACTTGTTTTTATGTTTTGCTTTTAGAGATCACTAATCCTCAGTCTGCTATTAACACATTCTGCTATCTGATCTTTCATTAACTATTAATCAGGTCTTAGTCTTTAACACTGTCATTACTACTCCCAGTGTCTTGTGCCCATGAGGTTTTTGTCAAATCTCTCAAATTTCCACCTATCCCTGACCTTCTATTTTGTTCCACTTGATCCATTCTTTCTCTTCAACAGTATAAAATCCATTACATATCTACTTCTTCACAGCTCTGAAGAAGAGTTGTACGGACTTGAAATGTTAACTCTGTTTCTCTCTCCACACATGTTGCTGAGTTTTCTTGCCTTTTCTATTTTTATTTCCTATTTCCAGCATTCTCAGTATTTCACTTTTATTATACTACTATGCATTTCCTGGCTTTGCTCTAGGCAGTTCAGTAGATGTGTTTTATAAGGGTGGGAACAGTTGCTTTATATAAAAATGTAGGAGGACATCCTTCTAAGAATTAAAAAAAAATTGTTTTGCATTCTTGAAGTGAATAATGTGACTTGAAATGAAAATTAGAAGTAAAAAAAGGAGGAGGATGAGGGTGGAATGTAGATTAGTGGTGGTAGAAGAACTCATAGAAGCTGGATTGCTTAGGAAAAGAGCAAGTCTGTGTGCTTTTAAAAAAAGGAACAGACTGGGAGTGAAACTTGAAAAGTAGCATCAAGGGTATGAATTAAGGAAGATATCAAGAGCAGCAACTTGGGAGTGGGACTTGAAAGAGAGTAAGACAACAGGATTAGGACTTAAAAACTTGGCAGCATTGGGGTTTTTTTCTTGCTTCGTACCTGGGTTTAAAGTTGATTAATTAGTAGAGATTGACTATCATATATAAATAACTTGGAAGAAAATGTAACTGGATTGATAAGTAAATTTGCGGACAACAGAGAGGGGTTGGTGGATTTGTGGATAGTGATGAGGACCATCAGAAGATACAGCAGGATATAGATCAGTTGGAGACATGGGCGGAGAGAGGGCAGATGGAGTTTAATCCGGACAAATGTGAGGTAATGCATTTTGGAAGGTCTAATCCAGGTAGGAAATATACTGTAAATGTCAGAACCTTTAAGAATATTGATAGGCAAAGGAATTAGGGTGTACAGGTACACAGGTCACTGAAAGCGCAATGAAGGTGGAGAAGGTAGTCAGGAAGGCATACAGTTTGTTGCTTCATCGGCCAGGACATTGAGTTTAAAAATTGGCAAGTCATATTGCAGCTTTGTAGAACCTTAGGCCACACTTGGAATATAGTGTTCAATTCTGCTTGCCACACTGTGAGAAGGATGTGGAGGCTTTAGAGAGGGTACAGAAAAGATTTACCAGGATGTTGCCTAGTATGGAGGGCATTAGTTTTATAGAGAGTGTGGAGATACTTGCTTTGTTCTCACTGGAACAATGGAGGTTGAGGGGCGATAGACATCACAAGATTATGAGAGGCATGAACAGATTGGATAGTCAGAAGCTTTTTCCTAAGGTGGAAGAGTCAATTACTCAGATGCTTAGGTTTAACCTGCGAGGGGAAAGGCTTAAAGGAGATGTATGAGGCAGATTTTTTACACAGAGAGTAGTGGATACCTAGAATGTGTTGCTGGGGAAGGTAGTGGAAGCAGATATGGTAGTGACTTTTAAGAGACTGTCTTGACATATAATGAATAGGATGGGAATAAAGGGATATGGTCCGTGGAAGTGTAGGGGGTTTTAGTTAAGTCTGGCAACATGGTCAGAGCAGTCTTGGAGGGTCAAAGGGCCTATTCCTATGCTGTAATTTTCTTTATTCTTTGATCAATTAGCAACTTTATCATTGATAAGAGTGTTTGGGGTGAGTTTGACAAAAGAGTGGGAACAGAACTTTGGGGCAAAAAAAGATGATAGGTGAGAGTTTCAAAAAGCAAAAAAAAATTCAAATTAGGATTGTGAGTGGCTTCAGAAAATCTTTCAGGTAGTGGTGTTCCCCATGGTTCTGCTACCCTTGTCCTTCTGTATGGAAGTGGCTATGCATTTGGAAGGTGCTGTCTAAGGATCCTTTGTGAGTTCTTGCAGTGCATCTTGCAGATGGCACTCACTGCTAGGACTTTGCATTAATGGTAGAAGGAGTGACATTTTGCGAATGGAGTGCCAATCAAGCAGAGTGCTTTGTCCTGGATGGTGTGAAGCTTAACTATTGTTGGCATTGCATCATCCAGGCAAATGAAGAATTAGAAAAATATTGACTCAAGAGGGTGTGCCAGATGGAGGGAGGTGAGGAAGCAAGAAAGTAGCAGGGAACTGAGAATGGTATTTGAAAAACTTTACCCAAGGAATGGTATTGCTGTAGTGCTTTGGAACAACAAGGAAGAGAGGAGACAACTCAGAGGAAGTGCACCTGATGGAAGGTGTTGATGAAGTTGGGTATATGATTCACAGTTGGGCTTGGAAAGTTTGGGAAGACAATTATTTCAAGTTAATCATATGATCCATTGAGATTGGGATAAATAGTAGAAAGAACTGTGGCTAGATTTTGATTCATTCTTTCCTTTTTAAACATACTTCCATCATTTGTCCCGTGATCATCCCGTCCATTCTTCCCTTATTCCTAGTTCTTAACTCCTGAAACCAACTCCTTTTCATTCTTCACCTCATAGCTCTTATCAATCCATGTCTTCTAAACATTTCCATGGGTTTTATGTGTTGATAGCAAGGACAGAATTTGTTCCCATCTCTAATTGCCATTCAAGTAGTGATGAGTTACTTGCATGAACTGCTGCAATCCATGTGACCTAGGTATACTCACAATGCTATTAGGAAGGGAATTCTAGGATTTTGGCCCAGTAATAATGAAGCAATATAGTTCTCAATCAGGATAGTGTGTGACTTGGGGGAGATCTTGTATGTGGTGGTGTTTACATGCATCTGCTGCCCTTGTCCTTCTAGTTGATGGAAGTCATTTGCTTGGAATGTGCTGTTACGCATCATGTATCTGGTACACACTGCTGCCACTGTGTGCAGATGGTGTTGGGAGTGAATGTTCAAGCTGATGAATGAATTGCCAATTAAATGAGTTGCTTAATCCTGATGGCATTAAGCTTCTTGAGTGTCGTTGAAGCGGCACTCATCCAAACAATTGGAGAATACTCCATGACACTCCTGATTTGTACCTTGTAGATGGTGGGCAAGTTCTGGGGAATCTGGAGGTGAATTATCAGCTGCAAAATTCCCAATCTCTGAGCTGCCATGTTAGCCATAGTATCTACGACCAATTTAGTTCAATTTCTGATAAACGGTAACTCATTAGATATTGATATGCCATTAAATTTAATGGGAGGTAGATAAATTCTCCCTGATTGGACAGCATCATTGCTTGTATGGGTGTTACTTACCACATATCAATCCAAACATAAAAATTGTCCAGATAGCTACATATTAGCACAGACTGTTTCAGTATCTGACGAGTCATGAATGGTATTGATCAAAGATCATTAGTAGACATTCCTACTTCTGACTTTATGATGGAGGAAAATTCATTGGTAAAGCAGCAAGGACAAGCCGTGAAGAATTCCTACAGTGATAGATGGCACTGAAGTGATTGGCTCCAACAAACATAAACATTTTCAGTTGTGCTAAGTTCAATTCCAATCAGTGGGGAGTTTTCCCCATTATTCTTATTGACTTAAATTTTGTGAGGGCCCTTGATGCTACACCAAGTCAAATGCTGTTTTGAAGGCATTGAACTAAAACTAAAGTTTAAAATTTATTTATTGTCATTTATTTATTTGGTTTGCATTAACACTGCAATGACGTTATTGTGAAAATCCTCCAAGTTGTCACACTCCAATGCAAGTTTGAGTACTGAAGGAGAATTTAACATGGCTAATGCAGCTAATAGCATGTCTTTCAGGTTTAAGAGATGAGAAACATCAAACCAATGACAGGGCTTAAAAGCAATCAAGCTGTACATGAAACTATAACCAGCAGCTTTGAGCATTTCCAATGAATTTGTATGAAGAAATGTTCACTACTTGTCCCCATCCCACCATCTACAAAGCAGTAGGTTTATAAAATTGTAAATTTGTTTGCAAACTCAAAGATCAGAAAATACCTTTGTTCAAATGCTTAAAGAATAATAGTTTATTTGATACTATCAAATTTTAAGTGTTTTAAAATAACATGCCAGTTTTCAGGTTAGAGCTGAGAAATCATCAAGAAGACAAGATGATCAGTCTGATGACTGGGTGGGGGACTGCAATTTTATGGATATTTTAAAAACTATTTTTTAACTAGGGTAGCATGATAGTTAGCATTGTTGCCTCACAGCACCAGGGACCCAGATTCAATTCTGGCCTTGCATGACTGTCTTTGTGGAGTTTGCACATTCTCCCTATGCTTGCATGGGTTTCCTCCAGGTGCTCCGGTTTCCTCCCACAGTCCAAAGATGTGCAGATTAGGTGCATTGGCTGTGGTAAATTCTCTCTTAATGCCCTAAGAACTGTAGGTTAGACAGATTAACAGTGGGTTACAGGAATAAGGCCTGGGACATATGCTCTGTTAATCAAGTTGGTGCAGATTCGTTGAGCCAAATGGCTACCTTAAGCGTTGTAGAAATTCAAAGATTTGTGGGTATTGCTGGCCAGGCCAGCACTTATTGTCCATCTCCAATTGCCCTTGAGGAGAGAGAGATTTGGTGCCTTCTTGAACTGCTGCAGTCCATGTGGTGTAGGTCATCCACAGTACTGTGAAGGAGTTCCAGGGTTTTGAATAAGCAACAGTGAAGAAATGGGGGTAATATATTTCAAATTAGGATTGTGAGAGGCTTCAGGAAAATTTTTAGGTGGTGATGTTCCCCATGGTTCTGTTACCCTTGTCCTTCTATATGGAAGTAGTTATGCATTTGGAAGGTGCTGTCTAAGGATCCTTTGTGAGTCCTTGCAATGCGTCTTGTAGATGGCACGCACTGCTAGCATTTTGCATGGAAAGAGTGAAATTTTGTGAATGGGGTGCCAATCAAGCAGGCTGTTTTGCCCTGGATGGTGTGAAGCTTAACTATTGTTGGCATTGCATTCATCCAGGCAAATGGAGAATATTGCATCACACTGCTAATCTGTGCCTTGTAGATGGTGCACAGGCTTTAGTGTTCAGGAGGTGAGTTACTCGCCACAGGATTTCTAGCCTCTGATCAGGATTTGTAGTCACAGTATTTGTATGGCTAATCCAGTTCTGTTTCTGTTAAATGATAAGCCCCCAGGATGTTAATGTTTGGAGATTCAACAATGGTAATGTTATTGAATGTCAAGGCCCAATAGTTAGATTCTCTCTTCTTGGAATCAGTCATTGCCTGACATTTGTTTGGCATGAATGTTACTTACCAATTGTGAGCCCAAGCCTGGATAAGGTCTAGATCTTACTTCATTTGGACATCAACTGCTTCAGTGTTTTGTTCAGAACTAGATAAAGTTTTAAGCAAATTATACCTGTATTTGTGTGTGTTGGGAACAAAATATAGCTTTAAGTTTAATTTATATTGTTTTATTTATGTATTAAGAAAGGTGAATCTGATTCCATTTTGGAGTTTTTTTTTGATGGGGCCGGGAAGTTTCCAGGCTCTGTTTGTGTACATGCATTTTTTAATTAGGTTTGACTTTTGAAGAGTTTGGTTGCCAAGGAATTAGTAGTTTAAGGAATTTAAAAGAAATGCAAAAAGTAGAAAACTCTCCTGTTGTCCAGCAACCAAGGATCAGAGAAAAGATCCATATAGATACAGCAAAAGACAAGTTTTAGTTTCAGTTAGTATGGCAATACTGTGGAGTGAAGTCAGAATTCTCTAAGACTCTCCAGTTGAAAATGATGTCCGACTGCTGAAGAAATAAGTTTAACAAACTCATTTGTAATGTTCTGAAGTTAAAGTCTAATAAATTTGGAGTTAGTTTTTGGATCTTAAGGGAGATATCAATTGTGGAAAGACTTCCAGTGATTGTTCGGAAGTCGATTGATGAAGAAACCTCTTTGCAACTAATCCAGCTCAATTCTTGGTGTGTAAGTAGTTAGTGTTAATTGGAGTGTGGAGTTTGTAAAGATATTGCTGGGATAAAAGAGATAGTGTGAGTTTGAATGACTCTTTTCTTGGTATCTGTGTTGAAATATTTCCAACATTATTGATGCCGATGAAATGTTTTTGTTAAATAAATGTTTTATCTTTTTAAAAAAATCAATAGCAGACTCATGTGAGTCTGTTCAGTAAATATCCTCAAGGTTTTGAAATGAGGTTAAAAAATATTATGATCTAGACTTGATTACTGGATTTGTCTGGTAACAACATCAGCTGGGATCATAACAATCTGAGGAATCACTAATGGTGTTGATCCTTGTGCAATTGTCAGTGCACATCCCCATTTCTGACCTTTTGATGATAAGAAGATCATTAATGAAACTGCTAAAGATGATTAGGCCTAGGACCCTACCCTGAGGAACTCCTGCAGTAGTGTCCTGGAATGAGATGGTTGACACGCAACAACCACAGCAATCTTCCTTTGTGCTAAGTATGACTGAGGAAGATGATGGAGTTAAGTTGGGGGTTGGTTATAGTATCAGTGAATTATGATGTCTGGAGAATGACTTAAGCTGAATGGCAACAAGAATAAGTGATGTTAGTGGCCTGAAGTTTAATGTTGTGTGATCAAAATAGGATAGGGGCTGTGTTAAGGATGTGGAATTTGCGTAATAGCATGAACCAGTTAGATGCCCTGAGTGGATTTAGCACCAATTCTATAACTAGTATTTGTATTGTAATCCAGTAAACTGTAGGCTCTCAACCAAACAACTTCTTGTAGAATCCTACATAGTGAAGAGGTCCTGTGCAAATATAATGGCAGCTGACAATTTGCCTAAATCTAAAATTAATCAAATAAATATAGGTGCAAATTATCAAAATTGTGACATACATTATGCACAATTTCTACTAATACTGTCAGGATATTTGTGGGCAACATAGTGGCACAGTAGTTACCACTGCTGCCTCGCTGCCAGGGACTCTGATTCAATTCCAGTCTTGGGTAACTGGAGTTTGCATGTTCTCCTTGTGTCTGCGAGGTCTCTGGTTTCCTCCCATTGTCCAAAGATGTACAGGTTAAGTGGATTGGCTGTGCTACAATTGACCCTTAGTGTCTGATGACTTTGCAGGATAAATAATAGGGATTGGGCTTTGATGGGATTGTTGTTGGTGCAGGCTTGATGGGCTAAATGGCTTCCTTCTGCCCTATAAGCATTCTATGATTTACATATAATTTGCATTCTAATTTATTGCCTCAAGTCTGAACAATGACGAATGCTTAAAGCAACATGAAAGAGGTTATGAAGGAATGGGGAGAGGCAGCTCAAAATATAAGTTGCATTGCAGTTGGCCAAGTCATTTGATCCTGTCTAACCAATCACAAGAATGTTTTTGTTAACAGTACTCCCACATTGCCATCTAGTTTTACCTCATATTTCATAGATCTTTGGATATGCAAATAGGCTTATCTTTTGAAAGCAAAATGAGAGCCTCGAGTCAAATTGCTTCTATAGATTTAAATATGCTTAGAGCAAAGAGTGTGACAAAAAAGCTTGATTATAATCTGTATTTGAATTTGCAAGTGAGAAGCAATTTCATAATCTGATGGCAGCTGACGTTTTGCCTAAATCCAAAATTAGTTGAATGAATAAAAGTGGAAAGTATCAAAGTTAGAACACTTAAAGAGATCATATTTTAAGCGCATTTTCTATATTGTCAGGATATTTGCATTGTCAACTAATTTGATCCTTTTTACATGGGAAAATATTTGATTCAAAGGTATAACTTCAATAACTCATTGTTAGTATGGAGAATGTTTTGGGGTGCTTCTTAGCTTATTGCAAGAAAATGGGCACCAAACCCAAAAGAAACCAACAGGAGATGTGACTGAAGACTTGGTCAATGAGTTGATTTGTTTTAAAGAAGGAGAATAGGATTCAGGAATTTAGAGAGGGATATATATTCAGAAATTGGGAGCCAGATGGATGTCAGCTCTGGCACAGTTCGCGAGACAAAGGGAGGGGAAAATATGCAAAATGTCAGTCAGAGGAATGCGGTATTTGAGTTGGATAGTGTGAAGGGAAATTGGAGGTTGTAAATGTGGGATGATTGAGATCTAAAGTAATGAATAAAGATTTGGAATTTAGTGTACTAGGAGAGTGAAAGCCAGCATACATTATGAAGATTGTGCAAATGAATGGATACACGGAATTTAAACATACATCAGCTACAATCTAAAATTAGCTTCAGGGAGTTGGATGACCTGCTCCTGTTTCTATACTCCTTCAAGCGAACAGGACACAATGCACAAGTTGGATATAATTAAAGAAAAAAAAACTAAAACAAACATGGAAAATGATGGAAATACACAAGTTTATTAGCACTTGGAAACAGAATGAAAGAAGCTTACACCCAAACATCATCCATGTTTTTCTCTTTATGAATGCTGACAAAGAACTGTGTATTTCAAACTTCATTTGCTCTTAAGCTCTATGATATACATCACGTCCTGCTCAAATATCATTAGGAATCTAGAAACAGGAACAGGTCATTCAGCTCCTTGAACCTTATTCCATCATTTAGATAGATCATAACTGATTTGTATCTCAATTCTATATACCATTCACTTTCAACATCTACACTAATTGACACAAGGCTTTTGCATTATATGCCCTTGACGTTGGTGTCCAGGTCTTAATTTCAAATCTGAATACAACATATACAATATTGTGATTTAATTGTATTGGTGTAGATTCCGCCGCACTGTAGAGTTTCCTCGCTCCCTTCCCCGGCCCCCCCCTCCCCTTCCTCTGTCTCCCCTCCCATTCCCTCCTGCCTCCTCCGCGTCCTCTCCCGAGCCTCCTCCTCCTTCCCCCCTCCCCTCACCATACCTCCCCACTCCCCCATTCCCATTCCCCATGCCCCTCCCCGCACAAGCCACTCTCGGAGCACTGGCTACTCCTTTGGGATACTCTCTGTGTAAACAGTGCTTGTGCTCCCTCTGCTGGTAAGGGGAGACCCTGCTCCTGGTGCTCCCCCTGCCGGTGCTCGGGTGTATCGCTCTGACGGTCCGGGGAGACGCTCCCTTTCTGCCGCGCTCGTCTGCAACATGGAGCCCGAAAGGGCGGGGGCGGGGATGGCTGTCAACTTAGACGGCGGGGGGCCTGGTGTCGTGGGTGCGGAGGAAGAGCAGAACGTGTTGCAGGAGTTGTCCGAGTTGCCGGTGGAGGTGGCGGCGGGCAAGAGGCCGACGTGTTCGCGATGCAGGTACTGGGAGCCGGGGCCGGGCCTGGGGATTGGCCTCGCTGAGCCAGAACTCAGTGTCCCACAATGGGATAACTCTCAGTCAGGCTGCCGCTTCTGCACTGAAACTTTTCTCCCTCTAAAATCCCCAGCGTTTCCATTTAAAGTTTTAAACCATCGCTGGCTGTCTGATTCTGAGGGGATTTTCTGAATTTGATTGACGGGAACACCAGCCTCTGGACCCTATCCCTAAATCAGTAGTCACCATGGAAACTGGGAGACGCTGGTGGGCTTGGTGGGGGATGGGGGGAGTTCTGTTGCAATCCTGACATTTGCAAAGATACAACAGTCGGGGCTCTCTACTCGTAATGTAAATCATAAAAGTGTTACAGTCCATGTGGCTCTCTGTAAGAGTTACTCTGATCGATCCACTCCACTCCCTTTTCCCTTTAATTATTTTTGTTCAGATAATTATTCACTGATTTCTGAATCGAATCTGCCTCCACCACACTGAGGAATTGCATTCCGGATCTGAATTGTATTCCGGATCCTAATTACATGTGCATAAAAAAAGTTTTTCATTATTTTGCCTTCATTCATATCAGTGGCCTGTGGTCCTTGACTCTTCTATTGATGGAAACAGTTCTTTCTGTCTAGCATTTCCAGTCCCTCATGATTTTGAACACCTCTATTAAATCTCCTCTCAACCTTCTCTAAGGAGAATAGGCCCAGCTTTGCCATTTTATCCACATAACTGTAGCCTCTTATCTCTAGACCCATTCTTGTGAATCATTTTTGCATTCTCTCCAGTGCCTGGACTGAATTGCACTCTCCAGTTGAGGTTAAACCAGTTTTTTTTTTATAAACGTTCAGCATGACTTATTTGCTTTTGTGTAGTTTGTCTATATTTATAAAGCCCAGGATCCCATATGCCTTGTTAACCACTTACACAACCTACCCTGTCATCTTCAAGAATTTGTGGACATTTAATTTCAGGTCCCTTTGGTCTTGCACCCTTTTTAGAATTGTACCCTTTATATTATGTTTCCTGTTGATACAGTATGCAGGTATGTGTGAATAGCTGTGCTGAAAGATACACACATTATTTAAAGTGAAGACTGTAAATCTGCAACGAAAACATTTACTGAGATGCAAAGAAAATCATTTAATGGAAGCTTGAGATGGGTTAAGAAAAGTTGCCCAAATCATCCATGTGAGAGAGCATTGTAATTTATACATTGTTATTTTAAAATTGCTTTCACAGGCATTGTTTCAGAAAATGTACAACGTATAACTGTGGTTTTTTGCTTCTGAGGAAGATATGTGTATAACTCATTTTGTACTTTTAATATCAAAATATTGCACATTTACTTATAAGATCAGTGAAAGGTAATTTTCAATTCTTACAAAAAGTTTCTCATTAATGGAAATTAACATTTTGGAATGTGATCATTGAAGAATGATAGAATCCATATCATGCAGAAGAAGGCCATTTGGCTCATCAAGTCTGCACCGATCACATTCCCACGCAGGCCTTATTCCTGTAATTTCACATATTTACCTTGCTAATCCCCTGACACCAGGGTTAATTTAGCATGGCCAGTCAACCTAACCTGCACATTTTTGGACTGTGGGAGGAAACTGGAGCACTCAGAGAAAACCCATACAGATATGGGAGAATGTGCAAACTCCACACGCAATGACTCAAGGTCAGCCTAGAACCCGAGTCCCTGGCGCTGTGAGGCAGCAGTGCTAGCCACCATACCGTATAAAAGTGTGTATGCATAATGCCTGAAAAATGATGGATACATATTAAAATATATATGTCATAATCTCTTATGATGGCCTGGGGTCTGAATTAAGGTTGTGATTTTGGCATGGTTTTATCTGAGAAAGGATCAATGCAGCAGAGAGGATGGCACTAGAGAAAACAACACAGTGAAATTAAGAAGAGACAGGATAAAAGTGACAGAGACCAAAGCATGGGGTACATAAGGATGTGGTTCAGAATTCTAACAGCAAAACCTTTGGATGAAAAGAAAAGTGATGCATATTCTATTGAATGACAAGACATGACGGTGTTCTGAAATATATTTCCTCTTGATCTGCTTCTTAATCAAAATATTCTGGCTCTGTCAAATACAATTTTTTTGTTGTGGAGTCAAAACTTGGATATATCGTAATGCACCAGGAGTTTCTTCATAATTGTCAAAGAAGTGGCTGTTCATTACTTCTGTTTGTAAATATGACCTTAATTGTCAGTTATGGTATTGGACAAAGAAGAAATGTGTTTATTGGGAGATGTTTGCTCATTGCTGCTGCATAATTTATAGGTTTCATATCTTCCTGATAGTTGTTCCTTGGTGGAAGTTGCAACCTCAGTTGTAGTTTTAGTTTTCTATGAATATAAAACTGGAACAAGTGTAACACTGAAATTTGCCTTTGCAGCCAGACTTGACAGATACAGGGCAGTAAAGTCTGAGCTCCACAGGGCTGGATTGGAGGTACCCTTTGGAATTTCACACATTAGGTTTGCACTTGCATTGGGAATCACTGGAAAATGCAATTTTAAATGGCAAACTTCGGATGGTTCCAGCAGGATAACATCAAAGATTATACAGAAAAATCTCTGGATAATGATTGAAAATACCCAGGCCAGACTATCCATGGGACTATTTCCCATCCCGATCACCCAAGGGACACCCCTGACTAACCAGAAGTCATTGGTATAAGTGGCACAATGGTTAGCACTGCTGCCTCTCAGTGTCAGGGACCCGGAGTGATTCCTGGCTCGGGTCGCTGTCTATGTGAAGCCTGAACATAAATCCTGCATCTGTGTCGGATTCCTACAAGTGCTGTGGTTTCTGCCCATGGTCTGAAAGACGTGTTGACTAGGTGCATTGGCCGTGCTAAATTGTCCCTCTGTACCCAAACAAGCACTGGTGTTGTGGTGATTAGGGGACTTTCACAGTAACTGAAAGTCTAGAAAGTCTAGAAACTGAAACTTGCAGTGAACTTAAATAAATAAACTTCAAACTTAAACCTCTCCATCCAGCCTCTATGTCTCTTTACCAACTTAGACCCAACCCATGCCCAATAGAACATAGAACGTAAAACAATACAGCACAAACAGGCCCTTCGGGCCGCGAGTTGCACCGATCACATCTACCAATCCACAGACCTATCGATAGCTCCCTATCCTATTCTTTTCCATATACTCATCCAGAAGTCTCTTCAAAGACTCCAGTGAGTTTGCCTCAACAACCTCCGACGGCAGCTGATTCCATTCACTCACCACCCTCTGAGTGAAAAACTTACCCCTGACATCTTCTTTGTATTTGCTTCCCTGCACCCTAAATCTGTGTCCTCTTGTAGTGACCATTTCAGCTCGGGGAAATAGTCTCTGAGAGTCCACCCTATTTATTCCTCTCAACATTTTATAAACCTCTATCAGGTCGCCTCTCAACCTACGTCTCTCCAGTGAGAAGAGTCCCAGCTCCCTCAACCTATCTTCATAAGGCCTGCCTCCCAATCCAGGCAGCATCCTTGTAAATCTCCTCTGCACTCTCTCAATAGCCTTTACATCCTTCCTATAGTGAGTTGACCAGAACTGCGCACAATACTCCAAGTGGGGCTGACAAGAGTCTTATAGAGCTGCATCATTACCTCCTGACTCCTAAACTCTATTCTTTGATTAATGAAGGCAGTACACTGTACGCCTTCTTGACCACTTCCTCCACCTGCGAGGCCAATTTAAGAGTCCTATGGACCCGGACCTCGAGATAGCTAAGACTCCTACCCCTTATATTGTACTCCTTCATCCCATTATTCCTGCCAAAATGGACCACTATACATTTATCCACGTTGAAGTCCATCTGCCACTTCTCCGCCCAGTCTTGCATCCTGAGTATGTCCCGCTGCAACTTTTGGCATCCCTCCAGACCATCCACAACACCACCGACCTTTGTATCGTTGGCGAACTTACTAACCCATCCCTCCACTTCCTCATCCAGGTCATTTTTGAAAATGACAAACAGCAGGGGTCCCAGAACAGATCCCTGGGGCACTCCACTGGTTACCGACCTCCATGCAGAACAAGACCCATCCACAACCATTTTCTGCCTTCTGCCAGCAAGCCAGTTCTGGATCCACGAGACCAAAGCCCCTTGGATCCCATGCCCTCTCACCTTCTCCAGAAGCCTTGCATGGGGGACCTTATCAAACGCCTTACTAAAGTCCATGTACACTACGCCCACCGCCCTTCCTTCGTCAATGTGTTCAGTCACATTTTCGAAGAACTCAACTAGGCTCGTAAGGCATGATCTGCCCTTGACAAAACCATGCTGACTATTTCTAATCAGTCCAAACTTCTCCAAATGCTCATATATCTTATCCCTCAGAAGCCTCTCCATCAGCTTACCAACCACTGAAGTCAGACTCACTGGTCGGTAATTTCCTGGACTATCCCTGTTCCCTTTCTTAAAGATAGGAACCACATCTGCAATCCTCCAATCCTCCGGAACCTCTCCCGTTTCCATGGACGACGCAAAGATCATCGCCAGGGCTCTGCAACCACTTCCCTCACCTCCCACAATAACCTGGGGTACATCCCATCTGGTCCCGGTGACTTGTCTATCTTGATAGAATTTAACAATTTAAAACCTTTACCTTTATGCCCTCCATGTCAACTTGTCTAATATTCACCATGAGCAGACCTTGGGACTCAATACTAAGCTAAAATGAAATTCTAAGTGCTTATTCATTATTTCTCTATTAAAAAGCACCCAAATTGATAACCCATTCATTACATTTAAATTCCTTCAGCTATTTTATTCCTCAATTAAAATAAATAATTTCTCAAATAACTAATCCGCTATAAAATTATTATTTGTATCCTTGCCCACTTCAAAGACTAAAACAGAGTTTATAATTACTTGGAGCTGTCAATCAAATGTGAAATGACAGGATACTCACAAAAAATGTTGGAAATCCTTACTTAGCAGGTCAGTCAGCATCTATGGAGAGAGAACAGAGCTAAAGTTTCAAATCTGGATGGTCCTAAATTTGACACATTAACTCTGTTCTCTCTTCACAAATGATGTCAGACTCGCTGACAGTTCCAGCATTTTCTGTTTGGTTTTCAGATTCCAGCATCCCCTGTAATTGGCTTCTTTCCCACTATGATAATAGGTTATGAAATAGATCGTGCAGAATGGATCCTTAATTATAGTCTTTGGCTTCTGTCAGCAGATTGAAATAGTAAGCACTGATTTTCCTTTGAACATTCCATAATGAATATCAGTTTGAAGACAGCTGCATGTCTGTGTGTGCAACTGCCTCTGTGAATGACAGAGGTGGAACTCCCAAGATCAGAGCTCCAATGCCACTTTGGGTAAGCTGGAAACTTTCTCCATCCTCCTATAAATTCATGCTTTAATGTCCAACATTCTTTCTTGAGGAAGTTGTGCTTCAGTGCAGAGACCTTGGTTTAGACTTCACCGGGACATTGCACTCAGTTCTGGGCACTGATCCTCAGGAGGGATGCATTCACCTGGGAATGGGTATCCATCTGCAAGGGTGAATATGAAGATTTTACCAAATGTTTCATTTTTCTCAGTGAGAAATATAAAATCGAAGAACTGATTGAAGTAATTTGTATTTTTTATGTTTCATTAAGTACTCCAATAATTCTACATCATCTTCAGGACTTTGATTCAGACCTTCTCTATTGGCATTAATGAGAGTCGAGGACTTCACAAATTTCCATCTGTATTAGTTTTTTGACAATTGCATTGAACTCTCTATGAAATATATTTGAATTTATAAATTCCAGCTACTATATGCTTAGAAAATAAAAATAATGAATAATTTTACAAGAGAAATATTTCAAAACACAGAGTTACTTTTGTCACAGTGATAACATACTTGTTTACAAAACAAATAGTCCCTGGAATATAGTAACTTCAATTGTTTTTTTCAGCAGAGATATTGCAAAAAAAGTTGAAGAGTTCATGCTTCATCTTGTTTTGATGTTATACACTAAAACAAAACATAGCCTGGTTACTTCCCCTGTTCCTGACTTTTGAGGGGGGTGTGGATGGGTTTGGTCTTAGTACATCTCCATCAGTGTGCAGAAGCAAAAGAGCAAACCTTGGCAGGCTCAAGTACTGGGTAGTCTTATTGTGAATAATGAAGTGGTGTGAGAGCAAGGGACCTGATTGGTATCTTGTCAAGTCTGTTTTGGTGATAAATTTCCAGAAGCCAAAATGGTCTTGAGTTTTAGACATCTTAATGGATTGTCATTATCTCAACTGATGCTAATGCATGGATTCTTTTTAATAATTTTCCTGTAAATTTTGTTCCCAATTAAAGTTTGTTGGAGGGAGTATAATGGCTTAAAAGATTTTCAACAAAAAAAATTGATGAGATTTTACAGGTGCATTTTAACTAATTGATCTTTCGTTAAATGCTTACTGCTGATCGTTTGTTTCCAAATTTCATTTCAGGTTTACGTACTTGCTTTTCATTGGTATTTTCTCAATCTGCTTAGGTCTTCCTTTGCTACACTTTTTTATTTTGAACAACCATTAGTTTGATTATCGTTCCTTTACTGTTTAGAAGTAAATATACTGTTTTACAAATAATATCCTTAAGATGACCATCTAGTCTCTAGAGCAGATCTTCTGTGACTACAATTTGTTATGTTTATCAATCTGCATTTTTGCTCATCCCTAGTTTTCTAGCTACTCTTCTTCTGTGGCCTGAACCTGGATTTTCCATAGTAATAGGAATACTGGTGAGACAATCAAAATTCAGAAATAATAAGAAATACATTGTTTTGCAAGCTTTGGCTTCTGAACATGCACAGTTAAACTTTGAAATCGAGATTGCTATTTGGTTTCCCTTACTGCTCCACAGGCTACACTGCAACAGTACATCACTGAGATTCAGCATTAAAACATGAAGGATGTGAATTTGTGGCACTTCAGTCTAATTTAATATCTAATTAGGGATATAATTGTATTGGAAGCAATTCAGAGGAGGTTCACTAGATTATTTCTAGAGTTGAGGGGTTTGACTGATGAAGAGAAATTAGGCAGTTTGGCCTATACTTCCTGGAATTTACAAGAATGAGAGGAGATATAATTGGGGTGTACAATATGATAAGAGGGATTGACAAAGTACAAAGAACAAAACAGCATGGGAAACAGGCCCTTTGGCCCAACGAGCCCGCGCCGCCACCCCGATGTTCCCACCTCTACCCGTGATCCCTGTCCATGTTTATAGATCTATGGATTAAAAAACCAAATTTGAGACAATTTAGGGAGAATTTGTTTTGCCAATTAGCCTAAGAGCACATCTTTGGGATGTGGGAGGAAACCGGAGCGCCTGGAGAAAACCCACACAAGCACGGGGAGAATGCGCAAACTCCCACAGACACAGGCCCAAATTCATGTATCTGCACAGCACAGCGATAGTCACTGAGCTGTTGTGTTGCCCATCAAATGGTCCAGGTCAAACATACAGAGAGAGAATGTTTCCTCTTGTAGGGCAACCTAGAACAAGAGATCACAACTTAGGATAAGGGCTGGTAGGTCTAAAACAGAGATGAAGACAAATTACTTCTCTCAAAGGTGGGCGAATCTGTGGAATTTATTGCTACAGAGTCTGATGGATGCCGGGGCATTAAGTAAATTTAAAGAAGAGGTGGACATATTTTAATTAATAAGGGCTTTAAGGGCTATGGTGAACGAGTAAGAAAGTGGAGTTGAGGCCAAGATGAGATTAGTCGTGATTGTATTAAATGATGGAGAAGGCTTAAAGGGCTAAATTGCCTACTCCTTCTCCGAGTTTTAATGTTCTAACCAGTTGAAAAGACATGATGTGGCTTGTCCTGTTCATTCAGGATACCCTGTAGAGGGTGCTGTTTGGCTCTCCTGCCAACCATAACTTTCCATGCTAAAGCCCTGGTGAAGTCTCTGGGCACTTCAAAGTCTAATTAAAAATAAGTGCTGTTTGTTTGCCGCTGCTCTCAAAGTCCGAACCATACTTTTTTCACAATTGATGGGGGTGCTTGGTGTATGTAGCTCTTATTTGTAATTGAAAAAAGTAGCAAAAATGGGAATTAACCCTGAAAAATAAGTGTCTGCCCTTGATCAGCCTCAATATTCCAGTGAAGCCCAATGCACGTTGGAGGAGAGCAACTTATTTTCGGATTCAGCACATTACAGCCCTTGTTGTTAACATTGAGTTTAGCAACTTTAGACTGTAACATTTCTCCTCTATCTTGACCCCTTTTCTTATCACCCCAAAATCTTTTTGTCCCAGTGCAACAACACTTTCCTCCATCTGGCCATCTGTCATTTGTTCTAAAGTTTGTTTTCATTTGGCACTGATGTTTGTTCTCCTAATACCACATTCTGATATCTATATGCAATTAGCAACACACTACCTATACTTGTCATAATGCCATTAATATTTTCTTTAACATGTGTCTGATATGTCTTTGTTGCAATCTTGCCTAACTCCCATCAATCACTGACCTCCTACTTTGCTCCACCTGCTCCTCTCCTCCTTAAGATAGCAGAACAGGTGGTTAAAGTAGTTAAGCAGGCACATGGTATACTTACTTAAGAATACAAAGCAAGTATACTTGCTTGCATATTAGCTGAGGCATACTGTTTAGGAGCAGGGAGGTTGTGCTAGAAATATATACAACATTGGTTAGGCCATAGCCAGAGCATTGTGTGTAGTTCTGGAATCCGCATTATATGAGGGATAAAGAACAACAAAGAAAAATGCAGCACAGGAATAGACCCTTTGGAACTCCAAGCTCATGCTAAGAACCAACATGCCACCCCTTCTGATGTGGTAACACTGGAAAAGGTGCAAGAACATCTACCAGGATGTTGCCTGGGCTGAACTGTTTGAGCTATAAAAAGAGATTGGGTAGACTGGGTTATTTTCTTTAGAGCAGAGGAGACTGAGGAGGACTTGAGTGACATGTATAAAATTATGAGGGGCTTAGACAGAGTAGACAAGGGGAAACTTTTCTCTTAGTGAAGGGGTCAATGACAATGGGCATAGATTTAAGGAGCGAGGCAGGTGGGTTGGGGGAGATGTGAGGAAAACTTTTTCACCCAAAGGATGGTTGGAGTCTGGATCTCACTGCCTCAAAGAGTGGTGGAAGCAGAGACCCTCTTAACTTTTAACAAGTATTTGGATGAGCACTTATGGACCAAGTACTGAAAAATGGAATTATAATAATCTGGCGCAGATGTGATGAGCCAAAGGGCCTTTTTTCTGCTGCAGGCCTCTATGACTCCAATATAGTATATAGTCCATCGCATTCTCCCTCTCATTCAGACTCGAAACATTAACTCTGTTCTCTCCCTACACATGCTGAGTTTTTCCAGCATTTTCTGTTTCTATTCCTGAAAATACAAACTTAAGTTTCTTAATTTTCCAATGTCCTCACTTTCTAAAATTCTTCATGAGATATGACTATCATTGCTAAACAAGCATTTATTGCCAATCCCTTATTGTTCTTGGGAAGATAGTGGTGGACAATCAACTTGAACTGCTGAAGTCTAGTCTAGTTACACCAACAGTGCTGCTAGGAAGGAAGTTCCAGTTTTTGATCCAGTGACAATGAAGAAACAGCAATACAATATTTCCAAATCTTAACCTTCCTTTACTTCACACGTGATATTGCTGTCTTTTTACCATGGATATCTAATCTCTTTACAGCTGAGTTCCCTATTGTGATCATCCTGAGTTTCTGCATCCCAAATCCTTTTATGATGCTGCAATCTTCCACAACAATGTTTCTGATATGTCTTCTGTTCTCTTGAACTCAGAATTCCACTCCCACGTTCTTTTACCAACTCACAACCTTATGATGGTTGACAGGACCCTCCATCATGTTATTTTCATTTTGAATCTTTCTGCTCTCAACTTTCAGCACTTTCTCCTAAAACCATAACAGGGTTCTCCTTGTCTCACCTTCCACTTCACCAAGTAATATTCATGCTACACAAGTGCCTGCCTTGAGAATTCTTGATGCTGAAACTGAGAAAGTGTTCCATCTCCAAAAGCAAAATTAAAAATGGAAAAGAAAGGAAAGTGGTGCTCAGTGTCCCCAAAAAAACTCTAAAATTAATAAGCACAAGAAGAATTCTTCCTGCTGAATATAACTGTGGAAAACATCAGGATTGAGGTCCTTCTATTGTATTGTTCTATTGCAACCACTTGATGGTGCTATGAGGAACAGATATACAGCAAAATGTTTTCAACATTGAAACCTTTTACCACCCAGTCAGAGAGTGGCATGACAGAAACAGCACGTCTCTCAATTTTGAGATTCATTTTTTTGTCCAAGCTTTCCGATACTGGAATTTTTCTGCTGTTTAAAGGATATAGTCTAGTGGTGTGATTGAATGTGTCACTGCTATCAGAAGAGATAGGTGAGGCGTTTTTGATCCTATTGTGGCATAACAAGTTGCTGATGTAACAAAAGTGAGAGTTTTGAGAGTTTTTGAATTCATGAGAGATTTCATGTTCTTAGCAAGACCAAGCATGTATTGCCAATCCCTATAACTGGATTTTACTGCATAGGCAGCGAAGTGGCCAATGGTGCTTGGGAAACCAAGAAATACGAAAAACAAAGCTTCAGAAGCTTAATGCAGCACATCATTAACATTTGATATCTTGGATTCACATCAAATTAGTTCCAGTTTGTGTGATGGTGGCCTTTTTTTCATTTATGGCATATGGGTATTGCTGGCAAGACTAACATTTATGGCCTATAATTCATTACCTATGAGAAGTTGCTGATGAACTGTATTCTTGAACCATTGCTGTCCTTTTGGTCTTAGTACATCCACAGTTGTTTTAGGGAGGAAATATTTTTCGGTCAGATTGGTGTGTGACTTGAAGGAGAATGTGTAAATGGTGCCATTCCTATGTGTTTGCTGCCCTTATTCTGGGACGAGAAGCCATGTGTTTGGAAGATGCTGTTGAGGGAGCCTCAGCAAGTTGTTGCAGTGCATCTTGTAAATGCTGCCATTATATGCCACTGGTGGAGGGAATTCATGTTTAAAGTGGTGGATGGAAAACCAGGGAAGTGGACTGCTTTTTCCTGGATGGTGTCAAGCTTCTGGAGTATTTTTGGAGTTGCACTCTTCCAGTTAAGTGGAGAATATTCCATCACATTCTTGTCTTGTGCCTTCTTGATAATGGACAGGCTTGGGGAATGAAGTTGGGATGGATGGCTCAATTTCAGTTCCAGTGTAATAAACAAACATTTGAAAATACAAGTTGGGACAGTTGAAGGTGGGAAGGAGAGAGAAAGAAACCAAAAGAGAAAATGCTAGAAAATCCCAGCAGGTCTGGCAGTATCAGTAAGGAAATAAAAGAGTTAGTGTATCGAGTACAGATGACCCTTTGTCAGAGTAGAAGTTTTGTCATGGAAAGTAGCAAAGTCTGTGTTGTCCACTTCACTGCTCTTCCTGAGTATGCTGACTTCTGTGAGGATCCAGAGAAATGCACTGTTTTTTGAACATGAGAGAAAGAAATCAACTGGGAAAATGAAGAAAGCATGATTGAAAGGTCAGCAGTAAGAGCATAGTATTACACTGAATGCAGAAAATATTCAGTTATCTCAGAAACTCAAGAAAGATGAGAACGATGGGCTTTTAACCTATATCTTGATGTAAGTACCACTTCTAATCTCTCACTCTTCCTTAATAAGCCTACTCTTCTCTCACCAACTTATCTTACAGGTATTTGCATTCCCTTTGCTGCTCCTCACTTTATGCATCCACTAATGATACTCATTTCTCATCCTTACATAATCTAGCCTTCTCCCTCATTGTCATCCTCAACAAAGGCTCTCCACCCATTTGGTACCATTGTTGTCACTCTTAGATCTTTTCTCTTTTGATATCCTTACAAGAGAAATGAGCATAGAACTCATGGAGAGGCAGGGAATCAGAGTTGGTTCTCTGTTTGTCTCTCAATGAATAGTTGCAAGAATGCTGGCCATGCCGAGCCATCTCCCAGCTCCCAGATGGTTTGCTAAGTCCTGTGATAGTGCACCTTCAGAGAGGTTGTGCTCCTCTGAGGAGGTGGAGATAGTGGTGACCTTGACCATCTCCAACTAGATAACTGAAAGGTTGTGGGACATAAAAGACATGAATGATTACTGTCAAGGTAAGAAAACTTGACATTATTATTATGTATGTGATCATATTTCAGTCACATAGATCAGCCATAATCTTATTGAACAATAGAGTAGAATTGAAGGGCCAAATCGCCTACAGCTCCTATTTTTTATATTGATGTGAACAATTTCAAGTCTTGATGTCAAAAGCTTTGAGTTTTTAGGTGTCTAGATCACCAACTTGTCCTATCCCTCAAGGTGATACTATAGTTAAGAAAGCCCATCAATGCTTCTACTTTCTCAGAAGGAAATTTGGCATGCCCACTACGATTCTCACCAACTTTTACAGATGCATCATAGAAAGCATTCTTTCTGGTTTTATCACAGCTTGGTATGGTTCTCCTCTGCCTAAGAGTGTAAGGAACAACAACAATCCATCATGCAAATCAGCCTCCCGTCCATTGACTCTGTCTACACTTCCCACTGCCTTGGCAAAGCAGTCAGCATAATTAAGGACCCATGCACCTTGGGCATTCACTCTTCCACCTTCTTCCTTCGGGAAAAAAATACAAAAGTCTGGGGTCATATATCAACCGATTCAAGAACAGCTCCTTCCTGGCTGCTATCAGACTTTTGAATGGACTTACCTTGCATTAAATTGATCTTTCTCTATACCCTAGCAATGACGGTAACACTACATTCTGCAATCTCTCCCTTCCTTTTCTATGAATGGTATGTTTGTCTGTATAGCACGCAAGAAACAGCACTTTTCACTGTAAATACATGTGACAATAAATTAAATCAAAAATCAGAACACCCTCCAAGCCATCACTGTACTGAGTTGAAACTATATCATTGTTCCTTTACGTCAAAATCCTGTACTCCCTTCTGAATAGCATGACACCAGATAGACTGTAACGGTCTAAGAGGTGGCTCATCACCACCTTCTCAAAGGCAATTAGGGATGGGCAATAACTGCTGGTCTTGCCAGCAATGCTCAAATCTCACAAAATAATTAAAAACAGTGGGGAGACTGAATGTAGATTGGATGAGTATTTTGTGGAATGCCTCCGTTCAGTCTGCAAACGTGACCTTGAGCTTCTGGTTGGTTAGTTTTTAAATTCGCCATGTTGCTGCTCATGCTGATCTTTCTGTCCTCTGACTCCTGCAGTGCTCCAGTGAAGCCAAGAAAAGATCAAAGAATTGCGTCTCATTTTTTTAATTAGGAACTTTACAGCCTTCCTAACTGGATGTTGAGTTTAACCATTTCAGATTGTAATCTCTGCTCCAAATGACCTATTCAACTTTGAAATGAACTTCAAACTATGTATTTTGTGTCAGGTGCGGAATTTCTACCTCCACACTATTGTGTGGCTTCAATCTTAATTGTTTCCACTGAACTTGACACTAATGTCCATCATCTGCCAGGGCATAGGCACAAGAATATTTACTTTAGTAAAGTACATTCATAAATAGTCACCACAGCTTTGTCAAAGGCAGGTCGTGCCTTACAAGCCTAGTTGAGTTCTTTGAAAATGTGACTGAACACATTGACGAAGGAAGAGTGGTGGATGTGGTTTACGTGGAGGTCAGCAAGGCATTTGATAAGGTTCCCCCATGCAAAACTTCTTGAGAAGCTGAGAGGGCATGGCATCCAAGGGCTGTTGACTTGTGGATCCAGAACTGGCTTGCCTGCAGAAGGCAGAGGGTGGTTATGGATGGGTCTTTTTCTGCTTGGAGGTCAGTCACCAGTGCAGCATCCCAGAGTTCTAGGACCCTTGCTGTTTGTCATTTTCACAAATGACCTGGATGAGGAAGTGGAGGGATGGATTAGTAAGTTCACTGATGACAAAAAGGTTGTAGATAGTCTGGAGGAATGTCAGAAGTTGTAGAACACATAGATAGGATGCAAGACTGGGCAAGTGGCAGATGGACTTTAACATGGATAAATGTGTAGTGGTCCATTTTGGCAGGTCCAGTGGGATGAAGGAGTAAATATCAAGGATATGAGTCTTAGCAGCGTTGAGGAGCAGAAGGACCATGGGATTTGGGTCCATAGGACTCTTAAATCGGCCTTGCAGGTGGAGGATATGGTCAAGAAGGCGTATGATGTGCTAGCCTTCATTAATCGTTGGATTGAGTTTATGAGTCGGGAGGTAATGCTGCAACTTTATAAGACTGTTGTCAGACCCCACTTGGAGTACTGTGAGCAGTTCTGGTCACCTTACTACAAGAAGAACGTGGAAGCTATTGAGAGGATGCAGAGGAGATTTACAAGGATGTTGCCTGGATTGGGAGGCATGCCTTATGAAGATAGGTTGAGGGAGCTAGGTCTCTTCTTCCTGGAGAGACAAAGATTTAAAGGTGACCTGATAGAGGTTTATAAAATATTGAGAGGTATAGGTAGGGTGGATTCTCGGAGGCTATTTCCCAGGGCTGAAATGGTCGGTACGAGATGACATAGGTTTAAGATCCTGGGGAGCAGGTACAGAGAAGGTGTCAGGGGTAAGTTTTTCACTGAGAGGGTAGTAGTAAGCGGAATCAGCTGTCATTGGTGGTGGTAGAGGCGAACTCGCTGGGGTCTTTTAGGAGACTTCTGGATAAGTACATGGGATTTAATGGGATTGAGAGTTACAGATAGGCCTGGTGGGTATGGATATGATTGGCGCAACTTGTGGGCTGACGGACCTGTTTGTGCTCTAGTGTTCTATGTAAACTGCACATGTGAAACTTCTGACGAGCTTGATTTTTCTAATACTTTCCTAGCCAGCCTTCTGCTCAATTCATCTAAAACTCCGCTGCCTGCATTCTGTTCCTCTGAACATCTATCTACTGGCCATCCTTTTGCTTACTGACTTCCACTGGTTCACCATGTTTCAAAACATTGAATTCAAAAGCCTTCTCCTCTTCCACCACTCTTTTGCAACTAATGTGCCTCATTACTATCCAACTAAGTTCCGAACTTAGCACAGAAATGACATCATCTTGGTTAGTGTGTTCAGCACTAGTGTACTTAGTAACTTAATCCTTGAGGAACAAACACACACACAAGGACCTCCATCAAAACTGGAATTAATGGATATCAGGGGAAAAGCTCTTCACTGGTTGGAGTCACATCTGGCAAGATGGTTGTTGTTGCGGAGGGTCAGTCATCTCAGCTCCAGAACATCTTTGCAGGAGTCCCTCAGTGTAATGTCCTGGGCCCAACTACCTTTAGCTGCTTCATCAATGATCTTCCCTCTGTCATAACATCAGAAGTGGGGATATTCGCCAAAAATTGCATAATGTTCAGGACTATTCGCAACTCATTAGATACTGAAGCAGTCTGTGTTCAAATGCAACAAGATCTAGACAAGATCCAGTGCAAGCAATATTCATGCCACTCAAATGCCAAGCAATGACCATGACCAGTAAGAGAGACCCTAACCACCGCCCCTTGACATTCAATGGTGTTATCATCACTGAATCACCCACTGTCAATACTGGGATTACCGTTGACCAAAAACTCAAATAGACTTGCCACATAAACACGGTGGCTACAAGAGCGGGTCAGAGGCTAGAAATACAGCAGTGAGTAAGTTACTTCCTGACCTCCCAAAGCCTATCCACTATCTAAAAAGCACAAGTAAGGAGTGTGATGGAATACTGCCTACTTGCCTAGAGGAGTGCAGCTCCAACAGTACTCAAGAAGCTTGACACCATCCAGGACAAAGCAGCTTGCTTGATTGGCACTGTATCTATAAACATCCACTCCTCCTACCACTTGACACTCAGTAGAAGCAATGTGTACTGTCTACAAGGTGCACTGCAGCAATTCACCAAAGATTCTTAGAAAGCACCTTCCAAACCCATGACTACTTTCATCTAGAAGAACAAGGATAGCAGATACATGGGAGCACCACCACCTGCAAATTTCCCTTCAAGCCACTTACTGTCTTGGAAATATATCACTGTTTCTCGCAGTCACTGGATCAAAATCCTTGAATTCCTTCCCTAACAGTATTGTCGGTCAACCCATAGCACGTGCACTGCAGCAATTCTGGAAGGCAGCTCGCCACCTCCTTCTCAAGAGCAACTAGGGATGAGCAATAAATGCTGGCCAGCCAGCGACACTCATGTTCTATGAATGAAAACTGAAATAGTGTACAAATCTTAGAATTTTCAACATATCGTTACTTTTGCTGATAGTTTTTTTTTTGCCAATTTTGTTTTCTTTTATTGTTTCATCCCTGCTGGATAATTTTTTAACTTTTCAAGTTTTTACTGATTCAGCGAATTGGTAATAGCAGTAATCTCCTCTGAGAAATGTGACAAAAAATCACTTGTTTTGTGTTACTGACAGAAACATGCATATTTGAACAGATTCTGAAATTGTGTAACTCGTGATATTGTATACCTTTTTGGAGAAGACAGAAGAATGTGATTGGCTTGCTTTGTGATTTCCAGTAGCCAATATTGCAATAAATGATCATTATTAAGGTTTAATTTTCAACCTACTTGAATGCAACACTGGGATAGGAGATAAGGCATCTCGAAAAGAATCACTCTGAGTTTCCTTTACACTGAATTACAGTTCTACACTATAGCAATAAATTGAAATGAACCTCGTGAACTTTCGCGTCTCATGGCAGTGAGACAAGATAGCTGACCAGCTGTCTGATAATACTGGCAGGAGGCCCTATCCAATTTGAGACTGGTACTCATTGACATATGAGTGACCGACTGTGGACATAATTGGTATTCTGTTGCAGTTCTCTACTGCAACCTGCTGCAAAATCAGGCTGCCTGGAGGTTATAAAAAAAACTGGATTTTGGAGCAGCAGAGAAGTGATGGGAGGAAGGCTGGGGGAGTCTACATGCTCCTCTCGGCCCCACAAAAATAACTTTAAAACTTAACATTTTTGGGCATATTCTAGTTTCTGCCAGGTTTTGCTGAGTCGATCATCCATCTAATAGAACTTCCATCATGGATCCTGAATTGCATGGATGAATGGGACAACTGCCTAAATCATTGCCAGTATCTTGACTGTCTAATTGTGGTATCCTCTACAGGTTTTCAGTGGTATCTCAGCAAAGCAGGCAACAGGGTTTTCAGCCAATCAAGTAATATATCTAAGAGACATAAAGGGTCTAAATTAGGAAGCATAGAGCAGGAGCTCTAAATTAAATTTATGTAAGGGCAAAATAAAGATTCAGATAAATGGGATTAAGGGCAAGAGTTAAGAGATACACATAAAAAGTATGAACGAAGTTTTTTTTTAAATCTCTAACATTAATTTTATTTTCAGCAAATGGAATTCCACACTTCTCCAATTATTTCTTTTTCAGAACCAATTTTCATTTTATCACATTATTAGAAACTCACTCACTGTTAAATGCATGAGCCTTTCAACCGTTTTTACTACAGGGAGACAAGAGATGAAATTGCTGGGCCTCTGACGGAAATCTTTGTTTTTGCATTGGACACAAGTGAGGTCACAGAGGATTGGAGGATAGTGGATGTGGTACTGTTATTTAAGAAGGGTAGCAGGGATAACTCAGGTAATTATAGGCTGGTGAGCTTGATGTCTGTGATAGGGAAGCTTTTGGAGAGGATCCTTAGAGATAGGATGAATCCACATTTAGAACGGAACAATCTCATTAGTGACAGACAGCATGGTTTTGGAAGAGGGAGGTTGTGCCTTATAAATTTGGTGGAGTTTTTTGAGGAGGTGACAAAAATAGTTGACAAAGGAAGGGCTGTGGATGTCATCTGTATGGATTTCAGTAAGGCGTTTGACAAAGTCCCTCATGGCAGGTTGATGGAAAAGGTTAAGGCTCATGCGTTACCAGGAGAGATGGCTAGATGAGTTGAGAACTGGCTTGGCCACAGGAGACAGCGAGTATCAGTCGAAGGGTCTTTTTCTGGCTGGAGGTTTGTGACCAGCGGTGTTTTGTACTGTACTGGGACCTCTGCTGTTTGTGGTATATATGAATGATTTGGAAGAAAGTGTAACTGGTGTGATCAGTAAGTTTGCGGATGACACAAAGGTGGCTGGACTTGCTGATAGTAATGAACATTGTCGGGCAACACAGCAGGATATAGATAGGTTGGAAAATTGGACAGAGAAATGGCAGCTAGAATTTAATCCAGATAAATGCAAAGTGAAGCATTTTCGTAGAACTAATGTAAAGGGGGAGTTACACAATAAATGGCAGAACCATCAAGAGTATAGAAACATAGAGGGACCTAATGTGCAAGTCCACAAATCCTTGAAGGTGGTAGCACAGGTGGAGAAGGTAGTGAAGGCAGCGTATGGCATGCTTGCCTTTATAGGACAGGGTATAGAGTATAAAAACTAGAGTCTGATGTTGCAGCTGTATAGAACGTTGATTAGGCCACATTTGGAGCACTGAGTCCAGTTCTGGTTGCCATCTACCAGAAGAACATGGAGGCTTTGGAGAGAGTGCAGAGGAGGTTTACTAGGATGTTGCCTGGTATGGAGGGTCTTAACTATGAGGAGAGATTGAATAAACTGGGGTTGTTCTCCCTGGAACGACAGAGAATGAGGGGAGACCTAATAGAAGTATACAGAATTATGGAGGGTATTGATAGGGTGAACAGCGGGAAGCTTTTCCCCAGGTCGGAGGTGAAGATCACGCGGGGTCACAGGCTCGAGGTGAGAGGGCTGAGGTTTAACTCAAGTATCAGAGGAACGTTTTTTACACAGGGTGGTGGGGGCCTGGAATGCACTGCCAAGTAGTTGGAGGTGGACATGCTGGGATCGTTTAAGACTTAGCTGCATAGTCACATGAACATTAAGTTGTTAAGAAGGCATATGGAGTCTTAGCTTTTATTGGTAGGGGGATTGAATTTCAGAGCCGCAGCATCATGTTGCAACTGTACAAAACTCTAGTGCGGCCGCACTTGGAGTATTGTGTGCAGTTCTGGTCCCCACATTATAAGAAAGATGTGGAGGCATTGGAGAGGGTACAGAGGAGGTTTACCAGGATGTTGCCTGGTATGGAGGGCAGGTCCTATGAAGAGAGGTTGAAGGATTTGAGGTTGTTTTCGTTAGAAAGGAGGCGGCTAAGAGGGGATCTTATTGAAGCATATAAGATGATTAGAGGTTTAGATAGGGTGGACAGTGATAGCCTTTTTCCTAGGATGGAGAAAGCTAGCACGAGGGGACACAGCTTTAAATTAAGGGGTATGAGTTATAGGACGGATATCAGAGGTAGGTTCTTTACTCAAAGAGTGATTAGGGAGTGGAATGCCCTGCCTGCAGCTGTTGTAGATGCGCCAAGTTTGGTGGCGTTTAAGAGGTTAATTGATAAGTATATGGAAGAGAAGGGAATGGTTTAGTTTGGAGGGGCATTGCTTTTTATTTTGGTCGGCACAACATCGAAGGCCGAAGGGCCTGTTCTGTGCTGTATTGTTCTATGTTCTATGTTCTATGTAACAGATTGAGAATAGAGGGATACAAATGAATGGTCTAGTTTGACCAATGAGTGGCACAGGCTTAGAGGGCCAAAGGGCCTGTTTCCTGTGCTGTACTGTTCTTTGTTTGTTCAAAGTTAAGGGGTAAATACCTAAGCGCTCATGTTCCAGTAGTTTCAATACAGAGGCTATTGGCAAGGACAGCAACAGTCCTTCTCTGAAGGACTAGGGCTTTGCTAATATACTGATCAACTTCCAGGATGTGCATGTGTGGCTGTCAGATTTATCCTTTGCTAATAGTCTCATTGTAATGCAAAATTCAGGCCAATGTTTATTCATTAAATCTGCAGCTAAGTTTGTCCTTACCACACTTTGGCAAAATTGAAACATTGCCTATGGGATTGAAATATTAGTCAAGTGTGCTCAAGAGATTTAGTGAAGCTATGAGGTTAATTGTGCTGCATAATCTGAATTCTCTAGTCTGTTGGTTCTTATTGTTCTTTTTTTAATTAATGGTTGCATTTCAGAAGATTGTGTTTGAAAAGTGACTTATTGGTCAGGTTTAATTTACAAGATGACTTTTGTAGCCATATCTTAGCTGTTGGCCATAATGAAGCTGAATGATTTAAATCTATTTTTTTTCGGATATTCTGAGAAAACAGTAATTGCAAGCAGCTTGGTCATTGATAACACATCTGCTTACCTATGACTGCATGCAGCATTTATGACATGACAGCAATCACAGCTGGTGCAGACCAGGCAATGCCACAACGAATCTTTTTAATTAAACAAATGTCAGGTTTGTTTTGATCAATAACTTCTGCGACAATTAGCATTTGCCATTATATTCAAAGAAATACCCTGGAAGTAAATCATGAAATTGTCAAATAATCTCTGCATAAAATAGTTCAATGGTTTTCATAGCTGACTACAATAATATAACTCATATTTAGAACATAGAACATAGAACATAGAACAATACAGCACAGAACAGGCCCTTCGGCCTTCGATGTTGTGCCGACCGAAATAAAAAGCAATGCCCCTCCAAACTAAACCATTCCCTTCTCTTCCATATACTTATCAACTAATTTACTTTCTATTAGTTGTGTTTTGTAGTCATAGCCACTTCATAAGTGCTTCCTACAAAAGCAGCAAAGGTCTTATGGCTGTCAATCAACTGCTGCTATGTTAGAGAAATCACAGTGGGGCTTCTTTGTGCACTCTTCATTTTCAACTAGTGCTTCTCCCAGGGAGTTCCAGAACCTCTACCACCAGTCAGTTCCCAGTGTGGCTGTTTTAAAAGCCTGGATTATTCTGGTCCAACTAACTGGAATGAATCGCTGAAAAGCATTCACTGTTGTCTTAATTTGTACCATTGATGAGATAACATAGTAGCTGACAAGTCTATATTTGTTCATTTTATAATTATATAAAAACACTACTTACATTGATATGTAGTCAGTCCTGATTTCCAAATTATGGATAAATAAAAGCAGCAGCTTTCTAGCTTTGGTATTTGTCCAAATGTTAGGCTACAATGGTTCATTTTTATATCCTGGATCAGTAAAGGAATGAAACATTTCACATTTTACTATGTGACTGCATGGCATTACTACTACAGCAGTGTTCGGAACTGACACCAACATAGTGACACCTATCTAATTTGGAGCAGATATTTCCAAATTGCTGCAAATTAAATAGTTTGGTCTTACAGTGCTCTGTATTCAAGTGCAGCAAATTCATCTATTTCAATGAGAACAATAAATACAGTCATGTAGTGTTTATAGACATTTTAGTGAGATTTCAAAGGAGTAAAGGATGAAAGTAGGAGGTTGGGTGGTGTAATGCTGCTCTGTGTTGAGAGTACATTCAGGGTCATGACTTTGTACCTCAGTAGGAAAATAATCAAAGATTTGTGCCACAATAGCTCTATTCTTCAGTTCAAATGAAATCACTGTTTTAATAAAATCAAATACTTGTTTTTAAAATGTATTTTGTTATAGAGATTTAGTTACCATTTAATGAATATGCTTTTAAAATCTCATTCCAAACACTTACATTGCAGTATTTTTATGAACATATTGAAGATATGTTTATTATTAAACATCCGATATAGTTTATCAGAGCTAAAATTTTAAGATTGCTGTATTTTCTTTGTGACTTTTTAGGTTTAAACTTTCTCTGAAAAAATTCTGGTTGCTGTTTGATTGTCTCAGGTCGTTGGTGATTTTGCTTTGACTTCTAGGGAAAAAAAGTATTTTCCTCAGCTCCTGAGACATTGACTCATGCTGGGAAAGAGTTCTGTATATGCTGCTAGGTCTCACGTAGTTTCTCCAGTAGTTATTCATTTGTGACCCCAGGAAGCAGAGGTTGCACGGCTATTTGACCACAGAGTGAAGCATCACAACTGAGCTCTAATACCAAGGATCAGACCTTAGCACTTCCTGATCCAACTGATTCAGTAATACATCACATAGCTTATTTAACCACTGAGCCCTGTGGCAATATTTTCACACCTGATCACTTTTAGTGGGATGGTAGATCAAATTTATTTTAGACTTCAGGAAAGCAACAACAGTACACAGCCTGGATGTGACAGAAACCTTCAAAAGACACGACTGCCTGTCTCTATTATGCTCATCTATTTGGAGAGAAATTAGATGTCTGGAATTTTAACATGGAAATTAATTAAGTTGTAAATATCTGTGTGACTGAAGATTGATGCCAGCTCTTACTGGTAATTAAGTTGCACTTGATATAAAAGGTTAGTTTAATAGCAAGTAACACCTTAAACATCGTGGTCAAATTACATTAGGGGAGAAAGTGAAAAATTTACAAAAAGCCTTTACGGCTTTCTGTGTAATATTGTAGCTTCGCTTTGATATTTATCGAATGTTTTGAGGATGCCTAAATATGCTATGCTATAAGGAGTAGCGGTATAATTTGGTTATTCTTACATGGACAGTTCTGCACTCATTTTAAAGAAAATCTGTAAATAATAACATTTTGAGGCCAGATGATAAACTAACACTAAACAGCAAAGAAATAAAAAATGGTCTGATATTATAGTAATTGGTAAGATGAACTAATTCAAGCAGAAATTAAGTTACAACTGCTGCGCTAAACTGTAATGTTTCCTTACAATATGGATCTTTTCAGCCAAAAATGCACACAAGCTCATTCCTCCCGATTCTTAAAGATCAGTTCTTTGCATATGGTCAATAAACCAGCACAGTTTCACTAATATATATTTGCCAGAAAAACGGTGTTGTGTCAATCTCTTCATATTCACACAAGAGGAGCACTCCAGATTATAAATGATATTTCTAATGAAGAACTGTGAGCAGATGTTCTCGCACTTTCCACTGTGTCCTATGCAGCTTCTCATTTTTGATGCATATTCTCATCTTTTATAATTTCACTGTGTGGCAGAAAGCATGAATAAATTGGGCTTCAGGGAAGAAGCAATAAAAATCCCCACAGGGCTGTAATGGTTGAAATTATAAAGTGCTATTCTGCTAGTATGTTTTCTTTTTAATTGCAGCTGGTTATAATGTAAACTTCTATAAGAGAAAAAGCGCATTTTGAAATTATTGTTGCAGCCATAGTTTTTTACCCTGGGTTTCTTCATCACCTTCACTTGTATTGTTGGCATTCCTTTGTTACATGCAATAAGTAAAATATATTTTCCTCATATCAATTTAACACTCAAATATCATTTCTTCTATCTGCAGCACAATTTAATTACCCCCAAAAGCCCTAATGTTGACACACTCAATTTATACTGTAGAGCAACCTTTGGATTCTGATATTTGGCAGGGTAGTTTTGAAGTGTTTAATTAATGCCATGGCATCACACTATGGCAGTATTGTGAAACTTGTCCAGCAAAGATTGAATTGTCCTATGGATTCAAGGTTGCATTCATGATTCCTCACACAGTAAATTTTTGATACCTATATAGTACAGAGTTGGAGAGGAACTTCTTCACTGAAAGGGTGGTGAATCTCTGGAATTCTCTGCCCATTGAAGTGGCGGAGGCTACCTTATTGAATATATTTAAGTTATGGGTAGATAGACTTCTGATAGACAAGGGAATTAAGGGCTATGGGGAGAAAATGGGAAAGTGGAACTGATCCACTTCAGATCAGCCATGATCTTATTGAATGGCAGGGCAGGCTCGAAGGGCTAGATGGCGTACTCCTGCTCCTATTTCTTATGCTCTTATATATTGAGCATAACCAAGATGCATTCCTAGAATGGAGGAAGGAAAAGAGGGTCAAAGCTCTGTTCTAAGGGACTATGTGTTATAAGCTAAGGAGGGCCAGAAGAATGATAGATTCGAATGCACCATATAATATAGAAGTGGACCACATTGACTGGAAACTGCTGGATCTTGCATTCAGTCTCTTGCCTTTGCTCAGTTGGATGACCTGAATAGCAACCAAAATAGTTGTCCTCAATATTGTTGACTACGGAAAGGAAAAAAGATAAACCAGTGTTTTTGTTACTGATTGCTGGAAAATGCAGGATAGCATTTTGTTGTTCCACTGAGCCCTCAACAGTGAAAAAGCCTGCTCACTGTTTAGATTTTCGTGTAAACCCAAGGTACCAGATGACTGGCACCTATGAATCTGTATCCTGGCATATATTGCCAATTTCAAGAAAGTAGAAGATGTGGAGAAAAGCAGAAGGAGAATTATAGCTCTCCATGAAGAATAACTTAATTAGCATTAGTATTTGCTAAAAGTGATTGAATCAAAATAATTTACCTGAACTGGATTCTATAACAAATGTAGTTTGCCTCCATAGTGGACAAAGACAATTATTTAATAGAATCCATAGAAACATAAGATCCCGACAGTACAGAAGGAGACCATTCAGCCCATTGAGTTCACCAACTCTTCGAAAGAGTAATTTACTCAGGCCCAATCCCTGCCCTGTCCCTGTAACCTCACATATTTACCATCCATCTAACTTGCACATTTTTGGATTGTGGGAGGAAACTGAAGCACCCGGAGAAAACCCACACAGACGCAACGAGAATGTGCAAACTCCACAGTCACCCAAAGCTGGAATCAGACTTAAGTCCCTGATACTATGAGGCAGTAGTGCTAATCATGGTGCCACCTAAATTGGACTAAGCTAGTTTAGCTTGTTTAAACCTATTCCACGATATTTTGCAAGTGAATGCAATCCATCTTCATTAAATGTTGACACAGAATATGTCATTTGACTCCAGGAACTGCTTAGTCAAAAAGAATAATAGTCATGTGGATTAAATGAAGTTGAGTCTGGGAGCAGCAAAATGTGTATTATTCTTGGAAATGCAATTTACCTGATTGATTTTTATCAATCTCTGTGTGGCATGCCTAACAACTTCAGCATTGTTTACCTAAAAAAAATTGCAGATATGTCTTAGCAGCTTATAGGATGCAGCTTCTGATAGGTTTCCATTTATTTTGACGAGTTTCATGAACAAATCTAGAGAAACCGTCATTTCAGGTAAACAATTGTCATTCCTCTTTTGTTTATCACCCCTAATTACTCAAACTTATCCAGTGATTGATTGAGCCATGCAAACTAGCAGGCCACAGGTTTGTTCCGTATTTTTTGATTTCAGCATGGATGATTAGGGAAGAGTTATTATCCGGTAACAATACATCCGCCCCCCCCCCCCAACACACACACACACACACACACACACACACACACACACACACACAAAGTTTAACTGTAAAGGATTGGCACCATTTAATGTTTTCCCATGCACAGATAACACAAAAAAACCATTGTTGCTTAAAGTAAGTAAAATCATGAAAAGAATCCACTCTTCCAGTGCCATGATAAGGTGCATGGCGGCCATGCACTAGTCAGGGTTTTATGTGAGTTTGGCAGTCCGTTGTAACACTGGTAAAATTAATGTCCTCAAGAGGGCAAGTAAGAACATTTGCAAAAATTCTAACAGGAGAATAGAGGGGAGAATTAATTTTAAATTTTTCATTTAGAAGTGGAACATGGGCATCGCTGACTGGCTAGAATTTATTTCCTATTCCTAATTGCTCTCGAGAAGGTGGTGGTGAACTGTTTTCTTGATTCACTGCAGTCAGATCTTTTGGTTTTCTATTAATGCTGCATGAATAGAAAATGTGCTTGCTTTTATTTTCCACGTACAAAGTTGCTAACATTTTTGTTGGCTTCTATGCCTCTGTCTTAATAGTTGTATTTTTCAACTGTCAAAGGTAGTCAGCTTAAGGAATCTCAAGAGTAATGAATGCTTTTGCAACTGAAAACTCATTCTCTGAAACCCACTGAACTTCAAATGACAATGTGCATCGAACTAGAAAATGCATGTGATCTTAAGTTGGTTTTGTGTTCAGTCAAAATCCAAAAAGGAAACAATTGTGCATCACTCTTGATCTGTGATTTTTCACAATTTGTAATTTCTTTTTTCTTCTGAAATTTGTGCAAAATTCCTAATGTTATATTGCTATAAAGTTAAAGTTATTTATTAGTCACAAGTAAGCTTACATCAACACTGCAGTGAAGTTACTGTGAGCTTCCCCTACTTGTCATAGTGCGGCACCTGTTCAAGTGAATGAACTTAACCAGTAGGTTTTCAGAATGTGGGAGGAAACCGGAGCACTCAGAGGAAACCCATGCAGATGTGGGGAGAACGTGCAAATTCTACACAGTGACCCAATCTGGGAATCAAACTTGGGTCCCTGGCGTTGGGGAGGCAGCAGTGCTAACCACTATGCTACTGTGCCATGTCCAATTGTATAGATATAGAAAATGTTTCTTGAAAATTGGATTATCACATTGTCACCAATAAAGAGGGTCCAAAAAAAGTATTTAATAAGGTGTGAATTGGAATTTTGGCCTCTCATGCTATCTTTTTGGTCCTGTTCAGGGCAAAGCCTATTTGCATCAGATTGTCTACATTTAAATGTGCTTACTGAGTTTGGCATAGCTTCTCCCATCCCCCACAACTCAATCTCTCCACCCCTCCTTGCCGTTCATTGGTAGCATTGTTACTCCTCCATACTGACATGGGATGCCAATAGCAGGGCATCAGGATGCTCCCTGGATATGCTGCCCCCATTACAACCCCCTCTGTGACTCATCCCAGCATGGTCTCCCTGTTGCATGACCACTGCCTTTGCATAGGCCAACCAGTTCACAAGGAGATGAGGCACCCTGTGCAATGGTGTCTGAGCTCTCTGAAGCTGGTTTCATCATATATAGTCTCCACTCCCCACTCCCCACTCCTCCATTCTGATCAAAGCTCCTAGCTGTCAAATCAATTGATAGTGCTGGAAGATTGCAATGCTGAGTTCACCAAAAGACTGATGTAGAGTACTCTGCTTTTCATGCTGTCATGACACTTAAAAACTCATTGGTAAAATTCCACCCCTGATGTTGCTGAGTGGCAGCATGCAGAAGGAGTGGGGATCCAATGAGGATAGAGAGATCAACCCTATCAAAGGCTGCATGCAAGTTGAGAAGTTTGAGGAGGGATGGTTTACATTGTCCAAGTTACATCGAGTGTCGTATGAACTGAGATCTGTTCTGATACTGTGAAACCTGATTGGAAAGATTCAACCATGAAGTTCCAGGAAAATGAGCCATAGATTTAGGAAGCAACAACACCTTCCTGGACCTTGGAGAGCAATGGTAGTTTGGAAAGGGATCAGAAGCTGATTTTTAAGGACTGTGGTGATGTTAACATATTAGAAGGAGTAAGAGACATGATCTGAGGAGCGAAAACCATTAATAATATCAACTAACAAAGAAGTTGGGAAAAGAAGTAGTGTGATCAGCAGTTTAGTGAGAATAAGATAGGAGAAGATGGGTCTCATGGGCAGGACGAAGGTGATGAAGGCATAAGAATAAACAGAAGAGAAATTATAAAAAATGTAATTCAGGACTTGCGCTCAAAAGACATTTGGTCTGGTGGATGAGAAGAAGGAAGGGTAATGGCTGAGGCACCCCATTAGATGGTTACATCTTGGGGACAAGTCTGTAAGCACTGTTGTTGGAGGAAATGGGGAAGGTATCTTAAAATATGATTTCTAGCAAAGAAAAGAAGATGGGGATTACTTTTGCATTTTCCAGGATCACCCACAAACTGCACAGTTTTGGCAGATGAAAGCAGGACCAATAACTCATTATTTTAGTTCATTCAGATACTGAAGGACTAAACCCATTGTCAGCCATATCTTAAGGCAGTGGAGCTGACTGTCTGTCAAAGCTAGAGTGAGAGGGGTGATGGTTTTGAAGGGGATGAAGTGTCAAAATTGGAGGTGAGAATACAGTTGAGCAAATCAGGAACTGTCAAAGTGTTGGAGTAAACGGCAGACCAAAGACTAGACAGTTGAGATATTGAAAGTGCAGTTTTAAGTGAATTGGGGAAGAGTTTTATCTGAAGTCATAGATAAAGGAGGATATAGAATTTGAAGGGGAATGTAGGCTGGAGCGTGAAACAAGAAGGTGGTCAAATACGGCTTTATCTGCCTTTGGCATAAAGGAATAATGTGAGCTGGCAAGCTCAAAGATGTGACATGAATGTAGATTGGAGAGTTACATTGAGTGATTTTTTACATGTAATTAAATTTTAATTATATTTTTAAAAATTTAATCAGTGATTTTTTTTCTAAGTACTGCACACCTCTGCTGTATGCACCAGTTGAGAGAGCCAGAGTTATCATGAAACTCTGGCTTAGAATGGCTTGGATATGACGTCCCTTCCTATTTAAAAATAAACTAACAGGAAAAAAGTTACATTCTCTTTACCTGAGCTTCTTCCAGAAAGGAGTGGGGCTATGTGGAGAGTCGTCAGGACTAAGTAGAAATAGGTCAGTCATGTGTAGGGACTTGTAGATATACTAGTGCATTAGTAGGGACAGTTGGTTAGAAAATTGTATTGCCAGAATGAGTTGAGATGAAGCAGTATTAGGGAGGAGCAAAATGTTGAAAAATGCAGCACAGAGAAGGGGAATGAAGTACAGAACTGGGAAGTAGTGCAACTGGAACTGTGAATAGAGACTGGAACTAGAGCACTCAGACGAGGTGTCAGTAGGAAGAAGATAGTAGGCTTGACATATCTGTGATGGAGCCCAGGATGGTTTCGGAGTCATGACCTTGGGAACCTGAAACAAGGCACGGTGAGCAAGATGTCCAGTGTTAAGAATTAATAAGGTTGGGGGTGGTGGATGGATAGGAAGGGCTGGTGGGTGTGGATGTTTGGGGACTAAATGTGGAACTATTTTCATTACTATGTTGGAACATATTTAGGGGCGGCACAGTAACACAGAGGTTAGCGTTGCTGCTTCACAGCTCCAGGACCCTGGGTTCGATTCCCAGCTTGGGTCACTGTCTGTGGGGAGTTTGCACGTTCTCCTTGTGTCTGCATGAGTTTCCTCCGGGTACTCTGGTTTCCTCCCACAGTCCAAAAATATGTGGGTTAGGTTGATTGGCTATGTTAAGAAATTGCCCCTTAGTGTCCTGAGATGCATAGTTTAGAGGGATTAGTGGATGTAATATGTAGGGATATGTAGATAGGGCCTGTGTGGATTATGTTCAGTGCAGACTTGATGGCTGAAGGGCTTCTTTCTGCAGTGTAGGGTTGTATGATCTGTGGTCTATTTCCACTGACTATTTGGTTTGTTTTATGAAGTAGTTACCATGGACCTGATATTAGAATCTGATTTATCCATGTCGTTTTGAGTGGCATAGTGGTTGGCATTACTGCCTGACAGCGCCAGGGACCTGGTTCAATTCTGCTTATAATCACTGTCTCTGTGGAATCTGTATGTTCTCCCCGTGTTTGTGTGAGTTTCCTCTGAAAGATGTGCTGGTTAGATGCATTGACCATGCTAAATTCTCCTTCACTGTATCGAACAGTAGTTGGAATGCTGGGACAAGAGGATTTTCATAGTTAACTTCACTGCCGTATCAATAAAAGTCTACTTGTGACACTAATAAAATAAACAAACTTCAAGGTCCAATCAGCTCACATTAGAAACATAGTACAGCATTACAATCATAGCATCATGCACAAGAATTCTACGCCCCACCCACCATGGAATTAGAGCAGGCGAGGGACAAACAATGGAAATGTCCCTTGAGCTCAGGCAGGATTTTCTGATCTTAAGGCCGTAAAATCCTACACAGAGTTATAGAGCACAGAAACAAGCTGTTTGACCCAATCAGTCCATGCAGAATAGTCTCTCAGCTAGTCACAATTGTCTGCGTTTGGCCCATTATCCTCTAATCCTTTCCTGTCCGTGTACTTATCCAAATACTTTTAAAATGTTGCTATTGAACCTTCTTCAACCACTTTCTCTGGCAGCTCATTCCATATGCATACCACCCTCTGCATGAAGAAGTTCCCCCTCAGATCCCTTTTAAATCTTTCTCCTCTCACCTTAAACCTAAGCTCCACCTGGGAAAAAGTCTGTGCCCCTCATGATTTTACACACCTCAATAGATCACTCATTCTATGTTTCAAGGAATAAAGCCCTAGCCTGGCCAACTTCTTGTAACTCAGGCCCGCTCGTTCTGGCAATATCCTCGTAAATCTTCACTGCATTCTTTCCAATTTATCATTGTCTTTCCTATAACAGGGTGAAAAAACTGTACACAATACTCTAAGTGCAGCCTCAACAAGGACATATACAACTGTAACATAATGTCACAGGTCTAATACTTCGCACCTTGGCTGATGAAGGTCATTGTGCTAAATGCCTCCTTCACTTTTGTCTATCTGTAACAACACTTTCAACAAACTATATACTTGTACACTGAGGTCCCTCTGTTTGTCAGCACTCCTCAGGGCCCTATCATTCACTGTATTACCCTGGTTTGACTTTCCAAAATGCAACACTTCACACTTAGCTATATTGAAGTCCATTTGCCAATCCTCGGCACACTTCCCTAACTGATCAAAATCCCCCTGTAATTTTTCATAAACTTCTTCACTATCAACAGCAGTATCATCTGCAAACTCACTAACCATGCCTGATGCATTTAAATTCAAATAAATAACAAATAACAAGGTCCCAACACTGATCACTGAGGCACACCACTAGTCATAGGCCTCTGGTCCAAGAAACAATCTTTGACCATTGCCCTCTACTTCCTACTATCGAGCCAATTTTGAACCCAATTTGTTAGCTCTCCTTGGACTCCATGCAACCTAACCTTCTGACTGGCCTGCATGTGGGACCTTGTCAAAGGCTTTGCTAAAGTCCATATAAACAACATCTACTGCTTTAACCTCATCCATCCTCTGAGTTACCTCTTTGAAAGACTCTAAATGATTAATCAGGCATGACTTCCCACACACAAAGTCATGCTGACTATCCCCTAATCAGACCTTGAGTCCCCAAATGTTGAGAGATTCTACCCTCAGAATCCCATCCAGTAACTTACCCAGTACTGATGTTAGGCTCAGCTGCTTGTAATTCCCTTACTTGTCTTTGCTACCTTTCTTAAAATGGAATAACAATAGCCACCCTCCAGTCTTCCAGAACTTTGCCAGTGGAAAGTGATGAAGCAAATATCTCTGCAAAAGCCTCTGCAATTTCTTTCCTAGTCTCCCACAAGATTCAAGGAAATACTTGATCAGGCCCAGGGGATTTATCCAACTTAGCGCACTTGAAGGCTATAAATACCTCCTCCCTAATAATATACATGTGGCCCAAGATGTCACTTTTTTTCCTTATTTCTTTAGCAACCATGATGTTCTCCACAGTAAACTCTGAGAAATATTTATTAAAAATTTCACCATCTCCTGTGGCTCCACACACAGACTACCATGTTGATCTTTAAGGGGACCTTTTGTCTCAAAGAACAAAGAAAATTACAAGACAGGAGCAGGCCCTTTGGCCCTACAAGCCTGCACCCACCATGCTGCCTGACTAACTCTTAATATGGCTATAGAACCAGTTGGGATTTTCTTTAACCTTACCTTCCAGATCCATCTTGTACCCTCTTTTTACCCTCTTGATTTCCCTCTGAAGTGTACTCCTATTATAATCATCGAAGGATTGCCTAAACCCAATGTATGCTTTCTTATTTTTCCTGTCCAGAGCTTCAATGACCGTCTGCAGCCAGGGATCCCTAAATTTGCCATTTTTTCCCTTCATTGTAACAGGAATATACTGCCTCTGGACCCTTGATAACACACTTTTATAAATCTCCCTTATGTCAGTCATTCCTTTCCCTTCAAACATTCACCCAATCAACCTCTGCTAAATCCTGTCTAATGCCCCCAAAATTGACCCTATTCCAGTTTAGGATCTCAACCTGAGGACCCATCCTAACTTTTTCCATAACTATTTTAAAACTAATAGTGTTATGGTCACTGGACCCGAAGTGTTCCCTGACTGACTCTTCAATCGCTTGCCTACCTCATTTTCTAAGAGGAGGTCGCAGCTTCCCGAGTAGGGCCCTCTATATATTGATTCAGGAAACCTTCTTGGACAAATTTAACAAATTCTATGCCATCGAGGCTTTTTGCACTGTGCGTGGCCCAGTCAATACTGGGAAAATGAATACCTCTGCAATCTCTTTACATATCAGCTTTTCTTCCCGCTGGCTACTGGGAGGTCTTTAATACAGTCCCATCAGAGTAACTATCCCTTTCTTGTTTCCAAGTTCTATCCATATGGCCTCATTTGATGAATCACCAAGAATATTCTCTCTCAAGATTGTTGTTATGCCCTCCCTTAAGAAAATGGTAACTCTTCCTCACTTACCTTTCTCTGTCACATCTGTAGCAGCTGTATCCTGGAACATTGAGCTGCCAGTCCTGCCCTTCTCTCAGCCACGTTTCTATTATGAAAATAATATCCCAGTCCCCAGAGCTAATCTATGCTCTGAGCCTGTCCACCTTATCTGTTAAGCTTTGTGCATTTACTGTGCCCCTGGCTATTTTGACAAGCAAATAAGATTCAAAATATAAAGCATAACTGAGCTGGATATTTGGTTCAGACTGCTTTATATTTTATTTTTTTTAAAGATTAAGATTTGGTTCCTTTCCTAACACTATAAAATCATTTTGAACATGACATATCCAACAATGAAAAATGTACTGATATATTCAAGGCTTATTCTGAAAATTTTAACATTTCCTTCCTTCCCCAAAATATAACTTTTTGGAGTGAAATTGACTGGCATGGTAAAATCTTTCCATTATGCTTTCTGTTGGGGTAACAAAGAAACTTATTACGAAAACACAGAATAACAATTTTGCAGACAAGTTGAATGATTGTATTGCTTTGATGTGTTTCTCTTTATTCACTAGGGGGCAGTGTTGTATTTTATTCGGCATTGTGATGAAATGTACTGTTCCCTGACTAGAGCTGTTTTTCTTCATCATTACTTTTCATGGAATCCCTACAGTGCAGAAGGAAGGCATTCAGCCCATCAAGTCTGCACTCATTCTCAAAAGGAGCATCTGACCCAGGCCTACCCCCACCTGCGTCAACCTTGTGTAATGTGTAACTCTTCACATTTACCATGGCTAACCCACTTAACCTACACATCTTTAGATAGAAGGGGCAATTTAGCATGACCAGTCCACAAAACCTGTACATATTTGGACTGCGAGAGGAAACGGAGCACCCAGGGGAAACCCACACAGACACTAGGAGAATGTTCAAACTCCACACAATCATCCAAGGCTAGAACTGAACCCAGGTTCCTGGCGCTGTGAGGCAGCAGTGCTAACACTGTGCCACATATGATTGGTTTTAGTCTGATGTGAATTTTACTTTGGAGCATTTGGTAAAATGTAAATTAGGTGAGACAGTGTTTTTCAATGACAGCATCTTTCTTCAAAATGTAAAGACTGGTGTTTACATCAGTGGATTCATTCTTGTTAGTGTTGGAATATGTAGGTGAGAACTCTTGGGAATCTTACCTTGTGACTTTTACCCTAGGATGCCTTCTTGGTCAATAAGGATTAGTTGGAATCTGTTGCCTGAGGAATCAATGGGTTGAGTATGAATCCTATTGCTCTATATTGGAGCACAATGATGATGCAACCAGATGAAATTGTCAGGTTACTTGCCTGTAATATTTTGTCAAGTAGCAGTTGGAACATTTTTCATTTTTTGATTTGTGTATATAATCGTGGCTGTCATTTTACTATAGCACTGAGAGGCTGTCGAATTAGGAGAGATGATGCCCTTCAGATGAGAGGTTAAATATATTAACTGATAGGCTCAAGAGGTCATATCTGTGTCAGCCAAAAAAAAGAGTCATTCAATCTAATGCCACGATACAGATTGGTCCTATTTGTTCCATAATCCTGTAGGTTGCAGAATCTCAAGTGCATATCCAAGTGAATTTTAAATATAGAGTCTTTCTGCTTCTACCATCCTTTTAGATAGTGAGATTCAAAACCCTGCCCTCCCAAAACTGGGTGCAAAAAATTATCTTTTACTGGGGGAGGCAGTGCATTGCAATGATGTTGCTTGATAAGTAATCTAAAAATACAGATTCAAATTCTCGCCATAGTAATTTGTGGAATTTAAATTCAATTAATAAATCAGGAATTAAAAGCTAGTCACAGTAACCACAGTAACGATTGCCATGAAACCCCATCAGGCTCACCAATGTTTGCTGTCATTATCTGGTCAAGCCGACATGTAACCCAAGACGATAACAATGTTGTTGAACTTAACTGCCCTCTGCAGTGGTTCAGCAAGCCACTTACTTGTATCAAACCACAACAAAATCAAATGAAAGGAATCAAACTGAACAGATGACCCAAAATTACTTAGGCACGGAAATAACAATGGAAAACCCAGCCCGATCAACTCTGCAAAGTCTTCCTAATATCTGGAAGCGTCAGCCAAAATAATTGAGAGTTGTCCCACAGTCTTGTTGAGAAAGTGATATTGCCTGTAAGATATAATTCCGCGAGTATGACTATGTCCCAGATTCTGCCATCACAATCTGTGACCTCATGGCCCAGCATATCCCCACACATCCCCATTCTGCCATGATCACCAAGCCAGGGATCAACCCTGGTTAAATGAAGGACGCAGAAGGGCATGCCAAGAATAACACGAAGCATATCTAAAAATGAGGTGTTAACCTGGTGAAGCTACAACACAAAGCTACTTGCATCCTACACAGTGGAAGCAGCATCCGTGAGACAGAGCTACAACAAACAGGTCAGATCTGAGCTCTGATGTCTTGCCACATCCAGTCTTTGGTGGTGGTCAGTTAAACAGGAGTACGCTCCACAAATAACCCCATTTTCAATGATGGGAGAGGCCAGCATATCAGTTCAAAAAAAGGCTGAAGTATTTACAATAATCTGCAGCCAGAAGTGCTGGGTGAATGATGTACCTCGGCCTCCTCTCAGGCCTACAGCATCACAGAAGCCAGTCTTCAGCCAATTCAGTTCACTCCATGTGATATCATGAAATGGCTGAAGGCTTTGGATACTGCAAAGACTATAAGCCCTGACAACATTCTGGCAACAGTACTGAAGAATTGCACTCCAAAACTACCTGCACCCCTAGCCAAGATGTTCCAGTACAGCTGTTCCAATATAACATTTCCATGCCAATGTGAAAAATTGCCCAGATATATCTTTTCCACAAAAAGAGAATAAATCCAACCTTGACAATTACTACCTCATTAGTCTACTGTCGATCATCAGTAAAATGATGGAAATTGTCATTGATGGTGCTTTCAAGGAGCATATGTTTGGCAATGACATCATGGATGCTCAGTTTGGGTTCTGCTATCTAACTCTTTACCTTATTTACAGCCTTGTAATAAGGCAAAAATGGACATATGTGCTGAACTCGACGCAAGGTGAGAGTGACTGCCCTTGACATCATGGCAGCGTTTGACTGAATTTGGTATTGAGGAGCCCATGCAAAACTGAAGTCAGTGGGAGTCAGGCTAAAACTCTCCTGGTTGGTGTCCTGTGATTATTGGAGTTGGATCATCTCAGTTCTGGGACCTCAATGCAGGAATTCCTCAGGGTCATGTTCTAGGCTCAACTACCTTCAACTGCTTCATCAGTGATTGTCAGTACGTCAGAAGACCAGAATTGGAAATGTTTGCTGATGACCGTACCTGGGTAGTCAAGCAGTTGGTAACCATGTGCAGCAATACCTGGGCTTGGGCTGATAGGTGGCAATAACTTTCATACCATAGAAGTGTCAGACCATAACCATCTCCAGCAAGAGAGAACCTAATCATCTCTCCTTGATATTCAATATATTACTGCTGCTGAATCCATCACTATCAACATTCCAGGATTACAATTGACCTGAAACTAAACTGTGCTGCCGTAAACTTTGTAGCTACAAATGCAGGACAGAGACTGGGAATTCTGTCCTTACTGTGCATGTAAGCTCTGGGGTTGAGCAGGGAGAGCTGATTACAAACCCACTTGACGAGAACTTCTTGCCTCCTGCAAGCTGAAGCTGCTGTTCTGCCTCTCAGTGCTCACCTCCAGAATCCGTGTTCACGTTGAGGGTTCTGAAAGAAGAAAGTGGGAGAGTATGGGAGTGCGAGGGTTAGCAAGAGAAAAGATCAATGAGAGGATGGATAAAGGAGTGGAAGAGGCCATGGGCCCAAGGATTTGACAGCGAGGGGAAGAATTGGAAAACAGGAACAGCAGCATAACCAAAGATGGGCAAGAGGGTGAGCCATGAAGCAAAAAAGAGTATGAATCATTTCAGTTCTGGGACATCACTGCAGGAGTTCCTCAAGGTCATGTTCTAGGCTCAACTGCTTTATCAATGACTTTCAGTCTGTCAATAGATCAGAAACAGAGATGTTTGTTGATGATTGTATCATTTGTAATTCCTTAGATACTCAAGCAGTTAGTGTCCATATGTAGCAAGACCTGGTTTGGGCTGAGAGGTGACAGTAGTGTATATGCCATTACAAATGCTAGGCAATAATCTCAATGAGAAAAAAGGCCCGCAATTACCAGTGGGGTCAGAGAGCAGGATATGTCATGAGTAGAATTGTCAGCAAGTGAAAGGTATGGTGAGTAGAAGGTTACAATATTTCTTTTATATTTTTAAATTTATTCAATTTTAATGTTATTTCATTTACCAATATAAGAATTTAGCAATGTAAAGTATTTCAGCTTACAGGATATCATGTTTTAATTTTTTCCAGTGAGGAACATCCAACAGAATTTCACTGCAGTTTTTATATTGGTTTTCAAGGGAAAATGTGATTCACTTAAAGTTGTTCCATTTAGTCATTTTTGAGGAACTACAACTTTGTGAGGACTTGGTGTACCCCAGTCGTGAATGAAGAATACAAAGAGGAGGCAATAGGCACAGCACAAAGTTAGAGACAAAATTCCTATTGTGGTTTAAAATTGCTGAAGTTAGGTGGAAAGAGTGTGGAGCATCAGTAAACGTGTGTCCAGTTTTGGAGATATGATGGGTGAATGAAGTTCAGAAGCTATTTGAAGATTTAAAGAGAACTCAGTGTTGGGAGCATAGAATGAAGATTTAGGAAGTGTGTGGATTTGGTTGCAGAGCTGAATATGATGACAAGATTTAAAATATTTTATAATCTAGAAGCAATGGCTTTGGCCCGCAGTACTCTTGCTGTAGTCTACCTAATGTTTTATGTTGTTCCAGCATAATCTCTCTGCTCTTGCACTCTAGTTGTTGATCAATAAAAGAGAACTTTTTAAAACTCATTTTCTGTCCTGCTACCTTTTGGGATCTGTAGATATTAATATTGAGGTTAGGTGTATTGATCATGCTAAATTGCCTCTTATTGTCCAAAGATGTGAGGCTGGGTAAATTAGCAGTGATAGATGTGCAGAATTATGGGGATAAGGCAAGTTGGTGGGCCTGGCTTTGATGCTCCTTTGGAGAGTTGATGTAGCCTTTATGGGCCAGTTTGCCTCCCTGTGTACTGTTGAGATTCTATGATTCTGTGGACTGAACTTGAGTAATTCCTGCTTCTACAAATAAAATTTATATCATATATCTTACTTGCCATTGAGGTTAGGCTGCCTGTTTTGTAATTACATGGGCTGTTTCTTTTTTTAAAAATGGTGCAACTTCAGCAGTCATCTTTAGCATCATCTACAGCATCATGCCTCTAGCCAGAGAAAATTGAGAAATGGTAGTCAGAGCTTTTGCTATTTCTTTCCTTGCTTTCCTTAGCAGCCTGGAAATATTCCATCCAGGCCTGGTGGTTTATCCACTTTCAATATTGCAAAACATTTGACTAGTTCCTCCTTCAATATTCTATCCCATTTAATATTTCACATACTTACTCGAAGTCCAATATCACTCTTTTATGAAAATGGGACAAATGGCTGGATTTTCAGAGTCTGGAAGAGGGAGGATGGAAGCTCAAGCTCAGCAGGGCAGTTTGAATTTAATGCCCTATTTTGGTTGTTTTATAAATGATGATTTTTCAGTATCAAGTGTGTTGGTGTGGTACTTGTACTAAATTGTTAGAAGTTGTTTTTTATCTCCGCATCTCATGAGGACTGTCCATAATAGATACTGGGCTTAACAATTACTAAAATAGCTGGAATAAAGTCCCTGAGAACCATGACATACTTCTAACCAACCCACTTTGAAACTCACCTTTCCTTATTGTGGTTGCCTACACTCTGCTTCCAGAGTTGGCACTGCCTCACTACCAAGGACTGAATATCCTGCTTTCGGAGTACCTTTTACTAAGGTTGCCTTCCCATCTCTAGCCAAAGTCCATCCCAAAGTATTTATTTAGAGCCTTGACCATGTATTGCAACTCCACACACATTTTTTAACCCTTGAAGAGCCTTCTCTTTCATTTGTTATCTTTCTGTTCACATAGTATAAATCATTTTTTTAGTTTGCCTTTATTTGTCAATATTTTCTCGTGCCATCTCTTTTCATTCCTAATTTCCTGAGGGGATTGAAATGAGATCTCATTTTAATGTTGAACGGTTCAGGGTGGACGTTAATGATCCCATTTCACTGTTTGAAAAAATGTTCTCTCATAGTGTCAAAACATATATTCTTACTTCAACCAAAAAAAAAGCAGATTAACTGGCAGTTCGTCTCATTAGTGTTTTATGGGATATTTAATTGGTGAAGTCTGGCAGTTGTATTTGTGTACTGAGCAGTCAATCAATTTGAAAAGTAATTTGTTGTGAAAAGCACTTTGAGACATTTCAATCTGCCAAGATACTATAAAAATGTAAATGGTATAGTAAACAGTTGCATCACACGGTTGCAGTTTAGATTTAATGTATGAAGATGAACAGTAAAACACTCTAACTCAACATTGTGCCTTAGCCTGACTCTCAGTTTCTCAGAAGCACATGATGTGAATGAATGGGAATATTTTTCTATTTTCTGCATCAACGTTCATCATTGCCAGTTTGAGCAATGTTATCAGTTTACCTTGCACTGAATTCTGTTAGTACATAAAGATTTGAATCGGTTGGACTTAAATTAAAATTTGAGAGAAGAACGTTTATTGTGCTATACGGAAACAGCCACAGCATCTGTCTCCTGATGGAAACATCTGTTTGAGCCCCCCCTTCCCACCTCCCAGCTAACATATTAATTAGTTATATTCTAATTTTGCAAATGGAATGACTAATAATCATGAACAACTACTATGAGGCCCCAACTCATTGAAAGTTTAATCTTTACTAACAGTCATCGGCATTTTAATACAACAGGTACATGCTTTTATTTTGTTGCTCAGACTAGTTACTTCGTAAAGTTATAAACGTAAAAATTAAGAACGTAAGAAATTGGAGCAGGAGTAGGGCATCTAGCCCTTCGAGCCTGCCCCGCCATTCAATAAGATCATGGCTGATCTGAAGTGGATCAGTTCCACTTTCCCACTTTCTCCCCATAACCCTTAATTCCCTTGTCTATCAGAAATCTGTCTATCTGTGACTTAAATATATTTAGCGAGATAGCCTCCACCACTTCAATGGGCAGAGATTCCAAAGATTCACCACCCTTTGAGTGAAGAAGTTCCTCCTCAACTCCATTCTAAACTGCCTCCTCCTTATTTTGAGGCTGTGTCCTCTGGTTGTGCTATCCTTTCTAAGTGGGAAAAATCTCTCCACCTCGACCCTATCTAGCCCTTTCATTATCTTGTAAGTCTCTATAAGATCCCCCCTCAGCCTTCTAAACTCTAACGAGTACTGACCCAATCTATTCAATCTCTTCATAAGCTAACCCCCTCAGCTCTGGTGTCAACCTGGTGAACTAGCAAGTGCTGTGCCCATTCAAAAAAGTGGATAAACTCACCAATCCACTTAAAGTTAGTGATGAGGAATTGGAGGACAATAATCTGGGACAAAATTAATTGTATTTGGAAAAATATGAAAGCCAGCACAGATTTGTTGAAGGAAAATTGTTTTGACTGTCATTTGGAAATCCAAATATATCACATTTCCTTTATCCACTTTACTTATTATACCTTCAAAAGAAGTAAATTGTCAAAAACAAATTTCCCTTTTGTAAAACCATGTTAGATTTGTTTCTTCATTCTGTGATTTTCTAAATGTGTTATTAAGACTTCCTTAATAATAGATTCCAGTTGAAACTCCAAATATGCTGAATATATTTTTTAAACTACTGAAATTGGATACCTTTGTATATTGAATTTGAATGATTATAAGACAAACAGCCTGATTTGTTAAAAAAACAGCGAATGTTGGAGAAACTCAGCAGCTCTGGCGGCATCTGTAGGGAACAAAGAACAAAACAGCACGGGAAACAGGCCCTTCGGCCCAACGAGCCCGCGCTGCCAGGCAGAGAAAACAGAGTTAATGTTTCGAATCCATTTGGTTTTTCATCAAAATTGAGGGTAAATCTGTTAGATACAATATTGCAAATGGAAGACATTACAACAAAAGTGCAGCAAACTTTAGAACTAGAGATGGATGACCGGGTGCAGGAATGCATTCTTGACTTTGCTGTTCAAAATACCAGACCAATACATCGTCAATTAACATTTTGATTTGACTTATTGTCTTTATTGCAACATTACTTGTTTAAATTCAGGTTTGCTGGTTATTCATTCATTAAATATTTTACAAAATCAAAATGTTGCACTCTGGAAAAAACTACATAAAGTTGACCAATGTAAAAAACAGACCTTGGAATATATATACAAATTTTAATGAGTTTGGCGTTGTGACATATTTATAGTCACAGCATATGATCTAATTGGGAACTACTTTCTCATGGGTTTAAATGGCGGGTATACATCTGATGGGTTCAGTATTATTCGAGAAATCAGAACTATTTTCAGAAATAAGAACTACCTATAATAATTTCAGAATCAATGATTGAAAAAGCTTCCTAACTCCCAATGTTGTACCATGACAAAACCCATGTTCATGATTCAAATTGCATGGCATCATTATCTTGCTCCTTCCCTGAATCTATATTGGCACTGGTATGCCAATTGGAGTTAGACTATGTATAGAAACTCTGGAGGATTTGGGTTGTTATCCCTTTGTCAAAAGGATCAATGCTGATTTATTATTTTAATTCACCTGACAGTTTTTCTGAAACTGTTTAATTCAAATTGAGTGAATTTTCAATTAAAGAATAACTTTTGAATAATTTGTACCAATACCAATTGTATTTATATTTCTAGGTAATTTTGTCATACTTAAATAATCCAGCATCTCAACCACAACTCATATGATATCCCCTCTCTCCCTACCATCCCCAACACATGCCATTGACCCTTCCCATGACATCCTCATCTCTCCCTAAACTGCAACAGTCTGTGTGGTGTAGGTAAACCGAAGTACCATAGAAAGGAAATGCCAGGATTTTGACCCAGCAATAATGAAGGAAAGGCGATATAGTTCCAAGTCAGAATGTTGAGTGGTTTGGAGAGGAACTTGCAGGTGGTGATGTTCTTTTGTATCTGCTATCCTTGTTCTTCTAGGTGATAGAAGATTTGAAAAGTGCTGTTGAAGGAGTCATGGTAGGTTGCTGCAATACATTTTGCAGATGGTACACACCGCTGCCAATGTGCGTTAATGGCAGAGGGAGTGGATGCTGAAGGTGGTGCATGAGATTCCAGTCTAATGGGTTGCTTTGTCCTGGATTGTGTCAAACTATTTGAGTGTTGTTGAAGCTGCCGTCATTCAGACAAGTGAAGAGTATTCCAGCACATTCCTGACTTGTGCCTAATAGATGGCAGGCAGGTTTTGGGGAATGAGCTACTGTAGAATTCGCAGCCTCTGACTAGTTCTTGTGTTTAAATGGCTTATCCTGTTCGGTTTCTGGTCACTGGTAACCCCCAGGATGTTGATTATGGAGATTCGGTGATGGTAATGCCATTGAATGTCAAAGAGAAATGGTTAGATTTTATTTTTTTTGGAGATTGCCCGGCACTTGTGCTGCATGAATGTTACGTGCCACTTATCAGCCCAAACCTTAATGTGTCCAGCTGTTGCTGCATATGAACATTGCCTACTTTAGTTTCTGAGGATTCCTGAATGGCACTGAACATTGTGTTACGATCAGCGAACATCTCCATTCTGATGATGGGGGCGGATCACTGGTGAAGCCGCGGAAAATGATTGAGCCAAGGGCACTGTCCTGAGGAACTCTTGCACTGATATTGTGGGACTGTGATTTCTAACAACTACAATCATCTTATTTTCTGATAGGTATGACTCTAATTAGTGGAGAGTTTCCCTTCGATTCCCATTGACTTCAGTTTTAATCATGGTCCTTGAAAGCCACACTCAAGTCAAGTCCTGCCTTGATATCAAAAAGAGTTAGTCTCACCTCACCTCTTGAGTTCACTTCTTGTGCCCATGTTTAGATCAAGGCTGTAGTGTGGGCAGGAACTGGGTGCTAGTGAGTAGATAGTTACATGCTGCTTTAGGAAAGTCTCCATGCTTTCTTCTGCACATAGCTCTGTCCAACATTAACTGATTCCTCAATGCAAGTCATGTGCTCTCTTATATCATTGTGTAAATGGGACTCTATTCAGTTCCACATTAACCCTTTATGTGACAGACCTTTGTACAGAAGTATCCCTATTAAGATTATCCCCCAATCAACACAAAATAAATTATCTGATCACTTAACTCATTCCTATGTTGGGGTCTTGTGTGTCACATTTTCTATGTTATTAGCAGTGATTATACTTTAAAAGTATTTCAATGACTGAGGCTGTGGGGCATCTTGAGTAAATGCGAAGTGCTGTATAAATGCAATTATTTAATTTTATCCTTTAAATACAAATTGATTGCCTTTGGCATTAATCTCCTGCTGCATTATTTTGAGGTGTGCGACAGAGATGCAGTGTCTAATTGCTGACCTGGTTTGTTCCTTTAATACTACTGTTCACGTAGTCTGAGTGGGACTGTTCTCTAAATAGGTTCTGAGGTCAATTATAGGCCAATTACTGTTGGAAGTTTCACTAGATTTACAGTTGCTTTGTTCTTTCTGTGAGTGTAATGACCCCTCTGAGTTATCTCAAGGTCAGAAAAACAGCAGGGAAAAACCTAGATACTTTTTCTGAAAAGAAATATAAAACACCAATCACTGTTGAATTAAGTGAAAGATCTGAATATGATGGCTGCCCTAAAAAATAGCTATCATGTTTCTGAAGCTTATTGTTGACATTTATTTCTCCTGTTTGAATTCTGTTATATGTATTGACCACAATTTCTTTTTCATTGCAGCCGCCCTCAGAAGGTTTGTCTTTGCCCGTTCCTACCAGTTAATCCACTGAACATCTCCACATGCTTGTATATAGTTCAGCATCCAGCAGAGGTGAGTAAGGTTATGGGAAGGAGCATAAACTGCCAGCATCTAATGGGAATGGGACTATGGGAAAGGGCAAGATGAAGCCATATTGTATTATTGAGCCTTGATTTCCACAAGCATCCCTAAACTGCAATTACTACAAAATGTCAGTAACTGGTTTTCTATCTGTTGCCATTTGCCCACACCCATCACAATTAAAAAATCATTATCTGTGCTGTTGTGAAATTGCTGCAGTGACCTTCAGTGTCATTTCCCTTTCCAGGCATTTGACATTGTTTAAATGTTTTGAGGCAGATGTTGAGGGAACAAATGTATTTTGCTGTGTTAATGGTGACTGGTTTATCAAGCTTTTAAAGAATGTTTAATAATAACAAATCGCAAATCAGTTTTTCTTTGTCGGGATGATTTAAAAAATATTAAGCAAGGGCAGTCAATGGTTGGATAAATGTCAATATGAAATCATCTTAGGTAATGTACATGACAAATCTGGCAGAAAACCATTTATGTTTGACATTGGCCGTGCATCACTGCAGAAAGATTCAATAAGACTTCAATGAGCTTGGAGTGCTACTCATGATAAAAAATGAAAAAACCACTTTCTCCCTTTCCTTTGTGCATGTTCCAGGTGAATCGAGCTTGGCCAAGGGAAGGGGTTACAGGGCAGCCAAGTGATCTTATGCACTCTTCAAACACTGTCCTTCAAATGGTCAATATTTGTTCCAGTATTTAGCTGAAAGAACAATCAGGTGAATTACTTTCTAGGCTTCTGTCAGTGATGATTTTTGAAATGATGATTATCAAAAGATGAGTAAGACTTCTTTGAGATCCCTGACTTTTTTCATTCCTTTTCTTTCTATAGAAAGAAATAATTTATGTTATAGAATGTGCAATGGATATCAATATCCCTTAAAACATTTTGGCATGACACATTGGAATGCAAATAAATTTTCAGCATATCCTTCCATTATAATACATGCAGTAATGTTCTTTAGAGACATTTGTGTGGATAGTTTCCTCTTTTTCCATAGGGATAAAAATATTCTGCTCCTGCCCATGCAGTGTCTCCTTGTGCAACACGCAGCCAGACACTCTGCAGAATGGGATATTGAAATTGCTGAGCTGTTGTGTTTGGTGCCATGTGTTGTTGCTCTGATATTTGCCGCTACAGGTCTGTTCATAAGTGTAAACAGCAACATATCAATTTTAGGACCATAGGATCCCTGCAGTGCAGAAGAAGTTCATTTTGTCTTTTGAGTCTGCACCGACTCTCTGATAGAGCATCATATGCAAGCCCATCTCAACCACCCCTGCGCTTTCCCCATAAATCTACATATTTACCCTGCTAATCCCCTGAACCTACACATCTTTGGACACTTATGAAACAATTTAGCATGGCCAATTCACTAGGCCTGCACATCTTTGGACCATGGGAAGAAATTAGCAGAGGAAAAATGTGCAAATTCCACATACTCACCCAAGGCTGGAATCGAACCCAGGTCCTCAGTGCTAAGAGGCAGCAGTGCAAATCACCATGCTGCCCCTTTATACCCCTAAATATATGTGAATATATACATGATTTAAGGATACAATATTAAAATTTACAGAACGTAGCAATTGTGGTTAACTAGAGAACATTGCAAGCAACTTCAGGAGAAAATGGACAGAATATTAGATTGGGCAGATGAATGTGGAGGCCTATGGTGTTTGAGGGGAAATAACATAAAATGGTCAAACTTTAAAAGGAAAACATGAAATTTGGCAATTGGAAACTTAAAATCAGGGCGCTGGCATCAAATATGTTCTTCTTTAAAGCTTTAGTCAGCTATCCTCCCATATTTTTAAGGATTTAAGTCTGAGCCATGTTTAAATCTCACTGGGTAACTTGGTCTGACTGGAAATTAGGTCGAAAGTGGCAAAAAATTACACTTAGGAATTCACGTTATAGTGCAGTTGGCTGTGAGTGCCATTCTGTGATAAGGGGTCTCGTGGTCAGGAAATGAAACACAAGTCTTTGGCAAGGGAGGTGGAGACTTACCTTGTGTGGCTTGAAGGGACACTGATGTTTCTCCTAGGTCCATGAGGGAATAGCATTATTTAAAAAAAAATACATTTTAGGATATTTTCTGCCTCAAACTACTTAATCGCTGTGTTGACGTAGTGAAAAACTCAATGATTTCCTTCTCAGATGATTGAGTTAAAACGGCAGTCGTGACCCATTGATGTCAGAATCCATGGAGAGAACCAAGAAGAGAATGGTTCAGATGTGGGTTCATCATTAATGTTTGTTACATCATAACTTTTATCTTTATTCCAAATATTATGAGATATACTCTTAGTGATAGCTCCAGTATTAAAAAATTGAAATTTACTAATTTACTGGTAAATGGGTGCTATAGTGTGAGTGTAAAATAATTCCAAGGAAAATAAATTTTATGTCAATAATTTGTAATATTTTCCACATCAATACAATTCTGTCCTAAATGAGAAATAGTGAGCACGAAATCGGTATCATTATCGCCAAATGCACAAATTCTCATCTGCTTAAGTCAGTGGAAACTTTTATGGTAACAGAACTCTTCACTCTGAGAGGAAAAATTGATCATGTTATGTTGCAAGTTTATATTTTAAGAGGTAATTGCAGGACTGTACGGGTGCAGATTGTGAAGGCATTTGTATTCTGCAGTGTTCTGCCTAGATAAATGGCACAGGTGCAGGAGGTCTTGTGGAAGAAAACAATTCTCATTTCTTTGGAGGAATAGTGCATAGAATATGAAGAGAAACTAAGAACAAGCTGCAGGTGAGTGAAATTTTATTTATTTGACTGAATCTATGAATTCTAATTCTAATCCATCAGAGAGGATGAACAAAACATGTCTGAGCAAGATTCTTCACTGCCAAGTTAATCTATTACCAAGTGTGAACTTGCTTATTTTAAACTGCAGTTTTTTTGAACTTATACCAACATGGCAGATAGGTTTATGATTTGCCTTTGCACAGATTAACAATTTAAAAGATGCATGCAAACTCCAAAAATTGCTGCAAAGGCAAAAGAATATCCATGCTCCATCAAGCTATGACCTACAATGTGAAGGGATTTGATTTCATGCTTTCTGTTTCTCATCATGTGTTGCTGTGGAAATATTACAGATTATTGAAACAATTTACTTATTTTCTTATCAACTTTCTCCCACCAGCATCAATAAATCAATACTTGGCAATACTTTGAAGAGGAAACCTGATTATTATTGGAGGCAGATTTGTTCAGAGGATTTATTGGAATTTGGGAAAGGAAATTATGGAGGAAATCCTAGATCAGTTGTCCAATTTCTATGGCTGAATTTCAGTTCAGTGTTTAAATCCAGATGCTTGGCTTAATTTTGTATGTCACTGGGACAGGACTCTGCAGGAGACTTTTGTGGTGGCAGCGATTAAAGAGACCATCTCCAGGTTTCCTTTAGACAGATTCCTGAACTGGAAAGACCAACAGAAAGCCAACAGCCTATGATGACCATCAACTGCACTGCGTGCTTTATAAGCAAGATTTTAAAAATAGGGATATTGGTACGTTCCTTGTAGAGACCAATAACTTTTAAAGAACAAAGAAAATTACAGCAGAGGAACCGGCCCTTTGGCCTCCAAGCCTGCCAGACTTAACTAAACCCCCTACCCTTCCGGGGACTATATCCCTCTATTCCCATCTCGTTCATGTACTTGCCAAGGTGACCGTTAAAAGTCACTACCATATCTGCTCCCCCAGCAATGAGTTCCAGGCACCCACTACTCTCTGTGTAAAACATCTGCCTCGTACATCTCCTTTAAACCTTGCCCCTGACACCTTAAACCTATGCCCCCTAGTAGTTGACTCTTCACTCTGGGGAAAAAGCTTCTGACTACCCACTTTATCCATGCCTCTCATTATTTTGTAGATCTTTGTCAGGTCTCCCTTCAACCTCTGTAGCGCCAGTGAGAACAAACCAAATTTTTGAAACCTCTCCTCATAGCTAATGCCCTCCATATCAGGCAGTATCCTGGTAAATCTTTTTTGTATCCTCTCCAAAGCCTCCACATCCTTCGGTATTTTGGCAACCAGATTGCACACCATATTTCAAGTGTGGCTTAACTAAAGTTCTATAAAGCTGCAACATGACTTACTAATTTTTAAACTCAATACCCTTGCCGATGAAGACACGTATGCCATATGCCTTCTTGATTACCTTCTCCAACTGTATTGCCACTTTTAGTGACCTTGTACATACACCGAGATCCCTTTGCCTATCAATACTGTTAAAGGTTCTGCCATTTACTGTATATTTTTGAACTGTATTAGACTTTACAAAGTGCATACCCCACATTTATCTGAATTAAACTCTATCTGCCATCTCTCTGCCCAAGTTTCCAACTGATCTGTATCCTGCTGTATCTTCTGATGGTCCTCATCATTGTTCGCAAATTTTCTTTGTGTCATCCACAAACTTACTAATCAACCCAGTTACATTTTCCTCCAAATAATGGACATATATTACACAACAAAGTTCCAGCAGTGATCCATGAGGAAACCATTGGCTACAGCCCTCCATTCAGAAATGCATTCTTCCATGCTATCCTTTGTCTTCTTTGACTGATTTTGTACCCACCTTGCCAGCTCACATCTGATCCCATGCAACTTCACCTTCTGCACCAGCCTACCATGAGGCTCCTTGTCAAAGGCCTTATTGAAGTCCGTGTAGACAACATCTACTGCCCTACCCTCATCAATCATCTTTGTCACTTCCTGGAAAAAGAAGAGATTTGAATTCCCAGTGACCAACTCAAAAGGATCACATGACATTTTATCTTTTAAGACTTTTACTGTCACAAACGCACTGAAACAATATTAATTAAATATTACTTGGTCCGTAACTATAATACTAAACTGGAAAATGTACCCCTCCCTATTTTGGATAGGAGGGAGGTCAGTTCAAACAGCACTGTTTCCCTTTTACCATTTGTCTATAATGGAAGATGTTTAAAATTAGTTTTTAGAATAAGTAGTGGCATATTTTCCTAATCTCTTGGTTTTTGTATCATAGAATCCCTGCAATGCAGAAGGAGGCCATTCAGCCCATCAGGTCTGCAACAGTCACAATCCCACCCAGGCCCTATTTCCGTAACCCCACATATTTACTGTGTTAATCCCCTGATACTAGGGTCAATTTAGCATTGTCAGTCAACTTAACCTGCACATCTTTGGACTGTGGGAGGAAACCGGAGCACCTGGAGGAAACCCACGTACACATGGACAAAATGTGCAAACTTCAACAGACAGTGATCCAAGGCTGGAATTGAACCTGGTTTCCTGGCATTGTGACACATTAGTGCTAACCACTGTGTCACTGTGCCGTTCACAGTATTATAGTGGTTAGCATTTCTGCCTCACAATGATCCAATTTCATCAATAGTCCTGCAAACTTGAGTTAAGCTTAACTCAGTACGTTAGTTTATTGTACACAATCAAAACCCATGAAAAGGACTGTTAACATCTCTCTCCACATTCACACAGTGAAGCAACGGATCAAGAAAAGAAGCTTTTATAGTACAGGAACCATAGAGAAAATTAATATTGATTTACTTGACTTCCAGAGTTTCAATTCAGAGTCCAATAAAGTAGTCTTTTACTTGGGCAATCAATGGTCAACTGGAAGGAGAGACTGATGTTGTTTTATTTTATTTTGTTTTATCAAGTGACGTAAAATTAAGTTGGCATGCTGAGATTGTGTCAGTTCTATTGGCAATGATACAAAACCTTCCAATAGTCATGTTAGATGGCCTGGTGGTCCAACCTGGACAGGGCTTGCTTCTATGTTTGATTTGATTTATTATTGTCACATGTATTCACATATAGTGAAAAGTATTATTTCTTGCATGCTATACAACAAAGCATACCGTTCATGGAGAAGGGAATGAGAGGGTGCAGAACATAGTGTTACACTCATTGCTAGGGCATAGAGAAAGATCAACTTAATGCAAGGTAGGTCCATTCAGAAGTCTGATGACTGCAGGAAAGAAGCTGTTCTTGAGTCGATTGGTATGTGATCTCAGACTTTTGTATCTTTTTCTGATAGAAGAAGGTGGAAGAGAGAATGTCTGGGGTGAATGGATCCTCAATTGTGCTGGCTGCTTTACTGAAGCAACAGGTCATGTAGACAGAGTCAGTGGTTGAGAGCCTGGTTTGCAGGATGGATTTGCAACCTTTTGTCAGTTATTGCGGTCTTGGGCAGAGCAGGAGCCATACAACCAGAATGAATGCTTTCTACAGTCCATCTGTAAAAGTTGGAATTGTAGCTGACGTGCCAAATTTCCTTAGTCTTTTGAGAAAGTAGAAGTGTTGGTGGACGTGGAGAACCATGCTGTTGGTGATCTGAAGCTCTCAACCCTTTCTACTTCATCTCCGTTGATGTCGACAGGGGTATGTTCTCCTCTAACTTCTTGAAGTCAATGACAATCTCCTTTGTTTTGTTGACATTGAGGGAGAGATTATTGTTGCTGCATCAGTTCATCAGATTTTCTATCTCATTCCTATACTCTTATCTGGTTATTGTTTGAGATTTCCCCCACTATGGTGGTGACATCAGCAAAATTGAAAATTACATTGTAGGGGAACTTAGCCATACAGTCATAGGTGTATAAGGAGTATTGCAGGGGGCTGAGAACACAGCTTTGTGGGGCACCTGTGCTGAGATGATCATGGAGGTGTTGTTGCCTATCCTTACTGATTGTGGTCTGTGAGTTAGGAAGTTCAGGATGCAGTCACAGAGGAAGGAGCCAAGGCCTAGAACACAGAATATGGAGATGAGTTTTGTGGGAATAATAGTGTTGAAGGCTGAGCTGTAGTCAATAAATAGGAGTCTGACAAAGATGCTTTTGTTATCTAGATGTTCCAGAGTTGAGTGCATGGCCTGGGAGATGGCGTCTGCTGTGGACCTGTTGCAGCGGTCGGCAAACTGTAGTGGTTCCAGGTGGTCTGGGAGGCTGGAATTTATTCATGCCATGACTAGCCTTCTGAAACATTTTATAATGATGGCTGTTAGCGCCACCAGACAATAGCCATTGAGGCACACTGCTTGATTTTTCTTAGATACCAGGATGATGTGGCCTATCAGTTGGATGCCAAACAGCAGACTGACTGCACAGTTTGGAAAGGTAATATTAAGCTGCTCAAAAGGCCAGCGTCTTGGGCCACGTGACCTTCCTTCTCTTCAGTGACTTTAACAAAACATGTTTAGCCAGCACCTGGAATTTGGCTTTGTTTCCAGGGCTGATAATGCCTCAGCCCTTATGGGTTCAAAGATATGCTATTCGTGTTGCGGGTCTGGAGTTTGAGAAGCCATTATCTCAACAGACCCACAGATTCTGCTGAACTACTGAAAATATATTTCCTCTGTTTCAGGTAGGAGAGGGTCAAATATAATTACATTCTTGTAGCTCCCTTTAAAATTGGCCTGTGCAGTCTCAGATGGTCTGTTTGAAGCTCCTGAGACAGAACGAAATGTGACATTTCGAAACTGAGAAGATAATTATTTTGTTCTGGACACTATAGAGGATAATTTCCAGACAGAGGGTCAACGATTTTAATTGTCTTTGTTGAGCAGAAAGTCCCAGTTTAAAAATAAGAAATAGTAATACAGATAAAGTTTTTAAATGTATTCACTATTGGGGTTGCTGCTCCATGTTGGAGAACCAAGCACCATTTAACTTGCTGACACAACTGAAAATCTGCTTATATATTACACCACATTCTTTACACAATTTTAGCTTTTACTGGAAGCAGGCCAAAATTACTCTCATTAGGCTTGCTTCTCCACGTTTTGCTGAGTCATAACATCCAGTGTCCAGTGAAAATCTGAGATATTTTACAATATGACCCACTCTGGCGATTCCTCCTGGTTTCACCAAGGCAAATTTTCCGATGTCCTTAAATCTCTACAACTTTCACCTCTTCAGCAGAAAATGAACTCCCACCCATGTTCAGCATGACATCTAATGGATAATAGCATTTTTTTATAGTAGCTACTATTCTCCTGTGTGTATGTGTCTCTCTTTTTTCTCTTTTCATGGTGTTGAGTCAATAAGCCTGAGATACTGCCTATAGTAAAGCCAATTCATCATTTCTTTGTGTCTAGATGCGAAAACTGGTATGTTCAGTAGGACACGAACTGTGTATCAAGTCCCCGTAGCAACCAGATTACTTCAGCTAATCTTTTTGAGCAGAATTAGTGGGACACCATATGTCCCTCTCTCTTACACTATTTTACATTGGATTAAAGAGACACTTTTTAGGATATCAGATCAGAAACCTCAAGGTATATTATATAGTCAGACTATCTCCTCATCCCAATACTTTGCTATTTTGGCATGAGTTTGAGGATAGCGTGTTTCACTCCAGGCATGATTCTGTTGACATTGTGGGAAACTTTTGACAAAATAATCTTTATTTAACAACGCAGTTTAGTTATAACAAATGAATTAGCTTAACATTTAACAATTGAATGATACTTAAACATAGCAAGATACGATTCTTAACTGCTAACCTATTCTCTGGAGAGAGTGCAGAAGCAGTTTAGCAGGATGCTATCTGGATTAGAGGGTAGGAGCTATATGAAGAGGCTTGACAAGCTAGGATTGTTTTCTCTGGAGTGTCGGAAGCTGAGGGGAGACCTGATAGAAATCTATAAAATTATAACAGGCATAGATAAGGTTGACAGTCAGCATATTTTTCCAAGAGTTGAAATGTTAGGCTAGGAGGCGTGCACTTAAGGTAAGAGGAGGAAGTTCAAAGGAGCTGTGAGGCACGATTTTTACACAGGGAGTAGTAGGTGTCTGGAACACGCTGCCAGGAGTATGGTGGAGGCAGATATGATCGGGGCATTTAAGAACCTTTTAGATAAGCATATGAATATACAATAACTAGAAGGATATGGACCAAGGGCAGTCAGAAAGGATTAGTTTAATTTGGCATCATGTTTGGTGCAACTTGGTGAGCTAAAGGACCTATTCCTATGCTGTACTGCTTTTTGGTCTGAGTTGCAATTCAAGCAATATTCCTCTTACAGATTTAAACTCCTCCTTAAAATCAGTTAGCAAAACATAGGCTCACTTGCTTATACTTAGGTTGCCAGCTCTAGAGCTATCAGACATCTTTTAGAGAGACAGAGAAACATGTTTCTTTCAAAACCAGGCGTTAACTGCTTGTTTTAAAATGAAAGGGAAACCGTGTTTACCCTGCAAGCTTAACTCCTCCCTTTAAGCACATAATTGGGTCCCTGTCAATAAACCTAATCAAAATTCTACTCTGAAACCACAAGGAAACGTGAATAAACACATATGAGCTCAGCTTAAAACAAATACCTCAGGTACTTAGTCTGTTATCCCTTAAACTGCCAGTTTGAAAGATTTCTTACACAAATCTACACTGTGCAAAACAGATCAAACTCTAAACTTACCCCTTACAAGAAACATGATGTAAGTATATTTCTTAAACGCATCATCACACACTTTAAAAGTAACCATCCTATAAAACCTTGCAGTCATAATAACTTGTATGTGGAACAAAATGTATGATAGCCACAGCTGCAAGGGAATTAAGACAGACGGAGAATTCCTGCTCTGAATGGTCTATGGTGCAACTGTGGATCCTTGCAAACCAGTGGATTTATACTGGGCTTCTTTGCATTTGCACCTCTGACCTCCTTGGTCAACTGCTAGAAGGCATTCACTATTCCAGATAAAAGTATCAGACCTAATAGTTATGAAGAAAATCCAGGTGGCATGTAAAAAGTACCCTCTTGTTTGTTTGAACAACCCCTAATTGGCTACCTACTGGCGATATGGCGGGTAGCTGCTATCACCCAGAAACCACTTTCCTGACAACAGATGAGATGAGAAAATGCTGGCAAACCAGTGCAGTGGTGAACATCGAGAAATTGTCAGCACACATGCTTCCAAACCAACTTCTGCATCAGGATGAAAATGTTGCCCTTTGTGTTCAAATCTTCGGTGACTGCTCATTTTTCATGATAAGAAATCCACAGCACAAGTTGCTAAGGTCTCAGAATTGGGAAACAGATTTGTGTATTGCAAATTTTGAAAGTGGGTCTTTTTTGATGTAATGACTCAAAACTCTGACCACTTTATTTTTTCCTAAAATAGGGGAATCGTGTGCTGCGAACTGTGCCTCTGCTAGCTGCTTGTCTTCCAGCCGACAAATGCAAAGTCTTTGTTGGTCGGCGATTCAATGAGGACAGGTAAAGATTTGTTCTCTTTCGTACTTACACTTCAACATTGATTGCACTCCAGAAGTAGTCTATTTGCTGCAACCTTTGGACGTCCTTAGCTCATGAAAGGTGCTATATGAATACAAGTTGTCTTTCCTTTTTATCTTACTTTATGGCTCTCAACCTCCCTTTTGTTTACCTTTCCTTTCTTTTCCTCCTCTGCTCTCCTCTGTCCGCTTCTTTTCTGAAAAATGCCTATAAACATGATAAAATATCAGGAAGTGAAAAGCCTACATGACTCCTAGGTCACCTAAGGAAGTTGGTACTGCTGATGGCCTCCCATGCTACCAATTGAACGGATTTATCTTCAACTTAGCCACAGTTAGCTATTGAAACAGGATAGATGTAGCACAAATTAATAAAATAAAAAGATGACTCACACCAATTGGAGCCTGTCATTTTTTTAGTTGCTATGAAAATAGACCAAATGGCCCTATCTGGACTGATGCTGAATCTTGTATTCCATTGATCTTTAGAGACCATGTGTATCATTCAAGAACTTGGATAACCAGTGATAATCCATAAAGGATCATAGGCATTTCTCTTAACTCGAGAGAGAAAATTGGTTATTTATAGCTTGAAGTGCACCATTACCCAAGTGTGGGGCAAGACAAGGAACGAGTCTCCATGAACTACTCATGTATTACTCATAAAAATCAATATAATGCAGCCAGTTTATGGTATATATTTGTTTCGCCTGGATAAACTGAAAAACACTCAGTTTTCCTCTTGGGATTTCTGAATCAGAATGCTCTAAGGAGATAATGTTAGAATAAAAAAATGCCCTAATGCAATTGAGTTTACTGGCAAATGATTTAATTTGTAATTTTCCAAAATCACTCCAAATTAAACCAATTTGAAATGGTTCATTGTTATTTTTAATACTAGCAATTTTTTTGTGATACTTTTCATCGGAATTAGAGGTAGAAGTAGTCAACAATTATACATTAACAATAAAAGGTAATTATCCATCAATAATGAAGGAATGGTCTAAGGACTCTGTAGAGAAAATACAGCAAGTATATTTTGATTGCTTTCTGAAAAATAAATGATTAAGTACTTCCCTAATAAAACACATTTCTATGTGCATAAATTGTTCTTTTCAAATTTTCCACCTAAACAAAGGAAAGCATAGATATTCAAATTAAATTTCCCCCTTTTTTTCCCTCTCAAAGTCTACATATCACTGAAATAAAAGAATAAAGAAATGATAATAGTTTTCATCTGAAAATTTACTTTGTAAAAATTTCTTACATTCCTTTGGAATCATTTGTTGACAAGAAATTTGTCGATAGAGTTCCACCAGAGAAAGATTTGAGACTAGCATTGTGATAAACAAATTCAACTTTATACCGACTATTATTTTGGAATTCTTATTATAAATAAGACGAGAGAACAATGGGCCACTCAAACTATTTCTGTCAAATAAACAAAGCTCTGAACAAGCTCCTATAATTCAATGTGCCATTCATTTCCAAACCATTTGCAGAAACAAGTCTCTAAATAGTGTACTGAGGAAAGACAGACTTTCAGGTGCAACAAGCAAATCATACTGCAGGCCTAGAATTTATGATGTAGAAGGAGGTCATTTGGTCCATCAAGTCCATGTCAGCTCACTATGGAGTTAGAGAGCATCATTGTGGCACTAATGCATATATTGTATCAATCACAAATATGCTTTTTATGTAGTAGTTGAGGATGAGGTACTGGTGGTATTGAATAACATAAAAATAGATAAAAAGGATGTATTTAAAAGTTGAAATGTCACCTGGTCCAAATGGGATCCATCCTCAGTTGCTGAGGGAACTTAGGATTGAAATTGCCCAGGCTGTGACCACAATCATCTACCTCTCCTTATATGGATGATGCCAAAGGATTAGATGTGACAGTCCAGTTTTCAAAAGAGTGGAATGATAAAGGCCATTCAGTTTAATGTCAACATTAGGATAGTAATCTATAATAAATTATTTGGTATTTGTGAATAATGAGTTGTGGATTCATGCCCAGCACGAAGAAAGATGATTGGAGCTGTTGAAAATTAATCTTATTCCCAGCTCTTCGCTGCACGAGTTCCACAGGAAAGTATCTTAGGCCGCTTCACGAGTGACCTTCACTCTGTCATGAGGTCAAAAATGACAGATTTGCTGATGAATTCACTATGTTTAGCATCATTTATGACTCCTCAGGTATTGAAGCACTTGTTGAATATTGAAGCATATTATGCAAATGTAACAAGACCTGGACAATATTCAGGTTTCAACTGATAAGCAGCACATAATATTTAAGTCATACAAGTGCGAGGCGATGACTGTCTCCAACAACAGAGAATTTAATGATCATCCTTTGATATCCAATGACATTGCCATCGCTGAATCTAAAATGATCAACATCCTCAGGGTTATCATTGACCAGTAAGTGAACTGGAGCAGCTATATAAATCCTATGCCTACAAGAATTGGTCAGAGGCTGGAAAATCTATAGAAAGTAACTGACCTCCTGACTGTCCAGCCTTTCCACCATCTACAAGGCACATGTCAGAAATATGATGAAATACTCTTGTCTGAATGAGTGAAGCTCCAAGAACACTCAAGAATTTGACACCATCCAGGACAAAGCAGCCTGTTTAATTGGCACCCCATTCACCACCTTCAATACTTTTTCTCTCCACCACCAATGTACAGTGACAGCAGTGTATGCCATCTATATGATATACTGCAGAAAATTGCAATGGCTTATTTGAAGGTACCTTCCAGATCCATGACTAATACCATCTAGAAGGATAAGGGCAACAGACATACAGGAACACCACCAGCTGCAAGTTTCCCTCCAAGTCACAATCATCCTAATTTGGCAATATATCACAGTTCCTTCACTACTGGTAGATCAAAAACCTGGAGCTCCTTTCCTAACAGCACTGTGGTGTTCCTATAACACATGGACTGCAATGATTCAAGAAGGCAACATATCACCACCTTCTCAAGGACAATTATAATTGGCAATAAATGCTGGCTTAGCTAGCGATGCCCAGATTAAAAAACAAATTTTAAAAATCAGTGCCTTCGCTCTGACATAAAGTTACAAGAGGTTATTCACAGTGCTTGGACAGTGCTCGGTACAATTCACAATTCCTCAGATACTGAATCAATCTGTGCCTCCATGGAGCAAGATCTGGACAACATTCGGGCTTCTGCTAATGAATAGCAAGTAACATTCTCATCATAGAAGTGGTAAGCAACTATTATTATCAACAAGAAAGAAATAGACTTAATATCTCACCTTGATGTTCAACCGCATTACCATTGGTTAATTTCCAACCCATCAATGTCCAATGGGTTATCATTAAGAAACTTAACTGGGCCAGGTACAAATACAGTGATTACAAGACCAGATTGAAGGTTGAAATTAGTGGTAAGTAACTTGCTTCCTAACTCTTCAAACCTGTCCAATATTTCTGCAAGACACAAGTCAGGTTGCAATAAAATACTGTCTTCAAGCCTGAATTAGCGCAGCTCCAACAATACCCATAAATCTCAACATCATCTAGGGCAAAGCAGCTCACTTGACCAGAGCCCCATCCACTTTCTGCAGCATAGCAGCTGTCAGTATCATCTACAAAATTCATTGCAACAACTCTTCAAGGCTCCTTCAAAATATCATCGAAACCTCCGACTTCTATTTTTAAAGACAAGGCAGTTGATACATGGGAACACCATCACCTACAATTTCTTCTTAAGCAACACATCATCCTGATTTGGAATTATATCACCATTTCCTCACTGTTGCTGGGTTAAAATTCTGAAACTCCCTAACAGGACAATGGATATATCAACATCCTTGTATCAAAGGACTAAGACCTCAGACTGGATACTTTTATATATATATATATCCTCATGCCTAATTTCTAAAATTTAAAAAAACTGAACAGTGACTGTTTAAAAATGGCTGCAGCTGTGTGTCCAGTAATCCTGAACAAAAAAAGCTATTGGGGCAGTATGGAAGAAATCTGTGTCTTGTTATCTCTGAAGAGACACTTCACAACTCCTGTGAACTGTAGAGACCAAATTCAAAGGGAACTATACAAGGCCGTCTGCGTTTCATAGGTCAGGCCTGGCCAACAGAACTGATTCGTCTGCTAGGACAATGGACGCTTCCTTTCAAATCTTAACAGTGGACCCAGACAAAGGCATACACACCACTTTTCATGGCCTGAATGGAAAGATAGAGTCATGTGACATAAACATCATCCTGAAGTGGATGAAGGTGCTTATTCACCTGAATAGAGCGTCAGTCACTTGCTTATTGTAACTGCACAGCTGATTGGGAGACTCCATGACGATTGCCCACTGACTCCTGGAAAAATCTGGATACATAAAACTCCAAGCCTAAAGTGAACCTCAGAGCCATGGGCATTGGAGGTGATCTCCAGCTTAATACAGCACAGTGAAATGACGATTTTCTTGGAGAAGCAGAGCTTGCTGCTGAATAGGATCATGGATATGTTGACGTAGCTGGATTGCTACTTGTGCATCTTAGAAACAGGGTAGTGGAATCTTCTATGGGCCGATGCACCTTGCCCCCCCTCGCTGGCTCCCCATATCCTGTGCCTGCAGCTCTGTTCCCAAAAGGTCTGTGGACACCCCGAATGCTAATGGCATTGACGTGTGAACTGTAGGTGATAATGGGTTGAAATGATCAAAATATCTCACAAAGCTAAGTCCTAACTAAGAATCAGGTAAACTCTGCAAATGTCTCAAGAATGCATAGGAAGTGGTCAGAAATCTCTCCAATAGCTCTGCACCAAGCTCTCACTAATTCCTGCCTCCTCTTACCATGTCTTTGGATGACAAACAAAAAAGGAATGGATGCATGGGCATGCATTGACCTAGAAATTGTGTAGGCAATGTAAGCTTGCAGTGCATTGCTCTTTGAGGAACTTAACTGGATGATTAATTTTTGCTGGGTCTGCAGTCAATTTCTGCTTGGACATGCCAACTGAAATATCACAGCACAATGATGTTGGGATGCATAATTTTGTGTGCTTCTGATTCAAATGCACACCCACTGCAATACATAAAATCCTGATCCATGTAAAGAAGTAAAACACTGTGAAGTTAATGGGAAGGAGTAGCATGATCCCTCTCGTGGCAGTTAGTCACCAGGTTTTGATGTAATTGGGATTTGGGGTGTTTGTGGTTCTGGAAGAGAAAGCAGAATGTTGATTGCAATAACCAGCATCTACACCCTGGATAATAAGTACTGTAATATATACATATCTTAACTAATTAAACTATTGGTGGCATAGCGGTTAATGCAGCTTCCTTGCAGCACCAGAGACCTGGGTTCAATTGCAGCCTTGGGTGAGTGTCTGTGTGGAGTTCGCATTTTCTTCCTGCATCTGCATGGATTTCCTTCAGGTGATCTGGTTCCCTCCCACGGTCCAAAAATATGTAGGTTTGGCCATGCTATATTGCCCCTTAATGTCCAAAAGATTGTAGATTAGGTGGATTGACCATAGTAAATGCACGAGGTAATGGGGATAGAGCTTTTCAGAGAGTTGGTACAGTCTGGGTAGGCCGCATGGCTTCCTTCTGCTCTCTAGATATTCTATGAATTCTGTTGATATAATTACAAACAATTGTTAAATAAATACATTAAGTAATCAAATAAATAAAATAAGAGCCTAAAATATGGAGGTCTTGTGGAGCAGTGAATAGTGTACCTGCTTCTGAGCCAGAAGTTCCAGATTCACATTCCACCCCAGGGCTCGATAGCCAAAGAAGGTGCGTTCATAATGCAGCCAGACAGGTTAACTGTCAACCTGTAATTCCTTCCAACACATCAGTGATTGGTGGTAAGAGTAGGAGTGACTTCTCGTCAACTGTGCTTGATGTGGAGTGGTGCCCCTCAAGCTATAAGCCCCTGGTGATAGACCAGTGACTTGTTCCGGTAGTCAGTCTTAATGCATCACTAGATGAGGGAAGAGAATTGGAATAGAGTTGGAGCTGAAGATGTGGCCGTGCAGGTGTTAGCAATTCTTGAAAGTATGAAAATAGGTAAGTCTCCTGGGCCGGATGGGATTTATCCTAGGATTCTGTGGCAGGCTAGGGAGGAGTTTGCAGAGCCTTTGGCTTTGATCTTCATATCATCATTAGTATAGTGCAAGAAGATTGGAGGATAGCAAATGTTGTTCCCTTGTTCAAGAAGAGGAGGAGAAACCATCCTAGAAATTATAGACCAGTGAATCTTCTGTTGTGGGCAAAGTTTTGGAAAGGATTATAAGGGATAGGATTTATAATCATCTAAAGAGAAATAATTTGATTAGGGATAGTCAAAATGGTTTTGTAAAGGGTAGGTCATATCTCACAAAACTTATTGAGTTCTTTGAGAAGGTGACCAAAGAGGTGGATGAGGATAAAGCAGTTGATGTGGTGTATATGGATTCCAGCAAAGCGTTTGATAAGGTTCCCCATGGTAAGCTCCTGCAGAAAATACGGATGCATGGAATTGAGTGATTTAGTGGTTTGGATCAGGAATTGACTAGCTGACAGAAGACAGAGCGCGGTAGTTGATGGGAAATATTCAACCTGGAGTTCATTTACTAGTGGTATACCGCAGGGATCTGTTTTGGGGCCACTGCTGTTTGTCATTTTTATAAATGACCTTGATGAGGATGTAGAAGGATGAGTTAGTAAATTTGCGGATGACACTAAAGTCAGAGGTTATAGACAGTGAGGATGGATGTTACAGTTTGGAGAGGGACATAGATAAGCTGCACAGCTGGGCTGAGAGGTGGCAAATGAAGTTTAATGCGGAAAGGTGTGAGGTGATTCACTTTGGAAGGAGTAACAGATTACAGAGTATTGGGCTAATGGAAGGAACTCTTGGTAGTGTGGATGAGCAGAGAGATCTTGGTGTATGTGTGCATAGATCCCTGAAAATTGGCACCCAGGTTGATAAGGGTTTTGAGAAGGTGTACAGTGTATTAGCTTTTATTGGTAGAGGGATTGAATTTTGGAGTCGTGAGATCATGTTGCAACTGTACAAATCTCTGGTGTGGCTGCACTTGGAGTATTGTGTACAGTTCTGATCGCCACATTATAAGAAAGATGTAGAAACATTGGAAAAGGTGCAGAGGAGGTTTACCGGGATGTTGCCTGGTATGGTGGGAAAGTCTTATGAGGAAAGGCTGAGCGACTTTGATAAGGTTCCCCATGGTAGGCTACTGCAGAAAGTGCAGATGCATGGGATTGAAGATGATTTAGCAGTTTGGATTAAGAATTGGCTAGCTGATAGAAGACAGAGGGTGGTGGTTGATGGGAAATATTCAACCTGGAGTGCAGTTACAAGTGGTGTACCTCAAGGATCTGTTTTAGGGCCACTGTTGTTTGTCATTTTTATAAATGACCTAGATGAGGGTGTAAAGGGTTGGATTAGTAAATTTGCTGACGATACCAAAGTGGGGGGAGTTGTAGATAGCGAGGATGGATGTTACAGTTTGCAGAGGGACATAGGTTGCAGAGCTGGGCCGTGAGGTGGCAAATGGAATTCAATACGGATAAGTGTGAGGTGATTCACTTTGGTAGGAATAACAGGCATATGAAATATAGGGCTAATGGAAGGACCCTTAATAGTGTTGTCGAGCAGAGGGATCTTGGGGTACAAGTACATAGCTCTTTGAAAGTTGGCACCCAGGTTGATAAAGTTGTTAAGAAGGCGTACGGTGTGTTAGCTTTTATTGGTAGAGGGATTGAATTTAGGAGCCGTGAGGTTATGTTACAACTGTACAAAACTCTGGTGCGGCCGCACTTGGAGTATTGCGTACAGTTCTGGTCGCCGCATTATAAGAAAGATGTGGAAGCATTGGAAAGGGTGCAGAGGAGGTTTACCAGGATGTTGCCTGGTATGGTGGGAAGGCCTTATGAGGAAAGGCTGAGGGACCTGAGGTTATTTTCATTAGAGAGAAGAAGGTTACACGGTGACCTAATTGAGGCGTATAAGATGATCAAGGGATTGGATAGGGTGGATAGTGAGAGCCTTTTTCCTCGGATGGTGATGACCAACACAAGGGGACATAACTTTAAATTAAGAGGTGGTAGTTATAGGACAGATGTCAGAAGCAGGTTCTTTACACAGAGGGTGGTGAGATCGTGGAATGCCCTGCCTGCAGCAGTTGTGGACTCGCTTACTTTGGGGGCATTCAGATGTTCGGTGGATAGGCATATGGATGATATTGGAATATTTTAGGTTAGATGGTCCACTGGCCGGTGCAACATCGAGGGCCGAAGGGCCTGTACTGTGCTGTAATGTTCTATGTTCTATGACTTGAGGTTGTTTTTGTTGAAGAACAGAAGTTTAAGAGATGACTTAATTGAGGCATACAACATGATCAGAGGGTTCTAGAGGGTGGACAGTGACAGCCTTCTTCCTCGTATGGTGATGGCTAACATGAGGGGACATAGCTTTAAATTGAGGGGTGATAAGTATAAGACGGGTGTCAGAACTAGGTTATTTAGTCAGAGAGTAGTACGGGCATGGAATGCCCTGCCTGCAGCAGTTGTGGACTTGCTAACTTTAACGGCATTCAAATGGTCATTAGATAGGCATATGGATAATATTGGAATAGTTTAGGTTAGAGGGTCATTAGATTGGTTCTACTAGTCGATACAACCTCGAGGGTCGAACAGCCTGTATTGCCCTGTAATGTTCTATGTTGTACGTTGTCTCCGAACTGCAGAATTTGGGAGTTTGTGAACAATGAGCAGACAGGTCCACAGGAGATGTCCTTTCTTAGAACTCTCCAGTTTAGACTTATTGAGATATTAAGAAAGGGGAGGAGTTTCTGGATGATTCTATTTAAATTGTAGTCACGCTGTAGGGGCAAAAAGGATGTTACTGATAAGGAGTCAGGTTGTAGTGATTTAGGAGAGGTTGAGAAGGAAGATTTGCACAGTGCAAGCCTGCCCAGCAAGCATAACAAACTCGCTACCTAGGAGAACAAGCAGAAATATAGTAGGGAGAGCAGCCACAATGCAGCCCAAGTTGTGACTCAGAAGGCAGTCCGGGAGTGAAGACAGAATAGAAATTTGATAGCAACGGGGGAACTCTGTAATTAGAGCCTACCATTGTAGGCAACACCTATTAGTGTGATTATAGAATCAGTGCTGGGATCACTGCTGTTTGCAATTTACACTAATGACTTGGACTTTGGAATCAAAAACACAATTTCTAAATTTGCAGATGCTACAGATTGTAGTAAAATACTGGAGGTGTGGAAGATAGATGGATTGATTGGTAGAGAGTACTGCTCTGATAGCTGACATTTACAGCTAACCCCCTGCTGAGAATTCTTTTTTTTGGTTGAAGAGCACCAGCTGCCCTCATGGCAATGCAATCAAGTTCAGACCTGTTTCTAATTGGTATGTTAGAATGAACTATCACGGACAGATGTGTGCTAGCCTTATTAACAGTTAAAATCAAATGGCGAAAAAAAACACTTCCAGATGATTCACTTTCATTGTAGAAAGGTGAAACTTGAAGAGGTGCTGTAAATTAGTCAGATATCACATTGCGCAAGTTCCACAATGATCACAGTTCAAATTTGGTAAAATTGTTACCCATAACTCCTGAACAAAGGGACAATTTGCATCACTTACTTTTCCTTCTTTAAAAATGACAGAAATGCTGATGGAATCTCACATTAATAACCAAGAACACTTGATCTTTTGTTATTTAATTCTTGATGTATGTTAGAGATTGTTAAGGCTTTTATTCACTGATGTTTGGAACACTTAGTAAATGCGTGGATTCGTTCTATTTTCCCATTGAATGAAGACTAATTTTTGTTCAGTTACAGAAAAACCTTTAAATGGGAACACTAAAGTAACACTTTCAGTTCAAGAGGTGATGCTTTAGCATAACCCAAGGTGGGGGGTGTCCTGTTTATTCAGTGAGGTGAATTCACAGTGCCAGAGTCATAAAAATTTTTCATATATACTTGTTCTATCAGGTTCTCCTCACAAAGGCCTCACACAACCAGCTGCAGGCCAAGTGTAAAACTATCAATGCTTGCTAATCCATTGATAATGCAAAATTGTTGCCATTTTTAATGGTGTTGCCTCATTTAACAAAGAACTGCTACCACTAAAATTTTTTGACAGCAATGCTGCTGTTCAGTGCAGCACAATGGCGCAGATAGCACCAAATAGCCAGTAAATCGTTCAATGTTTTTTTCAGTTTTTAGGTTTTACACGCATCTTATTTATTCAAGGTTTTTTTTTGATTCAATATGAGGAAAACGGGCTTATTTACAATGAATGGAAAGGGTTAAATAGATTTCTGATATTTGTACCATTTCTGTTGGAGGAAAAAATGGTAAATTATAATCCTCCAAAAATATGTCAGTAAACATAATTGACTCTATTAGTTGATACAAGATAAATGGTGAGCCAGATTTTTTGCAGGGTCATAGAGGCTTTATGACCTTTAAAAATTATAGGTGGGACCCGATTTGAGGATTTCTGCCCCGTTCCCAGCACTTTGAATTGCCACAGGTAGGCAGTGAGCCACACCTGCTTTCCTGACATGATCAACTCCATTGCAGGGAAAGGTATCTCCTAGCCCTCTGCAAATATGGTTGAGCTGGACCCATGGCTCACAGTCCCTCAGAGGAGTCATGACCATAGAATGGATGTGGGAATTTTTTGAAAGATAACTTCAAAAAGCTTTACTCATCCTATTAGGAAAACAAAGGTAGTTTCAAGGGATTTATATTTGATAAATAAATATTAAAAATGAGGTATAGTTTCAAATGGGTTTAATTCAATGGGGTGGCATAGTGATTAATGCACTGCTGTCCCACAGCTCCAGGGACCTGGGTTCGATTTCCAGCTTGGTCACTGTCTGTGCGCAGCCTACATATTGTTTCCTCCTGATGCTCCGGTTTCCTCCCACAGTCCAAAGATGTGCAGATTAGGTGCATTGGCCATGTTAAATTGCTGCTTAGTGTTCCTAGATGCGTAGGTTAGAGGGAATTTATAGGGTTACGTGAATAGAGCCTGGGTGGGATTGCTGTCAATGCAAACTCGATGGGCCAGATAGCCTCCTCCTGCACTGTAGAGTTTCTATGATTTCTAATGTTTCTGTGTCTGGAAGGAAGCTATAGTTAGATTCATGCTGGACATAGGTGTTTGTATGTGCGGGAGTTGGTTATGTTTCAATTGTGTTTCTATTGTGCTTAGAGAAGGTTGCGGTGTGAAGAATAAATACAATAGTGGGACATTGCTTAGCAACAGAAAGCCCAGAGAAGTGGCTTTCCTTTGTTCTTTAGTTTTACCTGGAAGCCAGAGCAGTTGGAGCCAGATCACAGAGCGGGCAGCTCTCAACTCTGCCAGGAGAAGATGGACAGGACAAGCGAGTTACAAAGAAGCAAGCTCCCAAAGGCACAAGGTACAATAGGTCAAACATTTGATGTCATTTTAAGAAGAGTCTTGGAATTGACCAATTTGGTTGGCAGTCAAGACAAAGAAAATCCTAAAGTGATTGTTGTAAAATTGTAGACTGAATTTACTGGTAAAAGTAGAGTGAAAACATGGTTTAAAAATGTCATTTGAAAATCCTGGACTAGAATTTAGAATGCAAATTGCTAGTAAAAGCATTACTATGGAAAGAGGATTTAAAGTGTGTTTTTGGGAGTGGAGTGTGAAAACTCATGTCGCAATCATCTGGGGGGAATTCTGGGGAGAAATCCACAAACACTAACTTGGATTCAGGACAGAGTGTTTATTTGACCACAATCATCTTGTTTATGTCAAAGGGGCTTTGTATTAAGGAGATCATTGTAGTTTAAAATGTGTTAAAATCCATGTTAATCTTGAAATTTGTGTGTAATTTTTATGATAAGGGGGAAAATTATATAATAATCCAACTTTTCATATTTAATAATTTTTTTCTTGTTCAAACTAATTAACAGTCCTGTGACTCACTTTCTCCATGCTACAGTTTTCTGAGCCAGCTTTTGAGTCAAGTTATAGTTTTTTGAGCCCGAGTTCCATTCTGGGATATTTCCATTCAGGTATAACATCAAGAGGGATCATAACAATACCTCAAATTCCAGCTCCCATCAAGTCCCAATGGCATCTCATACGCATCTGGTTATCCCTTACCCACTCTCACCAACAATGCCCTCTCCTGTCCTCCACGTCGACTCAAAGCACTTCTATACTTCTTCATCCTCCATGTCGATTCAAAGCACTTTTATACCTCTTCACCCAATATAGACTGTACTGAACCAAAGAACCATACAGTAACAATGGCAAGTATGGAATAGCTTTTAAAAAACCCATTTATAATTTGTTTGAAAACAAATGCTGCTATAAAAGTGTCAACCAGACCTTTCAAGTATCAGTAACAAAAACTGTAAGCGTTTGACACCTCTTTATCTTGTATAAATAAACATTGAGTCAGTGCAAAAATAGATCACAGAGATAAAGATTGCCACACTGTCAATCAAGCAATGAATTCCCTTCTGTGCACCTGTTCCAACAAAATAAAGCTTTTATATAAGCCTGGGCTCTCAGCCAAGCCTTAATATTTGTGCTATGATAACTTAGGTATTTTCTTCTGATTGGGAGGAATTGGCAGGATAGAAATTATTGTTCTATGGTCATCTGCAGTATTTGTAAATAATTATGAAAAAGTTGTTTTTTTCAAATTGAGAAACCCAGGTGAAGGAAATTGAACATGTTGCATTTTATACCTCACAGAAATGGTACATCAAATTCTATGGTGGAAATTTCCAGTCTGGAGTATAAATTGGGAAGTTGGAGCAGAAGCAAGAATGGTTTCTTGGTGAAAGGATGGCTGGCCACGTATGATCTTGCACTGGTCAGCTCTTTAGCTATGCATGTGTGAAGAGCATGGCGATTCTTTTGGCATTTCCTTCTCAGCTGGTCATAGCCAGTAGAAGTACAGTATTGTCTGGAAGCAGCATCAGCTGAGGTGATCTGTGAAGAAATTGTAATGATTCATCTATTCAGCATTTTCTTTGAAGCCGTCCTTCACCCCAGACTATTTCAACCAATGGGAAACCCTATACCAAGCATTGGTCTAATCGTGGCCTCCCCCTCCATGGTGAAGCCCACCCTGGAGGACCAAAGATACAGCCATGAAGACTGCAGCATTGACTGGAGTCAGAAAGCTGTGTCTACACACTCTCAAATACTATTGGGTTTCCCTCCAGCTTGAAAAAATATTTGAAAAATCCTTGCCTTGCCATCCATATTCCATTACCAACTATGACCTTCTACCCAGGTTGGCATATTATGGTTACAAATGACATTTCTAACATCATGATGAGTGTTCCTACCACATAACTTGAGCCATTCAAGAAGGTGGCTTGCCTCTATCATCTCATGTGCATTTAGGGATGGGCGATACATTCTGATTTTCACCCATGAGTGAATAAACAAATATCTATCTGCTAAATATAAGAAAAAAAATACTGTACACAAAATTCACTATTGCGATTGTAATTCACTAAAGGGTTTCAACTAGTGCATTTATTATGACTATATATTTTCAGACATACATTAATAGATAGTGAAGTGTTCTTTCAAATCAGAAATGCTCACTAAATAAGCATGTTTCAATCTAGTACAAGACCGAATTGTTAACATAGGTAAACATTGGTCTCGCCACGCTTTGCAGATAAAGTTGTTGTGCATGTTACAGAAATTCGATCTTGAACATCTAAGACTGGCTTGCACATTAAATAGTTGGGCAGAATTACCACCACCTAGACCCAAGGCAATCATCAACATCAAGATTGAGGCTGAAGGCTAATAAGTGCTGCTCACCATATATCATTTTGTAGAAGAATGCTGCAGCAGGGATTGCAATAAAAGAAAGAAAAATGAGTGGTGAAAGAGATATAAGGACATGCTTTTCAGCACATCTCATACTATTTAATATTACTGACAGCTAGAAAACTTTACAACTGATCGCATAAATTAGCAAAAAATGCTAACAGCCATAACATAAATAGCAGCACCCTCTTAATCTTCATTGACTGAGACAGCTGTGCTGTCTCAGTCAGAAGTACTTTGGAAAGCTTGTCCCTCACATATTGGCTTTAATAATTAGTGTAGCTATCAGCGCTAATTTCCTTTCCGATGAGGTTTGCCATTTTTGAGTATAATTGGTTAGACTAAAGATTTCTCCAAATATTTCGTTTGTGCCAAATACAGGATGTCGTTTTCATTGATAAACACTTGCTTTCTGTGGATTAAAATGTGACTTTACACATAAAGTAATCTGGAATAGCGTGCTGCATGATGAAAATAGAACAATTCTACCATAATGGTGTATGTTAGAAATAATACAGGATCTCACTGTATCTTCGGATTTCTCCAACTATGAACTCTTACAGACTATGTTGTTCAGGTTTTAAATAAAAAGCTACAAGACAACCATGAATAATTATAATGCACTGAAGATAATCAGAAGCAGTAACTTTAAAATAAACAGCAAATATTAGCTTGGTCAAAATTATTCCTGTAATTCACTGCATCTTTGTCAAGACCATAAATATCAATTTTTCCCATATGCTGTTGGGAAGACAGGTTTCAGGTTCCTATTTGATTTCCTGCTGTGACATCCCTATCGCCACTAATTCCCCAGCTGGCAATAGGAGGGGAGATTCTGAGATCTTCTGATGGAAGCCAAAATTCAGTATAGTAAGCTCTTCTTTCTCCATTCCAGTCTTGGGTCTTAACCATTGGGAGACTTCTATGAATTTTCATGGCTCTCTGTCCTCATGTGCTCCTTGCTTTTGCAGCTGCTATTGCAATTCTGGTGATGTTTGTTTTGAGACAACTGCAGATCTGTTTACAGGGCAAAATCCTGCTAGAAGCCTCCTTAAGAAATTGACTGCATAACTCAGCAAGTGAGTTGAAGTGGCAGGCAGAAGGCCTCCCCAGATTTTTTTTTAATTCTTGCTTGGGTTAAGGGGTTGCTGCTGGATCAGCAGTTATTGCCTTTCCTGAATTCCCCTTGAGGAGGCCATTTAAGAATCAACCACATTGCTATAGATCTGATGTCACACGTAGGCCAGACCTGATAAGGACAGCAAATTTCCTTCCCTAAAAGACATACATCAGGCTATCACAGACACAGGCACAGACTGCAATGTCATAACTCAACCAAGGATGAGCATAAGGAGAAACTTGCATTTTTCACAAATGCTAGCATCTCAGCAGTTTACTGTCCGTCAAGTAATTTTGAAGCAGAAATACAGTTGTAACTTAGGGAAATGTGGCAGCAAAGTTCCACGCAGCAAGACTGTAAACATCAATGAGATAAATAGAACCACAGAGTCTCTACATTGTAAGAGGAGGCCATTTGGCCCATTGAGTTTGTACCGACTCTCAAGCAACATCAAAATCAGATTAATTGGTTACTAAATTCAGTTACTGTTCATAGGATCTTGAATGCAAATTGACTGCTACGGTTGGCTACATCATCTTGATTGCATTTCAGAAATGATTCATTCAATCCACTTTTATTGAAAATTAGTTCACAAATTATTTCTCTTTGGCTTTTATTTATCTGAAATCAACCTAAGTGTTTCCAGCATATTCAAAATAAACAGCTACTAGTTCCTAAAATTAGATCTTTGAAATGAAGGTTTCATTTGTTTTTCTATACCAGCTGATTACCCATGGGATTGATTATGGCCTTGAGTAGAAATTCAATGATTAGGTACTAACATGGTTTGTTCTTTTACATTCGTTGCTCAAATCAGAGAAAGTGATCGAAATAGGTCTTAAGGTCAATTCAAAGCTAATTATTCTGGTTAGAAGCTTTCCTATATTGGCAGTTGTTTCATCCCTTTCCTTGGTAATTCAATAAAATATCCAAGTTATTTGAATTCAAGAAAAGCAACAGTAAAGAATTGTTTTTTTTTGTATACTTTTAAAGAAAACAGAAAACTTAGTTCATTATTGCTGTTATACAGGCAGCATAATGTTTATGAAGGTTATATCACAGCAGTCAGTAACAATATAAACCACGTGTTTAGCACAGTTCACTGCCACAGCTATAACCTTGAAAATAATTGACTGAAAAATTAAATTAAATTAAAGATTTTTGTGATTTCTCATTTCATTTGTTTCTTTAAGGTGCAGCTCACCCATCATTAATATCAACTAAACAACAGAAACATATCATTACTGCTGATATAAACAGCACAAATCACTTCTTCCTGAATCTACCAAGTATCTCAATATAATGGACAGTATTTTACAGTCTGGGGCCAATAGGTGGGCCTGTAAAATTCCCCAGCTAGTCTCCCCACCTACTTTGACCTGTCCACAATTTTACAGGGAGCATTCCGACTGGTTGGCAGCTCTCTAAGGCAGGATTTATTCTCGAATGAAAGACAAAAATCCCATATAGATGCATACCTCACAGACCTTTGACTAATAAAACTTACGACTTATGAGTTAGGAAAGTTATTTATTTGTCGAAATTGTACCAACTGTGCCACTAATCCCCAGCAAAAAATATTACTATCAAATTGATGCCATTATTTCAATAAATAGTATTCTGTGTAGTGTTTAAACACGTTAGTATCAACTACAGAAAACATGGCAAACATGGCTTAAAAACATCCTGCATTAAAATGCACTGCATTTTTATATTTTTTGCAGACTCTAGTCAATGAATTATAAAATAAATGATAAAATAATGCAATATTTCATTGTTTTGTAACTCATCTTTCTCTGAAAAACTAAACTTGCTAAAGTGGTTGCACCTAAAGTGTCTTGAGAATCAAGGAAACAAATGGAGGTTGAAAATGAACAGGTACAGACATCAAGGCAAGCACCGACCTCTAGAAGAAGCCAGCCCCCTTCAGTTGCAAGTAGAATAAAGATGTTGTGTGGCACTACCTCACGTAAACCAAAACGTTTCTCCATTGGATCCTTTGTTTATGTAGAGTTAGATAGAACAGGAAAAAAATGGCCTCAACATCTCCAGTCAGGGGAAAATTAAACTGTGATATCCTTTCTTGATTACTAACAAGCTATGTTATTATTTACTATTGGAATTTACTATTGTATTGGTATATACTATTGATTACTATATTGGAAAGAGCAAGTTTGGACAATGACTGACACCAGCATCAGGGTCACCTGAAATCCACTTTCCTCTAACAGATCAGTTTATAATACAATCAAGTCAATATTATGAGCGCTCTGCCTTCACGCAGGGTAGTTCTCTTTTCTCAGGCAAAAGGTCATGGATTCCAGGTCCACTCCAAGATCTGAGCACAAAAACAAGGCTGCTGTTTTTGTGCAGTACTGAAGAAGTTTGCTGCATTGCCACAAACACATCTTGGATGTGATGAATCATAGAACCCTACAATGCAGAAAGATGCTAAAATAAAACAAATATGTGCTCTCAGATTTTAAAGGGCATAGCATCAAAGAATTTAGGAGCTGTAGTAGCTGAACAATTTTTCACGCTTGCTTTTCATTTAATAAGATCTAGATGGCTGATCTAGTTGTAGCCTCAACTCCACTTCCTCCCCAACCGCTGATTCTCTGGTTTATCAAAGATCTGTCTAAATCTACTTTGTCTTGAATAAATTCAATCACTCAGCCTCTGCTCCTTTCTTGGGAAGGGAATTCCATAGATTTGCTACCCTTTAAGAGAAAAAAATTCTCCTCACCTATGTTAGAATGTTAACACTCTGAGGATGTTAACCAAGACCTTGGTAGAAATTCTTGCTGCTCTTTGAATTTTTCCCTGTTATCTTAATGTCCATCTGAGAAGGGAATACAGCTTAACATCTCATTTGAAAGACAGCACCTCCAACAGTGCACCACTTCAGTTATTTACTGGAGTGGCTGTCAAGTCCTGATACTAAACCTACCTTCTGACTCTGACATGACTGCTGCCACTTAACAGGTGGAAAACAGTTCATACTGTATCTGTTTAAGACATTTGGGGAAAAAAAACAATTAAGGTAAAAGTTAACTGATCAGATACAGAGTTGTAGAATGATTATAGCACAGAAAGACGCATTTGTATCATGGCTTTGGAAAAGCAACTCGAGCTAGTTCCACTCTTTCCCTTTCCTTGTAGCCCTGCATCTTTTCTTTTTCAGATAATCATCCAATTCACTTTTGAAAACTGGCTGAATGCCTCCACCACTGTCAGGCAGTCCATTCCAGATTCTAACTGCGCATTGTATGAAAAGAGTTTTCTTCATGTCATCTTTGATGCCTTTAACATTCACGTTAAATCGACAGCCTCTGTTTCTCTTCCCTACTGCCAGTGGGAGCAGTTTCTCCTTATCTACTTGTCCAGACCACTTGTGATTTTGAACACCTCTAACAAATCTCCTCTCAATTTTCGTTGAGGATATTTATATTAATTACCTCATCCACTCCCTCTTCTCCATGCGTAAATCCTTTTTTGATCCATAATTGGCTCCAATTCTACCTTTTTACTATTTATATCCTTACAGAAGATTTTTGTGTTACTTTTATATTAGCTTCCAGTCTCTTCTCATGTTTTGTCTTGGTTTCTGTCTTCACTTCCACTCTGAATGTTCTATATTAAACTTGGTTCTCCTTTACATTATTAATCTGACATCTATCAAGTTCACCCTTTTTCTTTGACCTGTTACTCTCTATCCATTTTATCATCCAGGGAGTTACATATTTATTTGTCCTTCCTTTACCACTCGTGGCAATGTACCTCAACCATTTCATATTTAAAGGCAGCCAATTGTTCAATCATAGTTTTGGATGGTATACTTCTTTTCAATTTCCAGTGAGCCAGATCTATTCTTACTGCTTTGAAATTGTCTGTCCCTAATAAATAATTTTTGCTCTGAATTCCTCCTTGTGCTTTTCATAGTGATAATATGATCATTGTCTCCTACATGTTTCCTTACTCATACTTGACACTGGATTTCTGTTCCAAGTTCTTGATCCAGAATTATGTCCGGAATGGCCATTATGTGGCTGCCTGGCCACAGCCCCTTCCAATTAAGGATGGTGGGTGAGCTTCCAATACTTGAGAGCCAATAGAAAATGCCCTAGCACTGACAGATTGGCAGATCAGCAACAGGAGCTGTGTGTGCAGTTGGGTAAAAGAGAGTGTGCCTCAAGATGGAGGTGCCCTCTGAAGCCTTTTCAAGAACTTAAAATTGCATGGAGGCTGCAGCTGCCAGGCAACATCATGAAAGGGGAATCCTTTCACAAAAAAGCTTCACGGCTGTGGGGGGAGGAGGTTAGCTTGCAGGAGTCCAGGCCACATTGTTTCACGCTGGAAACCAGCCTTCAGCCTGTGACCCGATTTCAGCCTCAGCAGGAATGGAGAGCACTTAGAGTAGTCGTACTAGGCCCTTTAGGCTGCCTAAACAGGTAGCTATCACTCTGCCCATCCAATGTATTCAGAGATGGCATGAACACAATAAAATTCCAGCAAACAGGCACACAAGGTGGCAGCAGAAATTTACACACCACTGCATTTCCATACTCATTTTGAAAATGAGCCTTCGAAAATCTGACCTTTGATCTGTTTGACTCACGTCATTCCCCAGAAATAATAGTCTTGAAATTTCAAGTTCTTTATGATCAGTATAGGTATAATTACAGTACCAGGAAACTTGAGGAAATCTCTCTACCGCATTATTTGCATTGTTTGTAGTTTCGGTTGGGTCTATTGCCATAGCAAGCAAGTGCAAGCACGTATATTTAATGTAAAGTGCATCTGCCATGTAAGATAATGTGCATATACTGGCATGAAATTAACACCGTAGTAAAGCTTCCGGTACTTGTTCAGGCTTATTTTACTGATTGATATTGTCAATATTGTCTTATAAGAAAATGGTTAAACTTTGATTTGATTTATTATTTTCACATGTATTAACATACAGTGAAAAATATTGTTTCTTGCATGCTATAGAGACAAAACATACTGTTTATAGAGAAGAAAATGAAAGAGTGCCGAATGTAGTGTTAGTCATAGAGTTGTAGAGAAAGATCAACTTAATGCAAGATAAGTCCATTCAAAAGTCTGGCAGCAGGGAGGAACCTGTTCTTAAGTCGGTTGGTACGTGACCTCAGGCTTCTGTATCTTCTTCCCGAAGAAAAAGTGGAGGAGAAAATGTCTACGGTGTGTGGGCTCCTTAATTAACCTGGCTGTTTTGCCAAGGTAGCAAGAAGAGTAGACAGAATCAATGGATGGGAGGCTGGTTTGTGTGATGGATTGGGCTACATTCACAACCTTTTGTAGTTCCTTTCAGTCTTGGGCAGAGCAGAAGCCACACCAATCTGTGACACACCAGAAAGAATGCTTTCTATGGTGCATCTGTAAAAGCTGGGTGAGAGTCGTAGCTGACATGCCATATTTCCTTAAACTGTAAAGTTTATTAAATTTCATTCTCATCAATAAAGCTAGTAAACATTAACAGCTTTTACGTTGTATTCGGGTAAAATTATTTGCTTCCTTTTTGACCAATGTTTTGTTATTTGATCTTTGTACATATGCAATTGCTGGTTGCTTTTGAAATATCTGATTTAAAGTGCAAGAGATGAAACCAGTTGCATGTACTTCAAGGCAGTATATTGAAACAAAGGGCCCAATTTTATCAATTTACATAGAACATAGAACATTACAGCGCAGTACAGTTTTGGCCCTCGATGTTGTGCTGACCAGTGGAAACATCAAATGACTCTCTAATCTAAATTATTCCAGTGTCATCCATATGCCTATCCACTGACTGTTTGAACGCCCTTTTAGTTGGCGAGTCCACAACTGCTGCAGTTAGGGCGTTCCATGCCCTCACTATCCTCTGAGTAAAGAACCTACCTCTGACATCCGTCCTATAACTACCATCCCTTAATTTAAAGCTATGTCCCCTCGTGTTAGCCATCACCATCTGAGGAAAAAGGCTCTCACTGTCCATCCTAACTAATCCTCTGATCATCTTGTATGCCTCAATTAGGTCATTTCTTAACCTTCTCTCTAATGAAAATAACCTCAAGTCCCTCAGCCTTTCCTCATAAGACCTTCCCACCATACCAGGCAACATTCTGGTAAACCTCCTCTGCACCCTTTCCAATGTCTCCATATCTTTCTGCGGCGGCCAAAACTATACGCAATACTCCAAGTGCGGCCGTACCAGAGTTTTGTACAGTTGCAACATGACCTCATGGCTCCAAAATTAATCCCTCTACTAATAAAAGCTAACACACCGTACACCTTCTTAACAACTTTATCAACCTGGGTGCCAACTTTCAGGGAGCTATGCACATGTACACCAAGATTTCTCTGCTCGTCGACACTATTAAGAGTCCTATCATTAGCCCTAGATTCGGTACTCCCGTTACTCTTACCAAAGTGAATCACTTCACTTTTCTGTATTGAACTCCATTTGCCACCTCTCGGCCCAGCTCTGCAGCTTATCTATGTCCCTCTGCAAACTGTAATTTGATACTAAGTACTGGACGGTCTTGAAACTGGGAGTGTTTCAGGTCTGACTTTTAGACCAGTTCTCTGACACTGCATTACACATTCTGAAAAAAAATCAGCAATTGAATTGCGCTGCACAAGTCTGTGAGTAGGGCTTATCACACCCGAAATGCTGCAGCTCCGATGGAGCCTTTAGCTGTGCATACACAGTAAAAAAAATAGAAAAACGGTCCCCTGCCACAATGCTCCTGGGCTACATAATGCCTCCCACTAGCCCCCATGGATGTTGTCCCATCCTCACAACATAACTGTCCTTCTTATACCCCCCCCTCTGCTACTCAGACCAATTGCGGCCCTCTGCCCACCTTCTCCCCATCGATCGCAAGCAGATTGACAGCAGAACCCCTATTTCCCCTCCATCAATTGCATGCAGAGTGGTAGCGGACCCCCCACCTCGCCTTCTCCCTCCCGACCAGAGAGCTATCTGACCTGCCTCCCTCCCTCCCTCCCAGTAAAATGTCTCACAACACCAGGTTAAAGTCCAACAGGTTTATTTAGTAGCAAAATCCACTAGCTTTCGAGTGCTGCTCCTTCATCAGGTATGTGGAAGTTCTGTTCGCAAACAGGGCATATGAAGATACAGACTCAATTTACAAAATAATGGTTGGAATGTGAATCTTTACAGGTAATCAAGAATTAAAAATTCTAACCATTATTTTGTAAATTGAATTTGTATCTTTATATGCTGTGTTTGCTTCCTCCACCACCAACACATAGGGCAGTATGTATACATGATGCACTGCAACAACTCAACAAATCTACTTTAATGGCTCCTCCCAAACCCTTGACTTCTGCCTTGTGGAAGGACAAAGGCAGCAAATGCATGAGAAAACCACCATCTGTAAGTTTCCCTGCAAACCACATACCATTCTGATTTGGAATAATCACGTTTCGTTCACAGTTGCTGAATCAAAATCTGGAACTCCTTTCCTACTTAAAAAAAAACTGCTTAGGATCTCCTTGTTATCTATTTTTATTTTATCCATTATCTTAGCAATCTCTTCTTTTTGATAGGCAGAAATGCAAAGTTTTCAATTAGTACCTCAACCATTCCTTCTGCCTCCACTGATACAATTCCATTTTGATCCCTAACCAATCCAACCACTCTGATAAACTTTTAACTGATAAAAGGATTCCCTTTTATATTGCATGCCAATCTACTCATGCCTGATCACTCTGTTCCTCTTAATTCCTTGTTCACTTGTTCTGTGTACCTTTAATATTCAGTCTGATTGTCTTTGTAGTAACAAGCTGAAATGTGTCAGACACTCCTTTCCTATTTTTCATTCATCCAGAAACAACTTTGTTTCTGCCTCCACATATCACTTTTAAATGTCCCCTTGGCCTATTCTCTTTTTTCTACATGCTATCCCTCAATAAAGTGATATACAAACAGTGTCAAGTTATAAACAGCAGCACACCCTGCCCAGAAGGGTTGAGAATCCTGAGATGATAGAAATGCATAGGACCCATCCAGATCCAAGATCTGTCCTAAATTCCAACATCATCACTGATGGTGTGCTGTAGAACTACGCTTTATGTCTCAGGAATATCAAGATAAAATAGAAATTGATTGACTATGTTTGTGGAAAGTATTAATTTTTGATTTTCAACATTTGATCAGTCTTGTATTCTTTTCCTGCAATATATTTTTATATATATCGATGAAAATTCTGACAAAAAGAGCTCAGTAAGAGCATAAAGGAGAATTGTAATAAAGTAGTTTCAGATAACATTTCTAAACTATTCTAATTTGTGGTTATTCCTCGATTGAACACAATGAGTAAATTTTAGTCATGAACTAATAAAAGGGCCTGATAGTCAGTATCAGTGTGTATTTTACAAATCTTCATCACATGCACATTTATAATTCATTTTTCATGAAGCTCAGCCTTAAGGTCTTGCTGGATTTGTTCTCTGTACCAGGTGGAGTCCTGATTTTATATTTTTTTGTCTGGTTTGTTAAAATTGACATTGGTTGATGTCCTGTGCTGGATATACCTTATAATAGATTTTTTGTGTAAGTGCTAACTCGCTTATCAGTATATACCAGTGATGGGGAAGAACTGTAAAAAAAAGAAATAATCAGCCATGGATATCTATGGAAATAAAGGAATATTTCAAATGGAAATAAAGGAGGATATCAAATAGAAAGAAAATGCATACAAAGCGGCAAAGATTAGTGGGAAACTAGAGGATTGGAAAATCTTTAAAGGTCAACAGAAAGTCATGAAACAAAGCTATGAAGAAAAATAAGATGGATTATGAGAGTAAACGACCTCAGAATATAAAAACAGATGGCAAAAGTTTCTACGAATATATAAAATGAAAAAGGGTGGCTAAAATAAACATTTTTCCTTTAGAGGATGAGAAGAGGGATGTAATAACTGAATATGAGGAAATGGCCGAGGCATTGGACAGGTATTTTCTGTTGTCATAAGAACATAAGAAATAAGAGTAGGAGTAGGCCATCCAGCTCCTCGAGCCTGCCCCGCCATTCAGTAAGATCATGGCTGATCTGTAGTGATTCAGTACCACTTTCCCACTTTCTCCCTGTAACCCTTAATTCCCTTGTCAATTAAAAACCTATCCACTCTTGACTTGAACATATTCAGTGTCGAAGCCTCCACCATCAGGCAGAGAATTCCAAAGATTCACCACCCTTTGCTTGAAGAAACCCCTCCGCAACTCCAATCTGAACCTCCTCCCCCCCCCAATCTTGAGGCTGTGCCCTCTAATCCTGCTATCTTTGCTAAGTGGGAAGAGTCTCTCAACCTCTACCCTATTCATCCCCTTCGTTATCTTATACGTCTCTATAAGATCCCCTCTCAGCCTTCTAAATTCCAAAAAGTACAAACCTAGCCTATTCAGTCTCCCCTCATAATCCAACGCCCTCATCTCCGGTATCAGCCTAGTAAACCTTCTCTGCACCCCTCCAAGGCCAATATATCCTTCCTTGAATGGGGTGACCAAAACTGCACACAGTATTCCAGCTGTGGCTTCGCTAGCACCCTATACAGCTGCAACAGAATGTCCCTACTTTTAGATTCTATCCCCTAGCTATAAAGGCCAACATTGCATTTGCCTTCTTAATCACCTGTTGCACCTGCATACTGTGTTTTTGCTATTCGTGCACAAGAACCCCCAGGTCCCTCTCCACCGTCACATGCTGCAGCTTTTCTTCATTTAAATAGCAATCTTTCCTACAATTATTCTTACCAAATTGGATAACCTCACACTTGCTGACATTATACTCCATCTGCCAGGTCCTCACTCACTCACTTAACCTATCCAGATCCCTCTGCAGGCTTTCCACACCTTCCACGCAATTTGCTTTTCCACTCATCTTCGTGTCATCAGCAAATTTCATTAACCTGCACTCGGCCCCTTCCTCCAGATCATCTATGTAAATGGTAAATATTGAGGCCCCAGCACCGAACTCTGGGGCACTTCACTAGTCACCAGCTGCCAATCAGAATAGCACCCATTAATGCCTACTTTCTGCTTCCTATTAGACAACCAATCCTCTATCCAGTCTAACTTCCTACCCCCCGACTGCACCTTAACCTTCTGCAGCAATCTTTTGTGAGGCACCTTATCAAACGCTTTTTAGAAATCCAAGAACACCACATCCACCGGTTCTCCTCTATCTACCGCACTAGTCACTTCCTCATAGAACTCCAATAAATTTGTCAAGCACGATTTCCCCTTAACGAATCTGTGCTGCGACTGCCTGATCAAACAGTTCGTATCCAGGTGCCTCGTTATTTCTGCTTTGACGACAGATTCAAGCATTTTTCCAACTACAGACGTTAAACTAACCGGCCTATAATTCCCTGTCTTCTGTCTGCTACGTTTTTTAAACAGCGGCGTAACATTAGCCATTTTCCAATCTTCCAGCACTTTTCTGGAGTCCATCGAATTTTGAAATACTAGGGCATCCGCTATCACCTGTGCCATTTCTTTGAGAACTCTGGGATGCATTCCATCTGGTCCCGGGGACTTATCTGCCCTCAGCCCCGTTAGCCTATCAAGCACCATCTGTCTAGTGACTGTAATCTCATCAACGACCTCATCTCCTACCACCCTTCTATCCTTAAGTTTGGGCAAGCTTAATTGAAGACACAAATAACATACCAAAGACTGATGACAAAAAATCTGTGGAAGGTGATGTCCTAGAAACTATCATCGTGAAAGAGGTAATGTTGGGCAAGCTAATAGAGCTAAAGGCAGACAGATCTCCTGTCCCTGATGGAATGCATCCCACAATACTGAAGGAGATGGTGGAAGAAATAGCAAATGCACTGCTGGTAATTTACCAAAATTTACTGATCACTGGGGTGGTTTTCACAGGTTGGGAAACAGCAAATGTGATGCCACTGTTTTAAAAAAGGAGGTAAACAAAAAGTGGATAATTACAGGCCAGTCTACTTCTACAGTAGTGAGACACCTGGATATCAGTTCTCCCATTGGGAAGACACAGCATGGGTTCAAGAAGGGCAGGTTATGTTTGACTGATTTGGTGGAATTCTTTGAGAACATTACACGCGTGGTGGACGATAGAGAATTCTGGAAGTAGTGTATCTGGATTTCTAGAAGCTGCTTGACGTGGTGCCACAACAAATATAAGATAAAGATGCATGGTACATGGGTAAAGTATTTAGCATGGATAAAAGATTGGTTAACTAACAGAAAGCAAAGAATGGTGGTTAATAATGTTTTTCTGGTTGGTGATCAGTGACTAGTGATGTGCTTCAGGACAATAATTGTTTACAATTTACATAGATGATTTGGAGTTGGGGACCAAGTGTAGTGTGTTAAAATTCACAGATGACACTAAGATGAGTGGCAGAGCAATGTGTGCAGAGGACAGTGAAAATCTGCAAAGGGATATAGATAGTCTAAGTAGGTGGACAAGGGTCTGGCACATGGAGTACGTCATCCATTTTGGTGGGAATAATAGTAAAATGGACTGTTATATAAATGGTAAAAATTTGCAGGATGCTGCTTTGCAGAGAGACCTGGATGTCCTAGTGAATGAATGACAAAAAGTTGGTTGCAAGTGTAGCAGGTAATTAAGAAGGCAAATAGAATTTTGTCCTTCATTACTAGAGGGATGGAGTTTAAAAACAGCAAGGTTATGTTGCAGCTATATGAGGTGCTGGTGAGGCCACACCTATAGTACTGTGTACAGTTTTGGTCTCCTTCCTTGAGAAGGGGCACTGAAGAGGGTGCCCATATATGAATATAGACTGTGACTATATTCATGGGAATCCAGAGTTGAGAGTATTGGCATATGAGGAGAGATTGAGTAGACTGTGACTTTATTCATTGGAATTCAGCAGAGTGAGAGGAGATCTGATAGAAACGTATAAGATTATGAAGGAAATAGATAAGATGGAAACAAATAAGTTGTTTCCTCTGGCAGGTGAAACTACAACTGGGAGCCGTGGCCTCAAATAAGGGGGAGGAGACTTAGGACTGAGTTGAGGAGGAACTTCTTCACAGAATGGGTTCTGAATCTGTGAAATTCCGTTCCCAGTGAAGCAGTTGAGCTAACTTCATTGAATTTTTTTTAAGGCAAGGATAGATATATTTTTGAACAGTAAAGGAATTAAGGGTTATTGTAAGTGGGCAGATAAGTGGAGCTGAGTCCACAAAAAGGTCAGCCATGATCTTATTGGAAGTGGAGCAGGCTTGAGGGGCCAGATGACCTACTCCTGTTCCTAATTTTTATATTCTTATGTTTTTATCAAAAGTGAAAAAAATGATCTGAAGTGCTTAACGCATCTTTTGTTAACACCAGTATTGTGCAGGTTGCAATAGTGACTGCCTAATTCTAGAAAGAAAAAACGGGTCTTGATTTTCAGTTGTCCATTGGAGCGATTATAAAAGTGGGCACAATTTGAAAATTTGGCTTCTGGATCATGTGACAGTGTCCTATAACTTCTGGGATGCACTGGTACTTTAAAAGTGAGGGTTGGAGACTCCTTTGTCTCCAATTAACTGCTCGTTAACATTCTTAAGGAACTTGGTAATAGATTGATAAAAGCTCTGATACTAGCTCCAGTCAGTTTGATTTTGTCATTTCTAAAAGTCAAACATGATTAAATTATTCCATCTTGGGCCTATTGTAGAAGGATAATTAAGATATGAACATCCTACTAACTACTATCTGCAGTTATAATTTGTGTGTTACATGCTTTCCTGATTGAGAGCTTTCTATGCACTGCAATTCATAGGCATGACAAGAAGGAAAGGTTTCCTATTTAATCAGTTCTCTACTTGGACTATTGCCATAAGCACTCTAGCTTCCTAACGAGACCTGTTCTGTGCCTGCAATCAGGGTAGCAGGTAATATTTTCAACTCTGCCACCATATTGTTGCTACGTTTATCTATGGCACACATAAATGGACGAGCAGCTTAAAACTTGAACATTATCAAGATTCCCTGTAGACCAGTGGTTGCTAAATGTGAACCATACACACCCAATTCATGGAGCATGGCGACAAGGAGGTGCTGAGTCCTTCGGTCAGTTGGTTTGCAGATCAAGTATTTTATGACTGCTGCTCTCCAACATGCCACAAAGAAGACTAAGTGTAAAATCAGCCTTCAACCAACTTATTGCAAACAATTTCACAATTGATTTGCTAGTATCTAGCATATGTAGTGTATGTCAACTATTTCTTTCAAAAGACAAGGAAGATGGAAAATGATGACTGAAACTTGCTTCTTTTGTTTTAAAGGCATCCTGAACTTGCGGCTGTTTGTCACAGTCTTAGCACATTAGTTTTGTATCCTGGACCTGAAGCAAATAACCTAGAAGAACTTGAACTTGATCCAGCGCTGACCCCATATAATATCATTATCATAGATGGGACATGGAGCCAGGCCAAGGGGATGTTTTATGGAAATTCTCTTTTCCGCTTCCCTAAACAAGTAAGTATTAGATCACAATATTGCAGCAAGAAATTGGTTCAGTAACGTTTAAACATAAAATGTACATCTGCTTCATTCAATAATGAACCAAAGAGATCATGATACCAGGTCTTTGCTGAAATAATTGGCTTTGTCTGTGTGAGTAGTGGGACATTAATATTGTTGTCTATTGAATAGAATCATAGAATCCCTACAGTGTAAAAGAAGGCCATTTGGCCCATCAAGCCTGCACTGGCAACAATTCCACCCAGGCCCTATACCCATACCTTGTGTATTTACCCTACTAATCTCCCTGACACTAAGGGACAATTTAGCATGGCCAATCAACCTAACCCCACGTATGGGATGAAACTGGAGGAACTCCTTTATTCTTGGGAAAGAAAAAGTCAGCTTCAATTCATAAGAACATAAGAAATAGGAGCAGGAGTAGGCCAAACAGCCCCTCGAGCCTACCTCGCCATTCAATAAGATCCTGGCCGATCTGTAGTGGTTCAGTACCACTTTCCTGCTTTCTCCCCATAACCTTTAATTCCCTTGTCAATCAAAAACCTATCCACTCTTGACTTGAACATATTCAGTGATGAAGCCTCCACCACCTCATCAGGCAGAGAATTCCAAAAATTCACCACCGTCTGCGTGAAGAAATTCCTCCGCAACTCTGATCTGAACACCTCCCCCTCTCCCCCAATCTTGAGGCTGTGCCCTCTAGTCCTGCTATCTTTGCTAAGCGGGAAGAGTCTCTCAATTTCTACCTATCCATCCCCTTCATTATCTTATATGTCTCTATAATATCCCCTCTCAGCCTTCTAAACTTCAAAGAGTAGAAACCTAGCCTATTCAGTCTCTCCTCATAATCCAATGCCCTCATCTCCAGTATCAGCCTAGTAAACCTTCTCTGCACCCCCTACAAGGCCAACATATCCTTCCTCGAATGGGGCGACCAAAACTGCACACAGTACTCCAGCTGCAGCCTCACCAGCACCCTATACAGCTGCAACAGAACCTCCCTATTTTTATATTCTATCCTGCTAGCTATAAAGGCCAACATTGCATTTGCCTTCTTAATCACCTGCTGCACCTGCATACTGTGTTTTTGCGATTCGTGCACAAGGACCCCCAGGTCCCTCTGCACCGTCGCATGCTGCAGCTTTTCTCCATTTAAATAGTAATCCTTCCTACCGTTATTCCTACCAAAGTGGATAACCTCACACTTGCTAACATTATACTCCATCTGCCAGGTCCTCACTCACTCACTTAACCTACCCAGATCCCTCTGCAGGCTTTCCACACTCTCCACGCAATTTGCTTTTCCACTCATCTTCGTGTCATCAGCAAATTTCGTCACCCTGCACTCGGCCCCTTCCTCCAGGTCATCTATGTAAATGGTAGATAGTTGAGGCCCCAGCACCGAACCCTGGGGCACTCCAAAAGTCAACAGCTGCCAATCGGAATAGCACCATTAATGCCTACCCTCTGCTTCCTATTAGACAACCAATCCTCTATCCAGTCTAACACCCTACCCCCGACTCCCTGCACCTTAACCTTCTGCAGCAATCTTTTGTGAGGTACCTTATCAAACGCTTTTTGGAAATCCAAAAACACCACATCCACTGGTTCTCCTCTATCTACCGCACTAGTCACTTCCTCATAGAACTCCAAAAAGTTCATCAAGCACGACTTCCCCTTAACGAATCTGTGCTGCGACTGCCTGATCAAACCGTTCGTATCCAGGTGCCTCGTTATTTCTGCTTTGACGACAGATTCAAGCATTTTCCCTACTACAGACGTTAAACTAACCGGCCTATAATTCCCTGCCTTCTGTCTGCTACGTGTTTTAAACAGTGGCGTAACATTAGCCATTTTCCAATGTTCTGGCACTTGCCAGGAGTCCAGCGAATTTTGAAAGATAATTACCAGGGTATCTGCTATCACCTGTGCCATTTCACGCAGGGAGATGTAAATGTAGTTGTGGAGAACACTGGGATAGAGGGTTGCAAACTGGAAAGTATTGAAGTAGATAAGGAGGATGTGCTAGATATTCTTGAGGGTTTGAAGTTAGATAAGTCCCTTGGGCCGGATGGGATTTACCCTAGGATTCTCTGGGAGGTGAGAGAGGAGATTGCAGAGCCTCTGGCTCTGATCTTCAGGTCGTCGTTGGTTACGGGTATAGTGCCGGAAGACTGGAGGATAGCGAATGTGGTCCCATTGTTCAAGAAGGGGAAGAGAAACTTTCCGGGGAATTATAGGCCGGTGAGTCTTACTTCTGTTGTGGGCAAAGTATTGGAGAGAATTATTGGGATAGGATTTATAGTTATTTAGAGAGAAATGAATTGATTGGGGATAGTCAGCATGGTTTTGTGAAGTGTAGGTCGTGCCTTACTAACCTTATTGAGTTTTTTGAAAAAGTGACCAAAGAGGTGGATGGGGATAAGGCAGTTGATGTGGTATATATGGACTTTAGTAAGGCGTTCGATAAGGTGGCCCATGGAAGGCTTCTGCAGAAAATGCAGATGTATGGGATAGAGGGTGATTTAGCTAATTGGGTTAGGAATTGGCTAGCAGATAGAAGACAGAGGGTGGTGGTTGATGGGAGATAGTCATCGTGGAGTTCGGTGACAAGTGGTGTACCTCAGGGGTCTGTTTTGGGGCCCCTGCTGTTTGTAATTTTTATAAATGCTCTGGATGAGGGTATTGAAGGATGGATTAGTAAATTTGCAGATGACACTAAAGTCGGTGGAGTGGTAGATAGTGAAGAGGGGTGTTATAGTTTGCAGAGAGACTTGGACAAGTTGCAGAGCTGGGCCGAGAGGTGGCAAATGGAGTTTAATGTGGAAAGTGTGAGGTAATGCACTATGGCAGAAATAATAAATGTGTAGAGTATAGGGCAAATGGTAGGATTCTTAGTAGTCTAGATGAACAGAGGGATCTTGGTGTGTATGTGCATAGATCCCTGAAAGTAGGCAGTCAAATCGATAAGGTTGTTAAGAAGGCATACGGAGTCTTAGCTTTTATTGGTAGGGGGATTGAATTTCGGAGCCGCAACGTCATGTTGCAACTGTACAAAACTCTAGTGTGGCCGCACTTGGAGTATTGTGTGCAGTTCTGGTCCCAGCATTATAAGAAAGATGTGGAGGCATTGGAGAGGGTACAGAGGAAGTTTACCAGGATGTTGCCTGGTATGGAGGGCAGGTCCTATGAAGAGAGGTTGAAGGATTTGAGGTTGTTTTCGTTAGAAAGGAGGCGGCTAAGAGGGGATCTTATTGAAGCATATAAGATGATTAGAGGTTTAGATAGGGTGGACCGTGATAGCCTTTTTCCTAGGATGGAGAAAGCTAGCACGAGGGGACATAGCTTTAAATTAAGGGGTGGTAGTTATAGGACGGATGTCAGAGTAGGTTCTTTACCCAGAGGGTGGTAAGGGTATGGAATGCCCTGCCTGCTGCAGTTGTAGATGCACCAAGTTTGGTGGTGTTTAAGAGATTAGTAGATAAGTTTATGGATGAAAAGGGAATGGTTTAGGTTAGAGGGTCACTGCTTGTTCCTAATTGGTCGGCGCAACATCGAAGGCTGAAGGGCCTGTTCTGCGCTGTAATGTTCTATGTTCTATTTCCTTGAGAACTCTGGGATGCATTCCATCCGGTCCTGGGGACTTATCTGCTCTCAGTCCCATTAGCCTATCAAGCATCATCTGTCTAGTGACTGTAATCTCATCCAGGACCTCATCTCCTACCACCTTTCTATCCTTAATTTCAGGCAAGCTATTTACGTCCTCCTCCGTAAACACCGACACAAAAAACTTATTCAAGGTCTCCGCCATATCCCTATCATCCACTATTAAACCACCCCTCTCATCCTCCAAGAGTCCTACATTAACTCTGGCCATCCTCTATTCTTTATACATTTATAAAAACTCTTACTGTCCTTTTTGATGTTTCGCTCTCGTTTAGCCTCGTATTCCATCTTTCCTTTTTTAATCACCTTTTTGGTCACTCTTTGCTGTAGTTTGAAACTTCCCCAATCCTCTGATCGCCCACTATTTTTAGTCGTTCTGAATGCCTCAGCTTTTGATTCCCGTTCTTTTTCAGCAATGGACTTTAAGCATTGCTCAAAATCTCAATGCAAACTAGTCAAATTCACAAGTGATATCACACTATGAAGTGTGACCTAGGATAAATTCGAGGAAATATATATGCAGGCAGAATATTGACAGATGAAATGCAATATGGCCAAAAGTAAAGTACTTTTTTGGGACAAAAAAGCATGCTGCTCATGAATGAGGATTGAAATGAAACCTTAGAGGATTTTGTAGTTAGGGAGAAGAATTTTAAATTCACTGTGTTGAAGAACAAATGGTTTACATCTGCGGATATGAGAAAGTAGTACTTGGTGTGAAAAAGAATGTGGACAGTGATGGTTCCCATAACTCAGACTTCAGTTACAGAAGGGAGAAATCTTGAAAATAGCAAAGAGTCCATCAAAGAAATCAAGACTAATGATGGCTAGCAAAGTAAATAATTAATAGGAACAAATTGATGGTCGAGGTGATCAATGTAACAAAGGTGAAAAGAAGCCATCTTTATGATGTGGAGTTTGAAGCTCAACTCTGTGAATGAGAGTTTGTCGAGCTTGCATATAATCCTAGCCTGAGTCAATAAGCAGAGGAGAGGTTTTCGCATCAACAGAAAATTATGGTTTTGGTTTCCTTAATGTTTGGTTAGTGATTGTTCTGGCTCATCTACGACTTATAGTCAGATAAGCAGTTTGCCAGTGAGTTGAGGGTTAGAGCTTAGTATTGTCAGTGTATTCATTGAAACTGCCTCAAACCTGTTACTGAAGAACACAATGTCATTCAGAAAGACGAGGGAACTTTGAACACAATCATGGAGGGATAGGAGGAAAATTCATTTTTGAGGTGGACTGGAATCGTTTGTACAGGTGAAGTTCCATTGAGTAAGAATACAGAGACTGACAAAGAGGGTGTTATTAATAATTTTGATTTGGGATAAGCCTTGGCAATGTGAACTGGTCAGAAGAAAGAACAAAGTGCTGCATGAATGGCAAGCACAGTTCTGATCAGGGTCTTACAGAATATAGAGGAAACATGACGTCCAGTTGGCCTGTGGTGCGATGTTAGTGTCCTGATCCACCATGCATTGTGTCACTGCCACATCTCCCTACATTTCGAGATTTTAAGTTTTATTCCTAGTTTCTTTCTTGAGCTTCTCTCCCCCACAGCATGTTTGTCAATTCTGCATCCTACCAGCGGCAGGAAACCACAAAGGCAATGTTATCTCTACGATACAAAAGGCAGGTAATCAAATTCACTGAAAGCCAATTTAGACATTTTTTCATGTAATTGTTTGCAAATTTGCGCTGAGTGTGGAATCCAGTGAATATCACACAGGGATTACGAGTCACCAGATTGGCATCTTATGGCCTGCACTCTCACAATAGCATTGGATAGGCCTCTGCGCTTCCATCCATGATCATAGTCAACTTGCAGCACTTTTTTCTGTCTGGTGATGACACTCACTTCTGGATCTTCTATCAAGATCCATGCTGCAGACTACATTCAGCCGTTACTCTCCTAAACCATCCAAAGATGCTCCACAGGTTGCAGGAGAAGCACAACACCAAACAAAGGTTTGGAGTAGATAGTATATTAAAAAAAAGCAGCTGAGGAAGATAAACTGATGATTTCTTGACTTGAGTGAGCAATTGTGTTTCATTGAGGTTAGCATGATATCTGATCAGTTTTTCAATCTCACAAATTAAGAACAGGCCAATTATATCAAGAATGAGATCATAATCATTTATTTTATTCAGCTGCATTCATTGAGCTTGTTGAAGATCCCCACCATAATATACAACTCAAAACAGTAGTGATCACTGACAGGAGCTATACTGTATTTGATATGTATTACTGCCAGCATTCTATTCAGAACGTAAGTGACAAATATACTTCCAATGCTTGTATGTTTTAAGTTTAGAAGTAGAAGCCACAGCAAATTAATGCAAAAAGTATTTAACCTACATTGTACTAAAATATAACAACTAATCATAGTTTGGCCTTTCTTTAGAACACCAGTTCAATGTAAAATGAATGTCTCAGCAGGGAAACAGTACTGAACTCTTCTGTGAGCATCAACTAATCATTTTTTTTGCCACCTGTAGTGCATCTTTCTGAAATGTTGCATGAAGCATATTGGCAGTAAGTTGTTTCCAGTTGATTCAATTGATTGCAGCCTCCAGATATTCTAATATCTTTTAACTAGAAAGAATAGAGTAACATGACTTTAGGAGTTTTTTTGTAAATTATATTTGAAAAACATTTAGTTTTATATGTTTATAGCTAAATAGCTATATCCAGTGCAAAAAATAATCTACTGCTTTGGCACAATTTCAAAATCATTTCTTTTGCTCTAATTAAGCATAAAATTGCCCTGTACAGAAACTCCCCACATATTATTGAATAGGTTGAAATGTTATAAAGGAAAATATATGGACATTATGTTCTGAATTGTTCAGCAGAGAAAAACAGATAAAGTAAGAGAAGAGTCCACTCAGTGGAACACATACCTTCACCAGGCTGTCAACTCAATGTTATTACAGTTACACAACCCTTCCTTGAAGCTTTTCTCTATCTGGTTGTTGCTCTCTGTAAGTGCAAAAGTAAGAAAATGCATCTTTTTTTTCAAAGTTTCCATCTCCCAATTCACATCTAACGACCTGTTCTGAAAATTCTGCCCACATTTTGACAGCTGTAAAAAATTGCACCACAATACCTGAGACAATTTGCAACCTTCCAAAATAATCCACAGTGTTCTAAATAAAACAATTCACAGCATTTTAAAGAGAAAGTCAGTTTGTCCTAACTCCCAATGTTAATAGATTGCTTGAAAAGTTACAAATTCTAATCATTGCCACAAAATAATAAGTCTTCCTTCAGGCATTTTCTCTGTGTCTCAAGTTTCATAGAAATCCATCCATTATTTGAGACATTAATAAACAAGCCAAAAAAAGTTACCTCGACCTATCTTCAGTGGTGGAGGTAATGATGGTGGTAAATCCGCCTAGAGTAACTTCAGAGGAGCATTTCTGCATTTAAGAAAATTACAGCAAAATATATTTTTTATGCTAACCCATGCATAAAAACCTGAAGAGATGGAGGCAGTACCGATAATACCTTGTGGTTGGTTTTTACATAAAGCTGTCAGGCTGTATTGCTTTTTCACTTCATCAATTTAATGAGAAGCATCTTGTTTAACATCACATGATGAACTGAACTATTCACTTCAGCCAAAGTAGATTCTAAAGCATTGGCCCACTTTATACCATCATAAATATTTAGTATATGACCTCAGGAGCTTTGCCGTTATACATGGCTTCTGTAATGCAGGTGACAGCTCTGTAGCTGTCATTGTTAGCTTTACTCCATAATCAAACTTACTGGCCCTGATTTTACTGGCATAACTGCCTGAGGCTCATAAGAGCGTGCCCGAGGCCAACAGGGAATGCTGTCTGTGAGCCTCCACTGCCCCAATTTTGGTGCAGTTGTGTCGATAAAATCAAGGCCACTGAATCATGTGCATAAAAATGGTGTTTTGCTACAACTGTTTGGCAGTGAGAGACATTAATTACATCTAAAAGCTAAAACTACCTGAAACCAATTTCAGTATGAAAATGGAACCAGAAAATGGTGTACATCAAGTCAAACAGAAGTTGTAGAGATAGAAACATAAAGAAACACTTGACCTGAAACATTGGGCCAAATTTTCCTCTCAACAATACGAACTATAAGTTGGATCATTTCCAGATGCTGTGTTAGAAAGTCAATCCATTCAGAAGTTATTTTCAACCAGATGAGGTGGAAGTGGGATGAAGTTGGGGCTTCCATCTCGTGAAGCAGTCCTGAAACGACCATAGAGGTTGTTGAATATAAAGACGAGCAAATTATAAGGCCCTCTTCTACTGTCTGGGACATTGGCCGAGTTCCATTATAGTTGTTAGATCCCTATGCCCATCCACCACTAAACATACTCCATGCTCTTTTATACACTTTCCATCCCCCTTCCACCCTGCATACCCCTTTCATGATCCCTCCACTCCACCATATCACTTACATGCTCTATGTTTTTTACATACCCCTTATGCATCCACCATACCCAACCTTCCAGTTTCCACCAGATAGAGAACCAAAGAGACACATGACAATGCTAGCAAGTTTTTGAAATGCTCCAGAAATTATGAGAAAAATAGCAAAACCGTCTGTTCAGCCTGAAATGAAAACAGAAAATGCTGACTCAGCATCGGCTCTGTTTTTCTCTCTCTACAGATGCTGTCACACCTGCTGAAATTTTCCAGCATTTTCTGTTTGTTTCAGATTCTAGCATCCAATGTATTTTGCCTTTATTTGTTGAGCCTGCTTTGTTGATGTAGCTGTGAGATGGAATCTCATGATTAATGCCTGGCTGAACTCCAAGATTCACTAATCGTAGAATCCTACAGTGCGAAAGAAGGCTATTTGGTCCATCAAATTTGCATCCCACCGAGGCCCTATCCCCATAACCCTATGCATTTAACCTAGCTAATCCCCCTAACATTAAGGGGCAATTTAGCATGATCAATCCATCTAACCCCCACATCTTTGGACTGTGGGAAGAAACCAGAGCATCCAGAGGAAACCCACGCAGACAAGGGGAGAATGTGCAAAGTCCACACAGACAGTGACCCAAGCCAGGAAATCGAACTCAGATTCCTGGCACTGTGAGGCAGCAGTGCTAATCACTGTATCACCATGCCGCCCTTGATTGATTAAACCCTGTGGAAATAGGGGGATTGCTATCTTTGTTTGATTGACAGTATTATGAGCTTGTTTTGGTATTCAGCTTCTGTTAAGTCATTTTTCAATGTCGTAATTTATTTGTACAAGATGAAAAATGTTAAGTGGCTTACAGTTTTTTTTCAGTGAGTGTGTGAAAGGCTGTATTTGATTGACAGTTTTATAAGATTATAAGGTGGGCAGTTTTTTCCAAGGGGACTTTAAATGACTTTTTTTTATTTTTAAATGAGCAATTCAAAGATTTGCCAGTATTATTATATGATACATTGGCTCAGTATCTATTGGAAGATTACTTCAAAGGCTCAGCAGATGTCAGGACATTAAATTGGCGTGAAAATCAACCCACAGTTTTCCCTATGATATTAATATCTGATTCTTTATACAACTGAATGCAGAACCTATCCACTGGATACAGTATTTAGTGCATCTGAACCCCTACTCAGGGCCAATGTAATGGTCTTTTACCTTTTAAAGACAAAGACTTGTGATAATTCACTGCATTAATACATATTCAACCTTTCAAACAGCATTTAATTATGCCATGTTGGTTAGAGCCTTTAAACCTTTCTGACAAATGTTCCTAGGTTTATGAACCTAAGAGTTCATAAACTGATTTGTCTGACATGGTTCCTACAGCTTTCAGGAACCCGTCCACCCTGACAAAATAGAAACCTAAGGGAAAACTATTTTGGAACAGGCATTTAAATAATGAACATAATGTCACTTTAAATAGTGTGACCTCAACTCCCGGTCTGGTGAAAATGGACAACAGAAATGGCCTGAAATATGAAATAACTGCCTTGGTTAATAAAGGCAAGTATCCCAAATGTCTTCTTGACAGCCTTATCGACCTGACCTGCTGTCTTCAGAATTCTATGGAAAAGCATAGCAAGGTTCCTCTGATCCTCTGTACTTCTTCAGGTCTAAACATTCATTGGATGTTCCCTTGTCTTTTTAGCCCTCCCAAAGTGTATTACCTCTTACTTTTCAGGGTTAAATTCCATTTGCCACTGGTCTGTCCATCTAACCGACCTATATCATCCTGTAATCTAAGGCTTTGCTAGTTACCACACTACCAATTTTTATGTCGTCTGTGAATTTACTTATCATACCTTCTATATTCGTATTCAGATCATTAATTAGTAATTCTTCTATTGCTGTAAATGACACAAGTCTGTACATACCAGAATGTGGAGTTAGGAATTGTGAACTGAGTCTGGCCTTTCTGAAAAAACAATGAATCCTTTTAAATTCTTTAAGCTATTCTTAATAGGAAAATAACTTTTTACTTGATAACCCTTCATCACAGCTGTGCATCTTCACATAAATTCCTTCTCAGTTTAACTCTTCAGGCATGCTTTGAGGGCATCCCTAAAATGTTAATTTCCACTTCTAGGGATCTATAGTTGCACATGAGCTTTGAAAATGGCAGTTTCCTTTAGGAGTCTGGTATCAGCCATAAGAATGACATGCCCTGCCCAGCCATCCTGGTTTGAGTGATTAATGCCTTGATGCTGAGAAACGTGGCTTGGTAAAAGTTGCGGCTGTGAGACCAACTTCTTTGCCACTTGACTTGGAGGATCTTGGCTACCACCACTTAATGAAGGAAGACATAGGCAAGAAAATACATCATTGCCTCCAGTCTGTCAGCTCAGTTTTCAACTGACTAAATAAAAACTATTTGAGAATCTCAAACCTGCGACTTAGATCGTAGTTTACTGGGCAGCACTGATCTCTGCAGACCTACAGCAGGTATCTCAAAAGGAATAGAAAAGTAGCATCTGTGCCCACGCAAAATCCTTCAGGATGTGATATAGGCCTAGAAGCTGCTAAGCTCTATATATGATGTTCAAAATAAAATAAATAATTCTCTGAAATGTTTTGCATCTGAAATGAAACTTGTTCATTTTTGGTGTTAGATGTAATCGGCTTTATTCTATCTTGCTCTTAAAAATAAAAAAACTCTTTTTAATGAATTTACATTCTGAAGCATTCATCTTTCGATCTATAAATCACATTCTTAGCATTTTCATAAGTTTGCAAGCAGGATTCTCACTTAGCACTTCCAGGATTAAATCCTAAGGATACTTGATGCCAAGCTACTGAGCTTGCCATGAAAATCATCACACTGGTCTTTAATTGACACAGTTGGGAATTAAGAAAAAAACAGGACAATTGTTTGTTGTAGCAATAGCAGCTTCAGATGTTACAGTTCTATGTCTTTTTGTAATAACAGAATAAAAGTTCTGACATATTAAATGTAGTCTATATTGAATTGAAACCATTTACTACAGCACAATATCGTTTCAATTTTAATTTGTATTTTATTAGTTGTATGAATGAACATGTTGATAGGACAGAGCTGAAATCATTGCTCCCTTGTACTTAGTTTCTCCTTTCTTTGATATATATTAGTTTAAGTAAAGCCTCCTGATTCTGGTAAGCGGCTAGATCTGTGCACTTCCATTGGGAATTCCAGCTTTTCTTTGAAGATCAGGTATCAAGCTGGATTCATCTCTAGCCCTTTTCCCAGAAGTGCAAATCAGAAACTTATTTACAGTGTAGTCATTTTTGGAAGCACCATAGGGCTCCAATTTAAAAATTTCTAACATCCATGAATAACTAAGTATCAAATGCAGGCTGTGATTAAAAGCACAATTCCTTTATGTATTATCCTTTGTGGAATTAGCAAACATAAATGCATTTCAAAATCAACCTTGTGACTTCAAATATTTCAGTGTTTGATAGTTAAACTTCAGCTGAATGTATTGTGAAACATTTTTCTACATGTTTTACAGTTAATATTTGTTTCCTTGCTACTTTTGTCAGTGCCACATCGATCCAAAAATTATTGTAAAAGAATGTAATATTTGCATCTATTGAAAGTTAAAGCAGAAAAAATACGCAATTCGTTTCTTTCTCCCCTCCTCCTTGACCCAATATTCCAGTCTTCAGCTAAATATTCTAGCATCGCTTTTACTCTTCTGATTAATTATTTAAGGAATTCTGCTACATGAAAGATTCATAAGATTTCTGTCATTTTTTAAATGTATGCAGTTTCAGAATATGAGTAACTTTAAGGCAGTCTGAAGAACCTATGCTGCTATGTGTTCTGAAGCGAATATATTCCCTCAGCATTGACCTGGTTGTCAAAATATTTTAGTAAAAGCTCTGTTTTATGTTCAGGGTCTTTTTTTTATTTGACAGAAGAAATATGAAATGTTAAGCATTGCTGGTCCTTTGCTTCCTTAACAATTCTACTTGGTAAATAAAGAAATAAAAGTCAGGTAGTGACATTGTGCTGTAAATGGTGAATCATTTGCATTGGTCACATTTATCTTTATTCTTCAAATATCTGTAGATACGAAAACGTTACTTCTCATTTAAAAAAACAAAATAGATCTGCTGTTTGGTGTCTGAAAGGGGTAGTCATCTTGGAGAAAGAGTGATTGATTACTTGAAACAAATTAGTAGTTATATAAGCTGCTGTTCTTATTGATCCATTCAGTCACTTGTTGGCCCACTTTTATAAATTGGCCTCCAAGTTGGCAGTCTTTTTTTAATCCATAAGAATTAAGTAAATAAGTTTAAACATTGAAAATGAGATGTTGATATGAACAAGTATGCAATTCTTTAGCTGGTTTTTAGAGGTCTACATTTAAGTTTATTGTTCCTCTTTTGATTTGTATAAAATGCTAAAATGTTTAACAATAGCTATTGTGCTAATAAATCTAAGTATGTATATATATATATATATGTATATATGCTGAAAATACCTCCCCTTATCTTAAATGCTTCAGAAGCTACAAGTATGGGTGGAATTGTGAGATTTAATTCAATGGCATGGCCACGCAACCTGCTGGATAGCTTATATAATTTCTCAGTTTACCCCCTATTGTGATTGCTTTGAGCTTTCTCTTCTATCAGCAGGCTGATCTCTCGGTCAAGCATGTCATGCATTGGATTTATACTTAGTGGTTTGTGTTGATGTGGCTATGAAGCTGAAACAATTGCGGTGGTCTGTAGGGCAAAACTTTTAAATTTAGTTTAATGTGTCATGTTGTTTCACAGCATAAGTTCAGGCATTGCTGGAACCCACTTAATTTGTTAAATCTAATCAGGAATGCACATTGAATTTATGCAAATCCAAAGTGGCAGTTATTCCAACTCCTTCTGCTTCGCTGCAATGACCAAAGTGGTTGCACACATATAAGAATGAACTGGAAATTAAGAAACTGAGGTATAAAGGATACAAAAAATGAAGATAATCTTAATAATGCATTCACCATATTCCAGCTTTTCTACCCATTACACAACCATTTTAGACATCCAATTGTTCTGTTTGAAGGTGATGGTGATAATGGCACAGACATTGCGGCAAAGTAAGTGTTGAGTTCATGGCTATTGAATTTGAGACAGTGTAGATATTCCATGGGGCGAATTTTCCTACTTTGCCCACCACGAAAAGTGGAAAAGGTGAGGGTGGACCATGGAAAGGTCTATTGACCTCAGGTGGGATTTTCTGGTTTTGGAGTGAATGTGGCCGGAAAATCCCATCCCATGAGATTTGGTTCATCAGAAATTTCTCAATAATTTGCACCATTGCTCCACTAGCCTCACAAAAATCAAAATAAATTACCATCTCACCATGAACTCTCCACTGTGTGACAGTGCTGAATCTACATGTTTATATGAATAAATCTTGCTGGAACTATTTAGGGCTGTTAATTTATGTTGTTTATTTGTTTTGTATATTCACACACATTTTTTCCTTTGGAAAATAGTGTGAAAGTATTTGATGAACTAGGATGCGAATTATCAACCTGTTTGAACTGTGTTATGAGCGTTTCTTCCATGGAATTTGTGGCATATAAGGGTGTTTAAAAAGATGATCAGCAATTTCAAAGAAAATGGGATTCTCCCTGATTCTTAATGGGGAAAAAAAACTGCAAAGTGAAAGGATAGAGCAAGGAAATAAGTCTGACTGGATTGCTCTACAAAGTACTGCCAATGGACTAAATGGCCTCCTGTTGTGTCCTTATGACTATGTTGGTAGTGTTTTCCTTCTGGTGGAGCAAGAAACTGAAGTTGGAATTGTTTGCAGGTCCTCAATCTATCCTCCAGAGGAGAGACACTCGCTGGCCCTGATTTTCGTGTGACATCACCTTGCCAGTGGAGATGGAGCTGGAGGACCAAAGGTCTTCAGGCTGGAAAGGAGCAGCAGGATGAGCAGTATAATTAAGGGATAGGACACTTAAAAATGGAGGCACTTTCTCTCCAACTTTATTAAATTTAAATTTTAAAATGGATTTTGCTATGGGGCGAAGGAAATCCCTCTATCGTGCACCCTGTGGCTTCTGCAGCACCTAGGATTGGGAAGGCCTTTAGGCCCACTTGAAGCGCTGCCACCCTGCTCTGACCTCCTCCTGCAAAGTTGCCTCAAAGTACCTAAGCTGGCTGTGAGGGCCTGCAGTCAGTCGGTCTTTAATTGGACCCTACCGTCTCTGAGTGAGCCATGTTGGCTCCTGCTGCATGCACGTTGGTAGCCTTACTGCACCCTCCCTCAATTTAGTATCCACAAAATGACCCAAAGATGGATGGAGCCAGGAAATTGTCATGACAGCAGGGCTTATTATCTGTGCCTCCTGGCTCTATTCCCAACTGCAGCCCAATTGTGGGCTGATAATATTGCCGTCTAAGAGAGAGAATTGACTTTAAAATAATTTTGTAATGTCTTTTTTTTAAATTCAGTTAATATAACCTTTTTAACACACAATTTGTTCTCATGTACATCAGGCTAGAACCTAGCAGTCAATTGCCTTCAAAAATTTCTGAAGTTCTGTAAGTAAAGATTTCTGTAAGTAAAGATTCTCCAATGGGATTCAGCGTAGTCATTACTTTTTTTGTTACTAGTGATCTTTGATTAATACAATTGATTCAAGAGTAGGAGTCAGAATGATTATCTCTTTCACTCAGTTCCCAGAACAGAATTAAGTAGAATAAGTTAATGATTTGCTTCTCGTCCAGTCTAAATTTCTATCTCTGTGACTTATTTGTGCTGTAAATATGAGTATATTTGAAAATTGGCAATTTGAGAGAGATTGATCGTAACTGATGGTTAGTAATAAGACCACATGCCAAACGTGATAGTACTTATTTCTGTTTTTGTAATATCATTGCATAAAGTCAGGTATGAGTTTAAACTACTTCTGTGATAGTGTAGTGAACACAGTAACAAGTCTCACAACACTAGGTTAAAGTCCAACAGGGTTATTTGTTAGGACAAAAGCTGCTAGCTTTTGGAGCGCTGACCTGAGAGTTCTGTTTACAAACAGCATATAAAGACACAAACTCATTTTACAAAATAATGGTTGGAATGGGAGTTTTTACTAATAATCAAGTCTGAAAGATACAACGTGAGTGGCGAGAGAGTTAAGCTCAGGTTAAAGAGATGTCTCCATCCAGGACTGGAGACAGTACCTCTTGTCCTGGCTGGAGACAGTACCTCTTGTCCTGGCTGGAGACAGTACACAGTTCTTTAACCAGTGTTTAACCCTCTTTCCACTCACATTGTCTGTACCTTTATGACTTGGATTAGCTATAAAGACTTGCATTCCAATCATTATTTTGTAAATTGAGTTTGTGTCTTTATATGCCCTGCTTGTGAACAGAACTGCAACTCACCTGATGAAGGGGAAGCACTCTGAAAGTTAGTGGCTTGTGCTACTAAATAAACCTGTTCGGACTTTAATCTGAAATTGTGAGACATTTTATGATGTTTACCCTAGTCCAACACCAACACATCATGGTGTGGTGAAGCATGGGCTATATACCTGCTCCTAATTATTAAGTTTACTTCCCACTGCCAAGGTCAACGAGTACATCCCCTATCTGTGCCTGAAATCACTGCATGTGCGCAATCACAGTACCGATGTCAACTCGCTGACACAATGCAAAAGTACAAAAGTTCATCTATAAATGTGTCGGTAACCCCTTTGTTAGTCTTGAAACAACAAGCATTAGATGCAGGATGGGTCCTGTTGTGCTGCTGTTTAAAAAGGACCCATTAACAAATTGCAGCTGAAGTTCTTTTGTCTTGCTTATGTTGAGGCAAAGTTAAAGGAAGCAAAATGGTGAGTTGCTGGAGGAGTTTGGAGATTTTTTTGACTTCAAAATGGCAGAAAATATCATTGCCTTGCAAATGTCTGTATCACCCTTCAATGTATTTTAGTGTATTCATACATCCACGACTTTTTTTGGTAGAGGATTCAAAGTTGATGAAGAATTGCAGATATTCACCTGAGTGAAATCATTTCATCACATTTCAGCTCTAAATGATCAGCCGCTTATCCTGAGACTGTGTTTTACACTTTCCTACCAACACAGACAACATTTCATTGCCTACCCTATCAAGCTCCTTCAGAATTTTGTTTATTTGATTGAGATCACCTCTCATTCTTCTGAATTCCAGAGAATTGAAGCCCAATTTATTCAGTCCCTCATTAGAGAGCAAACTCCTCTTCCCAAAGATCAGTTTAATGAATCTTTGCCATCCTAAAGCTTTCTTTAGATATGTTAAGAATAGAAGATTGGTTAGGGCAAGATTAGGGCCAGTCAGAGACAGCAGTGGGAAGTTGTGCGTGGAGCCTGAAGAGATTGAAGAGGCACTGAACAAATATTTCTCTTCGGTATTCACGCAGGGAGATGTAAATGTAGTTGTGGAGAACACTGAGATACAGGGTTGTAAACTGGAAAGTATTGAAGTAGATAAGGAGGATGTGCTAGATATTCTTGAGGGTTTGAAATTAGATAAGTCCCCTGGGCCGGACGGGATTTACCCTAGGATTCTCTGGGAGGCGAGAGAGGCGATTGCAGAGCCTCTGGCTCTGATCTTCAGGTCGTCGTTGGTTACGGGTATAGTTCCGGAGGACTGGAGGATAGCGAATGTGGTCCCATTGTTCAAGAAGGGGAAGAGAGACCTTCCAGGGAATTATAGGCCAGTGAGTCTTACTTCTGTTGTGGGCAAAGTATTGGAGAGAATTATTAGGGATAGGATTTATAGTTATTTAGAGAGAAATGAATTGATTGGGGATAGTCAGCATGGTTTTGTGAAGGGTAGGTCGTGCCTTACTAACCTTATTGAGTTTTTTGAAAAAGTGACCAAAGAGGTGGATGGGGGTAAGGCAGTTGATGTGGTATATATGGACTTTAGTAAGGCGTTCGATAAGGTGGCCCATGGAAGGCTTCTGCAGAAAATGCAGATGTATGGGATTGAGGGTGATTTAGCTAATTGGATTAGGAATTGGCTAGCAGATAGAAGACAGAGGGTGGTGGTTGATGGAAGATATTCATCGTGGAGTTCGGTTACAAGTGGTGTACCTCAGGGATCTGTTTTGGGGCCCCTGCTGTTTGTAATTTTTATAAATGATCTGGATGAGGGTATTGAAGGATGGATTAGTAAATTTGCGGATGACACCAAAGTCGGAGGAGTGGTAGATAGTGAAGAGGGGTGTTATAGTTTGCAGAGAGACTTGGACAAGTTGCAGAGCTGGGCCGAGAGGTGGCAAATGGAGTTTAATGTGGAAAAGTGTGAGGTAATTCACTTTGGCAGGAATAACAAATGTGTAGAGTATAGGGCTAATGGTAGGACTCTTAATAGTGTTGAAGAACAGAAGGATCTTGGTGTATATGTGCATAGATCCCTGAAAGTTGGCAATCAAGTCGATAAGGTTGTTAAGAAGGCATACAGAGTCTTAGCTTTTATTGGTAGGGGGATTGAATTTCGGAGCCGCAACGTCATGTTGCAACTGTACAAAACTCTAGTGCGGCCGCACTTGGAGTATTGTGTGCAGTTCTGGTCCCCACATTATAAGAAAGATGTGGAGGCATTGGAGAGGGTACAGAGGAGGTTTACAGGATGTTGCCTGGTATGGAAGGCAGGTCTTATGAAGAGAGGCTGAGGGATTTGAGGTTGTTTTCGTTAGAAAGAAGGCGGCTAAGAGGAGACCTTATTGAAACATATAAGATGATTAGAGGTTTAGATAGGGTGGACAGTGATAGCCTTTTTCCTAGGATGGAGAAAGCTAGCACGAGGGGACATAGCTTAAATTAAGGGATGGTAGTTATAGGACGGATGTCAGAGGTAGGTTCTCTACCCAGAGGGTGGTAAGGGTATGGAATGCCCTGCCTGCGTCAGTTGTAGATGCGCCAAGTTTGGTGGCGTTTAAGAGGTTAGTAGATAAGTTTATGGATGAAAAGGGAATGGTTTAGGTTAGAGGGTCACTGCTTGTTCCTAATTGGTCGGCGCAACATCGAAGGCCGAAGGGCCTGTTCTGCGCTGTAATGTTCTATGTTCTATACCATCTGCAATGTGATTATATCCTTTCACAGCTGTGCATACCAAAACTGTCTGCAGTATTTCAGATGTGGTTGTACCAAAACCCTGTGACAGAAGTCCTTTACAAGATAAGAAGAAGTTTACACTCTTGTCCCTGAAGAGGGAAGATCAGAATGAAATGGAATATGGTTCACCAGGATAGCAGCCTTCCCAATGGGGCAGAACACTATTGACTGCAAGCGTGTTGCTCTGCAGGTTCCCCCATATCAATAGAAAGAGATAACACAACCACTTTGACTGTCAGTCAATCAATGTGCAGTTGGTGTGTGACCACATCAAAAAATTCATGTCAGTGAATGTCTGCTATTCTGGCAGTATTCACAATGCTTTTAGCCTGTGACAGTCTACAATTTCTTTAGGCTTCTAAAATAGACAACAGGATGGCTTTTGAGTGACACTTCTATAAGTGATACATTCTCCTGTTCCACTGTCTCATCACTTTAGGTCAGATGGCCTTCAGTCACAGAGGGCCACAGTACTGTGGAGAAATCAAGTTCCTATATCCAAGATTTTGCTGTTTAGATCACTCCAATTCATGCTGCATGGAGGCAATTTCACCTCACAAAGGGACAGTGCCCCAACAGTCTTAGTAATCTGCTGGAGTATGAAAGCTTGCAGGCATTGTTGAGCATTGGCATTCATCTCCAGTGTCTATGCTTGAATGCAGAAGCTTGATTCTGCATGCCTATGGCAGTTAACCCATGACTTCTGTTTGAACTTTCACTATACAACTGATTCATTGAGAGGCTGCTGCCTGTGAGGTAATGAAAGCTGAGTTAGTAATGAGCAGATGCCCCATTATGGATCTGTTTGGCAGTGTTACCACAGAGGAGTTTGCACGGTGAAAAGAATGGGTTTCATGTCCTGTGCCGGGGTTGAACTGGATTCCTCAAAGCATCTTTCTGGTGACAGGAGCCTATTTGTAGCCCTACAAGTGCATTAAGTATTTCAGTGTGCACCCTCATTGGAATTTTTCTATACCACTGAGGTCTTCATCTAGGTTCACCATAGCAGAATATGCCTGTTCCCTTACTTGTCTAGGAGTTTGCATACAAGCTGACCATCCCTGGGCCTAGCTGCAACCCGATCATTCCTAGTGATTCATCATGTGCGAATCTCTGCTTTGTTCTAACCTCTAGTGTATGTGCAATGCTAATATCTGCACTGGGAGCTGTGAGTGTTGCATGAAGTGACAATCTTTAAGGAAATTCCTCTTCTTGCCCTTCACCAGGCGTTACTGTGGCTGTTCTTATCTATCTTAAAGCATTGGGGAGGTAAGAGTGTGGGAAGGAAATCATAAAGTCTACAGTTACTCCGTTGTTAGTTTTTCATTCCTGGCACTTTTCTGCGATGGGTAGTAAGTGGAAAAGATTTATGAGGCAGCAACTTACAATCTTCCATTGTGGCATTGCCACTCATACTCATAATCCTTCAGGTCATCTGCTCAAGGGTAATGAGAGGATCAATCTATGCATCACCCGCCTTTCCCATCTGTTGTAGAAAACCTCCTCCTGAAAGGCTGAGAACAGAAAGCAGATGATTATATATCTTTGTAAATGATAATGTGCCTGGTGTAATGCGTGAGAGATGTGATGTTCAAATGCTTTCTCTCTCATTAGCCAAGAGAGTCATTAAATGTTTTGTGGCATTTTCTGGCTGTTAAGCTGTGGGCACTGATCATCTTTACCAGCTATCCCCTTTCCATCAAAGGGGTAGTCTTGAGAACTTCTTGCCGGAAAGCTGGCTTCCTTTCTGGCCTCAGCCTCTCAAGACGAGTGTTACTGGAGTTGGGGGACCGGAGGGGGTTGGCTTTTTACTTCACCTGGCTTGCCATAGCTCCTCCCTGCATGACACATAATTACCTGATTGCCTGCAGTGCATTGCTTCAATTTCTCTTTTAAAGGAAAAATTGACACAGTTATTTGGTTGGCCTGCAGCACGTGATTTCTTCCCAATGATATTTGACTCTATTCCAAGGCATGCACCTAGGGTAGCAGCAAAACAGATAGAAACAGAGTCTAGATTGCACAGGATCTGATTCTGGCCATGCAGTTGTCAAAAAAGAGATTGGAGGGCAAATTCTGTGTCTTACCAACCTTAATTGCAGGCACAGCAATAGATCACAGTCACTGCTCCCAAAAAGTGGAGTGAATAAATTTCATGTTTGAAATTTCTTCAGGAGCCTAGGTTTGGTCTTCACTTAGACCAGAGTCCATTCCTCCTTGCTCCCCGTAGGATCCACTTGCATCTCCTTGGAGGTTGGTAATCTTCAATTAACTTGGCATCCTGGCCTCCAGTGTTTTGTTAAGTCCCAGCAGAACCAGAAATTAATAGTGAATGACTTCTTCAGCAATATGTAAAACTTAGCGCAGGTCAATCATAGATCTTTTCTGTAGATCCTTTTTGACTTATAAAATGTAGAGTCTAGGGATAGGATTTTTCAGGGGGAAGAGGGGGGAGGTGACACCTGGAAAGGAATCCTTTGAGGGAGGTGCCCCCTTCCTACCTGAGGCCCAAAGCAGAGTAACCTACTGAGTTTAACCTTGTCCCTGAACTCTGCAGCTGGTAGGGTAGCAGACGTTAAATACTTGGCCAGTAATTGGCCCTACATCTCAATTACTCCAGATAAAATTGCGACAAGGTCAGGGGCAAAAGGGAATTTTCTGGGAGCCCATCTGTGGGAGAGGGAACGATAAAATTCAATTCCAGATCTTTACTTAAGTCACCATTAATTCAACTGCAGTATATTTTGATTTATGATGATTAGGATTATATTTGTGTTTTAGATTTCAATACCATTAAAGTTGAAGCATAGGGTAGAATTTTACAGCAGCACCACCACCACCACTCTCCTCCCCCCCCACCGCCACCGCCACCGCCACCACCCCCCTTGGCAGGTTCTGGAGAGAGGGAGCATAACATTGGGCGATTTTCCCCCTAACCTGTTACCCAAACTTAGATGGGGAGGAAATCTGTCCATTCACCTATTAAGGCCCTTAGGTAACCTCATTTTGGCCACTTAAGGGCTTATCTTGCCCAGCTTCAGGTTTTAGGCTGTCAAGAGAAAGTGTAGCTAGGTGGAAAAGTTACATTTAAACTTTAAACCATTTTAGGTGGGAACGCAGCTGGGGAATGGTTCACTTTGAAGGCTTTCTCAGAGTTGGGACCCTATCACCCCAACCACCCCCACCCCCCCAACACCTGACCAACACCTCCGCCCTCGATGCCATGATTGCGACCCCCCTGCTCCCCCGTCCCATCTACAGCCTGAGGAGTCAAATGCCATCCCTGCCTCAGTGTCCCCTACCTTCTCACCCTGCCACTCCGGGACTTATCTTTTCAAAGATCCTAGACCTCTTCCAGACAGGGTGCTGCTTCTGGCCACTGCAGCGCTGTACCTGGGTCATCTGATTGGCCAACAACTCTCATACTCTGTTCTTCCATCCAAGGGTTGACAGAAGTCCCATGCGCTGTCAGTCAATGCTCAAGTGAGTATTAAATGGTGATAAGAATTTGAGAGTTGGCTACTACGTACTGGGTCCAACTCTCGGGATGGTGAGCACTAACCTCTCAACATTCTTAAAATTCTATCCATTGAGTTTTTGTTTGGTTGAATTATTCTTTTCAGTGTAATTCATATAAAGTCACAAAACTGCAGATTATGTTCAATGCAAATAAAGATTCTACAATCTTTTGTGCCACAAACTGTTGCATTACAAGCAAGCCGCACCACAAAACTGGCCAGGCTCTCAGGATGAATTAATCACCATTGGGAGTTTCTATTAATTAGGCTTGTTGGCAGTCCTGCGAGAGAACTCTGCAAATTTCATTGTTTCTTTTGGGTGCACAGACACTAATAGACAGGATTTAGAATCTTTTGAATGTTTTTTTTAACCTGCTGCTGTCCTCCAGTAAAAACAGCAAATGACTATTATTTTTTATGAAATAGTTTTCTAAATTTTAAAATGTGTTAATCATGGATGCTGGATTAGACACTGATGAAAATGCTTAATTTTGTGATAAAAGCTTTTTAGTTGCATTAATCAAAATGCATCAAATTTGTACTCAAAGTAATTTTTAAAGTAAAATTGTTTTAAGACACTGCCCAAATGTGAGGTTTGTAATCAATTTTGCATTTGGCAAAATGCAAATCAATTTTGAGTAAAATCTCAACAAAAATTCACTTCCCAAAGCGTGTACGATTTCTATCTGATCATCATGATTGGATTGCACATAATAGAAATACCTATCCTGAAGTTTTACCATTTGAAATGCAGTACACATCTATAGAGCTTGGAGGTTCAATTCAATTGGAATTTTAACTAAAGCCACCAATTTGATTTGGACAAGTAGTCAGCTCGAAGAAAGCCAAAGTGTTTCGTGACATCCATTTACAACAATTGCATGACTGGAAATCCCTATGGAATCTATAAACAGACAGCTCTTAAACTGTCACTTTGAATTACTGCCACTTTATACATCCCCCCTGGAAAAATATGATTTATTTATGTGTTATTGACAGTGTTTGTAATGTGTAGGTGCCTTTATTGTGTTTGTGTGTAATAAAAGGCCAGTTGAGACATTAACTTTTGTGGGGATTAGATTTTAATTTTCTTGTGGAAGTATCATGACTAAAAACAAAAATGTTTATATGAGTAAAGTATCATTGATACTTGTCATGTTTTTCCCAAATGATTTTTCATTCAGCGGATTAAACAAGGGTGGAGCCCAGCACCAGTTTGTAAGTCAAGAGTGAAACATGAGCAACTATTTTCACTTAGAAGTTTCGAATGAATTATCCATCTAGACTTCCACCTAAAGTTCCACCAAGACAGGATTCCAGTCTTCTAGTCTAACCAATCCAATTCACTCCATGTAACAGCTCAGTGAATTGGATACAGTAAAGGCAATGAGGCACGACAACATCCTGATACTGAAGACTTGTGCTCCAGAATTAGTCTCATTCCTAGCCAGGTTGTTCCAGTACATGTACCAGATTTGTCTTGTTCTCAAAAGGTAGAACAAATTCAATTTGGCCAACCACTGCCCCATTAATTCACTGTCAGTCATCAGCATTGTAATGGAAGATAGTTTCAACTTTGCTATTAAGCAACACTTACTTGGATTTTGCCTTTTGCAGCATACATATTCTACCCTTCATTCATGATTGTTGGTATCTTTAATATAAATCTGTATTTTCACTTCTGTTTGTCTTCTTTAAAAATAAATCGTAATGGCTGTCAGGTTTATGTTTAAATTCATACTTGTATTCTATGTCCCCAAAATAATGACAAAAAATCAAAAATCTGTTAGAATCTAGATTTAACTCGTATATAATAAGCAGACAGAGCTATCAAGATCTTTTTGAGAAATCCCATTCTTTTCTGTTCTTGGTTGCATAGAAATCATATCTTTATTCCACTACTCTGCAATTTTCTACGAGTCATGCCAGGTTACAGAAAGCTGTTCTTTGTGTGTAAACATTGACATGCAATGTCTGCAGCCCATCTAAAAGCTGGGGATGTTGTAGCTGAATCCTCCTTTTGTCCTAACAAGTGTTTGCTTTGCACTTTTCATCTGCAATCATTGCCATCTGAAGTGGAATGTGGTCTGTTTCCTTCCCTTCCTAGCTTAATTGTGCACCCCTAGTCCCCTCATAGCCAAGGTCTGCTAACTTCATAAAGATTGAATTGGGAATCTTCCTGACCTGTTTAGTTAAGAAGCATGTGAGTCAGTACCTTTATCTCCTGTACCATGGCATAACCTTGAATGTGATCTTGAATGATACATTTTGCTCAGATCATTTGTGTAATTTTTTTATGAGGAAATAAATAAATTTAAAAACAATAACACTATCCCTCTCATTGCTTTTAGGTTCAACTCAAAACCAGTTTATCAAGCCAATACATAATCCGAACTCAGCCAACAAATACTTGTCTCTCTACACTGGAGTGTGCAGCCTTTGCACTGTCACTTGTGGAAAAGAATCATTGCATTCACGAGGTAAGAAGTCACAAGATGCCATAATTCCAGGCAATTCGTGTTGTGTTGGAAACTGTAAAGGTATTCTGATAGGAACAAAATAAGTTGACTGGTATTCTTTAATACCTCAGAGATTTTAAGTACATTGAATTGATTTGAGCTTAATAAAATAAATAATTTTGTAAGCTGCATATAAACTATGCACAGAAGTTTATGAAAATCTTAGTATTTTTGGAGGGGTAGGCTATAACTGACATTGAAGTAAATATTTATGAAGTAATAGAGTCTGCATTTTAGACATTTCCTTAAACATGTCATATAAACAGCAAGCCTCATCTTTTTTCTCTATGCCCATGTTTTCTTGCACAAGCCCTGTATTCTTCTACTTACCAGCATTATACGATATTTTCACCATTACAGAAAGTTAAGCATTTCCTTCTTTCATTTTTTTGATTCTATTTTGAACAAAAAATATTGAAAAATCATAGCTTTATTTTCCTGTTATACACTGTGAGCAAATCCCGCGGCAGACTGACTCGTATAATAAAACTTATATCTACATAGTGCTTTGATATAATGAAAGCTTCTGTGGTGTTTCACATGAGCACTATATGACATAGTATGACACCAAGCTGCAAAAGGAGATATTAGGTTAGATGCCCAAAAGTTTAGTCAGTTAAGTACATTTTAAGGAAGGTCTTAAAGAAAGAAAGTCAGGTAGAGACAGAAAGTTGCGGGAGGCTTTTCCAGAGGTTGGGGCGCAGACAACTGAAGGCGCAAACACAAATGGCAGAGCAATTAAAATGGATATGTACAAAAGACCATCTTAAGATGAATGCAGCTGTTTTAGAATTGTGGTCTTGGAGAAGACCACAGAGAGTGGGCAGAGGGAAGACATAGATGGATCTGAAAGCAAGTATAAGAACTTTAAAGTCAAGATGTTGCTTGACCAGAAGCCAAACGGGTTAATGAGTAGAGGGATGATAAGGGAACACGACAACCTGAGAGTTAAGATACTGAGTTTTGGGTTATCTTATGTTTATAGAGGGTTGAATGTGGCAGATCAGCCAGGATTAGCTGCGATTGGAAGTAATGAAGAGACAAATGAGGGTTTCAGTTGCAGGTGAGCAGAGATCCTGGTGAAGTTAGAAGTGAGGATAGGTGATCTTAATGTTGGCATAAATATGCCATCAGAAGTTCATCTAAGATTCAAATGTAGTACCAAAAATGTGAACAGACTGGCTTAATCTCAGACTGTTGCCAGGAAGAAGGATTGAGTCAATAGCTGTGGAGCACAGTTTGGAGTGGAAACATGAATTATGGTGTCAATTTTCCCAGTGTTTAATTGGAGGAAATTCCTGCTCATCCAGTATTGTACATTCATAAATTAGCAACAGTGGAGAAGGTGAGAGTGTTGGTGGTGAGGCAGAGCTGTGTATCATCTATATGGGTCTGAAAACTAATGATACCTTTTCAAAATGGTGTCATCGAAGAGCAACATGTGGTTGAAAAATAGAACTGAGCAGGATTAATCCTTTGGGGACAGCAGAGGAAGTGGTTTGCTTGCATGTGCAAATAATTCTCCGGATAATTTTGGAACCATTTGACAGCTGTCCCACCAGCTAGATTTCACAGTAACTTCATTGCAGTGTTAATGTAAGCCAACTTGTGACTAATAAATAAATAAACTTTAACAATAAACTTTAAGATGACAGTGGAGCATTGTAGGAGTATCATGATATTGTCAACTATGTGAAAGGCAGCAGACAGGTTGAGAAGCACAAGGGAGCAAAGTTTGCCTTTGTCACAGTCATATCGGCTGTTATTTGGTACGAGCTGTTTAGCTGCTGTGGCAGGAACAGAAACCTGATTGGTAAGATTCAAACATGAAGTTCCAGGAAAATAAACAAATTTGAAAGGCTGGAACACATTCAAGGACTTTGGAAAGGAAAGGGAGCTTAGAGATGTGCTGGAAGTTTTTGAAGATGATGGGGTCAAGGTTTATTTTTTTGAGGAGGGGGATAATGATTAGAGTAGAGAGGATGACACCTGAAGAGAGAATCATTTACAATATCAGCTAATGTGGGGGTCAGGAGGGGGAATTTGAGTGATCAGCAATTTAGTGAGAATTAGATCAAATGAACAAGAGGTTAGGATCCTATGGGCAAGATAAGCTCAGAGAGGACTTGAGAGGAAATAGGAAAGATTGTAGGGAAATATGAGTTTAGAGTTTGGGCAGTTCGAGTTTATAAAGACAGGTTGAATAGGTGGCTAATTGAAGGAAGAAGTACAGAAAAGGCAACTAATTAGATAATCTCGATCTTAGTGACAGAAAAGTTCACGAGCTCGTTGCACGTTGTTAAAGGTCAAGGTGTCGGGAAGAGGCATTTAACAAGAAGATTTGCAGAAGGCAAAAGAAGCTGGCGGGTACCTTTACATTCAAGGATGATGCTAGGACACTGAACAGCTTTAACAAGTAAGAGTAGGACACAATGGTTAGAACTCTACCACCTTGCCCGCCACAGAATTGATGTGAGCGAAGGTCTGACAACAGAAATCTCTGTTGATCCTAGGCAGAAATTTCTGGTTTCACCTAGCAAGGCTGTAAAATCCCACCCAATATTTTTAAGTGATCCAGCCAGATTTGGCGGTGAATGGCTAAATTAGTTGTCCCCTATATTCTTTCATTTATTTTTCCTTTGAACTTCAGGGAACAGCAATGATGGCTATACCGGGGAAACAACAAAAATGAGAACAAATCTCGACTTTATTGAGAACAAAAACATAAAAGATGGAGATGAGGTTAAGTAAATCATAGTGGCAGAAATGTTGTATACAGAGGACTAGAGGCTTGATAGTTGGGCTTTTGAAAATGCAGTTGTAAGTGAGCTGGGGAATAGAATTTTCCAGAGATGTACAGAAGTTAGTTAGAGCTGGGGCATGGAAAGAGGATATGGGTGGAGAGTGATGAAAAAAAGTGATTAGAGATGATCATATCTGTAATCAACATAATGGGACCATATGAGATATCAAGTTCAAAGGGGTGACCAGTTAAATGTATTGATGAGTCAACAAAGCAGGAAAGATTTAGGAAGGATAAAAGAGTATTGAATACAGAGGTAGGAGAGCAGGATGAATTGAAATGATGGTTGAAGTCATTAAAGAAAAAAAGATTGTCCAATGTAAAGGCTGAAGGGATCAGTGAAGAAATCTCAGTGATAAACAAAAACAGTTTATTTCTGTGAATAATCATTAACAATGAATCTTTGGATTATCTTCCTCAGAAAGCAGTGGAAGCAGAATCTTTGAATATTTTTAAGGCCAATAATAGATAATTATTGATAGCAAGGGGTGAAAGTAGGAGAGAGTGTGGAGTTGAAGTTACAATCAGATTATCCAGGATGTTTTTGGATTATTCTTTTATACACAACTCAAATTTCTAAATTAGACCTAGATTGCAATTTGGAGGATGGCCATCTTTAAACTTCTGCTAACTCTTGTTTACCAAGTGCTGGCCAACATCATCAAAACAGATTGAATACTCATCTAATTTTGTGTAAAGTTTTGTTGTTTGCAAAATAGTGACAACGTTTATCATACAAACAAACAAAATTGGAGTAGGAGTTCGGCCTCTTGGACCTGCTCCACCATTCAATAACGTCCTGGATAATCTGATTGTAGCTTCAACCACACATTCTCACCTACTTTCACCTCTTGCTTATCAATAATCTGTCTACCTCTGCCTTAAAAATTTTCAAAGATTCTGCTTCCACTGCTTTTTGAGGAAGATAATTCCAAAGACTCATGATCCTCCAAGAAAAATATCTTCTCATCTCTGTCTTAAATGGGTGATGATGTGGAGTGACCCCTTATTTTTAAGTAGTGTTTCTTAGTTCTCAATTCTCTCAAGAAGAAACATCCTTTTCATACCCACCCTTCAGGATCTTATATGTTTCAATCATTTTGCCTCTTTTTCTCTCAAACTCCAGCAGATACAAATCTAGCCTCATAAGACAACCCCTCCATTTCAATTGTTAGTTTAGTTTTGTTTGAGTGCTCCCAATGTATTTACGTACTTACTTAAAAAAAGGAGACAAATACTGTACACAGTACTCCACAGTGGTCTCCTTTTGTATTCAATCCACCTCACAATAAACAATAACATTCAATTTTCTTTCCTAATTATTTGCCTATCTGCATACTAACTTTTTGCAATGCACCTTAACTGTGACTACACTTCCAAGACTTGATAATGGCCTTTTTTCCTTTAATCTGGCTATTTAATCATGGGAGGCTCCTGATATCAATAATACCCGAAGGAATACTATCTCTACTGTATTCCAGGTTGTTATAATGATCTAAGGCCAGTTTCTCGTAAAGGATTAGATAAATGCATTATGGGTTCATATATTTAGCCTAGATGCATAAGAACAGCTATAAAGATATAGAAAACTTGAAGACATCAGCATCAGGGCCGTGGGGGGAAATGTGCTCTAGCTGAATATTGTGTATAGTTTTGGTCTCCTTATCTGAGGAGGCTTGAACTTGCCATAGAGGTATGCAACAAAGGTTCACCAGACTAATCCCTGGGATGGCAGGATGTTTTATAAAGAGGGATTGTTGAGACTGAGACTACATTCCCTCAAGTTTTGAAGAATGAAGAGTGTGACTCTTATATGTATAAGATTTTCACGAGCTGGCGAGTCTAAAGAACAATTAAGAACAAAGAGAAGTATAGCAAAGGAGCAGACCCTTCGGCCCTCCAATCATGATGCCCTAACTAAACTAAAAAAGAATCTTCTGCCATCTTCAATCCATATCCTTCTATTCCCTCCCTATTCATGAACCCATTCAGATGCCTCTTAAATGTTGCAAATGTGCCTGCTTGCACCAGCTCACCTGGCAGTACATTCCAGATACCCATCACACTCTACATGAAAAACTTCCCTGCACATCTCCATTAAATGTTCCCCCTCTCACCTGTGACCTTTGTAATTGACACTTCCACCCTGGGAAAAAGCCTGTTGACTGTCCATCCGGTAAGAAGTCTCACAACACCAGATTAAAGTCCAATAGGTTTATTTGGTAGCAAAAGCCACTAACTTTCAGAGCCTGCTCCTTCGTCAGATGTGTGGAAGTTCTGTTCGTAAACAGGGTATATAAAAACACAAACTCAGTTTACAGAATAATGATTGGAATGTGATTCTTTACTACTAATCAAATCTTAAAGGTACAGACAATGTGAGTGGAAAAAGCATAACACAAGTTAAAGAGATGTATATTGTCCACCTGGTATCAGATCTCCCCTCAGCCTCCATCTTTCCAGTGAAAACAATCCTAGTTTATGCAACCTCAAAATTAGGGAACATAATCTTAGTGGATAACACGGTGGTACATTGGTTATCATTGCTGCCTCACAGTGCCAGGGACCCAGGTTTGATTCATGGTTGGGTCACTGTTTGTGCAGAGTCTGTATGTTCTCCGTATGTCTGCATGGGTTTTCTCCAAGTGTTCCAATTTCCTTCCACAGTCCAAAAGATGTGCTGGTTAGATGCATTAGCCACGCTAAATTCTCCCCCACTGTGCTTGAACAGGTGGCAGAGTGTTGCAACTTGGGGATTTTCACAGTAACTTCATTGCAGTATTAATGTAAGCCTACTTGTGACACTAATAAATAAAATAAGTAAGGCTGAAGGGCAGGCCATTTGAAACTGTGATGAGAATGAATATCTGCACTCGGATGGTAATGAATTTTTGGAATTCTCTATCCAGATGGCTGTGAATGCTCAGTCATTGAACAAAATCAAGGCAAAAATCAATAGATTTCTGGCAACTAATGACATCAAGGGATGTCAAGGGATAGTGATAGATGATCAAGGGATAGTGTGGGAAAATCATTTTGAGATGGATGATCAGTCATGATCTAATTGAATAGTGGGATAGGCTCAGTGTACTGAATGGCCTACTCCTGTGCTTATATTCCTAAGAGCAAAAGTGAAACTAAGGCACAGTCACACACTTGATGTGATGCTGCTATACCTTGAAGGCATATTACAACACTAATGGAGTCAATAAATATTATTTCTGAATTATCAGTCATTTCTGTTGTTTTAAATCTAAAGGTCATCCTACGCCCTCTCCAAGCTTTGTGCTCATTCCAGCTTCAGCATGGAGCTCAGATCCATCACAGCAAGGAACATCTGATCAAGAATGGATTGTATGCAAAATCAATGCCAAAGAACAAACGTAAACTCAATAGAATGGAACGTTTAGTGAACAATGTCAAAGTATAGGAGACAAGTATAATTTTAATATGGCTTTATTTTTGTCAGCAGAACTTGTGAAATTTTCTATGAATCATAGTTTTCTATCTTTGGATTTTCATTTGAAACTTTGACAACACATCAGTTTTCTAAAGTTTGATTCCATATTGTTTCCTGTTGTTATTTCAATTTGACCATAGCCTGTGAGGACTTTCTTCAGGCTTTCCCTTGCAATGTTGCCATAATTTAGGCAAATGTTCAGCAGGGATCTTAATTACATGGGGTTCCTCCTGAAATTTATTGGTGTTATAGTAGTACAGTGACAGATGTCCTGAGGAAACTTATTAATAAGTCACTCTTAATAATTTTAGAGGCTTAAAACTTTCACTTTATTGTTTTTTGAGGGCTAGTTTACAATTCTGTAGTTCTCACTAGCATAATGAAGCAGGGCTATATTTAAACAACATGGTTTTGTGAGCCTCACTTGGGTTTACCTGCTTTAGACAAGAACAGGACATTTTACTCAGGCCAACCTCAATCAATTGTCACATCTGGCTTTAATGAACTTTATTATCTGGACTTTTTTCAGTCAAGAAAATTTTAATCTGTGTAGCCAGTTAATTTATAAGTAATTCCAATTTATCAAAGACAATAATGTTCAGTTATATTTCAATCATATTGTAAACAAATCATAACTCATTCCTGTGCAGTTCAGTTTATCATGTAAAATTGAAATCAGCCATGTAAAATACTTTGACAATTCAAAATCTGTACTTGTCAAAAGAATTAAGGAAAGAGTAATTAAAAGTAAAGGCTTGTGCGTTCAAATTAGTTTTTCCGATGGACTTATATTATCAAATCCTGCAGATATCAGGGTGTCATCTATGATAGCATGCTAGACTGAAATAGCAATGCTTCAATATTTAGAATGGAGTTGTAGAGAAAACTGAAGTTGAGCTTGGTGTATTTATTTGTTTGCAGTGGGGGAGAATTCTTTTGTTCTTTTATCCGATCTGCAGTTGATGGGATAAGTATTAGGCTACACCTAACATAGCTGAAGAACTCTACAGTTCATAATTGGACTTTAATCTTTGAAATTTGCTTGTTATTGGGTTGGAAAGAAAAATAATTGTTTAAAATTAATTTGTTCATTTACACTGCTGCTTCTCCTGCACTGCTTTGTAGCTCAGTCCTGGCTGGAATAAAGTATTAATTCAGATGCAGAATTGAAATCGCTGTAACTTGTAAATGGTGCACAGTGATAATGAGCATTTCCTGAGTCATCAACTTTCATGGACAACAGTTTAAAAATAATGAAACAAATGGGTAATGAGGCGCTGTACAGTTTCTAACTACAGTTCCCTATACAGCTATAGCTGATAACAAGCTTGTTGCCAAGCACCTCAGAGGTTCTGAGTGGGAAGGAAACAAAAATCAATGTTCAATTGACTGGGTCACTTTGTTAGCAACTGCCAGAGAACTGCCCTTGGTTGCAGCTTGGGAGTTGATATCAAACCTATGCTGTTAATCTAGCAAGGTACAGAGTATGGGGATACTTGGGGAGGAAACATTTGAGAAGTAAATTCCAAACTCCTTGTGGCCATGTGCTTATTATCACATCTGGAAGAGAATTTTTTATCTGCTTTACTTGAGCAGATTTTTAAAAATTTCTGCTCTGTATAATGGACTGATGATTTACATGAATACAATCAATCCAATGAAAGTATCACTTACAGATTTAATTGCTTTCAAGAAGACATCTTAATGATGAAAGTAGCAATATATTTACTATGATATATTACTTTTGTATCCGTTTTTAATAAAGAGCAGCTGAAGAAAGACCTATTTTGGGACCTTTCGACTATTCATTTATGCATGATATAGAATTAATTTTTTCTTCTGTAATCAGTTATTGATCATTAACCTTTATTCTACAAGAAACTGCCTGAGATCCAACATTGGTTGAAGACTAAGAGCGAATTCTGTGCCCCTACCTGGAATCAAGGAAGGTGCAGAGCATGAAGAAACTTATGATCAAATAAAATTAAGGAAATAAATGAATACACAATGGTCTGGATTTTCATGGAGTTGTGGAGACTCAGCAGACATTTAAAAGAGGCTGGTGAGACCTGGTAGAATTCCCTCCCTTATTTCTATCAAATCCCATTTTCGCCAATAGGATAAAGAGGGTAGAGTGTGAAATTTCAAGCTCAGCAAGAACATTTGAATTCAATACTGAGGTCAGACAGGCCCAGTTTTACTATAGCAAGGGCTTTAACCTGCAGTGTGAGAGTACAAACCAAAGGAGAAAATGCTGGAAAATCTCAGCAAGTCTGGCAGCATCTATAAGGAAAGAAAAGAGCTAATGTGTGGAAATCACAATTTTTTTGTAGTAGACAAATATTCTTGAAGAGTGGATAAAGTTTATCGAACTGTCGTGATGAAAAGTTAATTAAACCCCCTGCCCTTCAAATGTTAGAAGAAAAAGGCTACCTCTATCAATGAGAGTATAAAAAGTTCTGTTCCAATAGCACAATAGTGTTCATTGACATTTTTCAAAGGGCTATTATGTCATTATAGAAGGTTGGCTGCTTGAAGGATAAGGGCTAGAGGGCTTAAAATTTAATTAAGCAACTGGGATAATGACCCATGGAACCAACCGTTTCAGTACTCAGTCAACTTTCCCCCCCCCCGATCCACATCTAGGATGGTAAACTTGACACAGCAAAAATCAAGTCTGATAGAGTACTTTCTACCAAAGTGCGTCTTCAGAGACAGGAGATTTCCCAACTTAAATGACCTAACTAGCTTGCAAAAATAGTCCCAATATCTGTGTAAAGTTTCATTGAGCTTCAATTCTAGTAGATTTTTGAAATATAATTGATATGTTTATAAATAAACACTTGTACAGATTTCATTATTGTCACTGTTGAGATATGTTTTTCAAATTGGTTAACAATTCATTATGGACATCATGGCTCCATAGCATTGATCACTTTTAGTTGTTATTGTGACATCTATCAGTCTTATTCAATAAAGTTAGGATCTAAGCCATAATATAACCATCCCTTGAATTCTACATGGTGTATCATGGAAAAATCCATGATAGGCTTTTCTTGATCTTTTTGTGGCCCTTGTTCAAATGCTAATAAGACAAGTAAGTGAAGTTAAAGATTCTGTAAGGGGTTGCTTCATCAACCACAGTGAGCCTATCAGTAGCAGATGTGGGAAAGAAAGTTTCTGGTTAGACAAATAGCAATCACCAGCAGTGGTAAGTGTTTTGGAAGAAAAGAAAGGATTTAAGGATGATAAGAAAGACTGCGGCCTGAAATTGAGGCTGTGGAGCCCAAGGAAACAAGTAAATGATTCGTGAATATTTTACATGTTTATCTTTAAAAAGCAAGTAATTTTACAGTTTTATTAGTACTAGTAATAACCATTGGAGTTCAGATGAATGAGAGGTTACCTTTTTGAAACGTAAGATATTCATCTGACATGAAATCATGAGAAGGCTTGGTAGTCCGGATGCTGAAAGGATGTTTCTCCTTGGGTGGATAGACTAGATCTTCCATTTAAGACGAGATTAGGAGAAAATCTCTGAGTCTTTGGAACTCTACATCCCAGAGACTGGTGGATACAGGGTCATTGAATATTTTTAAGGCAGAGGGAGATTCTTGACCAACAAGGGAATCAAAGATTACCAGAGATAGGTGAGAATATGAAATTAAAGCCACAATCAGATCAGTCATTATGTTATTGAAGAGCAGCCAAAGCAGACTCAAGAGGCACATTGGCCTATTCCTGTTCACACTTTTCCAATTTATTATTTCTAAAGGTTAAATTGATTTGCTTTTATTGCTGGTTTATCTTTGTACCTTTTCTTGAATAGGAGTGTTTGCAATTCTCCAGTTCCCTGACCACAACTCAGTAGAATGTCAACTTGTCTCTTTGGCACAAAAGGAGATAGAGACCCTTGCGGTACTGTGCAAGCTGGCTAAGAAGATCTAAAACCTGGAAAATTGTGTGAATAGCTCGGAGATGCTAAATAAATGTGTAATTTCCCCGAAGTGGCCATAATGTGAACTGAGGTGCGATTGGTTAGTTGGTTAAAAACAAATTCTGGAAAACTAATAACCGTCAGGAAAGTGATGTCCCAGGGAAAGGGAATTATTGGAAGTGTATTTTGCAGATGATGATCATACCTGTGAAGTTTGAAGGTGACAACTGTTGTCAGACAGGAGTCCTGATCTACTCTGCATGAATAAAGAACAGTATATTGTGGAACAGCGTAGCTATCCAGTGTCACATTTGGAGGGCAGGTGATGCAAATCATTATGTTTGCAAGAAATGTATCTCCAAGTGAAATTTACCTTTTTATTTGAAGTATAATTTCTCTATTAATTTATGTTTAATTTACAATTGTTCTGATGTATGTTGAAAAGCTACAGAAAGTGGACTCTTGTTGCTAATTTCTTCATTTGGGGATCATTCAGTAACTTTGGTTTATGATGACCCCACAGGTCTCATATCGCTTACCCTTTTTCCTTTAAAATATCCAAGATGTGTAATCTAACCAAGCAATGGAAGAACACCAAGTAGAGATGATGATGAAAAGACAGCATCATCACTTGAATTTATGTTCACAGCCACCAATGCAGATGCTGACATGTGTGTGTCTCAGGGGGAAAATTACAGACTGGATCTGCTTGTAGTGAGACGCTGATAAAAAGTTCATTTTAATTTGGCAACAAGCAAGGATAGCCCAAGTACTAGCTTTTACAAGTTGAGGTTGCACGTGTGATCTGCTGCAGAGGACTCAGATGAGGAATTCAATGAGGCAACCTACAGAAAAAGGCTGATGGGTGTACACAACAAAATGCTTGGTGCATTGGAAAACCTGCCAGAAAGTCTGCAAGAGGAATAAAGCACCAATTTTGCACAGAGCTCTGTGCAAAGGTTGGAGAATATTCTGTTCAGCATGGAGCTGGTAGTCAGTTTCATGAGAACACTTGTGAACCCAGTCATTGAATTGCTGAGTGGCAACCCAGTAGAATGGTAGTGGCACTGTGAAGCATAAGCATTTCTCCACCAACCCCACCATGCCACTAGTGCCCCAGACACTTCCTGGCAGCTAGCCATTCCAAAGGAGCTGTTCCTCAAGGTCGAGATGGTGCCAGTTTGAAGCTGAGACTTTTGGGCTAATGGTAGCTTGAAATAATTCCAAAAGTCATTTAGAGTGCTCCATAGAAAGTCAACAGCTTTCCGTGCTGTTGCCACTATGTAGGAGCAGGGAAAAAAACACATGGAACATAGGCTTTAAGGATATGCACATGTGTGGTTAGTTTATGTTTTTATGCAATATGGATTGATTTATAAATTTGATTTGGAGTGATTATTTTGTGTGACTTTTATTTTTCTGTTGTGGCCAGGTAAGTGGTGTGATGGTCAGTGAGAGAGGGAGAGAGAGAGAGGTGGTAAGGTTGACACTGTTGTTATGGGGAAACTGGGTTGCAGTTACTGGTATATCACTCAAATCAGTTCAACATTCATATGATCTGCTCCATCACATCTCGTGTGGCAGAATTAGCTTTCACTGTATGCATACTGTATACACGTGCATAAGTTACGTCCATGTCATCAGTGAATAGCCATTGCCATCCATTAGCTATCCTTTGGTTTGTTATGTTGAGCTAAATTCAGCTGGCACAGTATGGCCATCATGCCTGCTGCCAGGATATCAGTTATTGATCTGCATGATTCACAACCTACAGTCACATCTTGGTTGCAGATTTAACATGTGGAATCTCTTTTGATTTAGCTATAGGACAAAGTTGACATTGCACACACGTTATGCAATGGGTGCTGCAGTCTGCACCATGGGAAAATCAATCAAAACACAATCTGCCTGGTTCTCTCCAACAAGAAGAAATGAAATGTAGCCAATTCTCTTGGAATGTGAAGCCCCAATTACTTCCAGTAGTTACAGCAGACTGTGAGAAGTTGCTAATATCTCCAACATCAGCTTAAAAAAAAGCCTGATGCATATAAGCTAATGACAGTCTTTGCCCTGTCAGACATTACTTGAGATTTCAACCAAGACTGCAGCAGGTGTCAGACTTCAGTGAAGATGCCCTTACTGATTCATAGATATTCCCCTCATTATTTCTCACTTAGACTCAAATAATAATATTGCACCATGATCATCCTGGGCACATATGGCCTTTAGCTAAATGTTTTCTCCATGTTCTGTTCCTCCCTATTCTAGCAGCTAAAAATAGAAACCAGAAGCAGGAGTAGCCATTCGGACATTTGAGCCTGCTCCACCATTCTTTTTGATCATTGTTGACCATCAAATTCAATATCCTGATTCCCCTTCCATATCTCTTGATGCCTTGAGCCCCAGAGCTATATCTAATTTCTTCTTGAAATCAGACAATGTTTTGCCTTCAATTACATTCTGTGGTAGTAAATTCCACACATTCATCACTCTCTGGGTGAAGAAATTTCTCCTCACCTCTGTTCTAAAAGGTTTATCCTTTATCCTCGAACTATGATGCTGGTTCTGAACTCCCCCACCATCAGGAATATACTTTTTGAGTCTACACTGTCTAACCCTGTTAAAATTTTATGAGATCCTCTCTCACTCACCTAAACGCCAGTGACTATAATCCTAATCAACTTAGTCTCGCCTCATATGACAAATTTGCCATTCCAGGAATCAGCCTGGTAAACCTTCGCTGTACTCCCTCTAAAGCAAGGACATTCTTTCTCAAATAAGGACACCTAAACTGCACACAATATTCCATGTCTGGCCTCACCAATTGCAGCAAAACATCGCTATCCGTATATCAAATCCTCTTGCTGTGAAGGCCAACATACCATTTGTCTTCTTTACTGCCAGCTGTACCTGTGCGTTTACTTTCAGCGACTGATGCACAAGGATTCCAAGGTCTCTGAGTATCCACCTCTCTTAATTTACACCATTCAAGTAATAATCTGTCTTCCTATTATTGCTACTGAAGCCGATAACCTCACATTTATCCAGATTATACTGCATATACCCTCACACAGCCTGTTCAAATCACGCGGAAGCATCTTTGCATCCTCAAGTTCACCCTTCCACCTAACCTTGTATCATCTGCAAATTTGGTGATAATCCATTCAGTTCCCTCTTCCAAATCGTTAAAATATAATGTGAACAGTTTGCATCCCAGCTAAGATCTCTGTGGAACCTCACTCGTCACTGACTGCCAATCAGAAAAAAAATCATTTATGCCAACTCTTTGCTTCCTATCTGCAAACCAGCTTTCTATCCATCTCAAGAAATTACCTGCAGTCCCATGTGCTTTGCCCACCTTGCTCTGTTCTGCATGCCCTATGTTCTTCTCCCAGTCATGCAGTATGTCAAGGGGAATGCCTATTAGTACACCCTTGTCCAAAAGCAAATGATTTCTACATAAGCCTTAAAGTCAGCATAATGTCCTTCAGCATTACAACACTTCTTCTAGACTTTTGCAATTTGAAACATCAATGTAGATTTGTAGCAACTGCCAGAAGATAATAAAAGCAATTAACGTGTAAATAATTGATGATCCAACAGCAACAGCAACAACGTATAATTATTTAGTACCTTTAAATAACATTGGTGGGAGGTCTGTCCTGCTGCTACACCATTCAACTGTGTCAGATGATAAGAAGATGTCGGCTAGAGTGTTCAGCTCCAAACTATCATTGGTAGAATCAAATCAGCTGATTGACGCCATGATCTGTTTGCTGTGCTTCCTTCCAACAGCTGATAGTTTTATGAACCCAGTCCGCTTATCCACCTTTCCAAAAGGCACCCAAACAATATCCAAGCCCAGTTTAGCACAATAGGGTTTCATATACACATTTATAAACATATGAGGATATATTAATAAAGGTTAAAAAACCATATGAGCTTTCTCAGTAGGAACACTAGGATTGCAAAATGACCAATATTAATTTGGAAGCACAATTTTCTTGTCAGAAGAGGTTGTCAAAGCCTGTTCTGAATTTTAATTTCTAAACTATAACAGAAACCAGTAATTTGGCTATTGCTAAAATATAGTATCCACTTTTGGACACCTTATTTTTAGAATGATGTAAGGAAGAAATTGATTTAAGATCATTACCAAGAAAGGAAGGATTTTTAAATTAAGAAAATTGGGGCTCTTTTTACCGGAGTGTGAAGAGGACATCTGAAGAAATATTCAAAATTTTGTAGTTTGCTAACAAGTAATGTTTTGCTGATCACTGAGTCAGCAAATAGTGAATGTTAAGTTAAAATCTTCAACCAAAAAGAGGGACATGGTTAGGTGAGAAGTTTTTTTGGTGCCAAGAGTGGTGATGTCTCAGCTGTGATGTTGGTGACAGTAGAGTTAAGAAAAAATTAAAAGGATATGGAGCAGGAAAGGGTGTTGGGACTAGATGGATAGCTCTTTCTGAGAGTTAAGGCACATTGAGCCAGTTGGTTTCTTCTGTGCTGTAGGATTCTAATGTAGTTTAGATCTAGCTCAACACAAAATGGTGGCAAAACTAGTATTTTGTAATCTGTAATCTGCCTTGATCGATTCATCAAATTTGATTCCTTTTAAATGTTAAGTATTACCATTTTTGTTGAATTTGATTTATGGCCACCCATTTCTAAAGGCAGCTTATATCCAAGGCAAAAGCTTAGTTTTGAAAAGAAATCCTGCAAAGTCTAAACCAGCGATGTACTGGCATGTGACTTCTTATCACTTCAGCATCTCGCAGTGTTGAACTTTAGTGCTGGAGGAGATATTTTAACAATGTGTCAGGCATTAATCCATAATGCTTCAATTAATCCTGTTTCAAGAATTCATCTGCAGCACAAATTGCATTTAATTACAGTACAGCTTAAGACTGCAATTGTATTTCCACTCAAGCATAACTGATAAACTAGTCAGTGGCACTAACATGCTTCCAATAATATTAAAAATATATCTGGAGACATCATGTTAGATACATCATTTTGTCACCCAGATGGAATGCAGTGACTTGTAAATTGTTAATTACCGTAATGCATCATCTTGACAATACCCATATATACTATACATCGTTTAGAAACAAACATTTAATATCAACTGTTATAATTTAGAGACAAGATAATATTTAATACATTATCCATCTGGAAACAACACATTTTTGAATGTCTTTCTCTTAAGGCCAGTTCTGAAGAGCTGCTGGAACTTTCAGCCAAGGTCAAGGACAGTTATTATTGGGTGGATTTTCATGCTGCCTTTGGTGTAATATTGAGGGAGGAATGAATTTCAAGCTACATGTTAAGAATTAGTTGGGGATTTCACTGAACTCTCAGTGGGTTACTGGCAACAATTTCCCTGGCAACACAGGAACTCAATAATGCCAAGACTAGGAGCAGCAAAATAATTTATTGCTATAAATAGAAGAGACTTCAATGGGACCACTACAGTATCTGAGTAGGAACAGCTATCTGCTACCCAGAGAAGATATTAGTTTCATAAGGTCTATGTTCAAAAGGCTAGAACAAGTTAAAAATTTAAACTGCATTATCAAGAACTGGATAATTTCTGAACATCTGGTACCTGACTATAAACAGCCTCATGTTCACTAAAGAAAAGCTCAATTAAAATGCTTTTCCTGAAAAAAGATGGTGCCAGAGTGAGGCAATTTCTTGCAAGCTGTTCACAGCATACCCTCTAATTTCATCTTTTTCTATCTGGTTGTATCAGAGATTCGTATGCCTTTGCTCTGACCAAAGCCACAAGAAACTACAAAGGATTGTGAACGTAGCCCAATCCATCACTCAAACCAATCTCCCATCAATTGATTGTCTACACTTCCTGCAACCTTGGGAAAACATAAAGCAAGAGCCCCACACACCCTGGGCATACTCTCTGCCACCTTCTTCCATCAGGAAAAAGATACAAAAGTTTGAAAACACATACTAACCAACATAAGAACAGCTTCTTCCCTGCTGCCATCAGACTTTTGAATGGTTCTATTATACACCGTATTGGTAACTGCAACACTATATTCTGCACCCTATCCTTTCCTTCTTCCTTATGTTCTCTATGAATGATGTGTTTTGTCTGTATAGTGCAAGAAACAATACTTTACATGTGATAATAAATCAAATTCACATTGTGCAGTAACTAGAAGGTGTACGCTCCTAACAATGCCAGTGACAAAAGCTGTGTCTTATTTAAGATAAGGATTAGTGGTCACTTCAATTGCACAATCAATATTCATTTAACAATGGTTCTTTCATAACTTTTCCACCATTGTGATTTACTTACCCTATGTATTCTAGATTTAATTTTAGGTATTTCACTTTGCACCTGCTAAAAAGAATAAGGGTGATCTGCCTTTCTAACCTAAGACAATTTTGCACACAAATAAGTGGTGGACTTTCTTATAACATCACAGCTATCTCTCATAACTGTTAGCCCCACAAAGCAATTCCATTGTAAGGGGTGAAAGTCAGGTTTCTTTTTTCTGAATGCTGAAATATTCGGAGGCCAGGCAGTATGTGTGAAAGAGGAGCAGTGTTAATGTTTCAGATTAGTGATCTTTTGCCAGAACTAGGAAAGGTTAGAGAATTTATAATGACCATTCCTCATTTCACTCATAAAAACATACTTCACCATCTGCCACAGCCACTTTTGGTTTCACAGCTTTGTTTTCTTGTTTTCTGCTTCCTCACATCAATTACAGTATATAAAGAGAAATTTGGGTTATTGTGGCTCTACAACTGAAGTTTTCTACTTTCATCCAATTTCTCCATCTTTTCCCTACACTTGCAAAATAACTAATTTACAAAATAATGATCATTCCTTGTACCAGTGATCCTCTATGTGAAAATAATTTTTATCTTGCCTTGACATTTTTCCAATGAGATATTCTGAGTTGTTTTTGCAACTACTTCTGTATTCAGTTCTTTTAAATCACTCGACTTTGATCTGTGTCTGAAAACATCTCTTCCAAGCATCATTAATGTCACCTATAATCTCTACCGCTTTCCTCACGTCAATAAACATGTGTAGCTTTTATTTCTTTTGGCAAGAAAAATTAATTCCATTGGTTCAAAAATAAAAACATTGCCCTTGCACCACAGGGACAATTAAGGCCTAAGTTTGACTCTTGATCTATTTTGTGTTAGCTGATATCAGCCAAGAGAAGTAAAGATATAATTCATATTTATGAAGTATCAACCAAGGTTTCAGCTCCTCACAAGAATTCAATGATCTTTGCTAAAAATGGTTGCACTGGTAAGAGCAGAATCAAACTCAATTGAGTCTATGAAATGGTTGGGTAGGAAAAGATCGGGTAGCCTATCAAGGTACCCCACAACATCTAGATCATCACAGCTAAACCCTCCTTCAATTTCTCCTCCCCTCCACCCCCATAGGCATATAATCTGGAAAAAAATAGATAAAGAGGTCAGGGGGCCATCCAAATGGGTATCCAGTTTCTCTTTAACTGCTGCATGATATATTACTAGTCAATGGTACTGAGGCTAGTATGCACCCCGTACATATCAATGTGCTGTTCCTGCATCCATTCAGAGAATGCAACAAATGATTTTTCAAGGAATGAGCAGAGTCATTATGGTGCAGAAAATGAACGGACATCGCTTCTCATCCTCTGACCCTGAACTGCCTCAGCTAAGACATAGGCATATCACATGCTGTTTCTCCAGGTAAAAACTTATTTCATGATTTCTATGGCTCTGTATCTCTGTCCTGCCAAGCAGGCCTGCATTTGTCCTTGCTAACTGATACTTGCCATTGCTGACTTTACCTCCCCTGAATCATGTAGTTCTGAAGTGATGTATTCTTCAGCCTGTTCCACCATCTCAAATAATGTGCTGAGGTATAAGTGCCTCTGCTGGTGGAGGGTGTGCTAATAAAATATGATGGCGCATTAACCAAAGGTATCTTCTCCCTCTCAGTCCACTGGAAGTTATTGTGTGTGTGGACTCCTGTTCCTCTACTGCTGACCCTGTGGAAGATATTGGAAAAGATGCTGATGAGCAAAAATCCTAATCAACAGATGTTACTATTGTCTAATTACTGAGATAACTGCTTATCTAAGAAGTTAGAGGTGATTGAATGGGAGCATTGGCACATATTCCCTGAATTTAGGATGAAGGCATTTCAACATTTCTATCTGTGGTTAACTCTCACTACTCCATTTCCAGCATCCATGAGGATTGACATTCTGACCATATCAAACATCAAATCATATCAGTACTGTATGCTGTATCAACCCATTTTGCAGCATGCCATCTTGGTCTCTTGATTGTTCAACTCCATTTTGGCTTGCAAGATGAAGAAAAGTCTTTCCGCTTTCATCTTTGCATTCATCTACAAAATTGCAGACTGCACTCCAGCCTCTAAATCAACAACACTAAGGTGATTATTGGTCAGTCATGCTCTTGAGCACACACCTCTACCATAATGAGGAGATCTCAGTGTACCCTCAGGATGCCCCTCTCCTGGGCACTCTGCTGACCAGGAGGCATACCTTCTTAGGTCAATTAAATGTTTTATATATCAAAATGATTTGTATAGTTGTGTGTGTGATTGTGTGTTGTCCTGCTAATTGAAATCCCATTCTTTAAGTCTCCACCATCCTGCAGTCAGATAGCCTAAAGTCTTTACTACATAACGGTTCATACCTGAATATTGAACAAAGTGCCAGAAACATTATTCTCTGTAGAGCCAGGCACACAAAGGAGCTTCTTATAATTCTTACAATTCAGCTCTTACTTTCGTCACTTGTCAGGTTATGATTCAATTTTTATTTTACTTCTCTGACATGTTTTGTGACCAGATTTCTGTCTTTGTTATAAATATGGCAATTTACAGTACATCAGAAGAAGATGTCAACAGCCTTTACCTTGTTACTACCTATGAATCTTCATTTTATGGACAGGCCATCATTATAAATGAGCAACTTACATTGGAAAATAGATTGAAATTAGTCATAATTAACTAAACAAATTAGGTTTACATTTATAGACCAATCAATCCATTTCAGTATTGTCCCTTTATATTTAATTATTTTATTTTGCATAGTTGATGAATTGAATTGAATCAAGAGAATTACACTCGACACTGAAAGATATAGCTCCTGCATATGAACAAATTCACACTTTTTTTGGATTAAAACTTTACAGAATAACTTACAGCAACACGTATTTTAGTATTTGTCATGTTCAGTATTAAATTACATCATAATTGTAAATGACATTTACAGCAGATGTCCTGTATCCTCAAGGGGCAGGAGACTCTTCAGCCACACGAAGAGAAGGCAGTGAGAACAATCACCACCGAGGTCAATGCCAACGGTGTGGCTGCAAGAACCTGGACAGACAGCTGGAAAAAGTTCAATAACGTCACCCGAGTGGTCAAGGTCAATGGATGCATTTTCAAATTCCAAATCCTATCAGTTGCACCACTAGCCTCAGCCACTCTCAATTCAGCACGCTTACATCACTCACATCCCAACAATCTTTATCGATCATGACTCAAACCTGTATTAATATGCACACTTGGCACTACTCAAAGATACACATTCATGTCTCACAGCTTGTACTTATTGCCAGCTATTCAATCATGACAGTCACATCATCCAAGCAGGTTGCATGACACACTAGAAGAAGGTGGTGTATAAGTGAAAACAGTATGAACTAACTGGAGGGGACAAGCATACATCCACATTCTGACTTCTTGGAGAAAATAGTCCTGACAATTATGGGAAGATCATTGCTGAGGCAGTGGTCACCAGTGAAACTGAAGTTGTTGAAACTGATGCTTTGTTCGGAACTAATCCTCACCCATGTAATCCATTCTCTGCCCTCATCCTTTACTTTCTTCTGGCATACAAGTTACAGATGACATAAGCACGTGCCTCTAACTTTCTTCTCACCCACTCCATACACCAACCTGTTTCTTTTTCAATTCTGATAGCCAAAAACTGTAATCTGCCAGGTAATTGTGAAAAAGCAAGGAGACTGTTAAGATTAAGTCATAACGCTATTATCCAATGTCACACCTGTATCTGTCATTTTAAATACAGGCACTATGTCTATTCAAATGAATTGCATAGAAATGGGATTTTTCAAGTTGTGAGACAGAGGGCACAAGTACACAAGGCCAGGCCAGGAGAGACAAGTAAAAAGCACAGGTGCCAGCTTACCATTTGGTGGGAGGGAGATGGTGTTGAGGAAGGAGGTGCGAAGTTACTGAATGATTCCTAAGTGAAGAAATTACCAACCAGATTCCATTTTTCGTATCTTTTACTTCAACATGTATCAGAACCATTGTAAATTAAACAAAATTAATAGACAAATTATCCTTCAAATAAAAAAGTAAATTTCATTGCTCTCCACACCCTGATGGTACTCTTGGAAGCCAGCTCTTTCACACAGAGCTTTTCAAAGACCACCCAGGGCCATCTGCAGTTCTGTCCATTGAAAGTCAGCAATCTTCCACCAGCTGAGTTGCAGCTATTGGGGTAACACTGAATAGGATGGTTAGAATAGGGAGGGAGTCTTGAAAGACGGGCAAACCAAAATGTACAAAGGTGATTAGTTGACATGCATAAGCAAATTGACATTATTTCATTTATAAACTTGCATTAGGATGTATCGGCTTTTAATTTTGCATTCTGGTAAATAGGGCAATATTGTAGTCAATGAAACAGGGTAGGTATGGAGTTTGGGAATGTTGAGGCAGAATTTTATTTTTTGCTTTGGGATTCTGGCATTGGGATCAAAAGCAAATCCTAATGCCACTATGTTGCAAACAGACACTTGACCATGATTAATGTCTGCATTAGCCAATTTGTGGTTAGAATGTGCTCACTGTCTAATTAAAGAGGGCTGGCAGGTTCTGCAGCCTGCCATTGCAGTAAGGAAGAATGAGGAAGTCTGCAGCTTCAGTTGTGCCTAGTTAGGTAGAAGTATGAGAGGCTTCAAAGGTACACAGGCACTTGCCCCTTCTCTGCTTCTGGGAGGTGGCCTCCAGCAGCTTTTATATTCATGATGCCACAGGGAGCTCACAGTCTGACTGGAAATTCATCTGATCGTTGGCCTCAATTGGCCTTTGAATTATTGTAACAAATTACTTGCCATTGCAGATGGGTAACAATTCTGCTTCTGATACCATTTGCAGGAAATGGTTTAGGGGTTTGTTTGTTAAGTTTACCTTCATATCTATGTTAGTTTTTTTTTACCTTTTTCGGGAATAACGGGGGAAGTGGTGGAAGGATTTCCAAGCTGATGATCATTCCATTGAACCACCTTGAATGCTCCTTCCATAGTCAACAAATCCTGGCAATGGACTCGAACCCGGAACTTCTGGTCCAGCAGTAGGATTGCTACCGCTGTACCACAAGGCGTCTCTGCTCAGGTGCCGGGTGATACCAGCAAGCCAGCCAACAGTGTAAAATGGCTTGACTGCCTGTTTACCTCTATTCAGCCCAATATCAGGACAAATGATTGAGGAATCAAGGCTGAGGTTTTTTTTTTGGTCATTCATGGAAACTGAGTGTCACTGGCTAATTCAACATTAGTTCTCATCTCTATTCCCTCTTGAGAATGTCTTGGTGAGTCACCTTTTAAATTGCTCCAGTCCATGGGGTGTATGTATACCCACAATGCTGTTAGGAAGGGAGTTCCAGGGCTTTAACCCCATGACAGTGAAGGAACAGTGAAATATTTATGAGTCAGGATAGAAAGTGACTTAGAGAGAAACTTACATTTGGTGATATTCCCATATGTCTGCTACTTTTCTTCTTCTAGGTAGTAGAAGTTGGGTGTTTGGAAGGTGCTATTGAAGGCTGCTTGGCAGGTTGTTGGAGTTTTCTAGTGTGGAAGAAATTAAGTTTTAAAATGGTGGATGGGGTGCTGATCAAATGGCTTGTCCTGGATAGTGTCAAGCTCCTTGAGCATTATTAGAGCTATATCCATACGACCACGTGTAGAGTATTCCATCACACTCCTGACTTGAGTTTTGTAGATGACGGACAGGCTTTTGATGGTCAAGAGTTGAGTTACTCACCACAGTATCCCCAGCCTCTGACATGCTCTTGTAATCATTGTATTTATGTGGCTGGTTTAGTTTCATTTCTGGTCAATAGTAGCCCCCAGAATTTTGATAATGGAAGATTCAATGATGGAAATGCCATTGAATATCAAGGGGAGATAGTTAGATTGCCTCCTGTTGGATATGGTCATTGCCTGGCACTTATGTAACATAAATGTTATTTGCCACTTATCAATCCAAATCTGAATGTTGTGCTGATCTTGCTCCTTGTGGGCATGGATTGCTTAAGTATCTGTGCAATTACGAATTGCACTGAATGTTGCAATCACAACAAATATCCCCATTTCCTACTTATGATGGAAGAAAGTCTATGCTTGGGCCTGAAGAACTCCTGCAACTATGTTCTGTGTCTAACATTATTGGCCTCAAGCAACCAAAATCAGTTTCCTTTGTGCAAGGTATGACTCCAACCAATGGAGAGCTTTCCATCTCATTCTCATTGACTTCAATTTTGCTGGGGCTCCTTGATGCCGCATTCGATCAAATGCTGCCTTGAAGTCAAGAGCAGTCCCTCTCACTTTATCTCTTGATTTCAGCTCTTTTGTCCATTCTTGTACTGAGAGCAGGAGCCAAGTGCCTCAGGCAAAACCCAAACTGAGAATTAGTGAGCAGCTTATTGTTGTGCAAGTGTCAGTTGATAGCACTGAGAACAACATGTTTGATCATTTGTTCATGATCAAGAATTAGCCAATGAGATGGAAAGCTGCCAGATTGGATTGGATCTGCTTTCTGGGCAGGACATACCTGGACAATTTTCCACATTGTCAGATAGATGCCAGTGTTGTAGCTGTAGTGGAGCAGATTGTCTGGAGGCATGACTTATTCTATATCACAAATCTTCAGTTCTACTATCAGAATGTTGTCAGAATGCAAATCCAGACAAAATAATCCAATAATTTATCTACAATTAGTTGATGATTGTTATATTTAGTGAAGGTAGCTCCTCCACTCAGAGGGGTTAATAAGAGAAGAGATAAAAGAGCTAAATGTAACTATTGAGCAGTCAGAACCCCGAGAAGAACTCTGGATTGACAGTCAATAACTTTATTTTTTTGTTTAGAGATGTGGATGAACAAACTTTCAGGACTGCCAATTAACTTTTAACAAAAAAAATTGTTCATTAACTAAGAAAATATTAACTTTAATACAGTACACTTCCATCCCATCTATATCATCACACGTGTACACTGCTGTAAAAGGATTACACAAGTTACCAGCATAGATCTTATCTCTAATGTTCTCAATAAATAAACAGTCCACATAACGTATAGGCCAATTCTGGTTAGAGATAGACTGAAATCAAGTGATACAAAAATCCACTGAGGGATGTGCACCTGAGCTGGTGGAGGGTTCAAGTGAACATTGTGACGCTTTGAATGGTGTGGAGACTTCTCTTCCTGGCTCCTTCCTGGACTGTTAGTGGGAATAGGAGTGGAAAAGGGTTCCTCCTCCACTTCCCCTCCTCCTCTTGCCTTGGTATCTTCCTGGAGATGCTGCAAGTGAGAAAGGAGAATACAGGTAACAGCATTGGCTGCCTCCAAATTGGAGTTACATTCATCCCTAAGATTTGCATTGAATGGAGGAATTCTTACTAGGTTGATGGCCAAGACCAAGTTCCCCATCACTATTGGCCCTGTACCAATCGAGCTCTCCAGCTTTCTTCTCATACTTGGTCAGAGCACTTAGGTGTGGTCAACTCTGTCCTGTCAGCTTGCATTTCACTTGGTTGTGCCGAAGCTTATCATACTCAAGGAAGAGGATGTTTGAAAGAGGTTGCATGTTACCTCAGCTTGATTTTACTCGAGGTATGTTGAGGGGATACAATTGGTAATTTTTGACATAATCCACCTAGCAGGAAACTGGCAAGATGAGATTGCCTGTTTTACACACACAACCTGATTTTCCATTCCACTGAATTTAATGGAAAATAATATCGGGCAAGAGGTAAAATGGGTGGCCAAAGTGATCCTGTAAAAGTTAATTGCCAGGCTGATGAGGTAAGATTCATTTTACAGTTTAAATTTACATCACTCAGCAGTATCAGGGCATTACTAATGGGACAAAACAGCTTCATAGTTGAGAATTCCTGCAGTCATATTTTAGTTATTCTTCTCCTATTTCAGTAAGGGCAATTTGAGATGTGCAGCAAATGCTGGCCTTGCTAGAGACATTCACACCCCAGGACTGAATATAAATAAAGGATTCTCCTTGTGAGATTTTATTTCTATTATGAGAAATCTCTGATCCTTATTCTTATTTGACATTGCCTACCATTTTCTCGTTTTCCATTCTCTCAATTTGCAATGTAAATAGTGTTGAATGTTTTCTAAATCAAAATGGAAATAGAATGCCCTGCTGTATTTACTCTAACTAAGGCAGATGGGTCACCATACTTCTATTTCATTACCATGTTACTTGTTCTAAGTGCTTTTAAATTGCCGGAGTCAATAAAGGGATACGACTATTTCATGTAACTCCAGCACATCTTACCAAATCCATTCTGGGAGATTTGAAACACTTTTTGCAAAGTACAGGATATACTTAATGTGCCTGATTGAGTCATTCACCATTAAGGGCCTGCTAGTTTGGGGGTCAGTAATATCACATTCACAACGAAATGTGAGTATATATTAAGACATTTTCAGCAATTTAAAATAATTGCTTTTTGCTTTCAAGTTATTTCCTTGCCTCATCTGAAAATGCTGCCACTTGTTACAGCAACACATCAGCCCATTAGTAACTGCTTCATTCTGGCTACATCAGCCTAGCCAATCTTACTGGCAAGCTGTTAAGCAGATTTTTAAACATTGTTATCAATTTTAAAGATTGCTAATCTACCTCTCACAGCCAGGAAGAAAACATTAAAAGTGCTGAGCCTTACTCCTTCGTAGTGAATTTGAGATTTTTAAAAATGTCACATGCGATTTTCACACCCTATGTTCATCAAGTAGCGTAGTGGGACAGGAACGTTAAGTGGGAGGCCAAGAATGGGAATCACAGTTGGCATTATGCTGATGTCTGAGAACCAGTGTCACCAAACACTATGCATGTTCACAGAACTGGTTGGGTACGTTTATTGACTGCTACAGGATTTGGTGGCAAAGGGACTTGGAGGGCATCCACTGCCAATTCTACCAACAGTGACTGTGGTGCTCAATTTTTTTCCACAAATGGATCCTTCCAGGGCTCCACCTCTGGGAATTTGTATACTATTACTTCCAGGAGGTCATGGTCATAATCTTTGAAATGGCACCGATTTTGTTCATTTTGACCAGGGTCCAGAAGTATGCATTTCTTTAGTTTTCCATTGGTATAAAGTGCCATTGACTGTACTCATGTGACATTCAGAGCTCCATAACATCAAACTTTGAACTGTGAACTGCAAGGTCTTACACTTGTTGAATGTTCAGCTGTTCTGCAACCACATCAAATGCATCCACAATTCTGGCAATTGTGGTAATTCACAGGGAGTATGCACAACTCCTACACTCTGAGACACCCTCAGGTCACAAGCATATTTCAGGGTCACAGAGGCTGCATGGTTGGCTCCTTGGGTCTGTGAGGATATGGCTGTGCAGAGGCCATAGTTTCCAGCAGAGACAAGATACAATGAGGCTCATACTACAACTCCACTTTGGTGGCATAGACCATAGGAATGCTGAAGCTGAAGTTCAGTGCCTGGATTAGTCTGCTGGAACCCTGCAATACAATCTGCAGAGGATCTCATGCACCTACACAATCTGATTTGATTTATTATTTTCATAGTGAAAAGTATTATTTCTTGTGTGCAGTATAGACAAAGCATACTGTTCATAGAGTACATAGGAGAAAGGGAAAGGAGAGGGTGCAAAATATGGTGTTGAAGTAATAGCAAGGGTGTACAGAAAGATCAGCTTAATATAAAATAGGTCCATTTAAAAGTCTGACGACAACAGAGAAGAAGCTGTTCTTGAGTTGGATGGTACTACCCAGGCACCGCAACAGGGAGAGGAACTGCTCAAGTAGCTGAGGGGAACAGCATGTTTCCTCCGATGAGAAGGACATTAAAGAGGACGAGGCTAAGTTGTCCTCAAGGGAGATAATATCAGCATGAGGCAATGGTGATATCTCAACGAGGCAGGATTGCCTCAATTGTGGCTGGATTCATAGAGGACAGCCTGCTTTCTTCACATGGAGTCTGTGAGTATTGCACTCGTATCTCACGATGCAAAGGGCAAAGTTTAATATCTCCTGACTCTACAGAATCCTTTGTGAGCTGAACGTTTGAGAAATAGTGTCACTATGACAGAAGCTGCTGGGATGTGGGGCCAGCTGCACCTCAAATGTGCAGGAAGAACACACTGACAATGACAGGAATCTGTGATGCCAGCCCTATATACTGTTTCATTCTAATTCCCATTGAGATACAGGCATGACTGATGTGATCAGTAATTGTGAAGGAATACCATCGATGCGGTGGAAAGTTGCACAGAGCACAAGAGGGAATCACTGGACTTAGCACTCTGCCTTTATCTTGTGCAGGAGTCAGGTTTCTATTTCAGAATGACAGAAACACAACTCATCAGCAAGAGGAGCAACTGAAAGGTGAAATGGGTGGAAATTTGTTTACAGAAGTGCATGTTATCTACAAATGCTTAACATTTGTGCCCATGCTGTGCAACTACAACTTCTTAATCTTCATTATCCTGCCGTATCTTGGTGCGTCCTCAACATATTTGTACCATTAGGGTGAGGAGGGATCTGAGATTGTCATAGAGAAACAGACAAAGGGAATATAAATGGTGCTGATCATGGCTAAAAAAGATGCAGATAGCAGACATTAAGAGATCAGAACGTGTAAATAGCAGAACAAAGGTAAGCAGAGTGTCAAAGGACAATCTGAGACGTAACAAATGGCCCTAATGGATTGGGAAGACGGGAAACCTTGATGGGGTGAAAAAGTGGAAAATGATGATAAGGATGCTGTTATGTGAGTGAGGCCATAGATGGGATGAGGACACGAGGGAGGTGAAGATGTGTTTGGGAGAGTTAACGGTGACGTCCTTGAGCTGGCATTGACTGAAATCTCTGTGGATGTGTGTTGGGTGTGTGAGTTCAGTACGATGAGAAGAGTGAATTACCCTGGTGGAATGGAGGAGATAGCTTATCCTCTTACAGCACAGCATGGTTGTCCTTTTTTGACTAGTGTTTGCACTGACTCTCTGCTGGATGATGTACTCAGCCATTCATCTATCCACACATCAGACATTGACCTGTCCCCACTGTTGCTGTTTCAGCAATGTTACTTGATTCCAATTAGTAGCTGTTGTCAGAATTGATTTTCATCTCAGCAAACATCAGTAAAAAGACTTGAGGGGCAGGATTGTGCAATTAGTGTCCTTTTCACGGCTTCAAGATGCAAAGAATAAAGTTGTCTAACATTTCACCAGTTTAGAGATTTTGGATCTATGTTTGAAACTGAGAAAGAAGTTAGACTCTTCAGAATATTCAAGACTAATTTTTCTAATCATTAAAGGCTGTCTCTTGGAGTAGTGAATATTAAAAAATGCTATTATTTTCCTAATTATTCTTATTGCTACTTGCAAAAAAAAGCACTAGAATTCCAAAATTTTATTTCACTACAGAAAATGGTTTTGTGCATTTGAGCTATATTCAAGAATTGAAAGTACGTGGTTATTTAATTTCCCTAGTTCATATTCAGATTCAGAGTTAGAATTTATCAACCTCAAGGCAGGCTGTGAAGCAGGATGCTGACAGAATGGTGTGAAAAGGCATCATGAGGCATGCCCAACTCTTCCTGGTACCATGCCATTTTGAAAGTGGTGGGAGAGTTGGCCAACAGGCTGCCGACAAGAGCTTGATTTAACCACTTATGCAGACATCTTACCAATAGCAACCCAACCCCACATGAGGAGACCATCCAGTGAAACTTGATGGTTTTCCAGTGGGCTGTGGGTGAGGGTGGAATCTCTTTTTGGACACAGTATGGCCAAAAGAGACATCCTGGTAATAATAGCTGCCTTGCCTCACTCTCACCCCATCAACCCCACTTCCCTCATCCAATTAACAGGGCTTGCCTAGCTCTGACCTCTCTACAACCTGCTTACCATTCCCAGTGAGGACCCAGCCATTGAAGTGCAAGTAGTCATCACTGTCAATTCAAGCAGTTAACCCCAAGGACCTGGATGCAGTGCAGGAGGAGGTTAAATAACCTCACATGAGTGGTTAACATCCATGCATACATCTATAAAAATGTTAGATCCTCACAACTGAACCAATAGCCTCACACTCTTTCCCACTTATCATCCCATTTCAATCACACAGAATCACTAAATTATAGAATGGTTATAACGCAGAGGGACATTATTTGGCCTGGCATGCTAATGCTGACTCTTTATAAGAGTTATTCAGCCAGTCACACTCTACCCTGTTTTTTTTAGGTGGTTATCCAATGCACTTTTGGAAACCACAATTGAACCTGCCTCTACTAATTATTAGGCAGTGCATTACAGATTCTAACTACTCACTGCAAGAGGAAAAAAAAAAAGACTCCTCCTATGTCATCTTTGGTTGTTCTGATAATCAGCTTAAATTGGTGTCTCCTGGTTTTCTCAATATTAATGCCAATGGGAACAGTTGCCCCAATCCAATCTGTTTAGATCCCTTCATGATTTTGGAATATTCTTTCAAATTGCCTCTCAACCTTCTCTTCTCATAGGGAAACAGGTCCTGCTTTTCCAAACTTTCTATGTAAGTGAAGTCGCTCATTCCCAGAATCACTTTAGAAAGTTTTTCTACATTCTCTCTAAAGCTTTCACATTCTTTGTGAAAAAAGTGTGGTTTCCAAAACTGGACACGATTCTCTTGTTGATGCCAAACCCACGTTTTCTAAACGTTCAGCATGAATTTCCTTTCTTCAGTAATCTGCGGCCTATTTTACCAGCACAGCCACCCCAAGGCTCACAGAGCAGCATTCCCCATTGGCCCCAGGCGTGACCTTATAAGCCCTGGGTGGTCATTCTAGTAAAATCAGGGCCCATGCCTCAATTCGTAAAGCCTTTGAATTTTTATGCTTTATAAATCATTTTCTCAACCTTATCCTATTATGTTTAATGATTTGTGCTAATATGCTCTCAGGACTTTGCTCCTACACCCCTTTCGAATTATATTTTTATTATACCTTTTCTGGTTCCTCTTACTAATATGAATATCTCATATTAAGTTCCATCTATTATGTGTCTGCCCTTCCATCAACTTACCTACATCCTTTTGATATCATCACTATCCTCCTTACACTTTACAGTATTTCCAAGTTTTGTACCATCTGCAATTTTTAAAATTGTATCCTGCACACCTCAATCCAGGTCATTAACATAAATTAAGCAAAGCAACAATCCAAATGAACACAGACCTTGGAGAACCCCATTAAATTAGCTTTCTCCAGACCAAGAAACAATTGTTCATCATTATTCTGTTATCGATGATTCAGCCAACATTATAAAAATAAAAGTAAAGTTTATTATTAGTCTTGAGTAGGCTTACATCAACATTGCAATGAAGTTACTGTGAAAATCACCTAGTCGCCACACTCTGGCACCTGTTCTGATACACCGAGGAAAATTTAGCATGGCCAGTGCACCTAACCGGCATGTCTTTTGGATTGTGGGAAGAAACTGGAGTATCCGAAGGAAACCAATGTAGACACAGGGAAAAAGTGCAGGCTTCACACAAAGACCGAAGCCAGGATTTAAACCTGGGTCCTTGGCATTGAGGGGCAGCACTGTGCCATTATGTCTGTATATTCTTCCATTGTGCCTTTTATTCCATAGCCTTCAACTTTACTGCCAAGCTATCAATAATCTTTGTCAAACACAACTCATATCAATTACTCAAAGATTCACCTTATTATCACATGTTTAGCACTCCTGGAAGCCTAACATAGGAACATAATACTAAGGAACAGGGGTAAATTATTTGGCCCTTTGAGCCTGTTCCTCTATTCAATAAAATCATAGCTGATCTTACTGTGGTTTTAATTCCACTCACTATCCCCACCATCCCTCACCCTGCTTTATCCATCAAAAACCTATCTCACACAGCTTTAATTAAATGACCCAGCCTCAAATATTTTCTGGGGAAGAGAATTCCACAGACCAATGAGCCTCAGAAAAAAAATTCTCCTCATCTCTAACTTAAATGGCAGACATCTTATTCTTAAGGGGGCCACAATAGCAGTGGTTAGCACTGCTGCTTCACAGTTCCAGTGACCTGGGTTCAATTCCCAGCTTGGGTCACCGCTATGTGGAGTTTGCACATTCTCCTCATGTCTGTGTGGGTTTCCACCAGGTGCTCCAGTTTCCTCCCACAGTGAAAAGATGTGTGGGTTAGGTTGGTTGGCCATGCTAAAATTGCCCTTTTGTGTCCTGAGATGCTTGTATTGGAGGGATTAGCGGGCAAAATATGTAGGGATACGGGGGTAGGGCCTGGGTGGGATAGTGGTCAGCTCAGACTCGATGGACCAAATGCCTCTCTTCTATGAATTGAGTGATTCTATAAACTCTGTCCTCTGGTTCTAGAATATCTCAAGTCAAAACATCCTCTTTGTATCCACCTTATATCCCTCAGGATCTTATATGTTTCAACAAGATCACTCTCAGTTCTTCTAAACCCCAGTAGTTATAGGCCCAGCCTATTCAACATAAGATAAAGTCCTTCATCCTAGTGGCTCCTAAAATTCAAACTAATGAGGCTAGAATCTTGGATAATTTTGCCTCCTACTGGGCCAGTAAGCTCAACTGTAGAGCTCCTACACCCACCATTAACTTGATGACATGTAGATTTTACATTGATCCTATGAACCTTTTAATCAATACATCACGTGATGCATTGTCAACAACAACTTCTATATAAATGGTGCCTTTAAATGTAGCAAAATGTTTCACAGGATTATTATCAAACAAAATTTGATAGAGCCGCAGAAGTATTAAAACAGTTGACCAAAACCTCAGTCAAAGAAGTAGCTTTTCAAAAGAATTTTAAGGGAACAAAGAAAGACAGAGAGGTTTGGTGGGGGAGTGGGGGTGTTGTGGGCAGACTTCTCAGAACTGACTCATCAGTGGAGCTCTCTTTAGTATTTTAAATCAGGTTGAAAAATTTCACAGAAAATAAATGGATTTTTGCTATCCTCAAATTCTCTAAAGACATCAGGAACTTGTAACCTTTCTGACTTTAGTTTAGAAATGCTCCTTCCAATCTCATTGAAGCACATTTTTCTTGAAAATGACAGACATCATCTGATTCCATTCCAAGCACTTTATTCCTGTAGAGCTGTTTTTATTAGTAAGCTAATTTGTGCTTGCTACTTACAATTGAGAATGGCACACTGGCAGTTTTGATAATCTTCAGCTGTCTGCTTCAATCATTTCTGTTTGCATCCAAGAAGCAAAATGCAGAAACTATACAATTCCTCATTACTTATCTGTGTTTATAATAGAAGAAAAGAAGCTAAGAATACACTTTCTTGCTAGTAGCCATGGCTTTGCTTCAACTATAGGATCCTCCAGAAGAAGAACAGTAGTTACTCAGATTCCAATTCTAGTTCTCTTCCCACACCTAATGGTGCACTAAGGCAGGCTTTTGTCTGTATCCAGAGCTAGTTATTCTTGGAACAGGTTGCTAGTCTGTTGCCAGAAGCTTATAGCTTGAGGAATGCCACTTTGTATCAAGCATGGCTGACCAGGAATCTCTCAAATTCTTACTTCCAAGTTTGGTACGTTGAAAAAAATTTGTAGGTCAACAGTTAACTTGTTTGACTGCATTATGTTTGCTCTTCCTTGGCCATCAAATCTTGAGGTGAAACTCAAAACTAGAAATTGTAGCTCAGAGGTAGAGGTACTACCCATTACACCACAAAACTCTTGGTTACTCAAATTAATCCATGACAATCTGCAATCCAATTGAGGTATAAAGGTCTTTATTGGTTTGCTTTCTAAGGAATTAGCTTAGAATTTAATTGGTGATAACATTATTGAGGTTATAAAAGATGAATTTTCCTCATCTCCCTTACTTACTTTCAGTTTCAGAGTATAGAGCTTTACGTGTGTAAAAGATGCAGTTTCACAAACTTCATTAATGATTAAAGAGGTGTTTATTCATAAGAATTGTACAGTCATCAACAGTGTTTTCATTCAGCACCTGCTCAGTGACGCCCAGTTTGGGTTTCACCACAGCCATTCAACTCCTGACCTCATTAAAGCCTGGTTCAAACATTGACAAAAGAGCTGAATTCCAGAGGTGAGGTGAAAATGACAACCCTTCATGTCAAGGCTACATTTGACTGAATGTAGCATCAAGGAGCCAGAGTGAAATTGGAATAAATGGGTATCAGCAAACAAACTGTCTGCTGGTTGGAGTCACACCTGGTACATAGGAAAATGGTTGTAGTGGTGGAGAGTCAGTTATCCCAGCTCCACAACATCTCTGCAGGAGTCCCTCAGGACAGTGTCCTTAGCCCAACAATCTTCAGTTGCTTCATTAATGACCTTTCCACCATCATAAGATCAGAAGTAGGGATATTCGCCAATGATCGCACAATGTTCAGGCCCATTCATGACTCCTTAGACACTGAAACAGTTCATGTTCGAACACAACAGGATTTGGACGATATCCAGGCTTGAACTGACAAGTGGCAAGTAACGTTCACTGCACAGAAATGCCAGGCAATGACTATCACCAATAAGAGACCTTTAACCATTACGCTTTGACATTCAATGGTGCATCGATTCCGCCACTGCAAACACCATTGAGCGGAAACTTAACTACGTAAACACAATGATTACAACAGCAGGTCACAGGCTAGGAATTCTGTGATGAGTAACTCACCTCCTGACTCCCCAAAGTCTATCCACCATCTACAAGGCACAAGTCAGGAGTTCCCCAACAACACTCAAGAAAGTTGGCACTATCCAACTTGATTAGCACCACATCTACAATCATTCAATCCCTCCATCACCGATGCTCAATAACAGCAGTCAGTACAAGGTGCACAGCAGCAATTCACCAAAGATCTTTAGACAGCACTTTCCAAAACCATGACCACTTCCATCTAGAAGGACAAGGACAGATAAATGGGAACATCACTACCTGCAAGTTCCCCTCCAAGCAACTCACCATTCTGACTTGGAAATATATCACGGTTTCTTTGTAGCTGCTGGGTCAAAAATCCTGGAATTCCCTCCCAAACCTTCTCAAGAACAACTAGGGATGGGCAATAAATGCTGGCTAGCCAGCAATGCCCATATTTGATGAATTGCTTTTTTTAAAAAAAAGCTTCACGGCTGTAGCTAGTTCTCAAAATAACTCTTTGTCTTGGAGCCTCTTCCCAATCTGAGTCCCAATTGGTCACACAAACCATGTGACCCTCACACTGCTGTGTTGCTCTTAAAGGGACAATCACCACATACCTCACTCTTTCAAGCCCTTCAGTCCATCTTCAATAACTAGTTCACCCAATCCTAGGTAATAACTAAGCTTTATATATGAGTTGGGCAGTTGCAAATCAAGTCTTTGAGGGGGTTTTCTGTTTCTTGTAGAATGTAGATGCTTCCACAGGATTGCTGTTAATAGCAACTATAAGACTGGGTACCCATTCATCATTCATCATGATTGGCTTCTACAGGAACATCAGTTATGTTGACAATAGATGGATCAGATACTGTGGTGCTTACGGTTCAAAAACATTTCTTGATGGCAAAAGTGACTACTGGAGCATCCGTCTACTCCTCAAGTGATCTACATATTTACACATGATCTATCCCTCCACACTCCGCACTGAATAAATATTTCTCTTCGGTATTCACGCAGAGTGCTGGAAATGTAGCTGTGGAGAGCACTGAGGTACAGGGTTGCAAATTGGGGAGTATTGTAGTAGATAGGGAGGATGTGTTAGAAATTCTCGAGGGTTTGAAGTTGCATAAGTCCCCTGGGCCGGACGGGATTTACCCTAGGATTCTCTGGGAGGCAAGAGAGGAGATTGCAGAGCCTCTGGCTCTGATCTTCAGGTCCTCGTTGGTTACGGGTGTGGTTCCGGAGGACTGGAGGATAGCGAATGTGGTCCCATTGTTTAAGAAGGGGAAGAGAGACCTTCCAGGGAATTATAGGCCAGTGAGTCTTACTTCTGTTGTGGGCAAGGTATTGGAGAGAATTATTAGGGATAGGATTTATAGTTATTTAGAGAGAAATGAATTGATTGGGGATAGTCAGCATGGTTTCGTGAAGGGTAGGTCATGCCTTACTAACCTCATTGAGTTTTTTGAGAAAGTGACCAGAGAGGTGATGGGGGTAAGGCGGTTGATGTAGTATATATGGACTTTAGTAAGGCTTTTGATAAGGTGGCCCATGGAAGACTTCTACAGAAAATGCAGATGTGTGGAATAGAGGGTGATTAGCTAATTGGATTAGAAATTGGCTGGCAGATAGAAGACAGAGGGTGGTGGTTGATGGGAGATATTCATCGTGGAGTTCGGTGACGAGTGGTGTGCCTCAGGGGTCTGTTTTGGGGCCCCTGCTGTTTGTAATTTTTATAAATGATCTGGATGAGGGTATTGAGGGATGGATCAGTAAATTTGCAGATGATACTAAAGTTGGTGGTGTGGTAGATAGTGAAGAGGGGTGTTTTAGTTTACAGAGTGACTTGGACAAGTTGCAGAGCTGGGCCGAGAGGTGGCAAATGGAGTTTAATGTGGAAAAGTGTGAGGTAATGCACTTTGGCAGGAACAATAAATGTGTAGAGTATAGGGCTAATGGTAGGCTCTTAATAGTGTTGAGGAACAGAAGGATCTTGGTGTATGTGTCAATAGATCCCTGAAAGTAGGCAGTCAAGTGGATAAAGTTGTTAAGAAGGCATATGGAGTCTTAGCTTTTATTGGTAGGGGGATTGAATTTAGGAGCCGCCGCATCATGTTGCAGCTGTACAAAACTCTAGTGCGGCCGCACTTGGAGTATTGTGTGCAGTTCTGGTCGCCACATTCTAAGAAAGATGTGGAGGCATTGGAGAGGGTACAGAGGAGGTTTACCAGGATGTTGCCTGGTATGGAGGGCAGGTCTTATGAAGAGAGGCTGAGGGATTTGAGGTTGTTTTCGTTGGAAGGAAGGCGACTAAGAGGAGACCTTATTGAAACATATAAGATGATTAGAGGTTTAGATAGGGTGGACAGTGATAGCCTTTTTCCTAGGATGGAGAAAGCTAGTACGAGGGGACACAGCTTTAAATTAAGGGGTATGAGTTATAGGACGGATATCAGAGGTAGGGTCTTTACTCAAAGAGTGATTAGGGAGTGGAATGCCCTGCCTGCAGCTGTTGTAGATGCGCCAAGTTTGGTGGCGTTTAAGAGGTTAGTTGTTAAGTATATGGATGAGAAGGGAATGGTTTAGTTAGGAGGGGCATTGCTTTTTATTTTGGTCGGCACAACATCGAGGGCCGAAGGGCCTGTTCTGTGCTGTATTGTTCTATGTTCTATCCACTTGGTATGAAAAGGGTCTGATCTTAGAGACAATAATTCTGTGGATCCAACTTGATCTACTATAAAATTTCTCATGTATATGGTTTCACTCACTATAAATGAATGAGAGCTTCTCCCAGCATGGGCGATTCCCTACTCTGAGTCCCAACTGGTTGCAAAGACCATATGATTCTTACTCTGCCATGTTGTCCTTCAAGGGACAATTACTACAACTTGCTAAGAATGCTTATTGGAAACTAAGTCAAACATTCCCCAAGGTTTTCCATCCATTAAAATGAGTGGATGAAAATTGCAAGCAGCAGTTATTTGATTTTCAATGTGGTCGGTAAAAGATTAGGCCACAATGTTCTACAAAACCATTTGTTTTCTAATTTTCCCCTCCTCTGCTAAAGGTATTTCTTCATACTAGAATTAAGTCGAAGGGTACAAACTTTATACTCATTGTGTGCTTAAGTAATTGTTTTTCATGAATGAGATTAGACAATTATCTAATTCTCCTCGGAGAACATCTCATTTAGTTTGTCCTTACTTATCAGCCACACTTTCCAATAGAGGTCAACAGGTAATGATTAAGGATAGGAATTTTGGCTGTTTTTTTTCCCTTAGCTGTGCTTGATGAGATGAATTTAAACCTCGTTCTGTTGAGATCAGCTAATATAGTATACATTGTACTGAACCTGAAACTTTCCTGGCCTGCACAATGCAAATATACTCAGCAGTGTTTACCAACTGAACCAGTAGTGGATCAATCAAAATTGTTCTTTTGTCTCTTTGTGTTGCTTTCCATCATGATAAAGTAGCAGACTTGATCATCCATCTCACATGGTCAGCATCCAGGTCTACCATCCAGAAGGACAAGGGCAGCAGTTGCATGAGAATACCATCGCCTGCATGTTTCCTTTCAAATGACTCAACATCCTGATTTGGAACTACGTCACTGTTCCTTAATGCCACAGGGTCAAAATCCTGGAACTTCTTTCCAATGTTCAAAGATGTGTGCGTTAGGTTGATTGGCCATGGTAAATTAAGGGAGGATTAGCAAGGTAAATATCTGAGGATATGGGAATAGGACCTGGGTTGGATTGGGTTCAATACAAACTTGATGGACCGAATGGCCTCCTTCTGCACTATATGGATTCTATGCTTCTAACAGCAGCATGGGTGTACCTGCACCACTTGGACCACAAAGGTTCAACAAGGTAGCTCACTTTCACCTTCTCAATTAGGGATGAACAATTAATGCTGGCCAGTGATGCTCAACTCCTGTGAAAAGACATATTTTAAAAAAAACATATCATTTGATTTTTTTATTTTAACATCTATTCCATAGCTTTTATAATTTATGTTATTTTTCACTTCAGGACCATAAAACCAGGAGAGATGAGATAAATGAATGGCAATAAGTAACATAATATAAACTAATTAGATCACTGGAGTTTCTTCATTACTTTCTGAGAGCCCATCATTGGTGCTGAGCTTTATCTCCTTTTTGTAAAGGTTTATTACAAAAACACACATTTTGAGGGAAGCCTCGATTTGGCTTCGCTTGGATGGGAAAAAAAATTGATTTCACTTTTGTCAGTGTAATGCATATTCAGTAGATTTTCTCACTACAATGTATGCATGCATTAGGCATGTAATCAAATATCAAATAACATTATTATTTTTGCTTTGAAACACCCCAATCAAAGAATCCAGCATTTGACAAAAAAACAGCATGAAATTAGAAAAGTGTTGTAACTTCAATTAACAGCAGCAGCGGTATTATTCCCTCTCTGCCGCCTGTTGACTAATTATTGATTACCATCGAGGAAAGCACAGGAATGCAAAATCCAATCACTGTAAAACTGTGATAGCTGGAAAATGGAGAACAGTGAGGACAAACAAAACTCTAGAATATATTGTTCACAATTTGAAGATATTAGAAATATTTCAGCAATCAAATTCTGCTGGTAAATTTGATCTATGGTGATCACCATCATCTCAGGATCCATGGAATTTTAAACAGATTTTCATAAACAAAATACTTATTGATTATGACCAACAGATTGTCCATTGCCCATATAATTTGAATGGCCTGCCCAACTGTACGTAATTAAACACGTAACTAACATACTGCCTTCCCACCCACTCCCGAGCTATCCCCGTTAATACAATAGACAATTATGGCACCAGCCTGCAGCCATTCAGGCCTATTTTGTTTTCAAATTTTTTTTCCATCCACAAAACCAAATTCACATTAAACTCAATCATGGCATCCATGTGAGGGAGAAAAAGACCCAAGCTGGCAGGATGAGGCATTGCATCCTATCCCGGTTTTGATCTGATGCTTCCTCTTAGCCAAATGGCTGAGATGGCTTTGAAAAATTGCATCAGGTTATCTCTTGGTTTAACCTCATTGGTTATCTTGATCCTTTACTCTATCCAAACCTGGGCAAATAACCATCACAGGTGTCAGCACACCCCAGCCTCATTGCCTGCATGACCATGGTTTCACCCCGCTAGGCCTACTAAGGTTGCTAATTAAAGGCCATTTAAGAGCCTCTCCTTCCATCTGCTGACATTATACAGTGGGTAGGGGAAGGCAGAAGGGAAATGTCCAGCCTGCACTTTCCTAACTTGGGTAGAAGGTGAGAAGGAAGAGAGTGGCTACCTCCTTTGGCAGTGAAATACCTTCCATCCTGAAGATGTTTCTTCCTTTATGCCTCCCACTGATCAGTTGAATCTGATGCCCCATACGCTCCCCTCCATCTTGCAATGATCCCTGATTCCTCCTCAACCAAAAATCCCAGACTTACCTTTCAGTCTAGTAACCATTGGTGTACACTTGACCTGACTGAAAGTAAAACTGTGTCAAATTACATTGATTCACAACATCATCGGACACATGTGCAATTTCAAGATAGAGGGAGGTTGTGGTGATAATATCAGTACTTTCAACCATCATAGTCAGTATGCATGCTTGGCAGGCTGTAGTGACAATGGAAACCTGCAGCATGGCACTATATTGGAGCATCAGTGGGCAATCTGATTGCAACATTACCATTTCAAATAAGAGGTAACATTTGCAGTATCCTCTGGGCAAGCATCTGTGGTCTGTACTCTTACATTAATCTTACACCCTGCTTCACCATGAACTGAGGAGCAAGCTGGCTGGTGGCATTTCACTCCAGGGCAATGTTCTCATGTTTGGTGTGGCTATCCAAATTGGGAACACCACCATTTGTACTTCGACGTCTGCAGCATTATGGCTTCTCTTCCCCCAACAGGAAAGCATAGAATTCATCTTTAATGCTCCATCTCCCTGCAGGTCCATTTCAGTTTTCAACCACAACCACTACCCTCCCCCAACCCGGGGCAGTTAGTAGTGGGCCATGTCACAGTGGCACACCTCGTCCTAAAATGCACTGAGGCCAAAAGTGCTGTCATCCCAGCCTCAGCAGATAAATTTCAACACACATTCCTTAAACCCTTGATCATCCTGAGGAATGGGCACTTGACTGTGCACAAGTCCATGGCATCTCAGCATTTATCTTTGCCCACTGCAGTTAATCACTCAGCCTTTTGCAGCCATGTGTGTGGTACCATATCGATATCACTGACAACCTGGGCAGTGACCTCTGCCTAGACCTTATTGGTCAGATGAAGTGGCCTTTTCTTCCTATTTCCTTGGCATGAAGATTTGCTGCTCGGCACTGACCTACTCGATTAGGACTTTCAGGCAGAGATCAGAGCAAGTTGGGGAGGGGGAGTGAAAATAATATTACTTCAGTCTGAAAATACTTGTTTAATCCTACATCATGACGAATTAGTGAACGGATGAAGCAAACAAACAATTTAACATTGCCAACTGTACATTGGCACCTGAAGTAACTAACCTGTACATGGAACTGAAGAGAGTTGGAGGTATGTCCAATTTACATTGGGCAATTTCATATAGGTATGTATCTGATAAAATCCACTCAAAGGTGTAGTTAAGGAAAACAATCAACTTATCATTTACACAGAAGACATAACAGTGTATCTGTAAATGACTGATAACAATGCGGTGATGGACAACACCACTTAATTGTTAACATCCATACCAGCTGACATCATTTTGCTTGTGTTGCCAGGCAACCAGAATGTCTGGCAGAATAGAGACTCTGATTTGAGATCCTGGAAAATTTTCAATACCAACTGTTTGATAGCAATTTTCATATAGAAGTCTTATGCCTGCCAATGACTGAAATGTGACCTAGGGATGTTTGTACTGTCATTTTGATGTAAACTTAAATATCAGATTTATCCTGACATCCAGTGAAGTGAAGTGAAAATTCTCTACTCTCAAATTCACTCTGGAATTTTCCATTATGTGGACTTTTCACCTGGAATCACTGCAGTGAGGTAAAAGTGTAATTTCTTTAAAATGCCTGTGGAATCTGTAATTGTTTTAAGAAATGTTTGGAAAGAACTTCGAAAAGTTTGTATCAATTGTAAAGGAATCAATTGTAATTGTCTCGAATTAATAATAACTGGTCCATGTGACTTAGTAACCCTTGACATGGAAGCAGTACCAGCTGGAAGGAAAATAAGATTCATAAGCTAGGTGGCCACAAAGGAGAGCTGCAAAAAAAAATTAATTTTAGTTAAGATTTACGAAAGTTGTTCAGCCCAGGAGAGATGTTGATCGTTCAAAGTGTTTTTTAAACTTTAGCTAGTTGGCAGGTTGATGTTTTCACAGATAAATAAGACCACTGAATTGTGATATAAAAAACACTCCCATGATTTATTTGGCCAAGGGTCATAAAATCAGGCCAAAACCAACAATTAGCCTTCAAAGTTGTGTCTTGTTTTGTTGAAAAGTTTGAATGTTCATCAGACTTTTGTTTCAATAAGTCTGAAAAGAAATGAGATTGAACATAAAGAACATGGGATCATAGAACCATAGAATGCACACAGTGCAGAAGGAGACCATCTGGCCATCAAGTCTGCACTGACGACAATCCTACCCAGGCCCTATTCTTATAACCTTGCATATTAACACTGCTAATCCTCTGACACTAGGGTCAACTAAGCATAGCCAATCAACCTAACCAGCACATCATTGGACTGTGGGAGGAAACAGGAGCTCCCTGAGGAAACCCACGCAGATACAGGGAAGATGTGCAAATTCCACACAGACAGTGACCTGAGACTGGAATTGAACCTGGGTCCCTGGTGCTGTGGGGCAGCAGTGTTAACCATTGTGCCAATGTGCTGACCCCAATGTGCCACTGTGCCACCCCGTGGGATTATGGGACCAGATTTTCCCAATGTTGTGGTCTCACCACCATTTCAACAGTGTTGGAAGTTCAGATCTTCTGGTGTCCAGGCTGTAAGTGGCTTGGACATAGGCTGGCCATCAAATAGAAATGGAAACTGAGCCAGTCCAGTGTGGGCAGTTTAAAAGGCCTACCTTCAAATCCATAAAAACCTTGGTGTGGTGCTCCTAATGCAGTCAATGGCTCACCTATATACAGTACCGCTTTCTGACTACTTTAAATCTCCTTATCCTCACGTCCTCACCCACTTCACACTCACCTCCCTTCCTCATCTCCTTATCCTCTCATCCTCACCCAGCACCCACCTCATCTGCAATCCCTTATCCTGCCTGATCTTTTCACTTCCTCACCTCAATCTCCCAGCTCCTCAACCCTCACCTTCACATATCTCTCATCCTCACCTCCACCCCTTCAGCCTCTCATCCGTTATTCAAATATACTCACACGCCCCATTATAATGGTTGGAAGCTGCTGAACAGCCCATAAAACTCCCTAAGTAAAAAGCAGACTCTTCAAACTAGCTGTGTAATGAAGTCAAGCACTAAAACGTTAGGTGATTGGGACAGCCCATAAAACTCTCCAAGTAAACAAACAGACTTCAGAGCTATTTAATCAACAGATGGAACTTTTAAACATTCTTATTATACTAGGCTAGTCTTTCAGTACTCTACCTTCTCATAACTTATCTTGTCGAGCACAGATACAACACCTACTACAGAATTTAATGGTGAACAATTTCAATTCTCTTCCTGCATGTAAGGCAGATTTTCAACTGTTTCAGTAGCTAGTAATTCCTGGAATAGGTCACTAATCTGTCTTTGGGGGCATGAAGGGTGTCACTCCACATCAAACATGGCTGACTAGAAATCTCTCCAATTCTTACCATCAGCCATAAGCATGTTGGAAGGATTTGCAGGTTGACACACTCAACCTATCTGAGCAAGTTATGAACACACTTCCTTAGCCATCAAGTCCTTGTATGGGACTTGAACCCAGAAGTCCTGGCTCAGAGGCAGGGACACCACCTAATGTATCACAAGACCCCTTCAATGATGAAGTATGAAACAGACTTAGCTTTTAAACTGTTTCTGCCTCAAAACCAGGAGTGGGTGGGTTCCAGTGCATCCTCCTTTTGTTGCTATTGTAAAAATAGCCAAAGATGTAAATGGAGGTGAAACATTTGCTTGTTTCAGGAATTGGTAGCTATGGAAACAGATGAAAATTGTCTTAAATGCAGTTATTTTTCCATTCAGAGACCGATCAAGACCATGAAAATTTGGCCCATATTGTCTGTTCCAGGAGCATTATAAAACCCAACCAAACAAGTAAAAAGCTAATCATAGCTGAACTAATTCTAAAGAATAAGTAATTTGTGGAATTCTGATTGTTTAATTATTTTGGTGGTCCTGGAATATGTGAGTAGGCTATTAAGTTTAGGAAAGTTGTGCAAACAGTTTTAAGCTGGGCTTTGGAAGGTGTGTTTGAGCGAAGGATTAGATGCCCATTGAATAATTGTAGACTACGATGAATGTTGATTAGACACCATGATCCTGTCAATGGAACATTCTGTCCAACTTGGAAAGATCATTATAAAGATTGATTTGATGTTGCATAGGCAAATTGGTCAATTGCTGAAGAATTCAATCAATAGAAGTTGATAGCTCACTGGGTGATTGGATATATATCTTTTTGTAATGTATCTGTGACAAACAGGCTTATTGTATTGCCAAGTCATATTCCTACAGATCCAATAAAGATGTTACTCTTTTATTTGGGCTTTGAGTTTTGTCTAATTATTTTTCATAATTCTCTTTCCTAAATAAAGTCATCTGTCAAGGGTAGAATGTTGTGTTTGACACATTTCTGATCAATGACCTTTCATCAGAACTGGGAAATGTTAAACATATCGTATGTTTAAAGCAAGTGAAAGGCGTGGAAAGGGAGATTGCTTATAAAAACAAAAGGGGCATATGTAACAGCATGGAAGGCAGGAAAGATTAAGAGACAAGACAGCTGTTTGTGGGACAGTTGGTAATGGGACAAGTAAAGATTTAAGATCATCATCAAAAGAAGGAAAGGAAAAATTGGGAAATGTTTTCTTTAATAGATACAATCCTCATAGGTACCTGACCAGAAGCAGAATTCATTACAGAATTAAAGTGAGAGAGCGTAAATAAATTGAAAAGGAGATGTTTGAAGAAAGAGGACCAGGTGAATTGTACAGCCAGAGTATTGATGCCATTAAATAATCAGAATGCATGAATGGCAAAACAAAGGTACAGCTTGGTAAAGGATTGCCTGAAGAATGTGGCAGTTGGCCTGAAGAAGTGGGGTTGGAGTGGTAGGCTGCTGATACAGTTTGCCCCTTGTGATCTGAGAGATCCGTAAATATGAACACCTATTGTATATGGTTTGGAAAAAGATAGTGCTTTCCTTGGATGGTGGACAAAGGATCTGCTACAATGTTTCTTTCAGAAAATAACATGATCAAATTTAGGCCAGATTTTATCTGGTTGTAGCACAGGTGCAAATCTGTGAAGATACCATACAGCATAATTGAAGCAGATATCCTTGCATATTTCCGTCAAAGAAAGTTGTGCAATGTTGGTCTGAGGATTTGGATGATCTCCTACGGGGCTGTTCAAAGTCAGTGGATTGGTCAATATTTAAAAACTCTACAATCAGCCTGAATGAGTATGACACTACAGTAACTGACTTCATTCATAAATATGTAGAATACTGTGTGCCAAAGAAGCAAATCTTGTGCTCCCCACCCAGAAACCATGGATGAACAGGGGTATTCACTGCTTGCTGAAGTCCAGGTCTGAGGTGTTCAAGTCGGTGATACTGATCTATACAAGAAAGCTAGGAGATCCATCAAAGATGCCAAAAGACAATATCAGACCAGGTTAGCCACACCGACCCCTGCCGACTATGGCAAGTTCTGCAAGGCAGAACAGGCTACAAGATGAAGGCACATAAAATTGCCAGCTCTAAAGCAGCCCTCCCTGATGAGCTCAATGCATTTTATACCCATTTTGAGCAAGAGGTCATCAAAAGCATGCCCTCCACCCTGGAAGACTTGTGTGAACCTATACCTGGAGTCATCATTGCAAATGTCAGAGCAGCTTTCTTGAAGGTCAACCCACGGAAAGTCACTGGCCCGGATGGGGTACCCGGACATGCACTCAGAATCTGTGCGGATCATTTGGTGACATCTTCAACCTTTCTTTACAACAATCTGAAGTCCCTATCTGTTTCAAGAAGACGAAGTACCTAAGTACCTAAGAAAAACCAAACAGCGTGCCTTAATTACCATGTACAAGGGCTCTGATATCCATCATTATGAAGTGCTTCAAAAGGTTAGTCATGACACACATCAATTCCAGCCTCCCGGACTACCTGGATCCACTGCAGTTTGCCTATCACCACAAAAGGTAAACAGCAGATGCCATTTCCCTGCCCTGCACTCAACCCTGGGACACTTAAATAACAAGGACACCTATGTCAAACTCCTAATTATTGACTATAACTCAGCCTTCAACGCTATTATTCCCACGAAACTCATCTCCAAACTCTGTGGCCTGGGCTTTGGCATCTCCTTCTAAGACAGGATCCTGAACTTCCTAACTCAACCACTATCAGTAAGGATAGGCAACAACACCTCCTACATGATTGTCCTCAACACCGGTGCTCCACAATACTGTATTCTTAGCCTTCTACTATACTCCTTATCACCTATGACTGTGAGGCCAAATTCCCCTCCAGTTCAATTTTCAAGTTTACTGACGACACCACTGTAGTGAGTCAGATCTCAAACAATGACGAGACAGAGTACAAGAATGAGATGGAGAATCTGGTGAACTGGTGCGACAACAATAATCTCTCTCTCAATGTCAACAAAGTGAAGAAGGTTGTCATCAGCTTCAGGAAGCCTAGAGGAGGACATGACCTTGTCTATATCAGTAGGGGTGAAATAGAAAGGGTCAAGAGCTTCATGTTTTTAGGTGTCCAGATCACCAACAACCTGTCCTGGTTCCCCCGTGCCAACAGTATAGTTAAGAAAGCTCATCAATGCCTCTATTATCTCAGAAGACTAAGGAAATTTGACATGTCAGCTACAACTCTCACCAACGTTTACAGATGCACTGTAGAAAGCATTCTTTCTGGTTATATTACAGCTTGGTATGGTTCCTGCTCTGTCCAAGACTGCAAGGAACTACAAAAGGTCGTGAATGTAGCCCAATCCATCAGGTAAACCAACCTCCCATCCATTGATTCTATCTACACTTCCCGCTGCCCCAGAAAGGCAGCCAGGATAATTAAGGGCCCCATGCACCCCGGACATTCTCTCTTCCCCTTCTTCTTTTTCCTTCAGGATAAAGAAACAAAAGTCTGAGGTCACATCCAACTGACTCAAGAACAGCTTCCTCCCTTCTGTTGTCAGACTTCTGAGTGGACTTACCTCGCATTAAATTGATCTTTCTCTACACTCTAGCTATTACTGTAACTCTACATTCTGCACTCTCTCATTTCCTTCTCTATGAACAGTATATTTGTTTGTATAGCATGCAAGAAATAATACTTTTCACTTTATGTTAACATATGAATTACATAAATCACATGAATCAAATCAAATTAAATATTTTAAGCAAAGATTAGAAGAGTTTAAAAAGAGAAGGATCAAGGGGTTCTGTGGTCAGCAGAGTGCAGTCAATTTAATTTTGGATTGCTTTGGCAAAGTATTGCCATAGATATGATAAGCCAAATGATAAATCCTTGTACTATAAACATATATGATCACAATTAGGAACTGATTTGGAATTACTCTGGCAATTTCACTCAAAAGATGCTTTACGACTGATATGTTGAAGGGAAAAATTTGTACTGGTCCACGTTTCTGAGGGACAATGGTACATTCTTAGGCCAGAGTTGAGTCTGAAGACTACCTGGTCTCCATCAAACCATGAAAGAACCAAAAGCTTCTTTTGGTGATGACACTTTATAGTTCACCTTCTATCATTATGTGATAATGGGTAGTGTCATCATGTTATGCAATGGTTCATGGACACACTTCTGTCCCACTGCACTGAGATGAGTCTCTAATAAACTACATCAGAATATCACCTCTCCGAGTAATATTTTAAAATGGGGGGTTGAATTGAAATTCTAATTCGCTGCAATAGCTGCATAAATTTAATTTCCTATTTATGCAACTTGCAGTAAGATTTCTAATTAAAACATAGATGAGAAAATTCATGCATTTTATAAAAGTTACCCCAATTATATGTAAAAAATTGCTCAGGCAGTGTTCAGCAATCCTCTTAAATAATTGAACAAAAATCAATAAATGAATAAAGTGCATCAGTAACAGTCAACGACTTACTGTTCAGCATCTTGCGATTTAGTGGTACATTATTAAACAACAACTTGAATTGCTCATTATTCTGCTTAGTCAGGAAGGCTGTTATCTGATGATTTACAATACACAGACTTCCTTTGCATCAGTTTCATAACAATATGTATTCAGTGATTGAGATACTAAGCTATTAAAATGTATGAACAGATCAGTATATATTTTCCCTGATTTTTCAGCTAGTATTAATTCCAAAAGCTGATGAGAAACTTTAATATAGTTAAGGGAAGCAAGGAAATCCAATGTCATCCTCTGAGGAGTTTATCTTAGATCTTACTATTGCTTTCAAACAGCTCTGTTAATGGTGATCTTATTGACACCCTGGAGCGCTAATGCACTGCTTGCAAGCATTTTCTTCAAAGCCTGCGGTTGTGTCATACTCTTTAGTACACTGTTCAATATGCTTATTTATCAGATCAAGAGACAGGCTAATTAGATGTCAGGCTTTTAGTGACATGATATCAGGTCTTTAAACTTCAGGACACCTAAGGTGCTGTACTGCCACTTTTCAGTCAATAGTCAACAAAGAGAAAAGAACAAGAAGACATTTCTATTAAGCTACAAGATAAAGAGTCAAGACAGTAGGTAGTTTATTATTCAAGGAAACATGCAGAATTGAGCAAGCTCGAAGCAAATGGCTTGTTTTACACATGCAATCATTTAACCAGCAAGTATTCACACCTACATAGGTTGAACGCTAAATCCACCACACTTTATTTCTGGGATAAATAAACAATTATCTTGCTTCAGAATTTTCACATAAATAACTGCCCTGATTTCAATCCCACCTTTTCAATGGGAGCAGTGTGGTTCAGCAAAATTTGTCACGTTTCATGTATACCATGCATGAATTTAAATCTTGAGTTTAGGGAATAGGAGCTTGTCTGCCACAAATAGATGGGAACTATGTGATATTGCGATGTCCGGGTCCAATTAGATAATTTAGACATCAGCAAATTATGCACTGTCTTCAAAAACTGAAACATTTTGGTATGGTTCTTTGTAGAGCAGAGGTGTTCCTTCTCTGCCAATGAAGAAATCTTATTTCTCCCCTTTCCCAGGCTTTCTCCCAGTCCGCCTCCAGCTGCTGTTGGTCTGGAGTCACACTCCTGCATTGCGTGAGCATGGGATAAGAACATAAGAACATAAAAACTAGAAGTAGGAGTAGGCCATCTGGCTCCTCAAGCCTGCTCTGCCATTCAATAAGATCATGGCTGATCTTTTTGTGGACTCAGCTCCACTTACCTGCCCGCTCACCATAACTCTCAATTTCTTTACTGTTCAAACATTTATCTGTCCTTGCCTTAAAAACATTCAATGAGGTAGCCTCAACTGCTTCACTGGGCAGGGAATATAGTACTGAGGTACAGAATCAGCCAAGATCATATTGAATGGTGCAGCAGGCTTGAAGGACTGAGTCCTGCTTCTAATTTTTATATTTCTATGTCTTTATGTTTATCTTTCTGGGATTCATTCCCTTTGGCCCAATCTGACTCTTGGTTCCCACCTGATTCCTATGGTCACCTGCTGGCCAAGGTTCTACTCTCTAATTTTGGGCAGAAGATTGTATTGAATTTTCAGAAGGATTTCAATAAGGCGCCACACAAGAGATTAGTCAGAAAAAAATATATCACCTAAGATTGGCAGTAATATATTGGCATGGATTGAGGATTAGTTAATGTACAAAAAATAGAGAATAGGGGTAAACTGACGTTTCTCAGGCTGGCAGGCTGTGACTATTGGGTACTACAAGATCAGTGTTTCATCAGAATATCACCAGATATTCATAATCTATTTCAATGATTTGGATGTGGAGACTAAATGTAATATTTCCAAGTTTACCAATGACACAAAAATAGGTTGAAATGTGAGTTGTAAGGAGGATGCAAAGGAGCTTCAGATGGATTTAGACAGGTAAGTGAACGGGCAAGAAAATGCTAGATGAAATACACTGTAGAAAAATATGAAATTATTCACTTTGGTTGCAAAGACAGAAATGCAGAGTGTTTTGTAAAGGGGAGAGATTGGGAATTGTTGATATCCAAAAGCAATTCAATGTTCTTGCTTCTAGTTCACTGAAAACTAGCATGCACTGCAACAAGCGATTAGGAAGGAAAATGCCATATTAGACTTTATTGCAAGGATTTGATTACAGGAGTAAAGAAGTCTTGCTTCAATCCTGTTGAGCCTTAGTGAGTCTGCACCTGGAGTATTGTGTGCAGTTTAGATCCCCTTACCTAAAGAAGGATGTGCTAGCCAAGGAGGGAGTACAAAGAAGGCTAATCAGACCAATCCCTGGGATGGCAGGATTGACCTAGAAGGAAATATTAGGGAGACTGGGCCTGTACTCTCTAAAGTTTAGAAGAATAAGAGATGATCTTATTCAGTCATACAAAATTCTTACAGGGTTTGGCAAGGCAGATGTAGAAGGATGTTTAGCCTGGTTTGTTGTCTGTAACAAGGGAATCCAGTGCCACGATAAAAGGTAAGACATTTAAGACCAAGATGAAGGGGAATTTTTTTCACTCAAAAAATGATAAATCTTTAGAATTCTCCACAACAGAAGGCTGTGAGGCTCAGTTATTGTGTATGTTCAAAAGAGGTATTGATTGATTACTAGATATCAATGACCATAAAGGTTAGGGGGATAGTGCAGGAAGATAGTTTTGAGGTAGAATGGTGGAACAGAATTGAGGGGCTGAATAGCTAACTCCTGCTCCTAAGTTCCTAATGAAAATGTCAACTTGTCTTTAAAGAACAAAGCATTGTGATGAATCACTACGTTAAAAAGACACTAACAACACAGCATCTAATGGTGACATTTGAAAGTATGAAAACATTTTAAATTTACTTTACAGACATTTTCCATTTTCTTCACAAATGCTCATAACTGGTGTGCTTTTATTGTCCTTCCCAAACCTCAAACTACCAGATCAAATTGGCAGATTGGAGAAAATCAGATTTTTGCCCCCAATTTAATATGGGGAATCTGAGCTCAGTGTGGGCATTTGCATTCTTCATATTTCACACTATGCACAAATACTATTTGTATTCTTCTCCTAGTCCCCATGTTTGGGTGCGGTATCATTCTGTGACATGGTACCAAATAATAGGCATCATTCATTATTCTTTCAATTTGAAACTAACTAGTGAATGCTGTCAAGCTAATATTTTTTAAAGTTTTATGTTTATTTATTATTGGCACAAGTAAGATTACTTGTGGAGCTTACTTAAGATTACTTAAGGAGCTTACAAGTAAGCTCCTCCTGGCTCGGGAGGAGGAGACAGAGGGTAGTAGTGGAAGGCTCTTTTTCCGGCTGGAAGCCTGTCACTAGTGGAGTGCCACAAGGCTCAGTACTAGGTCCTCTTCTATTTGTGGTCTACATAAACGACTTGGAAGTAGGGGTAGGTGGTGAGATCAGCAAATTTGCTGATGACACCAAGATGCTTGGATTGGCGGGTACAGAAGAGCAGTGTCAGGCAATACAACAGGACATAGACAGGTTGGTAGATTGGGCAGATAGATGGCAAATGGAATTTAATCCGGAAAAATGCGAGGTGATGCATTTTGGCCGGAAAAATGTAGAAGAGAATTATAGGATAAAAGGTAAAACTATAAGGAGCATAGAGACGCAGAGAGACTTGGGGGTGCAGGTTCACAAGTCTCTGAAGGTGTCCTCACAGGTGGAGAAGGTGACAAAGAAGGCGTATAGTATGTTAGCTTTCATAGAAAAGGGTATAGAATATAAGAGTAGGAGTTTGATGTTGCAGTTGTATACAACTTTGGTTAGGCCTCACTTGGAATACTGCGCCCAGTTCTGGTCTCCATACTATCGGAAGGATGTGGAGTCCTTGGAGAGAGTGCAGAGGAGGTTTACCAGGATGCTGCCTGGTATGGAAGGACTGTCCTATGAGGAACGATTAGATAGACTGGGGTTGTTTTCCCTTGAAAGACGTCGGCTTAGAGGGGATCTCATAGAGGTGTATAAGATTATAAGGGGTATAGATAGAGTAAATGGAGGTAAACTTTTTCCACCTTTAGAAATGGATAGGACGAGGGGTCATGGCCATAGGGTGAGGGGGGCTATGTATAAGACGAATATTAGAGGGCAGTTTTTCACACAAAGGGTAGTGGGGGTGTGGAATGCACTGCCGAGTAAGGTGGTGGGAGCAGGCACGCTGGGGCTGTTTAAGGGTCTCTTGGACAGCCACATGAGCGGTATGCAGATAGAGGGATATATTAGGACTGTTTAACTACGGCTTTTTTCCACAGGTAATTCGGTCCATACTTGACCAACATGAGCACGCATTCGGCAGGTGGTGCGGGTACAGCTCTTGGATGTTGATTCATGGGTTGCCTGGTACCTCATGTCGTATATGAGTGCTTTATGTGGACCACCTGAAGGGCACCATGACAGCTCAGAGACTATCGATGTGGCTGTGCAGACACTTGGAATTGGGCCGGTGTCTGCGGGAGTTTGCGCGTTCTCCCCGTGGTTGCGTGGGTTTTCTCCGGGCACTCCGGTTTCCTCCCACAACCCAAAAATTCGCTCTTAGGCTGATTGGGTAACAAATTGTCCCTATGGTGAAAATTTCCATATTAGGAATAATATATATATTATTATATAGGAATATTAAAATAGGATAATGTATTTGGTATGACGGCGGCGCGGGCTCGTTGGGCCGAAGGGCCTGTTTCCCATGCTGTGTTGCTTAATAATAATAAAAAAAAATAATAATATTAACGCTATAATATAGTTATTGTGAAAATCCTCTAGTTGCCACACTCAGGCACCTGTTCAGCTACACTGAGAGAGAAATTAGCATGGCCAATTCACCTAACCAGCATGTCTTTCGGACTTGGGAGTAAACCAGAGCGTCCAAAGGAGACCCACGCAGATGTGGGAGAACGTGCAGACTCCACAGATAGTGACCCAAGTCAGGAATTAAACAAGGGTTCCTGGCACTGTGACGCAGCAGTACTAAACACTATGCCACCATGCAAAGAGTTTCAAGCTGTGCTAATCACTCCCCTTACTTGAAGTGCACACATGTGCATTTCAGAAAGGGTGTCACAGGATAGTAATTAGGAATAGTACTCTGGCTTATTTTCATTTTCCTAGTTAGACATTCTGAAACTACATGAGACATTCTATACTGAGATAAGCCAACTCAACATCGACAAAATTCAACTTGGACCAATTGTACTGCGTGACTCAACCACATCTTGCCAGCAACCATTAAGTGTATTAGACATTCATACTCAATTTCAATCTTCTAATCCTCTTCATCTATTTGTAAATCACTTTATAATTCCTGAAAGGTGACTGAATTGGCATTTGAATTTAACATGACTATTTTGCCATTTTAAATGTAAATTTAGAGTCATTTCTTTTCTGATCGAACTACACTTAGTAAAAATATTGCCAAATTTCCATTGAATGCAAATGTTTTCATAAGTTCCTGAACGTACAAACAGAAACTCAATATGAAGTACATTGATAAAACAAGATACTGTGGATGCTGGAAAAACTGAAATAAAAACAGAAAATGCTGGAAATGATCAGTGGGAATGGCAGCATCTGTGGACAGAGAAATTGAGTTAACATTTCAGGCTAATGCCCTTTCATCAGAACTAATGGTAGGTCCTTGATCTGAAGTAATCTTAATGTAAGTAGGTAGTTATATATTATATATATACCTACTTATATTATATATGTACCTACTTACATTAAGATCAATATTATATATATATATTAGGTAGGAAGAGGAGAATAAGCCAGAGTGAGGAGGATGATCCTGTCCACTTTGATATTTCTAAATGCAGGAGGGTGAGCAGCTAGGAGGCATGGCCATATAGACAGGACTGATCTGCACCTGCTGCCCAGCAACTATTCATTGAATCTGATTATTGAATTGCCCTTAAATCAACTTGGGATTCACAATGAAAACATACAAAGAGAATCTAAAGCTTGAGCTTTTGAACACTGGATCTTATGTGGTAAACTCAGTAAGAGGTCTGACAACACCAATTTTAAATCCAACCAATTTATTTGATAGTAAACTTGCAAGCTTTTGGCATTTGTGCCTTCGTCAGGTGAATGAGGTGTTCTGGTCTCCAAAAGCACAATGTGGGTGCCACCCACATTGTTAGCCACTTTGAGACTTGAATAGCAGGTTAGGTGTAAGGATTCACATTCTAATCAGCAATCTGTACACTGTCTGTGCTGATATGTGTGCTTTTGGAGACCAGAACACCTCATTCACCTGACAAAGGCACAAACACCGAAAGCTAGCAGATTTACTATCAAATAAATCAGTTGGATTTAAAATTGGTGTTGTCAGACCTCTTGCTGAGTTTACCCCAGTCCAACACCGGCATCTCTACATCATGACTCTTATGTGGTAAGCCAGAAAAGGAAGAAGCCTTCCACTGCCTGACAAATATGGTCACATCCTTGCTGTTGATGATTTCACCTTAAGCTAGACCTGAGTATGCCAATTTTCATTATCACTAGTAAGAACACCCTTCTTAATGCTACCATTCTTTTGGAGTTCTGTTGTGTATAAACACACATAAGAGTATGTAAATATATATTTTAAAAATATTCACATGTGATAGATACCATGTGAAAAGTGTAACACTGTGAACCCATTGGTATTCTATGTGAGATGTGTCCTGTGCTCATAAAACACTCCTGTAAAGTGTACTTTGGTGTTGTCTTAGAGTAAATGGTGGCAAGCCGCTCACTTTTCAGTCTATATGGCAATGAGGAACGTGGTGGCTGACTTTTTCATGCAGGCACTCACTGGGGACCTTCTTAAGATATGTATTTATATATATATAATATATATATATCTTTATAGGTAGCCGTGGTCACTGACACATGTGGAGCAGATGAATTCTCTGGTAGAGGGGCTGGAGAGGTAGAAGATGATGAGTGTGTTGAGAAGCTCCTAGTACCTTCATTTTTCTCACATCTCCATAGCCCTGGGTTGGTCTTCAGACAGGGTTGATGGGACAAGCTGCTTGGTGTGCAGAAGTTCGTCCATTCCAGCAACTGTTGTGCCATCAGTGTGACTGTCCTGTTGAGGGTACACAGCTGTATTCCATGGATGCCAATGCACATGCCCTGAATAGAGTGTTTCAGGATATCAAGGGACAAATGCATGCTTTTCTGGCCAAGATGCTGCTCTTACATTCACTCTGAATGCTGTTGCTTCGTGTATCTCTCCATGAGACTGGCTAATCTTTCATTGTCAGGGCTCTGTAGTTTAGTGAGAGACTTCTTCATTTACAGTTCCCAATCTTCCATGTATTAAATCTTTTCATTATGTCATCTATGATTATTGTTAAGATGGTGGTGAAAATGTCTCTGCACAAATGTGACTGTGACTCCAAGGTACAATGCAGTGCCCTGCCTTTCTGTTTTCTTCCATCCCAGTTCATTGTTATTTCATAACAGTGTGCAGACGTGAGGAACCTATTCAAGATTCAACCACGTGGGTGTATCATGATAGCTGGGTGGCAAAAGTGCAAGTGAATGGGATAGCGACCATGGTATCCATTGAGATTTGGCAAGATATTTGGCTAAATATCTGCATCAGGTAAAATGATGCCACCTCCCATGCCTTCTTGTCAATCTAGTTTAAATTTCAGTACAGTTCACAGTGAATAAACAGTAACAATGTCATTTATTTCTTTGGGAAAGTCCATGATGGACCATCTATTCTGAGGTCACTTAACAGTTGGACAACATTTACAGAATTTCCACTGACCTGATAAGTAAATGATGTCTCCTCCAAGTCATATGGACTTCATCATGGACAACTTCTTAACTGGGCCTTTCTGAGGACTTGCTTTGTATCTGCATCCAGTCTCTCAGCCCACACCACACACAGCCTCACTACTTCTGGAGTTGCCTGCTCAATTCCTCATATAGCTTCCTGAACTCCAGACGAAAGTTTTGACATTTTGTCAGGTATTTTTTGAAGTTGGATTTGTGGAACACCCAACAAGGATGAAAATCCCAGCCATAATCACATGTGCTCATTCCCCTATTCTGATACAAGACATGGGGAGAGCGTCATGATGAGATGGAAAGGAGGTGGTTCTGAGCTGGACCTGTCTTCCTACTGTGAATTCCTCGATCAGGCTTCAGTAAATGAAAGAAACCTCCCCCAACCTCTCCCTGTATCATAAATTCCCTGCCTGTTAACAGTGAATACCAACAGCAAGATAAGGCCCTCCACTTTAGAGCTTCAATTGGTTTCTGTTTGGGAAGGCCACTCAATAGCCTCCCTGCCCTAAGTTTAATTGGGAGAAGGTGGGAAGGTAGCAGGGTCTGCACTCCACAACCTCTTGCCTGATCTAATGCACCTTTGAACTTAACTCTCAGGCAGAGGTTAAGTTCTGCCAGATGTGTCTGGATCTCAGGATCTTTATCTGTCACTGATTTCTGATTTTATGTATCTAAACTAAGAATTAGTTGCTTTCTTAAAAATGCCACTAATGTCCTAGTGTGATTGATGTTGAAGAATCATGATGAAAGTTACTATTTGCTATAATAATTTTAATTTCATGGAATCCAGTAATCATGGACACATCTTTAAGTGTATTAAAATTATATATTCACATTCTGAACTCAACCTAAATATTTTTTAACTGTAAATACTCTGAAAAATGCCATAAAATATCCATATTGTCTTTTTTATGACATTGATTTTTGTATCATTTGACCATGATTTGTTTTCTGCTCAAGTATTTTTTGCCATAAGCTAGTTCTTTGTTGCAGGAAAATTCCTTTGGGCTAAAAATGGTATTCCTGGCTTGTACATGCAGGCTTATCTGTAAGGTAAAAAAAAATACCTGTAACCTTTCATATTTTTGCCAATTCCGCTTGCTGTTGGAAATCATTGTGTGGGGATGCTAGCGTTGGACTGAGGTAGGCACAGTAAGAAATCTTGCAAAAGTCCAACAGATTTATCTGGTAAGCACATAGGTGACACACATGTTGAAGGGCAGCACTCCGAAGGCTTGTGCTGCCAAATAAACCTGTTGGACTTTAAGATAGTATTCTGAGATCTCTTACTGTGGAAGTCATTGTGGCTGAGACACCACTGCACACGAGAAAAATCAGGTTATAAATTATGGCACTGGAGACAATAGCAACCGATTTATAGCGTGGCACTGCCAATAAAGACTTCCATTTCTCTCTCTATTTACACTGGCATATGCATCCCCTCCCTTGATGTAAGTTGGGTAATTATTAATTCATACTGCCATGTTGAACTCTTGTTCCCTTCCTCTCGGTGAAAACTACCATGTTTCAGTTCGCAATTGCTCTCTTCTTCTAACCTCCTGCTGTTTTGGGAATGCAATGTTGCTCGCTGCAGGGACTATTATTCATAAATTTGCTAATCTCAATTTCATAAAATAAGTTGAGGAATTCCCTGTACACAGCAGCATGACATATATATGATGTTGACAGAAGTTAAAATGCATGTGTGTGCATACACTATGTACCCCACCATGCCTGCTGCGATTAAATCTGTTCCCTTATCTCCTCTTCCATTCAACAAGAGAGAGTGTGTGGAGAACTGCAAATAATTCCCATATTTTTAGTTGTATTCTATTGGGCTTGACAACACTGTAAGCAAGTACAAATGTTGATCATCAAACAGCAAGAACATATCATGAAATAGAGCGCAGTGTGCCTTCTTTATACCAGCTGTGAGGTTCGTAACATATTGCTCATCCGGTTATTTAATTTATATTCTACTACAACATCATTTATTATAATTTTGGCTACATTTACTAATATTGTGCAAATCAAACATAAACCTGCTGTTTGAGTACAAATGTAATAATAACCAGACAATACTGCCATTAAATGCCTCCTTGCTTTTGGAAATGTTTATTTAAATCTCCTTCAAGTTGCATTCTGTCTTAGGGACTGACTATTAAGCTCCAATAACTCTCCATACATTCGTTAAAAGAGGTGTATTAATTTGATTGACAGCTGTACTCGGAATGCCTCAAGCACTCTCAATTTCACCAGACGAAGCAGACAGTTTCGCTGACAGACACAGGTCACATTAAATTGTACTGCATAGTTTCAGTTAGCAAAGGCATGAAGCTGATCATCAAGAATTCGTGCTCTGAAACACAAGCCTTTGATGTTTAAAATCCTGAAACATGATCTCACTCATCACGCTATCACTTAGTGGAAAAGCAGAGAAAGCAGATTGTTGATTTTAAAAATGTTAACAATTCCATCAAAGAGTGTCCTTAATACATTCACTAAACTATGATAAGTATTTTGAATGTGAAGAAGGCATCTGAAGATATATACTTCATATTTTGATTAAAAATCTCTTATTTATCTGGATATTTTTTATTGCGTAATTTATTACTGATATCAATTTAACAATGTAATTTGACAAGCCCTAGTCATAGAAGTGGTCAGAATAAGTCACCTTGTAGAAAATGAGAGCCGACCTTGAGGTGCCAAATATTGCAAATAAACACACCAGCTTTTTGAAAGGCTGCCTATCAAATGCCATCACCGTTTGGCTACACAGGTGCTGTTTATAGCAGTGTCTGTCGACATGCTCTTTGACATTCTCCTCACACTACATGCTCAATTTGTGCGCATTGAAATCCATTCCAGATTTGTGCAGTATTCTAAATCTGTCTTTGGCTTTCAGTTGCTGTTCCAAGAGCACCATTCATCAGCAGGTGCTGATACTTGACGCCTCAAAGGAAGCACTATGAGGCCGCATGCCAACCAAAGGGCAATGGCCATCAGGCAGCCAACTGAAGTTGGATTGAGTATCAAAAAACATGATAACATCTGCTGCAGCCAGTAAAAGCTGCAGTTATATTGGAGAGCAGAAAATACAACGAACTTACATTTTGAACATAAACCTTTATACCTGTTGTTCACCTCCCCCCCCCCCCCCACCCCACCCCCCAACCCCCCCACCCCCGCATCCCAACACCCCCCCCCCCCCCCCCCCCCCCACCCCACACCTCTCCCCCACCCCACACCCTCAACCCCCACCGAATCTTTGAAGGTAACAGGATAAGTTGACCAGACTGTTACCTAAGCATATAGGGTCCCTCACCTCATGAAAGATTTTAGGGTTTTACAGTGTGTAAAGACACAGAAGTTATGGTAAGCTTTTTTAAATCACTGGGCACCACACTTCAGAGAGGGTGGCAAGGTCTTGGAGAAGGTGTTGGAATTATACCAGGGCTGAGGGAATTCAACAATGTGGAATTACCAGAGAAGCTGGGATTGTTCTCTTTAAAATGGAGTATGGAGACTTCATTGAGACATACAAAATGACAACGTTTTGATACTGTATATGAGGAGAAACTGTTTCTACTGGCCAGAGGGTCAGTAAGCAGAAGAGGCAGATTTAAGATAATTGGCAAAGGGACAAGAGGAAAGATGATGTGAATGGCTGTTACACAGTGAATTGTTTTGATCTGGGTGCACTGTCTGAATGAGTGACATTAGCAGATTCAATAGTAATCCTCAAAAGTAAGTTGAACATATACATGAAAAGGCAAAGGAGCTGTAGGGTGATGGGGAAAGAATGGCGGAGTGGGACTAATTAAATAGATTTTCGAAAATCAGCAGAGGGACATGATACAGCTTGGTAGCTTTCTTAGCTGTATGATTCTATGATCTTAATCTCTATCCTCTGCTAAGACTCAACTGCAACTATGTCAAGCTGCAGCATTGAACATTTGAGCCACAGAAATAGAATCCTGTCATTGTTTGTGCATCAATACCACTGTCTAAGAGAAAAATGAATTTGGAATATTTGTCAATGGACAAAATCGCTCAAAATCTAAATTCTGAGTTAGTTTTGCTGCACCTGTACTTTTTGAGCTCTTCTACTTCGATATATAATATCATAGCTTTTTCTGAAATCTAGCTTAAAGAGGGACAATAGTGGCAGCTCAATATTCCTGATGAAGGATTTTCAGATGAGGTAGATAGGACAATAAAAAGGAATGGTGGGGTTGCAATATTGGTTGAAGAAACAATAACAGTTGGGAAGAGGGTTCAGATACTGGAAGAACAACCAAATCAAACCAAATGGATTAAACTAAAGAACAAAAGAGGGGTAATCACACAACTAGGAATGTACTATGAACCCCAAATACTCAGAGGGGGATAAAAGATAACATATTTTGGCCAATTTCTGAAGTGCTGGGAAACAATATAATAATAACAATCAGCAATTTCAACTAAAAAGAAAATAATGACTTGCATTAATACACTTTTCACAAGAACAGGCACCTCAAGATATCTTACAATGAAGGAAGTACTTTTGAAGTCTATTCATTATTATAATGTAGGAAACATGGAAGCCAATTTACTCTCACAAAAATATAAATGATCAGATAATCTGTTTGTGTGATGTTGATTGAAGAATAAAGTTTGCAAAGGAAATCAGGAATAACTCCCCCGTAAAACCTTGGAAAACCAATAAAAAGCAATATGATAACTCAGGAAAGAGTGAGACTGATGAGACACTAGAAACAGAATCTATGCAAGGAGGCAGAAAAGGTGACTGTCTTTCTTAATGAGTACCTATCCTCACAAGAGGGGATGAACAATATTGTAACTAAGGGGGGAGATATGTGAAATATTGGATGGAACAAAAGTAGGGAGGAAGTATTAAGGCAGTTTGCATTTATGATAAAGATAAATTGCCAGCCCCGGATGAAATAGATCCCATCTTATTAAGAGAAGGAAATGAGGAAGTATTGAAGGCACATCAATTTCCAATCTTCTCTGGTTACAGGTGTGGTGTCAGATGACAGATGACTGCTAATGTTGTAATGTTGCTTAAAAAGAAAAAAGAGCAGACACTGAGTAATTACAGACCAGTCAACCTAACCTGTAGACTGCAGCAGGCAGGAAACAATGTTTGGAAAGCAAGAAATGGTGAGTGAAAGGAGGGAAGCAGTGAGTGGGAGGTGGGAAGTGGTGAGTGGGAGGTGGGAAGTGATGAGTGGGAGGTGGGAAGTGATGAGTGGGTGGTGGGAAGTGGTGAGTGGGAGGTGGGAAGTGGTGAGTGGGAGGTGGGAAGTGGTGAGTGGGAGGTGGGAAGTGATGAGTGGGTGGTGGGAAGTGGTGAGTGGGAGGTGGGAAGTGGTGAGTGGGAGGTGGGAAGTGGTGAGTGGGAGGTGGGAAGTGGTGAGTGAACATAGAACATAGAACATTACAGCGCAGTACAGGCCCTTCGGCCTTCAATGTTGCACTGGCCAGTGGACCCTCTAACCTAAACTATTCCAATATCATCCATATGCCTATCCACCAAACATGTGAATGCCCCCAAAGTAGGCGAGTCCACAACTGCTGCAGGCAGGGCATTCCACGCCCTCACCACCCTCTGTGCGAAGAACCTGCCTCTGACATCCATCCTATAACTACCACCTCTTAATTTAAAGTTATGTCCCCTCGTGATGGTCATCACCATCCGAGGAAAAAGGCTCTCACTATCCACCCTATCCAGTCCTTTGATCATCTTATACGCCTCAATTAGGTCACTGCATAACCTTCTTCTCTCTAATGAAAATAACCTCAGGTCCCTCAGCTTTTCCTCATAAGGCCTTCCCACCATACCAGGCAACATCCTGGTAAACCTCCTCTGCACCCTTTCCAATGCTTCCACATCTTTCTTATAATGCGGCGACCAGAACTGTACGCAATACTCCAAGTGGGGCCGCACCAGAGTTTTGTACAGTTGTAACATAACCTCACGGCTCCTAAATTCAATCCCTCTACCAATAAAAGCTAACACACCGTACGCCTTCTTAACAATTTTATCAACCTGGGTGCCAACTTTCAAAGAGCTATGTACTTGTACCCCAAGGTCCCTCTGCTCAACAACACTATTAAGGGTCCTTCCATTAGCCCTATATTTCATATGCCTGTTATTCCTACCAAGGTGAATCACCTCACACTTATCCGTATTGAATTCCATTTGCCACCTCACGGCCCAGCTCTGCAACCTATCTATGTCCCTCTGCAAACTGTAACATCCATCCTCACTATCTACAACTCCCCCCACTTTGGTATCGTCAGCAAATTTACTAATCCAACCCTCTACACCCTCATCTAGGTCAGTTATAAAAATGACAAACAGCAGTGGCCCTAAAACAGATCCTTGAGATACACCACTTGTAACTGCACTCCAGGTTGAATATTTCCAATCAACCATCAACCTCTGTCTTCTATCAGCTAGCCAATTCCTAATCCAAAGTGCTAAATCACCTTCAATCCCATGCATCTGCACTTTCTGCAGTAGCCTACCATGGGGAACCTTATCAAACGCTTTGCTAAAATCCATATAACTACATCAACTGCCTTACACTTATCTACCTCTTTGGTCACCTCCTCAAAAAACTCAATAAGGTTTGTGAGGCACGACCTACCCTTCACAAAACTGTGCTGACTATCCCTAATCAATTTATTCCTCTCTAGATGCTTATAAATCCTATCCCTTATAATTCTTTCCAAGACCTTGCCAACAACAGAAGTCAGGCTCACCGGTCTATAATTTCCAGGATGGTCCCTACTCCCCTTTTTGAACAAAGGGACAACATTTGCCATCCTCCAGTCTTCCGGCACTATACCTGTAGCTAACGACGACATGAAGATCAAAGCCAAAGGCTCTGCAATCTCCTCTCTAGCCTCCCAGAGAATCCTAGGGTAAATCCCATCTGGCCCAGGGGACTTATCAATTTTCATACCCTCAAGATTCGCTAACACCTCCTCCTTGTGAACCTCAATCCTGCCCAGTCTACAACCTGGTATCGCAGTATTCTCCCCGACAACACTGTCTTTCTCCTACGTGAATACTGACGAAAAATACTCATTCATTGTCTCTCCTATCTCCTCAGGCTCCACGCACAACTTCCCACTGCTATCTCTGACTGGCCCTAATCTTGCCCTAACCAATCTTTTATTATTTATATACCTGTAAAAAGCTTTAGGATTCTCCTTAATCCTATCCGCCCAAGTCTTCTCGTGTCCTCTTCTAGCTCTTCTCAACTCCCTCTTTAGCTCCTTCCTGGCTAATTTATAGCTCTCCAGTGCCCTAACTGAGCCTTCACATCTCATCATTATATAAGCCTCCTTCTTCCTCTTCACCAGAGATTCAACTTCCCTAGTACACCATGGTTCCCTCACTCGACCACTTCCTCCCTGCCTGGCAGGTACATATTCATTAAGGACATGCAGAAGCTGTTCCTTAAATATGCTCCACATTTCAGATGTCCCCAGCCCCTGCAATTTCCTGCTCCACCCTATGCATCCTAAATCTCTCCTAATAGCCTCATAATTACCTTTCCCCCAGCTATAACTACTGTTATTCGGTACGTGCCCATCCCTTTCCATCACTAAGGTAAACGTAACCGAATTGTGGTCACACAATTGTGTGGGAGGTGGGAAGTGGTGAGTGGGAGGGGGAAGCAGTGAGTGGGAGATAGGAAGTGGTGAGTGGGAGTTGGAAAGTGGCGAGTGAGGGTGGGAAGCGGTGACTGAGAGATAGGAGCAGTGTGTGGGAAGCAGTGAGCAGATGATGGGAAGTGATGAGTGAGAAGCAATGAGAGGTGAGTAGCAGCGAGCTGGTAGGGATAAGTGAGAGGCGGAGAATAGAGAGTGGAAGATTCCATCAAATAAACTCATCCATCACATTATAAAATATAAAAAAATTAGAGATACATATTTAATTATAATGATTACAAAATATGCTGTTGTAAAGTGAGAGATGGGTAAATGTATACAGACTAATCTTGACTAATTTGTAATAACCATTTTTAACTCAGGTGTGTTATGCAGTGAGACAGACAAAGGGGGCAAGAGTCAGTTGAAGGTCCAACTCAACTTTATTGAATGCTTTATCAAAGGAAGATAATATTTATCAGATTCTAATATTGTACTCTAACTCTATCAATCTCTATCAATCTCCTTGCAGGACTCTTCAGTAAGCAGTCTTAAATCTCTGAGTAAACAATCTCAAATTTATGCTAGCTAGCTTTCTCTGACGTGTATTTCTGAGATTTGCGATACCCTATCCACAGGTGCCTATCACTATATTTGAACTGTTTGTCTGAAAAGGCTGATACTACCCATTTAATAAATCTGGGACAAGCTGTTCCTCAGTCTTTGAGCATTGGCTGATGTTTCCAGATCTGCAATTATTGATGTGCTTTCCCTCTGGTCCAGAGCTGATTCTGGTCTTTGGTCGTTTCACTGGGGTGGTCTTCTGCATCTGGTCAGTCTGATAATGATTGCCATAAGGTACAAGGAGCTGGACTTGCTGTGCTGCTCAGTTGCCAGCTGAAGATGGTCCCTGGAGACGCCTTTCAAGAAGGTGCAAAAGCCAAGAGAGCTAGGACCCTAGGTTACTGTTTTTATCTCCCTCTTTGCGCTCTTCTTGAAGATTCTGTGGCCTTTATTCAATACTAGCATCAGGCAGGAGCAGGAAGATTCAATGCAATGACTACTTTCCATATTTGGAGGTTGCAGAACATGCTTTTGAATCTTCAGCTGACAAGTGCTGTTCTAGTCATGCTGCGCCTCTGGCCTCCCACTGAGTTGGGTGCCACCAAGTCTATGTAGCTTTTTTCTAACAAAGCAGATTCACTAGAGGGGTAAACAACAGTTCATTCTGAAATAATATGGTCATTCGCATCTGGCCAGGCAGTTTCAGACTTGCCTGGTTTTAACAGGAAGTTGATTGTCCAAAGCCTGTTCTCACACTGCAGTTGGCAAATTGCAGAATGTGGCTTGGGTTAAACTTGGTTCCACATTTCAAATTGTTATCCATGTTCATGAAAAATACCAATATTTCTGTAACAATCCTGGAGGTCATGGATCACCTGGCCACAGTTGTTATCAACAGAAGAGTTGATAAAAAAGGAACTGCCTATAAGAAAAGTTGGTAAATCTGAGTATGGGTACATGAAGAAAGAAGTCTGGGAACAAACGAGCAAAGAGAAAAATTCCTTATGACCCTAGGGCAGAGGGCCCTTCTTCCTCTCCTCCTCCATTTGCCATCAGGTTGTGCCCTTTCTTGTTGCCTCTAATCAATATTCCTCTCATGCTCCAGGTCAAGTAATTACAGCACCCAATTTGTGGGACTAGAATTCTCTGAGCCAAGATCAAGGCCTTCTCCATGTGCAGGGTCATGCCCTATCTGCTTCACTGTAGAAAACTCAAAACACTTTTACAAACTGGAGAAAAGTTGATAGAAATCAAATAGCAACTAGCCAGGAAGCAGTTGATGGTTCCTTTAAATAGAACTGATGAGAGGCATCCTGAAGTGGGGAAAATAAAAAAATGGTTGCCTGGCACCAAAATGGTTACTTGGGAAGAGACATCAAATGAGCACTAGTTTTTAGCACCGACAGTCATTTAAAGTTAAAATATACAGTAACTGAAATGCTGCAGTCAGAGCTTACACTTTAAAGATAAGGATAGACACAGAACAATACTGATAATAGGATCAGCCTTAGATAGGAACATAAATACATAAACGTAACAAAAACCAATCACTGAATGTATAGATCGAAACCAGTCATTGATAGAGGAAATGTATCCATCTCTGAACAATGCTATGTTAACTGCCCATGTCTGTACCTATCTGATTGTAACATTGTGTTAACTATCGCTCATCTTGATCTGTCTACTCAACTATAACAATGTGTTAAATGGATAATGTCTGGAGTACCTATTGTCCGAAAGGTATAAAAATAATAACTGCTATTGTATGATTAAGAAGGTAGCTGCCAAGTACTGTGGAGTACCAGTGCTTTCTCCCAAAGTTTCGTGTCTGAAATAAAACTGGCTTATTGAACCTCCAAGTTTCACTCCAGTGGTAAATTTCCCACAACACATCCTTTCTGAATGCATGTTCAGCTATATGTGTTTGAGAGAGAGTGTTAGGTGATGCTGATGTCAAGTCAACATTACATTTAAACTCTGATGAAAGTTCATCCAGATTCAAAATATTGGCTCTATTCTCTTTCCACAGATGTTGTCAGACCTCCTAAGATTTCCCAGCATTTTTTGTTTTTGTATTACATTTTGACTGATGCCATGATCTACTCCTCTTCATAATTCAAGTACCTCTTCCTAACGCCTTCACTAACCCTCTTTCTACCAAAAATGTATTCAGCACAGGCTGCACTAGTATATGTATGTGCTGTGCAGGCATCACTTTCAGTAACCCGAATGGGGATTCACACAAATGGACCTCAATTAAGGACAGGATTATCCTTAATGTGGCACAGTAGCACAATGGTTAGCACTCCTGCCTCACAGTGCCAGAGACCCCCAGGTTAAATTCTGGGTTTGGTCACTGTCTGTATGGAGTTTGTATGTTCTCCCCATGTCTGTGTAGTTTCCTCCAGGTGCTCCAGTTTCTCCCCACAGTCCAAAGATAGGTGGGTTAGGTTAATTAGCCATGCTAAAATTGAACCTAGTGTCAGAGGGATTAGCAAGGTGGGATTACAGGAATAGGGCCTGGGTGAGACTGCGGTTGGTACAGACTCAATGGGCCGAATGACCTCCTCTTGTACTGTAGGGATTCTATGATTAATTTCTGCTGGGATATCTTCCACAAATGAATTATCCACTGGCATTCAGAGTTGAAGTTCAAACAAAAAAGAATAGAAGTATTGGCCAGGTAACAGAAGACTGCAAATGCTGAAGAAACCATACTCTTAACATGAATTATTGTCACCAGAGGAATTGGGCAAAAGCTGGATAACAAAGCTAACTCACCTTATTCTGTTTTAATGAAGGAAAGATTAAATGTTAGAATGTTTTCCTCCTTTCCCGCCAGGGTACTGTGATTTCATATCAGGAGTTCATAAGTAAGGAATTACTGAATGGACTAAATTACCCAACCGCCCAGTTTCATGTGTGGCTGTTAGGACACTGTTGTAGCAAATTCAGTCTCCTTAATCTCAGTCACATGATCTTCAGCAGATCATCCCACTGTTCATTTTCCTGCCTGGGGAAATGGATACCTGAAGCATCTGCGCTGAGTGCTGGCCAAGGAACTGCTATCTGCTGTTCATTTATTTCCTGACAGAACTGAACTTTCCATTTTAAAAATAGTCACAAGGGTTTTACGCCAGCAGATTTCATCAGTGGAACAAAATACAGAATGTCCGTAACTGGCAGGAAGTCTCCATAAAATTGTCTTTGATTGCAATAACTAAAATGCAAATGGACAAGATGTTCAGTGTTTGCATTTTCCTACAGAATACTAGATTTAGCAGGGAACGAGCAATCCAATGTCTCATAATAAAAATAAACCTTTGCATGTAAACATGAAAAGGTAAAAGCACAAACTGAATTTTATCTATTTTATATTATTTGTGGTTCAATGGAAAGTTGCTGGGAGTTTCAGCTAATCCTTATCAAATTGACTGATCTTGGCACAGAGAGGAGCCCAGAGACAATGTTAACTCAGACTTCCCAATGCAAACAGGCTTGAAATTGGCACAGGATCACTCACTACAAAGTGTGTGCTAGTGTTCAGGCCTTGGTATCTTAGTAGGAACCTTTAGTTGTTTTAGGGGCAAAGATATTTTTCAATGCAATTCAGGGGCCTATGATCAGTACGAAATGAATAAAATATTACCCCAACACCCCAACCCTGCACACCATGGAATAAGAGTGAGTGAGGGGTGAACAATGGAAATGTCCGTCAACCTCAGGCTGGAATTTGCGGCCTTGCTCGAGCGAGGTGTAAAATCTCACCCAAGTTGTGGATGTGTTGGAATTTTGTAGCTGAGGCAATGGGGTCCTTAAAAGAGTCGTACTGGATGCCTTTCAAAAACAATGTTTTTAAGAGATGCTGATTTTGCTCTTTACAACCAATAAGCTGCATAGGTGCAGAACTTATTATGCAAAGCAAACTGGGTCAATGAAAGTGAGATTTAGACCTCAATATTAGACCTCACAACAACAACATGATAGGCAGATAGGGGGTGGCTTTGACTCTTCACAGGGATTTTGCAGTAAAGGTAAAATAGGCTGCCACATTTTTATATTTGTCAACATGATTTCAGCATCAAACTTTCCGGCATTCACTATATCAAACATCCAGGTGCGTCTTGTCCATACCATTTATAACCTGTTGTCTTAGTTGCAGGTCAAGTCATTGTCAAATGGATTATTGATATCAATTTAATGTGAAGCACACAGTATCATCCTTAGCATTAACATCCCAATTTGGGGAAAAACATTTCTAGTATTGTGAATTTTAAGGCAAACCCGCTAATGAATTGGTCCATGAGCATGAACACTGCAGTGGCTATTACTGTAGCCTGTGTTGAGTTTCATTGGAATCAGGCCAAGGATTTGAATCACAGCTGAATGGAAGCTCATGGTCATACTTGCAGACTGAATGAAGTTGTACACAAAGCAATCATCCAGTCTTTGTTTGGTCCACTAGTGTAGGGAACCAAAGAGAGAGATTCAAAGAGCAGAGCTCACCAATATTGGATAGAAGGAGCAGAAAATCATTAAGATCAGGTAGGATGATACTATGCAAGATTAAAAGTGAAAATGAGGACTCTAAAGTCAATTTGATGTCGCATAGAGAGCGAGGAGAGATTAAAATCGAAGGGAATATGTTTTTAACTGGAGAATTCCATATAGCAAACAACAAAACTCTAAGCATTAAAACCTGAAAGAAAATCTTGTATTTATTATGTGTCTTTCATGACTACTGGATCTCCCACTGCACTTCATTGTCAATGAAGTTTGAAGTGTAGTCGTTGTGATAATGTATGAAGAACGAATTACACCAAAAAGTTAACACTGGTCCCACATGCACATGAGTAAATAGATACAGGAAACCTAAAACCGGACTGGGAAAGAGTACGAAGAGAATATAAGTAAATGAGAAAAGAAAGACAACTGGGTACGAGCAAAAGAAAAGTCTATCAGGATAAGAGGGGAAAGGAGCCAGAGCTAGAGAAATATCGCCAACTAAAGATTATAGGAAAGGTGAAAGAATTATGAGTAAACTTGTGAACTTGGAGGAAGCCTCTGGCAAATGAGGGAGACGAATGAGGTGTGTGCTAGCAAGTGCGAGGGCAACATTATGTGAATTAAAGATTTCAGCAACTGTTTAAGTACCTATCAGAATGTACTGACTGGGAGCTATGTGAGTTCTGGACAATTTTGAAAAGAAAAGGCAAGTGAAGGTTCAAAAGTAAAGAAAGACAGATGTTGTTACTAATACAAATATAATGGGAAATAGTAATTGCAACTTTGAACTGGGATGCTGAGATTTGAGAATTTGAAATCAGAAATTTCTGAGGATGCAGTTCTAACAGGAAGGGAGTGGGGGTGAGGATTTTATGCAGGTGAGGATGCAGTCTATGAATGAGCTGCTGCCCACAGAAAGTGGAAACGTGGAATGTAGATGGGAAAGCATTAGAGAAATCAAGTGACAAAGTGATACAGACAAAGATACATAAATAAAAACAAATTACTGTGGATGCTGGAAACCTGAAATAAAAACAGAAAATGTTGTAAAAGCTCAGCAAGCTTGGCAGCATTTGTGGAAAGAGAAATAGAGTTAATGTTTCAATATGACCCTTCCGCAGAACTGAAAGAGATAGAAATGTGATGAAGGAGACAAAATCCTTAGTTTTAACTCAGTGTGTGAGCTGGGGGAAGGGGCAGCAGAGATTGATGAGCAATAACTCCCAGTGACAGTGTGAAGTCAGTGCAAGTTAAACTCTGCCAGACCTGCTGAAATTTTCCAGCATTTTCTCTTTTGATTTCAGATTCCAGCATTCGCAGTAATTTGCTTTTATTTAGTGTTAAACTCTCAAGTTTCATTTTAATATGATTGATGAACTGCCTGCCAATTTTGCCAGGGAACAGACAACAGCTATTTTCTCTGCGCAATCTCTCAGTTCTATCCTAAACCTACTTTAAAGGATGAATACATTCTTAAAGTAAGATCGCATTTCTTGCATTCACTTTACAAGACAATAATGTAGGGACAATCCTGATGCGAGTATTCAGCCTGTTGCCTGTCTGGAGCTCCTGTTGAATAAGGGGTAGAACAAAGCCTCTATGAGAATATACACAGGGTGATGATCAAGCAGTTCTGAAGAAGATGTTGAGAAGGGTTGGTGCCAACAATATCGGTAAACGTTCAACGACTTCACAAGAGTTGTGCAACTCTTCAACTGTCCCAACAACACAAACCAATAATTCAGGGAGTGTGCATCAATCACCTTAATCCCCATGGTAAAGCCATGAGCATTATAAAAGCGCATGTTATGGCTTATTGGAGCAGGGTGTTTACGTAATACTTGTATCTTTTATTTATCCCAGCAAATATGAAGCAACCTGAAGCTGCATTCTGGAGACTGGTATCTTCTAATATTCATCTTACTCGATGCCATCCTAATTCTTATCCTTTTCTCTTCTTTTTTAAATCCATCTTACCACCTGCAGCCTGCTGAAAAAGACATCTTAGAGGAAGACAGTTCTCCTGAGAGTGCACCCTTATATGCTCTCTTCCTTCTAAGCACATGTACAGACATTAACAATTGTATGATTTAAATGATAAACTTCACTGATCTATAGATGGTAAAAAAAGACAGGAAGAGTAAACAGGGGCAGCTACTAGTGGAAAGAACATTCCAGGAGAGAACTTAGTTTTAGCTCAACATCTCGAAAGCAATATACTGACATTTGAAGGGATACAGAACACATTCACTAGAATGAGGCTGAGACTGAGACTTAAATCATTCAATTATGATATCAGGTTGTATAAATATGATTATGGATGTTTTCTCTGGTGGAGGAATCAGGACGAAGATCACAAAATCTCAAAATTATAATTCCACTATTTATAAGTTAAATCAGGAACACAGATAGCAGCTGAAATGTGGATATTTTCCCTGGAGAAGGCCGTGGAAACATGGTCTGGTTGAACTTTTAAAGACTAACAACGTTCAACCTTGTAGGTAAAGCTTCGGCAGCACATATACTAAAATCTAGAATGATACAGAGAAGATTAACATGGTCCCTGCGCAAGCTTGACACGAAAATTTGTGAAGTATTTCATTTTTTTTGCGATTGCACAGTGGCACAGTGGTTAGCACTGCTGCCTCACAGCATTAGGGACCAGGGTTCGATTCCCAGCTTGGATCACTGTTTGTCTGGAGTTTGCACATTCTCTTTGTGTCTGCGTGGGTTTCCTTTGGGTGTTCTGGTTTCCTCCCACAGTCTAAAGATGTGCAGATTAGGTTGATTGGCCATGTTAAATTGCCACTTAATGTCTGAGGACTAGCAGAGTAAATACTCGGAGTAGCAGGGATAGGGGTTGGTTGGGATTGATTCAATGGGCTGAATGGCCTCCTTCTATATTGCAGGGATTCTATGGATTCTATGATCAAGCGAGATTAATGATATACGAAACTAGATGCAGTGTAAAATTGATTGCTGATTTAGTTGTAGCTATTATTATAATGCAACTGGCAGTGACTACTTTCATCCATGCACATTTTGCCAGATTAAAAGTGGAAGTGTTTTTGGCTTATTTCTGTTTTTATGTTGGCTCGACATTTGCAGGATATATTGGAAAAAGCAGGAGCAGTCAATGCACATGCTGCAAACGACATATGACTTCTGAAGATTAGCAAAAAAAAATCTATAATGAAAAAGGAGGTAACCTTGATTTTTTTTATCAGAGGTGACCAGATGGGTAAATGGTCAATTTGCTGGAGGGGAGGGGTGTGACATTAATATAATTTTTCAATATGAGATTTGATTGGGGATGGTGGAGGGAGAGCTTGTATGTTTGATTTGAAGTTTGACAGGCAGTTTCGAAAAATGCAATGAATTCAGCCTGGTGTGGAGGCACTCACACAGGGATAACACTGTGTTTGCACTTTCACACATAGAAGGACCTCAGATGCTATTTCATTCCCAATGTAATGTAACCAAAAGAAAATAACAGCCAACACCAATAATTGGACACCATTTTTCTTGTAGCATCATTATAGGGCTGATTTTAATTTGGTCTGTGCGATAGGATAGGCAGATGGTTCAAACAGTGAGCACACATGTTCCTCTCTCTTCCTGTTATGCTACCATTGGTTTAATGGTTAGATGTTTGGAAATGTCAGAGGCATCTGAAGCAGATAGTGGAAGTGGTTTGGGAAGTGGGGAATGCTCATTAATGTTTAAATGTCAGGTTCCTTTCATGCAATTACTCAGATGCCATTTTAAGTTTTGACTGTGACAGTCACAGTGCTGGACCTTGCCCTCTGAAACTAAGTTTGTTACTTGCGCTAGCCCTTGTCCTGTAATCACATTTTAGTTAAGATTCGGCACATATCTTTGTAGCAGCAGATTTAAATGGCACTCAGAGTGAACTGTAATTCACAGTCACAAAATGACTGCACAGTGGCCAATGAGAGCAAAAGCTAGAGATAAAATCAATACTGATTCAAAACAAATGAAAGTACACTAAGTTGATGTGTCCTAGGTTCAGTGGCCTCATTAGTGACCTTCCCTCCAACATAAGTTTAGAAATGGGATGTTTGCTGATGATTGTACGGTATTCAATTCCATTTGTAACTCTTCAGATACTGAAGCAGTTTATATCCACGTGCAGCAAGAACTGGAGAGCATGCAGGCTGATAAACAGTAAAGAACATTCATATCAGACAAGTGCCAGGCAGTGACCAACTCAAACAAGACAGAAGCTAACCATCTCCCCTTGAAGATCAACAATATTACCATCATTTCAATCCTTGACATTCTGAGGGGCACCATTCTGAGGGTACAGAGGAGGTTTACCAGGATGTTGCCTGGTATGGAGGGCAGGTCTTATGAAGAGAGGATGAGGGATTTGAGGTTGTTTTCGTTAGAAAGAAGGGGGCTAAGAGGAGACCTTATTGAAACATATAAGATGCTTAGAGGTTTAGGTAGGGTGGACAGTGATAGCCTTTTTCCTAGGATGGAGAAAGCTAGCACGAGGGGACATAGCTTTAAATTAAGGGATGGTAGTTATAGGACGGATGTCAGAGGTAGTTCTTTACCCAGAGGGTGGTAAGGGTATGGAATGCCCTGCCTACTGCAGTTGTAGATGCGCCAAGTTTGGTGGCATTTAAGAGGTTAGTAGATAAGTTTATGGACGAAAAGGGAATGATTTAGGTTACAGGGTCATTGCTTTTTCTTAATTGGTCGGCGCAACATCGAAGGCCGAAGGGCCTGTTCTGCGCTGTAATGTTCTATGTTCTATGTTCTATTAATAAGTAACTTAACTGGAATAGTCATATAAATACAATACCTACAAAGGCTGGTCAGATGGACTCTGGATGTAACTTCCTGAGTCCCGAAAGCCTGCTTCAATCACAGCTAGGGTATAGAGAAAGATTAATATAATGCAAGGTAGGTCCATTCAAAAGTCTGATGGCAGCAGGGAAGAAGTTGTTCTTGCATCAAATGGTATTTTCAATCATTTTCCTTACGGAAGAAGGTGAGAAAGAGAATGTCGGAGTATATAGGATCCTTCGTTGTGCTGTCTGATTTGCCAAGCCAATGCGAGGTGTAGACAGAGTTAATGGATGAGAGGCTGTTGCATGATGGATTCAGCTACATTCATGACCTTTTGTAGTTTTGTGTGGTCTTGGGCAGAGCAAGAGCCATTCCAAGTTTGATGCAACCAGAAAGAATGCTTTCTGTGGTGAATCTGTAAAAGTCGGTGAGAGTTGGAGCTGACATGCTAAATTTCTTTAATCTTCTGAGAAAGTAGAGGTGTTGGTGGGCTTTCTTAACCATAGTATCAACATGGGGGGACCAGGACAAGTTGTTGGTGATCTGGACACCTACAAACTTGAAGCTCTCGACCCTTAAACATATTAAGGGCAGGGGTAGGCCACTCAGCCCTTCAGGATTGCTGTGCCATTCAATAAGATAATGATTGTAATTTCAAAACTACATTCCCATCTACCCCAATCATCTTCTACTTCTTTTTTTAATCAAGAATCTATCTAACTTTATCTTTAAAATATTCAAGGAGTCTACTTCCAATGCCTTTGAGGAAGTTAGTTCCAGAGACTCGCGACAGAGATAAACAGAAGCATTCTGTTTATCTCTGTGTTAAATGGGCAACCTCTTATTTTTAAACAATTCTAGATTCTCTCACAAGAGGAAAAATTCTTTCCACATTCACCCTGTCAAGATATCTCAAGATTTTGTTCATTCTATTCAAGTCACCATTTACCCTTCTAAATTTCAGTGGATACAAGCCTAGCCTATCCAACTCTTCCTCATAAGACAACCCGCCTGTTCCAGATATCTTTCTAGCAAATCTTCGCCAAAATACTTCCAACACATTTACATCTTTTCTTAAATAAGAAGGACAATAGTGTATAGGGTCCTCTAGATGTGGTTTCACCAATGCTTTGTACAGCTGAAGTGGAATCTCCCCACTTCAATATTAAATTCTCATCATAATAAATAGTAACATTCTAGTAGCCTTCCTAATTACTTGTCTTCATACAAATCTTTTGTGATTCATGTACTCGGATACCCAAACCCCCCTGCGTTGCAGAGCTAGTAATGTCTCATCATTTAAATGATACTTATTTTTTATTCTTCCTGCCAAAATGGTCAAGTTCACATTTTCCCACATTAGATTCATTTATGCCTGATCTTTGTCTACTCACTTAATCTATCTACATCCCTTTGTAGTTTGTTAAAGGAACATTGGAATTGCAGCAGTCCATTCAGCCCATCAGGCTTGTTCTGCCATTCAATGATATCATGGCTCTTTGGTCCAGATCTTTCATGAAGCGAAGAGGAGAACATGCCCCAGGAATGAAGCAGAAAGGGTCGAGAGCTTCAAGTTTGTAGGTGTCCAGATCACCAACAACTTGTCCTGGTCCCCCCATGTTGATACTATGGTTAAGAAAGCCCACCAACACCTCTACTTTCTCAGAAGATTAAAGAAATTTAGCATGTCAGCTCCAACTCTCACCGACTTTTACAGATTCACCACAGAAAGCATTCTTTCTGGTTGCATCAAACTTGGAATGGCTCTTGCTCTGCCCAAGACCACACAAAACTACAAAAGGTCATGAATGTAGCTGAATCCATCATGCAACAGCCTCTCATCCATTAACTCTGTCTACACCTCGCATTGGCTTGGCAAATCAGACAGCACAACGAAGGATCCTATATACTCCGACATTCTCTTTCTCACCTTCTTCCGTAAGGAAAAAGATTGAAAATACCATTTGATGCAAGAACAACTTCTTCCCTGCTGCCAACAGACTTTTGAATGGACCTACCTTGCATTATATTAATCTTTCTCTATACCCTAGCTGTGATTGTAACACCACATTCTGCAGTCTCTTGTTTCCTTCTCTGTGAATGGTATGCTTTGTCTGTATAGCACACAAGAAACAATATTTTTCACTGTATACTAATACATGTGACAATAATAAATCAAATCAAATCAAATCCTTTAATACCGTAACTTAACACAAATTTATATATCTCAGATTTTCAAGGTAGCAACTAGATCTAGCATCAACTGCTACCTGTGGAAGAGAGTTACAAAGCTTGACCACCCTTTGTGTATAGAAGTGCTTACTAACATCTCTCCTGAATGGTCTGATCCTAACTTTTAGACTATGCCCTCTAATTCTAGAATCACCAATCAATGGAATACTCTCTGCTTGCTTGGATGAATGCAGGTCCAGCAACACTCAAAAAGCTCAACGCCATCCAAGACAAAGCAAATCACTTGACCCCCATCCATTCCATCATCTTAATCATTCAGTCCCTCCACAATTAACACACTATCGCAGCAATTTATCCCATTACAAGATGTACTGCTGTAATTTCTTCAGGCCTCTTTGCTCATTTGACAGCACCTTCTAAATCTGCATCCTCAATGACTTAGAAGGAATAGGGCAACAAGTTTACAAGAACATCACCACCATGTTGCCCTACAAAGAACACACCGTCTTGGCTTCGTACTAAATAATTATTCTTTCATTGTCACTGGGTCAAAATGCTGAAACTCCCTCTCTAAAAACATTGTGATTGTACTGATACCGCACAGACTGTAGCAGTTGAAGAAGGCAGCATATCACGTGTTTAACATGTGTTACCACAGTAAATCGACTGTCAGTGATATCGATGTTTACTGTGGACTTTTTATCCCTTCATCTGCAACCTGGGCATTAGAAAAAGCCCCATGGTTTCATGACAATTTTTTAATGTTTAAAATATATCCTACTTCAATATATAAAATCCACAACAGATAACCTGAACATTTTTTTTTAATGGTCAGGTTTAAATTATACTGGAGTATATTCCACACAATGTCAAATCTAAGCATTTTTAGACAGCTTCCTAAAGGAATCTGTTGCTGAGACCATGGAAATGTCAAAACAAGGAAGGCAATTAATCCAGAATATATAATGTAACATGCTTTCCTATGATATAGCAAAACAAAACTGTCTGATCTTTGATATATTTACCAGGATAAAAAAGTTTTTAGATAGCTTTGTGCAGCCATTTAATCTAGAGAACGTAACTCAATCACAAAGGTCTTTTTCTGTCTTCCTGAGCTTAGTGAAAGGTTATACAATACATCCATTTATGCTTAGGCGCAAAACTAAGCAGCATTGCCATTCTACTTGGCTATTTTTTCTCTTATTTTTACTCCTTACCATATCTTCTGAAATTGTTGGCATGAATGCAATGTATAATCGCACTAGTAAGCTGACAATTATCATGATTGATTTGCAACTCTTGGCACCAAGTGTTGGCAGACTTCTTGACCATTCATCTTAACTTGCATTAAATCATGCTCATCCTTCGCTCATTGAACTATCTTGGCTCCCAGTTAAAAACATTTAATTTTAAAATCTCATCCCTGTTAGTATATTTCTCCAAGGTCTCACTGCTCTCTGTCTCTGCGATCTCTTACAGACTACTGAGAAACCTGTAAACCTCCAGAGAACTTGGGCAAGTAGATAGTGATGACTTGAGGAGTGTACAAATTATAGAGAAGGAGGGGCTGGAAGTCTTAAAGTATGTCAAGGTAAATAACTACATACAATTTATCCAAGGATATTGTGGGAGGCTGGGAAGGAAATTGCGGGTCCCCTAGCAAGATATTTGAATCGTCAATACAATTCAGGTGAGATGCCTGAAGATTGAAGGGTAGCAAACGTTGTGGCTTTGTTTAAAAAGGACTGCAAGGAAAAGCCGGGGAACTACAGGCCAGTTTTCCTCACATCTATAGTGGTTAAGTTGTTGAAAGATATTTTGAGAGACAGGATCTACAGGCATTTAGAGATGCAAGGATTGATTAGGGACAGTCAGCATGGATTTGTGAATGGAAAATCATGTCTCACAAATTTCATTGAATTTTTTGAAGGATAACCAGAAGGTAGATGAGGGCAGTGCAATTGATGTTGTCTACATGGACTTTAGCAAAGTTTTTGAAAAAATACCACATGGTAGGTCATTGCAAAAATCTCATGGGATCCAGGGTGGGGTAACAAAATGGAGACAAAATTGGTTTGATGACAGAAGCCAGAGGGTGATTGTAGAGAATTGTTTTTCACACTGGAGGCTTGTGATCAACGATATGCCTCAAGGGTCTACTGTTATTTGTCATTTATATTAATGATTTGGATGAGAATATAGAAGGCATAGTTAGTAAATTTGCAGATGACACCAAGATTGGTGACATAGTGGTCTGTGAAAAAGGTTATCTCAGATTGCAATGGGATTTTGATCAGCCAGTGGGTTGACGAATGGCAGATGGAGATTAATTTAGATAAATGCGAAGTGATGCATTTTGGTAGATTGAACCAGGGCAGGACTTACTCAGTTAATGGTAGGGCATTGGGAAGGGTTATAGAACAAAGAGAGCTAGGGATACAGGTTTGTAGTTCCTTGAAAAGTGGAGTTGCAGGTGGTCAGAGTGGTGAAGAAGACATTCAGCATGCTTCATTAGTTAGAACATTGAATACAGGAGTTGGGACGTCTTGTTGAAGTTGTACAAGACATTGGTAAGGCCACACTTGAAATACTGCATACAGTTCCAATCACCCTATTATAGAAAACGTATTACTAAACTAGAAAGAGTCCAGAAACAATTTATTAGGTTGCTATTGGGACTTGATGGTTTGAGTTATAAGGAGAAGCTGGAGAGACTGGGATTATTTTCTCTGGAGAATAGAAGGCTGAGGAATGATCTTACAGAGGTTTATAAAATAATAAAGGGCATAGATCAACTAGAGAGTCAATATCATTTCCCAAAGATAGGTGAGTCTAAAACTAGAGGGTTTAAGTTCAAGGTAAGAGGAAGAGATACAAAAGGGTCCAGAGGGACAGTTTTTTTCACACAGAGGGTGGTGAGTGTCTGGAACAAGCCGCCAGAGAATGTAGTAGAGGCAGGTACAATTTTGTCTTTTAAAAAGCATTTAGACATGGGTAAGATGGATATAGAGGGATATATGGGCCAAATGTGGGCAATTGGGACTATCTTTGGGGCTCAAAAAAAAGTGGAATGTACGAGTTGGGCCGAAAGGCCTGTTTCCATGCTGTAGACCTCTATGACTCTATGACTCCAATTTTGACTTCTTGCACATTCTTGATTTTAATTGTTTCATGACTAGTATCTGTGCCTTCAGCTGCTGAGACCTTAAATGCTGAAAATTCCTGCTTCTTCACCTCTTTTTTCTTCTTTTTTCAGGAAGCTCTTTAAACTTTGACCAACATTTTGGCCACGTGCTCACAATATCGTTTTTTGTAACTCAGTGTCAGATTTTGCTTTCTGATGCTCCTATGTGATTGTTTGAGACATTTTGTTGCGATAAATGCATTTTCATAATACTGGGACTCATTGCTGACCCAATCTTATCTTCACCCAATGTGGGCTTGTGCATCATGGCAGTGAATAATCAACAGGGAGCAGTGAACAATGACTAGGATAGGAACTCAGGGAAAGGTTCCCTCATTCACATAACCTAGAGTAATGATCTCAGCACAGACTAAATTGATCTTACAACCACATCATCTCCATTTTGTGTTAACTACTGAACCTCAGGTTTGTCAGTAATTGAATTGTGATTCTTTGAAACTCATCTTTAAACTCAATGCAAAATATAATTGAATTTTGTAGACTTATGTAGTTAACAATGTTTTGTAATGTGCATTGATTTTACATTAAATGGAATTACAGAGCTCATGAATAATTTTAGAAATTTTAGTTTAAAATTTACTTAATTTCCTTTTGTCATGCTTAGTATGGGCTTGCCATGTTATGAAATTCCAGTAATACTTTTTAAAATTGGACACAAACAAGCTATTTGCTGCAGTTCTTGTAATTTTTGACATTTGGATTACAGACAGTATCAAATCTTTGGTGAATACCTAATTAAACATGGACATAGGTAAAGGTACCTCACAGCCATTTGTTGAACTCATGCTTCTCATTGTACGAGGATGGACTAACACCAAAGGACCAAGGGGTTTCCAGACTTGTTTTGTGCTGGATGGAAAGATAGATTGACACTCAATTGCCACTATAAACTTCCCATTGTATCACAATAGCTTCCCCAATCCCAACTAGACTGTTTGGACTTCAGAAGTGTTAATTGAGCAGTCATGTAATCGAAGTTGGTTTCAGGGGTTGCACTTTTATTGCAAAATCCACCAGACCTATTGTCAGTTAGTTTGAGAACCAGACTCTGAAGCTAGCTGCAAGTGACTAAGCAGCCAAGCTAATTAACCTGTTCCAACTTCAAAGTTCACCTGAGAACCTCCTGAATATTTGACTGCAAGAAATCATGCATCCTGTGAATGTTTCCTTTGACAAGACCCTTACTTCGACTTTAAATCATCAAATCCATTCAAGAAACCATAAATGAGAGGCTGGATATCATAAATCTGAGGCTAAATGAGCTGTAATGTGTAAAATTGTTCTTTCTTTATCTGTGTGCTGTTTTTATATGTGTGCCTAAGTGTCTATAAGAGAAAACAAGGGGAAGACCATGTATTGATGTTGTTCTCATTTAGAGTAAATTTGTGAGAATAAATAACTTTCTCGTTTCAAACTTATGAAATCTTACTTGGAAGAGACACTCAGAGTGTAAGAAAAAACACCCCTCTTTCTATACAAAAAACTACTGATCACAGGCTGTAAGAGATGCATTTGGTCTCCGATACCTTGGTTAAAAAAACTTCTTTTGCTCATATGATTCATAGAATTCCTATAGTGCAGGAGCCATTTGGCCCATCAAGTCTACACTGACACTCTCACAGAGTATCCCACCAAACTCTATTCCTGTAACCCAATGTATCTGCTCTGCTAATCCTCCTTATATACACATCTTGGGATTCTAAAGAGCAATTTAGCATGGCTAGTGCACCTAACCTGAATATCTATGGACTGTGGGAGAAAACCGGATCGCCTAGAGGAAATCCACACAGATATGGGGAGAATATGCAAGCTTTACACAATCACTGAAAGCCATAATTGAATACAGGTCACTGATGCTGTGAGGCAGTATTGCTAACTACTTTCTGTACCTTGGTATCTCTGTACCTTCTGGGTAGCTGTGTTTCCCAAGATTAAAAAAAAGAAATTACTGCTTAAGTTGTTACAAAATTATTAAATAACTAACATGGGTTTCAAAGAGTTATAATTGAGATCGAAGCCAAGATTTATTTCTTGAATGATTTGAATGTCCAAGTTAAGGAAGGATTAGAATTCCTGCAGAAAATTCTGCTAAACTAGTTGAAGAGCATTCCTTCTGGATGTCAGCACCTCTGAACATTTAATTCCTATGTTGTGCAAGAAGATTATTATGCTGCATGTTAAAAATATATCTGGCAGTGTTTCATTTGTAAGTACATGTTTAATGACCAGCTTAGCAGCAATTTCTGAGTTTAATTTATTATTTTTTCACAATTTACATGGACTCCAGAACATTCTAAGAAGAACTCCTTGCACCTCTCAACAATCACCAGGTTCCATCTAACTAAACAAGAGTACATGTATTCTTTGTGGAATCCTAGTCTGCAAGTTAGCAAGGAAATTGCAACTGGTGAATTTGTACAATGTAAGAAGTTGCCTGGCATTACTATAGTGCCTTTAATGTAGGAAACAACACTTATCAGTGAAAAGTAATGAGATAAAAATGGACACTTACAAAAAAGGAAATATGAGATGTGGATAAGCAATAGGTGGGATCTTATGACCTCACTCAAGCGAGAGGGGAGATTCCTGCCTGAGGTCAATGGGCATTTCAGTTGTCCACACCTTACCCGCTCTGATTCTGTGGTGGGCAAGGTGGTAGAATTTGGGTCTATATGTTGAAGAAGTGAGTTTAAGATAGAGGATGGGGAGAAACCTAACAAGAGAATTTTAGAGCACAGAGCCTAGACAAATAGAGACAAGGTTCCAATGATTGGATAGAAGAAAGTGGATTTATATATGGTCAGACTTGCAGGAATGCAGATTTGAGGCAGGTGTTGCAAGGTTTGTGGAGGAGACAGAGGTCAGGAGGAGTTATGGGCCAGAATTTTATGTGCAGAAAACAGGCATGTACCCAACCCAAACTCATCTGAGAAAGCATCAGCTGACGGTTCTGACATCATCGTACACACGTGTGGTATTATGGCCAACAGGCGCGCACAGGAGTCGGAAGTGCGTTCCCTGACACTTAAAGGGCCAATTAAGGCTATTAGTTTGCCAATAGAAAGGAATTCTATGCTCCATGTGTGACTTAGTGATCTTCCTTGGGTTCTTGCCCAAGGATCGGATAAAGAGCCCTGGAGCCAATACTTTTCTATCTTTAGGTTAGAGACATTTTTCATGATGTTTATTTGATTTCTGCTGCATTACATGTGGATAGCTTTCTTTGGAATACTTTTTCTTGTTTTCTTTGTCTGAAGATTTCATCCTTAGGTGCATGGGACAATGTTTTGTGCATTTCTATCATAAGGATTGAATACTCAGCTGGCAGGACCTCCACTAAGGAGGAAAAGAGGACCGGGAGGGAGAGGAGGTCAAATGCCAGGGTGTTATCTGGGGGAGGAGAGGTGCGGGCACATGAGGTGCAAGGCCAGGTGGGAGTGAAAGCATAAGGGTCTACAAGAGACGCCACTGTCCTGCAGCCAGAGTGTACAGGCAATGCTCCAACTACCTCCACCTGAGTGGAGATGCTGGCATTGGATGAGGTGGGTTCAATAAGAAATCTCACAACATCAGGTTAGAGTCCAATAGTTTATTTGTTATCACGCGCTTTTAGAGCGCTGCTCCTTCATCAGGTGAGTAGAGAGGCGGTTCACAAACAAGGCATATATAAACAGAGACCCAATTGCAAGATAATGGTTGGTGCTTTTATGGATAATCAAGTCTCTACAGGTACAGACAATTCAAATGGAGAGGGATAATTACAGGTTAAAGAGGTGTGAATTGTCTCAAGCCAGGACAATTGGTAGATTTTGCAAGCCCAGACCACATGGTGGAGGTTACATGTAGTGCGACATGAATCCAAGCTCCTGGTTAAGACTGTCCTCATGTCTGTTAAGTGGCAGCTGTTTAGAAAGCATGTACAGATGTGCAGGAAGTTTTTTCTAAGGTTGCCCAACAACAGGACATTGATGGAATGGTAGTTTTCCCTATTGGCGAAGCTGTTGGATCAGTCTGTATGTGTCTTGATGAGAACGTGGGTGCTGTCAACCACACCTGGATGTGGGGATGGGGGAGTGAAACCTATCGCTCTTTGCATTTGGGACACTGTGTCCACCGGGAAACTGATGAAGTCAGCCACCCTTACGAAGAGGACATCTGGGATGACTTCACCATGATGGGTCATCCAGATTCAAAACGTTGGCTCCATTTATGGATGAAAAGGGAATGGTTTAGGTTAGAGGGTCATTGCTTTTTCTTAATTGGTCAGCGCCACATCGAAGGCCGAAGGGCCTGTTCTGCGCTGTAATGTTCTATGTTCTATTCTCTCTCCACTGATGCTACCAGACTGCTGAGATTTTCCAGCATTTTTCTGTTTTTCTTTCAGATTCCAGTATCCGCAATATTTTTTGTTTGTTAGATGTATTGAGCCCATCAAGAGCTCCACCGCATTGTCAATACTTCTGATGAATTTATTCAGTCAACTATGAAATGAAACTAAAACAATCAATAACCTGAATTGAACAGTCAGCAGTAAAAGCAACAGCCCTAGCTGTTGATTTCTGAGAAAGCTGCCCACAAGTCTATGGTGTGAGCTTGGGCCTTCCTGATGTTAATTTGAATAAGGTGCCAAGCCAACAGGATCTTCAGGTGTTCATTAACAATGGTGTCAAGCAGGGTAAACAACCAATCACATTGAAATATTCTCATAGGCAGCAAAAGAGAAAGTGAAACCTATTCTTCTTTAAGTTGATATTTTAGAGAAGGAAATAAATGATTGGGTCTGATATATTAAAAATTGAAATATTCAAGTTAAAAATTCCAAAGGTATAATTTTTTAAAATTAGCATGGAACAAAAGGCATTACATTAATAAAAAATATAGTTTTCTAGGGCACGAACATTTTTACAGAGATATTTATGATTTAATACTTCATTTCTAAGAAACCCAGTTACATCTTATTAACAAGGCATAGCTTTTTCATGTGTTTGCAGCAACACTCACATCATAGAAGTGAAGTTTGTTAGATCAATAATTCCTAATTCATCGCAGCCTGTAGGGATCTCAAAAGAGCATCTCATGGAGAAGCATAGAATCAGTGAAAGTTGTTTTTTGATTTCTGCATTTATGCACATATTACGCCAAGGTGGCTGTCAGTTTCGGAGGAGTAATGACAACTGACATTGGCGGTTTTGCCATCATTACTACTGCAAAACCTGGCCATTAATGTATCTGTGGCTGGAATGTATTGAGATTTTTTTATTGATTGCCAAACTGGACTGGAATACAAAGAGATGGCTTCACATGAATACTGCTATTCAATGTCACCCCCTCCCTCCCCCCCACCCCCCGCCCCCCTCTGCCCCCACTCTTTTCTGAAACTTGGCCTCATTCAGTCTGCTTCCTACACGGTGAATGACACAACTTATAGCGATTGAAAGTAAGGGTTTTTTGTGTTATTAATAAAACCAGATATATATTACTAAATCACATGCTTTTTAATGGTTGTTAACATGTCAAATTTTGGAAATGAATTCCTGGAGCAGAATTATAATTGGAATTAAAAAGAAATACAATAATTGGTTTGGTAAGTACCAGCTGAGAAAGCTTTCATTTACTTGCTTGTAAAAGCACCAGGGAGACGGAAGATGTTGCAAATGTCACACCTCCAAATCTTCAGAAGCAGGAGATGAATTATAAAACAGTGACAAGGAAGAACAGCCAGAGGAGTAAATGTTAAAACTGTTTAATTCAGCTATCCTTAAAGTACCAATGATTAGAGTATAGAGCTGCAGGATGTTGATGCCATTTTGAATATGGTAGTGGAGCAGAAGGTACTGTCTAAGTCTCATGAAATGAAAGCCCACTGGGATCAAATTGTGGGGGTCTTCTACCCAAATTTCTAATATTCACACGAGGCAAATGGGTCTCCTTGCAAGGATTATGAATTCTGAAAATCACCAGGCAATTTTTGACTGTGGTGAGTTTTAAAACAAATATTTGCAACATTCGTAAAAGATATATCAGTGTTGAAGGATGGATTACTTCACCATTCTGTTGGCCAGTGACAGCATCACATTCTCAGGTTACTTGTAGCAAATCCAGATGAAGAGTTAAGCTTGCTCAGTTCAACCTTGTAAAAGGAGCAGCATGATTTTCAACTTCTCTAAGGTTACTCTTATGTCTGCCCAAAGAAAGAATGTCAATTTATTGTCATTGTAAGTACCTGCAAGGTTATAACTTGAAATGCAAAAAACAGAAAAAAAATTATGTTTCATGTTCAGGTCTTTCTTTGAGATAGCAAAAATTGAAACCCCAGATACTCATTGCTATTAAACTAGTCCAGCCAGCAGCAAATAAAAGATTTTATCCTCATCAGTCTAACTTGGGCTTAATACATGTCCCCGATGTGAGAAGGCAGCATGACACATTGTTCCACAAAGTCTGTGTGTGGAATTAATCTAGTTCCCTTTCTATAGCTTGTTCAGAGTAAACTTGCTAACAACAGACAACAAAACAGTGGTGTAGAGTTTCATGGGATGTAGAGATTTGTTGTGGGGCCTTGTACAATATGAAGTTACAGCAAAGTCCACTTCAGGGAATTCCTTTGGTTCAGGGCATTTTGATTTTGATAACTCCATTACATTAATGTTTTTGGCTTCCTGCTCACTGAGCAATCTCCTCTGACCTTCCCTGGAATCAGTAGAAGTGACCATAAAGCTGCCGGATCCTTGTAAAAGCCCAACTATTTCAATAATAGCTCTTTTAGGGAAATAAGTCTGCTTTCCTTACCTAACCTGGCTCTTTTGAAGTGGCATAATAACCCACCCGTTCATACCTAAAGATGGTCTACCACTGTCTGCTCAGAAAAAAGGGGGATGGTGTACCCCTGGAAGCCTGATTTCCAGCCTCAGGAACTCCAACAGTTTAAAAACTGACAAAAGCTGGATCTCTGAGGTAAGCCACTTGCAACACTGTCTATGATTCCAAAAGAGCAGGAATGATGTCCCCTTGTCTAACTAATTTATCAATTTTATTTTTCCTTCCTGCACAATCTCCTACTTGCCTTGCATTCATTCCTTAGTTGTTTTCCTACTAGACTGTTGACTTGCTGCATGGGAAACCTGCTGAAAAAAAATCAAAAAGATGTCCTGTGATTCATTTATTTTTGGATTTCTCAGTCTGGAAGACCTATTGCATTCTCCTTTCTCCCACTACATTTGAACCCAGGTAAATAACAGGACCACTAACTTTATTTTACCCTTCACAGCTGCTGCCTCGCCTACTGTTTAATTATTCAATATTGTTAAGCATTCAATCAGGTCCCTCATGCAAGGCTTATTGAGAAAGTGTGTGGGCATGGGATCCAAGGGGACATTGCTTTGTGGATCCAGAACTGGCTTGCCTGCAGGAGGCAGAGAGTGGTTGCAGATAGGTCTTTTTCTGCATGGAGGTTGGTCTCCAATGGAGTGCCCCAGGGATCTGTTCTGAAACCCTTACTGTTTGTGACTTTTATAAATGACCTGGATGAGCAAGTGGAGGGATGGGTTGGTAAGTTTGCCAATGACATAAAGGTCGGAGGTGTTGTGGATAGTTTGGAGGGATGTTAGAAGTTGCAACGTGACATAGATAGGATGCAAGACTGGGCGGAGGAGTGCCAAATGGACTTTAACCCGGATAAATGTGTAGTGGTACATTTTGGCAGATCGAATGGAATGAAGGAATATAATATTAAGGGTAAGACTCTTAGCAGTGTGGAAGATCAGAAGGATCTTGGGGTCTGGATTCATAGGATGCTCAAATCAGCTTTGCAGGTGGAGGATGTGGTTAAGAAGTCATATGGTGTACTGGCCTTCATCAATCAAGGAACTGAGTTTAGAAGTCAAGAGATAATGCTGCAGCTGTATATGACCCTGTCAGACCCCACTTGGAATACTGTGCTCAGTTCTAATCACTGCATTACAGGAAGGATGTGGAAGCGATTGAAAGGGTGCAGAGGAGATTTACATGGATGTTACCTGGATTGGGTGGCATGCCTTATGAGAATAGATTGAGAGAGCTTGATCTTTTCTCCTTGGACAGATGAAGGATGAAAGGGGACCTGATAGAGGTGCAAGATGATGAGAAGTATTGATCAGGTGGACTCTCAGAAGCTTTTTCCCAGGGCTGAAATGGCTGCCACAAGAAGACACAGGTTTAAGGTGCTGGGGAGAAGGTACAGAGGAGATATCAAGGGTAAGTTTTTCATTTAGGGTAATGGGTGAATGGAATTGGCTGGTGATTTTGCAGGCAAATTCATTAGGGTCTTTTAAGGGACTTCTGGATGAGTACATGGGACTTTATAGGATTGAGGGTTATAGATAAGCCTAATAGGTAGAGATAAGACCAGCACAACATGTGGGCTGAAGGGCCTGTTTGTGCTGTAGTTTTTCTATGATTCTATGATTTAGAAACATACATAACCGTTCACACCAAATATGTGGGAAAAGGAATAAAAAAATGAAAATGCTGGAAATACTCAGCAAGTTCAGCAGCGCTCATGGAGAGAGAAACAGGGGTAACTTTTCAAGTCAATGATCTTTCAACAGAACCACTTTTGTACATGAGAAAAAGGAAAATTTTTAAAAATTATTTTATGCATTGGGAGAATAGATTTAGATTAAAATATGTCCTTCTAAAATGAGAGGGCAGAGTTTTCCTTTCAACTGTTTTATGCCCCATGCTTTCTCAACTTTAAATTAAAATAGCAGTCAAGTCTGTCAGTAAATATTTTGTCTCTCAGCTAGAATGATAGTTCGTTTTAGTTTATCACTAATTGAAGGAAGGAGCTCTGCTGATAACTATTCCTGGATGAAAACAGATTGCTATACATGCACCCAGGCTAGTTAATGAATGTACAATGTTTAAATAAAGAATGCATTATTCAAATCAAAACGTTCATATTTAAATGTTTTGCCTAGATAAGTCGAAATGAATGAAAGATGACCTACGAGATTGGAATTTTATATTTGAATCTTGCGTATATGTTTTATGTACAAAGAACAGGGTGAATAGGAAATGGGCAAACTCCCAATTACTACTCCAAGACATTATTGTATCATCCCTACAGGGGAGTCCAGTGGGAAGCATGCTTTTCAAAATTAGTAAGTGTACTTGGTAACTAGGCTTTGTGACAATTATGTAAACTCACTAAATATTCAATGATGCCATCCTACTGTAAGTTGTAGTTCCAAATTAACTCTCTTCAACACCACATTGATGTTATATTCATATCCAAGAGTATTGGCTATCTCCAGATTTGTTTTGGACACACTCTTTTCCTGTTTTAGTCATTACTTCTGATCACTTCATTGCATTAAAGTTCTATTCTCCATAAAGTTCTGGTCTCCATAATAACAGAAATTAATAAATATGAAAATCAGAAAAAAAAGCGTAGTGTCACTTGCCTACTTTGAGAAGAGAATATTCACAATGTTTACTCCTTCTGTGTGGTGAACATTCTGTGAATATTCTCTTCTCAAAGTAGGCAAGTGACACTATGCTTTTTTTTCTGATTTTCATATCTATTAATTTCTGTTGTTATGGAAACCAGAACTTTATGGAGAATAGAACTTTAATGCAATGAAGTGATCATAAGTAATGACTTCGCAAGATCTTAAAAGTGTGGAAAAGTGTGTGTCCAAAACAAATCTGGAGATATCCAAGAACACTGGCTATGAATATAACATCAATGTGGTGTTGAAGAGAGTTAATTTGGAACTATAACTTACAGTAGGATGGCATCATTGAATATTTAGTGACTTTTCGACCCACCCTGTCACTTCCTAGCCTTTTCCTCATAGATTACTCATTTTTCCCTTTCAGATAATAATCCATTTCACTTTTAGATGCCTTGATCAAACAATCCTACACCACACTTTCAGGCTGTGTATTACAGATCTTAACAATTTGCTGCATGAAATGATTTTTCCTCATGTCTCCATTGCTCCTTTTGCCAATTATCTTTAAATCAATGCCCTCTTGTTCTTGACTTTCACTAATGGGAAAGGTCTCTCCTTATTTACTATGTCCAGACCTTTTGTGATTTTGACTATCTCAGTCAAACCACCTTGAAACCTCTCAACCTTCTCTTCTCTAAGGGACAGTCCTAACCTGCCAATGTATCTATGTGACTGAAGTTCCTCATCCCTGGAACCAATCTCATAAATCTTTCATCCACGCTCTCTGTCTTCACATCTTTCCTAAAGTGTTGTGCCCAGAACTGGAGATAATGTACGAAGCTGAACCAATGCTCTATACAAGTTTAACTTTGATTTTGTATCCTATGTCTCTATTAATAAAGCTGGGATGCCATATGTTTTATTAACCATACTCTCATGCTGTCCCATCACCTTCAGTGATATATGCACGTATCCACCCAGGTATCCCTGCTTTTGTACCATCTTTAGAATTGTATCTTTTATTTTATATTGTCTGTCATTCTTAGTTTGAAAATTAATTAGTTCATAATTCTCTGCATTTGTGCTGGGTTTGACTCTGGCCAGTGTATAGTTTTCCTGAGAATTCCCATTGACTTCAGTTTTGCTGGGATTCTTTGCTGCCTTGGTGTAAACGGCAGGCACTCTTGCCTCCCTTTTGGAATTCAGCTCTTTTGTCCACGATTGGTTGAAGGTTCTAAAGAAGTCTTGACTCGGGTGGTTCTGGTAGGACCCAAACTGAGTACTGGTGAATACTTTTGAACATCTTTCAGCACATTGGTGATTGAGTAACTGTGGTAATTGGCCAGATTGTATTTGTCCTGCTTTCTGTGGACAGAACATACCTAGGCAATCTTCCATAATGTTGGGTAGATGCCAATATTGTAACTTAAAACAACTTGTCTAGTTCTAGAGTTACTGGTGGGATTTTCTACTCCAGACACTAAGTGCACTGACAGGTGGCAAAAGTGGCATGTTTCCATGCCAACCCATCCACCTTTGCCCTCCAATCCCTTTGACCTTCCCACCACCTTAACATTGGTTTGGAATGGAGAGCCTTGCCTCTCAAACCCCCTCGAGTTACTGCTTGTCTTGGGTGCAAAGCTGGCACAGAGTACGCTGACATAGGATACACAGCAGGAAGCAACCTTTTAGAAACATTCAGCTGTAAAGAAGCACAAACTGCCACATCCGTGCACTCCAGCCCAGCGGCTGGGCGCGCTGCCTCTGATTTTTTTTTCAAACTGTGCACATGCACTTCAGCGATCCAAATGTTCCTTCAGCGCTAAGCCCCCTCCACACACGGATCAGATCGGAGCTGGCAAGAAGTGTAGAGGCACGCTGGAACGAGGACTCTGGGCTCAGATCCATGTTACGCCCGGATCTGGTCCTTAGGCTTCGATTGGTAAAACTGGGTCCATTGTTCACCGTTTAGGACAGAGTGTGGCAGAACAGTTCTGATTGTTGGTTGTGGGATCACTTGCCTTGATCGATAGTGTGCAGTGTGTGCTGCTTCTGCTCTTCAACATGTTCAACAGGTTAGCAACTCATTCTCAGTTTGCATGCTGCTATTCATGGCATGCACTTCTACCAGTTTCCTTGTCCTGGCGTTGGCTCTCTGTTTGATGACAATGTTAGGCTAAGATATATGTTAGGCCATGACATTACAAATTGTGCTGGAATGCAATTCTTCTGAAGATCCATGGGGTCCCGTGGATAGACGATTTGAGCTGCTGGATTTGGTCTTCATCTATCCCATTTAGCACAGTCTGTGGCACACAACATGATCAAGGTATTTTCAGCATGAAGACGGGACTTCATCCCCTCAAGGACTGTGCAGTGGTCACTTCTACCAATACTGTCATTGGCACCTTGCAACAACTAAATTGGTGAGGATTAAGTCAGGTAGATTTTTCTCTTGTGGCTGTCAGTGCAAGAACAGTCCAGCAGCTATGTTTGCAGAACTTGTTCAGATTGGTATTCAAAAGTTACTCATGATATTGGGGCATTGAATTCCCTCATCTAGTGTACATTCTGTGTCCTTCATGTCCTCGGTGCTTCTCCCAAGTGGCCCTCTATTTCTGGTCTTTCAGAAGACCAGCAGTTCTGAAAGATGTGCTGGTCAGGTACATTGACCTGAACAGATGTCTAACTGTGGCAACTAGGGGAATTTCACAGTTACTTCATCACAGTGTTAATGTTAGCCTTATTTGTGACTAATATATAAACTTTACCTTAAACTCGCAAAGGATACTTAAGGGATTGACAATGGCAGAACACATGGGTGATTTTCAACAATTATAGATTCCTGTATGGTATAAGAGCAAAATGGGGAATGTGGCTCATTCATGACTAACAGGGGAAATCAGGGATAGTATTAAAGCCAAAGAGGATTCATATAAACTGGCCAGAGAAAGCAACAAACCTGAGGACTGAGAGACATTTAAAATCCAGCAGATTGGACAAAGAGTTTAATTCGGAAGGGGAAAATAGAATGTGAGAGCATGCTTGTATTAAACATTAAAAAGGATGGAAAAAGCTTCTATAGATATGTGAAGAGAAATAGATTGGTGAAGTCAAATGTAGGTTCCTTACAGTTAGAATCTAGTGACTTCATAATGGACAACAAAGGTTTAGTAGACCAGTGAACAAGTACTTTGGATCTGTCTTCACTAAGGACACAAATACCTTTCAATAACATTGGGAGACAGAGGGTTTAGCATGAAGGAAGAACTGAAGGAAATTCTTATTAGTCAGGAAATTGTAGTGGTGATATTGGTAGGGTTAAAATATGATAAATCTCTAGATCTTGATGCTCTGTATCTCAATGTACTCAAGTGACCCTAGAAATAGCAGGTGCATTGCTGATTAATTTTCCAGCATTTCATAGACTCTGGAAGAGTTCCAATGGATTGGAGTATAACTATTGTAATCCCACTTTACAAAAAGGAGTGAGAGAGAATGGGGAATTATAGACCGGTTAGCCTGACGTTGACGGTGTGGAAAACGCTGGAATCAATTATTAAGAATGTAATAAGTGAGCATTTGGAAATCAGTGACAAGATCAGTCTAAGTCAGTATGGGACAATAAAGGGAAATTGTGTTGATAAATTTTCTGGAATTTTTTGAGGATGTGACCAGTAGATTGGACAAGATGAACCAATGGATGTTGTGTATCTGGACTTTCAAAAGGTGTTTCATGATGTCTCACACAAGAGATTAATGAGCAAAATTAAAACTCATGGCACTGGGGATAATGTATTGATGTGGACAGAGAATTGGTTTGCAGACAGGAAACAGAGGGTGGGAATAAATGGGTTCTTTTCAGCATGGCAGCAATGACTAGAGAGGTACCCCAACTTTCAGTGTTGGGACCCTAGTTATTCACAATTCACAATAATGATTTGGGTAAAAGAATTGAATGCAATATTTCCAAATTTGCAGATTAAACTAAGCTGGATGGCAGTTGGTGCTGTGAGGAGAATGCCAAGAGGCTTCAGGGTGACTTGGATAGGTTGGCTGAGTGGGCAAGTACTGTGAGTTTACCCACTTTGGTGGCAAAAATAGGAAGGTAGGTTATTATCTGAATAGTGGTAGTTTAGGACAAGGGGATGTGCACATGACCTGGTTGTCATGGTGGAACAGTCGCCGAAGGTGGCATGCAAGAACAGCAGTGAAGAGGAAAGCTAATGGAATGCTGGCATTCATAGCAAGGGGATTTGAGTATCGGAATAAAGACATTTTGCTGCAGTTAAACAGGGCCTTGGTGAGACCTCACTTTGAGTATTGTGTGCAGTTTTGGCCTCCTTGTCTGAGGAAGAACATTCTTGCTATTGAGGCAATCCAGCAAAGATTCAACACATGATTCCCGGAATGGCAGGACTGACATATGAAGAGAGATTTGATCAACTGGGCTTGTACTCACTGGAATTTAGAAGAATAAGAGGGGATCTCATAAAAACATATGAAATCCTGATGGGACTGGACAGATTAGGCCTTGGAAGAATGTTCCTGATGTTGGGAAAGTGCAGGATTAAGAGTCACAGTTTAAGAATAAGGGGTAAGCCATTCAGGACTGAGATGAAGATGAACTTCTTCACTCAGAGTTGTGAACCTGTGGAATTTTCTACCACAGAAAATTTTTGAGGCCAGTTCAATAAATATGTTCAATACTGAGCTGGACATGGCCTTCTGGCTAAAGGGATCAAACAGTATGGAGAGAAAGTGGGAGTGGGATACTGAAAGTATGTGATCAGCCATGATTATTTTGGACAGGTATAGGCTTGAAGGGCCGAATGGCCTACTCCTGAACTCTTGAGTGGAATCAGCTGATGATTCCTTTGAGCAATTGTCTCCACAAAGTGGCAGAAAAAAGTGTAAATCCTGACTCAGGCCCATTCGTTGGTTACGGGTGTGGTTCCGGAGCACTGGAGGATAGCGAATGTGGTCCCGTTGTTCAAGAAGGGGAAGAGAGACCTTCCAGGGAATTATAGGCCAGTGAGTCTTACTTCTGTGTTGGGCAAAGTGTTGGAGAGAATAATTAGGGATAGGATTTATAGTTATTTAGAGAGTAATGAATTGATTGGAGATCGTCAGCATGGTTTTGTGAAGGGTAGGTCGTGCCTTACTAACCTCATTGAGTTTTTTGAAAAAGTGACTAAGGAGGTGGATGGGGGTAAGGCGGTTGCTGTGGTATATATGGACTTTAGTAAGGCGTTTGATAAGGTGGCCCATGGAAGACTTCTGAAGAAAATGCAGATGTATGGGATAGAGGGTGATTTAGCTAATTGGGTTAGGAATTGGCTAGCAGATAGAAGACAGAGGGTGGTGGTTGATGGGAGTTATTCATCTTGGAGTTCGGTGACAAGTGGTGTACCTCAGGGGTCTGTTTTGGGGCCCCTGCTGTTTTGTAATTTTTATAAATGATCTGGATGAGGGTATTGAAGGATGGATTAGTAAATTTGCAGATGACACTAAAGTCGGTGGAGTGGTAGATAGTGAGAGGGGTGTTATAGTTTGCAGAGGGACTTGGACAAGTTGCAGAGCTGGGCCGAGAGGTGGCAAATGGAGTTTAATGTGGAAAAGTGTGAGGTAATGCACTATGGCAGAAATAATAAATGTGTAGAGTATAGGGCAAATGGTAGGATTCTTAGTATTCTAGATGAACAGAGGGATCTTGGTGTGTATGTGCATAGATCCCTGAAAGTAGGCAGTCAGGTCGAGAAGGTTGTTAGGAAGGCATATGGAGTCTTGGCTTTTATTGGTAGAGGGATTGAATTTCGGAGCCGCAACTTCATGTTGCAACTGTACAAAACTCTAGTGCGGCCGCACTTGGAGTATTGTGTGCAGTTCTGGTCCCCACATTATAAGAAAGATGTGGAGGCATTGGAGAGGGTAAAGAGGAGGTTTACCAGGATGTTGCCTGGTATGGAGGGCAGGTCTTATGAGGAGAGCTGAGGGATTTGAGGTTGTTTTCGTTAGAAAGGAGGAGGCTAAGAGGGGACCTAATCGAAACATATAAGATGATTAGAGGTTTAGATAGGGTGGACAGTGATAGCCTTTTTCCTATGATGGAAAAAGCTAGCACGAGGGGACACAGCTTTAAATTAAGGGGTGATAGTTATAGGACGGATATCAGAGGTAGGTTCTTTACCCAAAGGGTGGTTTGGGAGTGGAATGCCCTGCCTTCAGCAGTTGTAGATGCGCCAAGTTTGGTGGCGTTTAAGAGGTTAGTTGATAAGTATATGGAAGAGAAGGGAATGGTTTAGTTTGGAGGGTCATTGCTTTTTATATTGGTCGGCGCAACATTGAAGGCCGAAGGGCCTGTTCTGTGCTGTAATGTTCTATGTTCTATGTTCTATTCCCATGAAAATGGTTGGTGCCATGTTTGTGTGTGGAACTTGTAGATGTAGGCCTCTTCTGCTATTTTCACTGTGGCAAAGAGGCTCTCTGTTGCGGCGAAAATCCGGGCTGTCGTATCACTTTATAGATAAGCCAACCATAATTATACATAGGAAGCCTAAGCCGCTTAAAGTGCTCCAAATATTATCCTTCAGTTTCTCAATGTCTCGTGGCGAATTAAGATATACATTAAATCAGGTAAATCCGATATTTTGCTGACACACAGAATTTTAGCTCAGTATTTTAGTGAATTCTTACATCAGCCAAGAAGGAATGAGGCAGGGGTTGGATAAGGAAGAAAGTTTACCATTTAAAAAGAAATCACAATTAATTTATCCTGGATTTACAGAAAGATGAACTGTTGCTCCATCTTTGTTTGTTAATGAAAATGAATATAACAAGCAGTATTTACATTTTCTGGCAGTTTCGAGTTGAAGTTGTGTAGTACATTACAACAGAGAATTGCTCCATTTTAAATGGATTACTCTCTTTTAAAACATAATGGATGTAGAATTGCTTACACACCAAGCTGGATTCCATTGTCAGCTCTTCTTAAAATATATTGAAACATCTCTGGATGATTCAGCATTAAATGGTGCTGTCCAGTAGGGCACTCAAGCCAGAGGCTGATGAACTGTCCAACTGAAAGGTTTTATCATGTCATTAAATAGACAATGGTAAGAAAACTTTTCTCAGCAGCAGTGCTTTGAGGGAAAGACAAACATGGAACTCTCCATTCACAGCATTTTATATTTACACGTACAGAAACTAAAGTATGAATTCAGAGCTTTATATATTAATGATTTTTTCCTCTTCATACGACTGGATTTTGCAACACACCACTTACTATTTACAAGTGCAGAAAATAAATAGAAGTATTAATTCAGCCCTATATTAGTTAATAGTTTACAACTCTTCATGGAATGTATTTTATAGCATAAAAGATTGGTGAAAACCTATTTCTGCTTAACATAGAACATAGAACATTACAGCGCAGTACAGGCCCTTCGGCCCTCGATGTTGCGCCGGCCAGTGGACCCTCTAACCTAAACTATTCCAATATCATCCATATGCCTATCCACCGAACATTTGAATGCCCACAAAGTAGGCGAGTCCACAACTGCTGCAGGCAGGGCATTCCACGCCCTCACCACCCTCTGTGTAAAGAACCTGCCTCTGACATCCGTCCTATAACTACCACCTCTTAATTTAAAGTTATGTCCCCTCGTGTTGGTCATCACCATCCGAGGAAAAAGTCTCTCACTATCCACCCTATCCAATCCCTTGATCATCTTAAATGCCTCAATTAGGTCACCGCGTAACCTTCTTCTCTCTAATGAAAATAACCTCAGGTCCCTCAGCCTTTCCTCATAAGGCCTTCCCACCATACAGGCAACATCCTGGTAAACCTCCTCTGCACCCTTTCCAATGCTTCCACATCTTTCTTACAATGCGGCGACCAGAACTGTACGCAATACTCCAAGTGCGGCCGCACCAGAGTTTTGTACAGTTGTAACATAACCTCACGGCTCCTAAATTCAATCCCTCTACCAATAAAGCTAACACACCGTACGCCTTCTTAACAACTTTATCAACCTGGGTGCCAACTTCCAAAGAGCTATGTACTTGTACCCCAAGATCCCTCTGCTCGACAACACTATTAAGGGTCCTTCCATTAGCCCTATATTTCATATGCCTGTTATTCCTACCAAAGTGAATCACCTCAAACTTATCCGTATTGAATTCCATTTGCCACCTCACGGCCCAGCTCTGCAACCTATCTATGTCCCTCTGCAAACTGTAACATCCATCCTCACTGTCTACAACTCCCACCACTTTGGTATCGTCAGCAAATTTACTAATCCAACCCTCTACACCCTCATCTAGGTCATTTATAAAAATGACAAACAGCAGTGGCCCTAAAACAGATCCTTGAGGTACACCACTTGTAACTGCACTCCAGGTTGAATATTTCCCATCCACCACCACCCTCTGTCTTCTATCAGCTAGCCAATTCCTAATCCAAACTGCTAAATCACCTTCAATCCCATGCATCTGCACTTTCTGCAGTAGCCTACCATGGGAACCTTATCAAACGCTTTGCTAAAATCCATATACACTACATCAACTGCCTTACCCTTATCTACCTCTTTGGTCACCTCCTTAAAAAACTCAATAAGGTTTGTGAGGCACGACCTACCCTTCAGTCATCCTTAGTCATCCTTTCCACAGTCTTTTAACAACCATTGGGAATGTTGGCCTCTGCTGGGTGCTGAAGAAGGAATGTTGCAATGAAGCCCAGATTTGAAGGTAAGCCAGAGTTCTTGCTGGGTAGGCTATCAGGGGCTAGGGGCTGGGGTCAACATTGAAGAGGAGGGTGGGGGGGAGGGAAACACAAAGGTAGGAAAGCATGATGGTGGCCTCTGATAGGCATAGTGTCCTGATGGTTTAGTGGTGAGAATTTGATGCTTTCGCTGCTGCAGTCTGAGTGTGATTCCCGTTCAGGGAAGTGTAATCTTGGGAGGCACGGTGGCAATGGTTAGCACTGCTGTCTCACAATGCAAGGGACCTGGAGTCAATTTCAGCTTCCAGCTACTGTCTGTGTGGAGCTTACATGCTCTCCCCAGAGGATCCTCCATCTTCCTTCCACATTCCAACGATGTATGGGTTAGGTTGATTGGCCATGCTAAATTGACCCTAATGCCAGGGGGATAGACAGGGTAATTGAGGGTTATGGGAATAGGACCTGGGTGGAATTGTGGTCATTAGAATTGATGGGCCAAATGGCCTCCTTCTGTACTGTAGGGATTCTAGGATTCTCTGATTCTAAGGTGGCCTATAATGGTGTCATGCTGTCCCCTGGACAATCACAAGCCCGATCAATGAAAACTGCCAGGCTATACGTGTGATATGGGTCTCTCCTGTCACAGGAAAATCCCAGTAGTGTTGGCCCAAGAGCTCCCACACCATTGGTAAAATAATGGCTTGTGAATGGGTAGGTACTGCCCCTTGTTGACCGACTCCTGGGGTTTGTAAAATCCAGCCCACACTTTCCAAAAGTAACATTATGTAGGCAGGAACAGACGGGGAATAGAAATGTTTTGACACAGTGTGAGGGAAACAGAATGTTATACAAATGTGCAGTGCAGATTACAAGGCAACCTTATAATTTCAGCCAAAAGTCATATGAAGTCAAACAAAGGTGGCTCTCCAGAGGGACAGACAGCGGATGAAGTATTGGATGTTGAGGTACTTGTGTCAGCAGTTTTATATCTTTCAGGAAACTTCAGAAGGCAAGTGAACTAAAACGCATGAACAGATGACCCTAAGTTAGGAAACACTGGGGGACAATGAAAGCAAAAACAAATATAACTGAAATATTTGAGAAAAATATTTATTTTATTCTTGGAAATGAAGAAGTCTGGTAAACTCAATCGAAACTTTAACATTTAATCTGCATCAGCAGACGAAGGCTGAAGTCAAGTTTGTTAGTCATCTAAAACTCTCTTTATTGAAAATATTTCTACTGATTTGCTGCAATATAGGCTATGTGAAATGAAAAATATTTGATGAAATAATGAATTAGCGAGTGCATTTCTCACATTGACTAAATATTGAACAGTCAATTGTAAACAGTTGAAGAAGTTAGTGTTACAAGGTGAATGCACTGTGGGAACATTTAGATTGCCAAAGAGTAAACAGAAAGATATACAGGAAATTTCTAAGATCGATTTCCTCGCAGACATTTTTTTGGATGAGTGTGGTTGACACTTTAAGGAAATCTAAATTACAACACAATGTACTCAGGAAGAATTTCTTCCTTTCTCACTTTTTTTTTAACTTTGTTTAAGCAGAGATTTTAATCAGAGATATTGTAGAAACACAAATTGTAACTTTTTTTCTGGAAAGGCAGACTGTTTACAGTGCTTCCTTTGGAGGACACTGACTGTCGTAAGCATCTTTCTTTAGACAATTTTGATATTGTGTTTTAATTGCACACTAATAGTGGCACAGTGGGTAGCATTGCTGCCTCATAGCACCAGGGACTCGGGTTCGATTCTCGGCTTGGCTCACTGTGTGGAATTTGCAAGTTCTCCCCATGTCTGCGTGGGTTTCCTCCGGGTGCTCTGAGTTTCCTCCCACTGACCAAAAGCCATGCTGGTTATGTGCATTAACCTATTGAGTGTGGCGTCCAGGGGAATTTCACTGTAACTTCATTGCAGTGTTAATGTAAGCCTTACTCGTGACTAATAAATAAACTTTACATTTTAACTTTAAAACGTCCATTCTGTCCAGGAAACCCATTGTTAACTGGTAAAATGCATTTTATTGAAATTAGCATTTGGTAATTCACTCAATGTTTGATCAGCCACACATTAAAGCCCACGTTGTTATAAGCTATTCTAAAAGATAAATTGAACATGAATTCTGGCCATCATTCCGAATTTAATGGCAACACCTGATTATCCTTTTGAGATGTATAGGCCTCAAAATGTAACTATCTCCCAAAAACAGGAATGGGTTGCAGTGTACAGAGAAATAAAGAGCAGGAGTAGGCCAATCGGCTCTTCGAGTCAGCTCCGCCATTCAAGATAATCATGGCTGATCTTTGATCTCAGTGCTATATTCCTGATTTTCCCCATACACTTGATGGCATTAAAATCTAAAAAAATCTATCTCTTTCTTCGTTAAATCAGTCACAATTAACTTGTGTTAATTTCTTCCAATGCAGGCAGCATTGTACTGTCCACGAATTTAAATGATTGAATGGATGTGCAATACAATGTTATTAAGTGGCTGCACACCTAAGCAGAATGCATTTTGATTTAGCAGGGGCTGGCAGTCATTCTTACAGTGATTTTCACTCAGGAAAGGCACAAGTGGCCCAGAGTGGCCGCCATAAGTTGCAAGATTTTCTGACTTTTTACTGGATGCCTTGTTGCATGTGCAGAGGAGAAATTTAACCACAGTTAGCCCTCTAAAAAAAGTTTGCATAGACAGTGGGATTAAACAGTTGTGGTTGACAGTGCCAGCTATTCAGCTGCAAGGAACTGAATGCAACATCCCAAGACGTTCAGTGACCTTTCACCAGTGGCTGAGATCAGTATATGTATCCACATGTGCCATACCCAAGCAAATTCATCACTAGTCTCACAAATTGCTCAGTGATCTACAACAGTTAAAATCCTGCAACTCCCTCCCTAATAACACTCTGGATGTACCTGCATCAAAAGATTGCAGCAGTTTAATAAGCAGTTCACCACTGCTTTCTCAAGGATAATTAGAAATGGGGAATAAATCTTGGTGGAGCCAGTGACATCCACATTCCATAAATGAATTAAAAAAATACTCATACTCACATCAATGGCTTCAGCACACTCTGAAGCATTACTGCTTCAAGGCTCACATTCACATATTGTACACATTGCCAGCTATAGCAAACTCATCACCTAAACACATTGCATCACATTCATAAACACACTTTCTTTCCAAATTGGTCGACAGATGTAGCCAAAAGCACTTAACTAGAGGGGCAGGCAGTCCTTAACCCACCTCCCACTCCCCATGGAGAAGACAATGGTCACCATCACTGGAACAGCCATGCCAGAACCATGGCCATTGGCTGGGCTAAAGCCATTGAAGCTGACAATATTCACACACCTAATCCTTCTCCTGCTCCTCACATTCTACACCTTAGCCCTCATCCCACCAATGATTCTGATTTCTGCATCTCTTGCTTTCCCCTCTCAGCACAAACTTTCTGTCTTTCTCCACTTGAGCAGTGTTGAAACAGCAAGAAGTGGAAGAACAGGAAAACAATGAAGAAGAAACTCAGTCACCACTTGTAGCCACCAGTTTTCCAACCATCCAACATCCCTAACCTGCTCCCTTCTTGCCTCCCCATTATTACAAGGGCCTTAAAATTTTACAATGCATAAGAAGCCAGTTGGCCCATCCTATCTACATCAGGTCTTTGAAAGAGATGTCCAATCTGGCCACAAAGTGCACTTTTTTCTCCATAATCCTGCAAAGTAGTCCTCTTCAAATTCATATGCAATTGCTGTTTGAAAATTCCTATTCTGATTCCACTATTGTTTGAGATCGCAATCTTACCAACCCAGTGTGTATGTGGGCTGGGGTGGGGGGAGGGAGGAATCTCATTTTAAATCTATGCCTTCTACTTACTGATTCATTGTAGGAGAGAATATTTTCAGTCAATTAAAACCCTCATAATTTTGAATACATTTATTAGTTTCTCTCCCCTTCTTTTCTCTGCTCTGAGGGTGACAGTTTGTATTTATATCACACCCTTTTCATAGTAAACTGTTTTTATAATCTTTCATGGCATGTGGATACCACTGACAAAGTCAGCATTTATTGTCCATCCCTAATTGCTCTTATACTGTGTGTAGAGCTCCATTAAGAGTTAACCACATTACTGTCTCACATTGACTAGAGCAGCTAAGAATTACAGATTTCTTCCCCTAAAAGACATTAGTGAACCAGATGGACTTTTTTAACAGCAAAAAAATAATATTTCTTTGTCAGGCCAACTTTCAGTTACAGATTTTATTAATTTAAATTTCACTAGTTGCTGTGGGGAGATTTGAACCTGGCTTCCTGGAGAGTTCCTGGATCACATGGTTACTAGTCACAGAGTGTTGTAGACAGGTAGTTGCAGAGTTGGGAAGGGGGTTATGGCGTGATTTGTAAACACAGAGCAGAATTTTGAAAAAGGGTAATTGGGTGCCAATGTGGGTCAGTAAACACAAGGGTAACAGAAATTGATGCAAGTTAGGGTACCAGCAGCAGAGTTTTGAATTAATTCAAGAACAATGTAAGTTTCTTCAATCTCTATACATTAATGAGACCTCTCATTCTTGACAAACCTACTCGTCGTCTTTCAAGATCTTCGATATCAAACTGATGCCAAAAGTACACTATAGAATGAACAAAGGAGCATCATTGTACGGTTTTCAAGGCAACCTGGTCAAGCTGATGATGACAATGTACATCATTTGCAACATAAAGGCAACTGGCACAATGTCCCAACATAAAGGCAAGTCTTTTGTTAAAAATGAAAAGAGGCTCTGAAAGCTGATGTACTGCATTTCTAAACAGCCTGGGGGTAGTTCCATTAATACTTCAGTAATGGAAAGTTCTTAGTGTACTACATAAAATGCAGCATCTGTGAGTTTCTACATGTAACAAGTGAAACTTTCCATTCCAAGTTGCTTGTTAATTTTGTAATAATTTTTAGTGGCTGGAATCTTTAATCATTTGTATTAAATCTAGATTCAAATATCACAAAAGAAAAGAGAAGCATCCTGCAAAGACTGTACCATTGTTCACACAGGATGTGGGGTTTTTACAAAATGTTCTGAATTATTATTATTGTTATTCAAGATCAGCAGGCCCCTCAGAAAATGGGGCTGTTGTGCCTGGACCTCAATGGGACCCAACCAGAATGAATCTGCCTTCACAAGGATTGTGCAGAACTCATTCTGCTGTTGTGGAAAGATATGTTTGCAACAAGTGGGTAGCTAAGGCATATTAAGTAGGTTATTTCTGAGCATTGATTCCTTCTCCAGCTGGCACAGATCCAAATTGACAACTTTGCCTTTCAGGACTGGAACAGATTAATCAGTGATGGTATAACTGAGCCATTTTGGTTGGAAGGTAAAGTTCCCTATCCAAATTTTATGCTGCGAAGTTGATGCTTCATCACTATTAGTAGTCTATCACATGGAAGCACACAGATTTGCCCATTAAGAGATGAGAGTAATTATGACTGTTTAATGGGAAAAATTATGAGTTTCTCATCAAGGTAAATCATATCATCTTTCAATCTCATGTTTCAATTTATAGCTTTCAATTTTAATCTTAACACCGATTGGAATTTTAATTATCTTCAATTGCCAAAATATCTGTTGCACAGAAAACCAAAATGGTATGGAGGCACACTGTTCCTTGAAAAGAGGGATTACAAATGATAGAGAAGCAAAGGCACAGTCCTTTAAGACTGAGTCTGGATAAAACATGATCTGGGTCAAAAACATGCCTATCTTTTTAATATATCCCACAACAATAACAGATGTAAATTGTTTTAAATATCTCAGCTGTGAGGAATTTAGGTCAGTCAGCTTAATAGTCCTCTTCAGTCCAGACTTATGAGGAGGATTTTATAAAATCTTCTAAATGGCCTTTAAAAATTCCTTTGATTGAGACTAAGGAGTGGGAAGAACTTTATCCTTTTCAGGATGATGACCAGGATCCAGTTACATTGAGCTTGGAGAAAAATGATATTAACTGTGACTCCAAAATCTATGGCAATTTTCTGATCTATAACTTTAGTCTTAAAGTAACAATAAACAATAGTTGCAGTTTTTAAATGAGAGAATATGGACTTTGGCGGTGGATCATTTATGATTGTCTTTGGGAGGGATTCTAATGCAATCAGAGAAATAACAGTCTAAGTGCTGTCAGGATTTATTGTCCTATTGATCAATTAATGTACACTACTTGCAGCAGATTTTTAATGCAATCTGCAATTTTAGGTGATATTTTAAAACCAAAACATTTTATTAAGCTGCAATAAATGTGAGAAGGAATGGATGGCCTCTCATGCCCTTCTGTATCATTAGACTAAGTGTAAAGGGAAGAAACAATCTGTAGAATCATGGTCTGTGGACAGAGTGAAGTTTAAAATGCAATGAAATTGTGATCAATGTGAAAAGACATCACAAGTTGACTTATTTAATGCTAAAATAATCTTCTCTAACAGAAAACTAAAGGAAAGAACTTTAGAATGATTAGAGGATGAGGTGAAACTTCTTATGTTGGAGATTAAGTGTAAGGACTGTCACAACTGCAATGTTTTAACATCTAAAATCTATAAGCAAATCTCAGGTAAGAGATGAACTACTGAAATCATAGTCTAAGAGAGTAGGGCAGTGAGCACTAATTTAACATCTGTGCACAGATCTGTGATGTAGAATGTGAATTAACCTCAAGGTACAAATCAATGTAACTTCCAGACTTGGTTTAAGTGGAAATATTGGTTTGAAGCTGTCAACGAGAACCATATGTACAATAACAACAATCACGAAAGCAGAGTAGACGATACATTCGGAATGATCGAGACAGTAAATTACATGGTCTTAAATTAATTGAGGGAATTGCAGAGTTTTTGATTACAAAGAAGAGGAAATCTAAGAGCAATTTTAATAAAAGTGGCAATTAAAAAAAATAAACGATTTAATAATCGTTTTAAGACTTTTTAACAATTATTTTACATATGAAAGATTTGCCAAGAGACAGTCTGATTATAAGAGAACACAGCTGTTGGATCGAACAGGAAAGGATTGGCTAGGAAAACAATGGGCAATGCAGATTCATTGAAATACCCATTTGAGATCGATATATTGCAATCATATTTTAAAATAAATGATCCACCTTTATTTATAAGAGTGATACTGTCATTTGTAGCATGTGCTAAAATGCTTTGCAACCATCTTATGGAGACAGTGACCAAATTGGGAATTAATGCGGCCCTGGTGGGTTTTAAGAATACCACCCCTCATCTGGATGCGTGATGGCCAAGGATATTTTAAAATTGTTGGTAACAATTAATCTACCTTTCTAAAGCTGTTTATATTATGGATTACTGCTTGAATGATTCCAGACATGCTAAGAAACGTGGCATTGCATTGACTCCTAAAACAGAAGGTTCTAATTTATTGGGGAACATTGATAATTGGACACTAAAGTTGGATCAATGCTATTTAATCTTTTTAATACAATGCTGGAAAAAAATTAGTTAGTATTACAAGCTCAAGCCCCAAGAAAAATTGGTTTTATTAGAACATGCTTGATGCAATGACAGCTGTTGCAGTGAGGATATAATTACTCTACAAAAATGTTTAAAAAATGAGAAAAAGAATAAAATATCACTGTAATATTTATAGGCCTCACAGAGATTTTGACTATGTTGATCATAATTTACACTTAAGGACCTTAATAGAATGAACCTGAATAAAGATTTTACCACATTTTATAAAGAATATATATATATATATATCTATATATAAATATATATGTACAGGAACAACTATAGATGAGGAGCATTGTCAGGCGATGCAGCAGGACATAGATAGGCGGGTAGCTTGGGCAGATAGATGGCAGATGGAATTCAATCCTGATAAATGCGAGGTGATGCATTTTGGGAGAAAGAATGTAGGGGGGAGGTATATGATAAAGGGTAGACCTATTAAGAGTTTAGAAACGCAGAGGGACCTGGGGGTGCAGGTGAACAAGTCTCTGAAGGAGGCAGAGCAAGTGGAGAAGGTTGTGAAGAAAGCATATAGTATGCTAGCCTTTATAGGAAGGGTATAGAGTACAAGAGCTGGCCTTTAATGTTGCAGTTGTATAAAACGCTGGTTAGACCTCATTTGGAATACTGCGTCCAGTTCTGGTCACCTTACTACCGGAAGGACGTGGAGACTCTGGAGACAGTGCAGAGGAGGTTTACCAGGATGCTGCCTGGTATGGAAGGTCTGAGTTACAAGGAGAGGTTAGGCAAATTGGGACTGTTTTCCTTAGAATGACGTAGACTTAGAGGAGATCTAATAGAGGTGTACAAGATTATGAGGGGTATAGATAGAGTAAACAGGGTTAAGCTTTTTCCTAGGATGGACTCGAATAGCACGAGGGGTCACGGGCTTAGGGTGAGGGGGGTAAGGTATAATTTGGATGCGAGAGGGAGTTTTTTCACACAGAGGGTGGTGGGGGTATGGAATGCGCTGCCAAGTAAAGTGGTGGAGGCAGGCACTATGGAGTTATTTAAGAAATACTTAGATGGGCACATGAACAGAATGGGAATGGAGGGGTATAGAAAACTGATTTAAAGTAGGGATCATGAACCTTGGGAGTCCCTGGGAAGTGTGTAAATAGATGATGATATTGATGTACTTGTTTTTATCCTACAGGTGCTTTGGTCCACCTTGTTGTCTAACAAGGGGCATACATGTGATGGGTCGTGAGAGGGCTGCTCTTGGATTTTTTTCAAGAGTATCCTAGTGCTTCACGTCGTTAGTGTACGCTTGACCTGGACCATTTGATGGGCAACACGACAGCTCAGTGACTATCGCTGTGCTGTGCAGATACATGGACTTGGGCCTGTGTCTGTGGGAGTTTGCGCATTCTCCCTGTGCTTGCGTGGGTTTTCTCCAGGTGCTCCGGTTTCCTCCCAGATCCCAAAGATGTGCTCTTATGTTAATTGGCAAAACAAATTCTCCCTAAATTGTCTCAAATTTGGTTTTTAATCCATAGATCTATAAACATAGACAGGGATCATGGGTGAAGGTGGGAACATCGGGGTGGCGGCCTGTTTCCTGTGCTGTTTTGTTCTTTGTTCTATACTGAAAGTAGTTAAGGGAGGACAGTCTCCATAGCAATAAACAAAGGTGTCAGACAGGAGAATGCTTTATCACTCCCATTTAATGACACAATGGAGCCACTCCATTGTAAGTTTGAAAAAAGTGATCCAGTCAGAGAATGTTACAAGATCACTAAGGTGTATTATTACAAGCTTTTGCTGATGACAGGTTCTACTAAGTGACTCCCATTTAGGCTTAAAACCGTCTAAGAAACATTTTGCAGAATTGATGTTGAGATATATAAGAAGAAGAGTTGATTTCTATAAGACGACACAAAACAAAATCTTTCTTTATAATGCAGCAGAAAACTAGGTCCTCAACCATGCCAATCTTTAATCATCTTTAATTAGATGATACCTTGGGATTCCAGGAATACTGCAATTTCAGAGTGTTGGCATAACAAGGGTTAATGTAGAACTGGAGAACAATACCAGCCACAATGTGCTGTAAAGAGTCACATGACAAGAGACATGAATCAGTTTAAGTATATACAGAGACATGTGTAAAAGTGAACAAAAAATTAGCTAATAGTATGAGTTATAATTTTTATGTGCATAAATAGTTGTGTTAGCAATAAACACCACTATTCAACCTTACAAGATTTTGAACCTCCTTGGAGACCTACTGAACAAACCTTATACCATGGTGGCAGCTCATGAATGAATCCAGAACTGAAGAAGCTGGTGAAGGACTCCAGAGTCCCAAAACTAAAGGAACACCATCCTGGCCTGACGGAAGTATATCTAAACTGAAGACATAGCCAGAGATCACCTAACAAGAAGTTCTACTGCAGACATAGAGACCAAAGGGTAGAAGAAAAATCCACTGTGCAACTACCAAGGACTCCATCAAAGCAAACAGAGGTCCATTGTGATTCCACATTGAACGTAGAGCCAAAGGACCTTGTAAAGGTGATAAAAATTCAGTTCCATAGCTCAACTATTGTTTAAATGTCTACAGACTATTAATCAGTCAGAGCAATCCTTTTTGTTGATCACCATGACTAGCCTGGGTTTAGAGTTGGCACCAGACAACCTGATGACTGAGTTCCATTGAAAAAAATTTAAAATTTAAAAACTCAGTCATTGTCTCTTAAGCAAATGCCATACTTCAAATGGGAGTCACACATGGGAATGACCAAGAACAGAGTGATGAGGTCCAGAGCTTCTCCCAGTTTGCATGTGCACGGAATATCCAAAGTTTGTCATCCACTGAAATTCCCAATCTAGATGATGTAGACAAGTTTGACTTTCAATTTGTTAGTAATGAGACACAGACAGAACCTCGTGCCCTCCCCTATTGAGAGTTTGGTGTCAGAGAGCATTTGATAAGGCAAGAAGATGGTGGACGGGGACCCCATCACTGTCCTGTCTCACCTTTAGTTAAAGATAGATGGACTTCCTGTCCCACTGCCAATTGAGGCCTTTAATTGAATGCTGACTTAAGGACCTCATCCCTCCACAGCTGGTATTAGACCTGTGGTATGCAGAGGCCATGAAGTGCGAAACATGACCAACAAGCCCTTTTGCAGCTGCTTGCAGGCTTCCAGGGAGTCCCTTGTTGAAAGTCACTCAATGATTGATTAAAGGCCTGGTACTGAGAAGGAGAGAAGGAGCTGCTGGGAGCCATCCTACTACCCCTGCAGCTGACCTCTATCACCTCCACATCACCCCTCATTCTGCTGTCATCCCTCACTTCTGATCCAGAATCCAGCAATGATCCTACCAGCAGCAGCTGACGTCACCCAAGTGAGTTACTGATAAATACAGAAGTAGCAGCTCTTTATGTGTGCGACTTTTAGCCCTGTGATCCTTGAACTGGGAAGACGACCTACCATTGGCTTGTCAAGTGCCTGAGTGGAACAAGATGCAGCAGACCTTCCTTATAGCAGTGACATGGGGGTCCAGCCATCTCTCTACCTATAGTGGCCAATCTGTCCACAAAATCCTACCAAATATTTTACATATATGGGCATATGTGTGATTTGATTTATTATTGTCACATGTATTAATATACAGTGAAAAGCATCGTTTCCTGCGCACTATACAAAATACACTATACATCGGGAAGAAAAGGACAGTGCAGAGGGTGCAGATAAAGATCTACTTAATACGAGGTAGGTCCATTCAAAAGCCTGATGGCAGCAAGGAATAAGCTCTCTTGAGTTGATTGGAACGTGTCTCAGACTTTGTTCTTTTTTTTCCCCGATGGAAGAAGGTGGGAGAGAGAATGTCTGTCTGAGTTGCACAAGATCCTTGATTATGCTGGCTGCTTTTCCAAGACAACAGAAAGTATATACAGTGTCAGTGGATGGGAAGCTGGTTTGCATGATAGACTGGATTTCATTCATCTTTGTAGTTCCTCGCAGTCTTGGGCAGAGCAGGAACTATACCAAACTGTGATACAACGAGAAAGAATTCTTCCTATGGTGCATCTGTGGAAATCAGTAAGAGTTTAGTAGACATGCCAAATTTCCTTAATTTCTTGAGAAAGTAGAGGCATTGGTGGGCTTTCTTAACTGTAGCATCCGCATGAAGGGACCAGGACAGGATGCTGGTGATCTGAACACTTAAAAACTTGAAGCTATTGACCATTTCTATTTTTGGAAAATTAAAGCATAAAAAGACACAAAATTGTCCTTGAGGCACTAAAGATAAGGCCATTTCCCACAGGTTTTAAGCAATCAACTGCAAGTATGGAATCATCAATCATCTTTGGAAAGAAGAGGATGTAGTCAGCATTGATGATGCTATTTGATATGAAGACAATAATAAATCCTTGGAGAAAGTATGTGCGGATAAAACAAGAAAAATATAAAACTATTAAGCCTATGTTTGCTAAGATAAGGTTAAGACATCAATTTTTTTGGTTTCAGCAATGGTGCTGGGGGAAACTGGGTCAAATTGAATTATTGTTCATGAAATTCCTTCACATTTATCACTTTAAGTGCCAATGTGGTCAAACCTCCCAACTTGTGACATTGTTAATGCTTGTGATTTTAGTAACATTTATGGATTTATAAAGCGAGCATAGCTGATATGATTTAAAAATCATTAACTTTGGCAGTTTAGTTTATTGAGTTTATTAGTTTTAGGCTTAGTTGATTTTAATTTCTAACTTTCCTTTTTAATGAATGAAGTGGTTTTAATATGTAGCCCTAACTATAGCCATTTTTTAAAAATAGTGACCACAACACAACAATTGATAATGGGATTGATCAATGATATCTAATTATGAATGGTTATTAAATGATAATCCTTTCTTTGTTGGGTGTCACCATGCTTGGTGACATTCATTGGTTTCCTATAAGGTCTTTGACCCCTGCTGCTGTGACTTACCCTTCTCTTTAATTGACTTTGCCGATTTTTTGCTGGAAATGGCAACATTCAAAAGTGCATTCAATCAAATATTTTTATGGCTACATTGTCTTCTCTAGGAGTCTGCCCAGCTGCAGTAGCTGTGGTCACTTTTCATGTTCTTAGCCATTGCACTAAGTCATACCTCCCTCTGGTCACTTTCGTGACAATGTAAACTCGTTGCAAAAGAGTATGAGATGGAGACTAACCACCTTTGTAGGCGAGAGGAACATATTCTAAAGAATATTGCATTAGTGATTTGAATGAGTCAATCCTATCCAGATGGGACAAGTTCTGGAAAAACAATGCCCACACAAATGGGGCAGAGATTGTGGCTCGATGTGCATATCAACTTCGCTGCACTTTGCCTAAAGAATTAGTGACTATGCTGTCTTCCACACTGACTGGAGAAGAGGATCTGGGAGTAAACTATTTATCCTGCTGGTAACTAATTACAGCAGCCAAAGGAATCAGCTTCAGTGAGTTACAAAATGATAATTGAATGATATAGAGATGGAAGATGTGAATTTTGAAAGTTTAAAAGGACCAAATCACTGGCCACCCAGTTCTAAATATTTTAGAATAAAAATGTGAAGATGTCAATAGGAATGGACATTGGAACCAGCGCAGGTAGAAATTCAATGGACTCTGAGAAAGTTAGTGATAGCTACTACAAAGAGGGTTTGAGTTAAATACAAACATGGCAAGGACCACCTGGCTGAGAGCAATCATTTAGGACTGAGATAAAGAGAACTTTCTTCACTCAAAGGATTGCGTATCTTTGAAATTCTTTACTCAGTGTTGTGTATGCTCTCCATCACTGACGATATTTTAGGCTGAGATAAATAGATTTTTGGTTTCTCATCGACTCAGGGGATTTAATGAGTGGGCAAAAAAATGGAGTTCAAACTCAGGATCAGCCATGATCCTATTGAATTGTGGAGCAGGCATGACAGGCCTTGAAGTTTATCCTTGCCCCTATCTCTGGGATTCTTATATGATCACAATCCACTCTCCAACCAATGGGCCATTTTGCCACATGCACAAGTAGGTATCTTTTAATGTTAGACTGTTCGGATTTCACCCGAATAATAAGAACCAGATGAAATCATATAAAATTATCTGCATTAGATGTAATAAGAGGAGTGAATATCACATGATTGCTTGTCCTTGCTCCATATACAAAGGCAGATAGCTTCCTATACAGAAAAGTGTCTTTCCCTGTGAAAACACAAAGAAAACTTCACTATGAAAAAGGGTCTCAACCAGCATGAGAGACATTTGACTTGCATTTCCAAACTGCCTAGTCAGAAGATGGATTATTGATTCCAAAAGAATTAGAGCAGCAGTTCAAAGAGTGCAACTGCATTAAGAGCAAATTAGTGGATTCTATGTCAAAGATGAGTGAACAAATTTCTGACTAATACTGTCTCCCTTTCCAAGCAGCAGAAACTGCAGAGGAAGATCAAGAGGCAGCAAATCACTCCACGGGTTTCAAGAATGAGTCAAAACTCCCAGATACAAAGGAACCAATAGAAGTTAACCAAACATGCAGCTCACACCAAATTACAAACCTACCTCGAGGGATCCCAAAGTATAGAAATCTGTGATCAGCTAACACAGGCAGAAAGCACCATTCTATTAACTATTTTAGTCTTGTTCAGTCAAGCACTGGCTTTTAAGACACCTGCACCCTTTCTCTTCTCCACAGGTCCATGATTCTTGTCATTGAGACGATATTCCATTTGGTCTTTTACAGATTTAAAATGGCTGACCTCATATATCCCCATGTTAAATCTTATCTGCCATAGTTTGCCCATGCATTTGGTCTATTTACAAGCCTTAAGTCCTCGTGTTCCCATCTTCCAATTTTATATCCTCTGCAAATTTGGATGTAGAATTCTTTACTCATTCACACATACCTTTTCCTTATATTTATATGAGTGTGTATGATAAGCTAAGGATAGAAAAATGAGAGCAAAATACTGTTCATGCTGGATCAGTGAAATAAAAACAAAATGCTGAGAAACTCATATCTGGCAGGTGGAGAGAGAAACAGAGTTGATATTTTGATTCCAATATGTCTTTTTTTCAGAACTGAACTGAGCTCTGATAAAGATCCACTTTGGACTTGAAACATTAACTCTCTTCCTCTCTCCACACCTTAAGCCTGACCTGTTGAGTTTTTCCAGCCCTTTGTGTTTTTCTTGCCCCAGTATAGATATTTGGCAAACATTCTTTATCACATCAGTATTCACTGAGTCTTCCCTTTGACAAACCCTCAGTATTGAATTGCTCAGCCAATTATTGACCCATGACACAAGGTTGCCTCCAATTCCCGCACTTTCATTTTTGTTAATCCTCTCTCCTGAAAAACTCTATCAGATGCTTTCTGGAATTCTATATTGACAACATAGACTCTCATGTCCATTGTTCTCATGACCTTAATAACAAAAAATAATCAGTCCTTCGTGACTTACCTTTTCCCAAATACCATATGGCCAGAATTCATTAAGGAGATGGGGATATCTGTCACTAGCCGGGAACCTCATATTGCCTCTTTCTAGAAAAAAAACAATCACATCATGTGTCACTCAGGCACTTCTGACTTGTGGCAGGCCTAGCCCAGAGTGCTGAAGACTTGCCCAGCAGAGGCTGCTGGCTGTATTGAATGGCAGTGCCAGCAGGGAGGCTCAGCTATTGCCTGTACTATAGACCATGTGAGGCCTTCAATTGATGCTGAACCCCAGATTGCAGGTTAGTGATGGCAGGATGTTGAGTGGAGGGTGAGGGGGCCAATCATGAGGGAAGGAGTTGAACTTTATGGGGCCTGTGGGGCCAGGAAGGGGATCTTACTGATGGGTTCCTTAATCAAGCACTGAGAATGTTTGAATGAATGACCTCCTAGGGAGCCCACACACAACCCAATATTAATTTGTTTGTCATTCTATCCATATGACAAGCCCCCACTCAACACAGGATTAAACCAGCAATGGCAGGATGAGGCCATCGTGGCGTTAGTTGGTCACTTAAGAATCTCAGGGACCAATGGTGTTGGAAGGTAGTCACAGGCCTTCTCATCATGGAGTTAGTTAGACTGGAGGCAGGAGGATTATGAGGGTGCTTCCCACCACTTGTCTGCCTGTTTAAATGTCCCCAATGCCACCAATCTCCCAGTGGGAGAGAACTGAAGATTTTGACCACTGACTTTTCTGGTCACCAGATATTTGTCCAAATACTTGCTCATCCTTTTCCTGATGATACATTTATTTAACTTCACATCCCTGGAAGAGATTAGAAGGTGAAAATATTGGGAAAAGTAGAATCCATAATATATTTTAAAAAGGAAGTGGATTCATTGTTGAGATTGAAAGGGATTAAGTTGATCTTTCAAAGAATTGCATGGATACAATGATCTGAATTGTTTCTTTCTGTGTTGTAACATTCTATGATTCTTTATTTTGTGGACTTTATATGATGTAGTTTATCATTGCTCCGTCATTTTAAATTTCTTACTCCAAGCAAATCAGCTGTTAATGAAGAAGCTGGTGAAATTCTTGCATTTTCAAATCACACTCTAATTTTGCTAAATTGGAATGCAGCCTAAAGGCTAACCAAGTTCTGTCAAGAAAGGATGTTTCACAACAACTCTGCTCATTTTCCTTCCAGAGAACAATGGTGGTCATGTTAATGAGACCAAGATGATATTTATGTACATATGACTTCAGCATCAGATGGCCAAGAGGCTAAAAGAAAGCAGGATGCAGAACAGTCTGTGCCTTAGAAGCCATGTGCTTACCCTCTGGTCTTTGTAAGTGGTTTTGAATGAATAGTTTCAATACGAATGATATACTGACTGTCTCAAGTCTATCACAATGCAAGCAAAGTTTCAGCAAAGCGTGGTAAATAAATAAGACATAGCAACAGTAAAACGTCACCAAAACATGACAAAAAGATCTACATGCTGCCAGCACAGGTGGTCACAGTTTAAGAAGCTTAGACCACAGATTGTTAATCCATGGGTGAAGGTCTTGGAACAGATGGTGAGACAGAGTGCAAGAATGAGATAGAGAATCTGGTGAACTGGTGTGACAACAACAATCTCTTCCTCAATGTCAACAAAATGAAGGAGATTGTCATTGACTTTAAGAAGCATAGTGGAGAACATGTCCACGTATATATCAACGAGGACGAAGTAGAAAGGATCAAGCGTTTCAAATTTTTAGATGTTCAGATCACCAACAACCTGTCCTGGACCCCCACACCAACATTATAGTTAAGAAAGCCCATCAATGCTTCTACTTTCTCAGAAGACTAAGGAAATTTGTCATGTCAGCTACGACTCTCATCAATTTTTACAGATGCACCGTGGAAAACGTTCTTTCTAGTTGTAGCACAATTTGGTATGGTTCCTGCTCTGCTCAAGACCGCAAAAAACTACAAAAACTTGTGAATGTAGCCCAATCCATCATGCAAACCAGCCTTCCATCCATTGACTCTGTCTACACTTTCTGTTGCCTTGGCAAAGCAGCCAATATAATTAAGGACAGAACGTATCCTGAACATTCTCTCTTCCACCTCCTTCCATCAGGGAAAGGATACAAAAGTCTGAGGTCGTGTATAAACCGACTAAAGAACTGCTTCTTCCTTGCTGGCATCTGACTTTTGAATGGACTACCTTGCATTACGTTGATCTTTCTCTACATCCTAACTATGACTGTATGACTGTAACACTACATTCTGCACTCTCTCATTTCCTTCTCTGTGAACAGTGTGTTTTGTTGGCACAAAAAACAATACTTTTCATTGTATGCTAATACATGTGACAATAATAAATCAAATCAAATCAGATTGACTTTACAATGATGAAGGTGAAAAACTGAAAAGCATCAAAGTGAGGGGGAGAGTGAGATATACACAACGTTGATCGTCGTGGAACAGCCGATATCCCTTCCACAGCTTTTCCAACAAGGCTTTTTCTGCATAAGTTAGCAGCAAGAGGGTAACGAGGAAGAGTAGGTGTACTCTCAAGGGAAATTATGCATGTAGCTACCAGAAGTGGGTGAGATCTTTAATGAGTATTTTGTATTGCTATTCGCAACTACTCTCTGTCTTCTATATCCAAGACAGTTCTGTATCCATCTAGCCAGCCCACCTTGAATCCCATGTGATTTTAGTTGTTATACTAGTCTACCATGTGGGACCTTGTCAAAAACCTGTCAAGTCCATATAAAGTACAGCCACAATCCTTCCCTCATCAACTATCTTTGTCCCCTCTTTAAAAAATCCAATCAAGTCAGTGAGACTTGACTTTACGCACACAAAACCATGTTGTCTGTCACTAACTGTCTATTTTCTTCCAAATGTCCCTCTGTATCTTCTCCAAAAGCTTCCCTATCACTGATGTCAGGCTCACCAGCCTATAATTTCATGGATTATCCCTGCTTTCTTTCTTAAACAAGAGAACAACATTGGCTTTTGTCCAGTTCTCAGGAATCTTACTAATAGTCAAAGAGGATATGAAGACATCTGTTAAGGCCCCAGTTATTTCTCTCCTTGCCTTCTGCAGTAATCTGGGGTAGATCCTATTTGGCTCCATAGACTTGTCTATCTTAATGCAATTTAGAATACTCAACACTTCCTTCTTCGATATATTGACATTCTCTCGCATGTCCATACATCTGTCCCTGACCTCAACATTCATTACTTCCTTAGAACATAGAACATAGAACAATACAGCACAGAACAGGCCCTTCGATGTTGTGCCGACCAAAATAAAAAGCAATGCCCCTCCTAACTAAACCATTCCCTTCTCATCCATATACTTATCCACTAACCTCTTAAACGCCACCAAACTTGGCGCATCTACAACAGCTGCAGGCAGGGCATTCCACTCCCTAACCACTCTTTGAGTAAAGAACCTACCTCTGATATCCGTCCTATAACTCATACCCCTTAATTTAAAGTTGTGTCCCCTCGTGCTAGCTTTCTCTTTGGTGAATATGTCTCATAATGATGGACCATATCAATGTGTGAATTAGGAGCAGGAGTAGGCCACTTTGAGCCTGCTCTGTCAATCAAAAAGATCATGGCTGATCTGATTGTAACCTCAACCACACATTACAAAGAACAAAGGAAATAGCAGCACAGGAACAGGCTCTTTGGCCCTCCAAGCCTGCACTGACCATTCTGCCATACTTAACTAAAACCCCATACCCTTCTGCTGACCATATCAGAACAAAGAACAAATAACAGCACGAGAAACAGGCCTTTTGGATCAACAAGCCCGCGCCGCCACCCCGATGTTTCCACTTCTACCTGCAATCCCTGTCTATATTTATAGATCAATGGATTGAAACCAAATTTGAGACAATTTAGAGAGAATTTGTTCTGCCAATTAGCCTAAGAGCACATTTTTGGGATGTGGGAGGAAACTGGAGCACCCGGAAAAAACCCACGCAAGCACGGGGAGAATGTTCAAACTCCCACAGACACAGGCCCAAATCCATACATCTGCACAGCACAGCGATAGTCACTGAGCTGTCGTGTTGCCCATCAAATGGTCCAGGTCAAGCGTATACTAACGACGTGAAGCACTAGAATACTCTTGAAAAAAAAATTCAAGAGCAGCCCTCTTATGACCCATCACGTGTATGCCCCTCGTTAGACAACAAGGCGGACCAAAGCACCTGTAGGATAAAAATAAATACATCAATATCATCGACTATTTATACACTTCTCAGGGACTCCCAAGGCTCATGATCCCTATTTTAAATCAGTTTTCTATACTCCATTCCCATTCTGTTCATGTGCCCATCTAAGTATTTCTTAAATAACTCCAGAGTACCTGCCTCCACCACTTTACTTGGCAGTGCATTCCATACCCCACAACCCTCTGTGTGAAAAAACTCCCTCTAGCATTCAAATTATACCTCACCTCCCCCCCCCCCCCACCCTAAGCCTGTGATCCCTCTATTCCTATCCTATTCATGTATTTGTGAAGATGCTCCTTAAAAGTCCCTATCATATCTGCTTCCACTACCTCTCCTGACATTGAGTTCCAGGAATCCCTCTACCCTCTGTGTAAAAAATCTGCCTCATACACCTTCCTTAAACCTTGCCTCTTGCAACTTACCCTGTAACCCCTAGTAATTGACTCTTTCATCTTGGGAAAAAGCTTCTGACTATCCATTCTGTCCATGCCTTTCATAATCCTGTATACTTCAATCAGGTCACCCCTCAACTTCCTTCATTTCAGTGAGAACAAACCTCTCCAACCTCTCCTCTTAACTGATGTTCTCCATACCAGACAACATCCTGGTAAATCTTTTTTATACCTTCTCTAAAGTCTCCACATCCTTCTGATATTGTTGCGACCAGAATTGAACACTTTATTCCAAGTGCGGCCTAAGATTCTATAAAGCTGCAACATGACTCACCAATTTTTAAACTCAATGCCCCAGCCAATGAAGTCAAGCATGCCGTATACCTCCTTGACTACCCTCTCCATCTGCATTGCCATTTTCAGTGACTGTGTACCTGTATATCCAGATCGTTTTGCTTATCAATATTCCTAAGGGTCCTGCCATTTACTATATATTTCCTATCTGTATTAGACATTCCAAAATGTATTACCTCACATTTGTCCAGATTAATTTCCATCTGCCACCTCTCCGTCCAAGTCTCCAATTGATCTATATCCTCCTTTATCCTCTGATGGTCTTCAAACCTGCAAATCCACCAAAATTGTGTCGTCTGCAAACTTACTGATTAATCCAGTTACATTTTACTCCAAATCATTTATTATATTACAAACAATATACTGATCCTGAGGAATGCCACTTGTCACAGTCCTCCATTCAGAAACACATCCTTCCACTGCTACTCTCTAGCTTCTTTGACGGAGCCAGCTCACCTCTGATCCCATGCGACTTTACCTTCTGCACCAGTCTGCCATAAGGGACCTTGTCAAAGGTCTTACTGAAGCCCATGTAGACAAGACCCACTGCCCTATCCTCATCAATCATTTTTGTCACTTCCTCAAAAACTTGATCAAGTTAGTGAGACATGACCTCCCCTTCATAAAACTACGTTGCCTCTCACTAATACATCCACTTATTTCCAAGTGGGAATAAATCCTGTCTCGAAGAATCCTCTTCAGCAATTTCTATACCACAGATGTAAGACTCACCAGCCTGTAATTACCTGGATTATTCTTTCTACGCTTCCGAAACAAAGGAACAACATTGGCTGTTCTCCAATCCTCTGAGACCTCCCCTGTAGCCAGTGAGGATACAAAGGTTTCTCTCAAGGCCCCAGCAATTTCCTCCCTTGCCTCTCTCAGTATTCTGGGGTATATCCCATCAGGCCCTGGGGACTTGTCTACCTTAATGTCTCTCAAGAGCCCCAATACTCTCTCCCTTTTGATCTCATCATGTCTCAAACTATCAATAAATTATTTCCCAAACTCATCTTCTACTAAGTCTTTTTCTTTTGTGAGTACTGATGCAAAGTAATCATTTAATACCCTCCCATTTCGTCTGGCTCCACGCATACATTCCCGCCCCTATCCTTCAGTGGGCCAGCCCTCTCCCTAGCTACCCCCTTGCTTTTTATATATGAATAAAAATTCATGGAATTTTCCTTAATCCTGCTGGCTAACACTTTCCCATGACCACTTTTAGTCCTCTTTACTCCTTGCTTAAGTTTCTTTATACTTTCCTTGTATTCCACACTTGCTTTATGTGTACCCAGGCTCTTTAGCCTTGATAAATGCTTCCTTTTTCTCTTTGACTAGGCTCACAATATCTTTTATTATCCAAGGTTCCTGAAATTTGCCATACTTACCTTTCATCCTTACAGGAATATGCTCGAACTGAATCCTTATCAACTTGCATTTGAAAGCCTCCCACATGCCAGATGTTGATTTGCCCTCAAACATCTACCCCCAATCTATATTTTTCAGTTTAAGCTTAATATTGTTGTAATTAGCCCTTGCCCAATTTAGCACCTTAACTTCGGGACTATACATAACTTTATCCATCAGAATTGTGGTCACTGTTCCTGAACTTCTCCTTGATTGAAACATTGACAACCTAGCTGGGCTCATTCCCTAATACCAGGTCAAGTATGGTCCCTTCCCTCATTGGACTATCTACATACTGTTTCAAGAAGCCCTCCTGGATGCCCCTTACAAACTCTGCCCCATCCAAGTCCCCAGCACCAAGTGAGACCCAGTCAATATAAGGATAATTAAAATTTCCCACCACACCAATCCTGTTACTTTTACACCTTGCCAAAATGTGCCTACATATCTGTTCCTCAATCTCCCACTGGCAGCTGGGTGACCTATATTAAACCCTCAACATTGTGACTGCACTGTCCCTATTCCTGAGCTCTACCCATGTTGCCATGCTGTATGAGTCCTCCATGGTGTCCTCCCGTAGTACAGCTGTGATATTCTCCTTAACCAGTAGTGCAACACCCCCACCTCTTTTACACCCCCCTCTATCTCGCCTGAATCATCTGTATCCTGCAACATTAAGCTGCCAATCCTGTCCTTCCCTTAACCAAGTCTCTGTAATAGCAACAACATCATATTTCCTTGTACTAATCCAATCTCTCTAAGATCATCTGCCTCACCTGTTACACATCTCGCATAGAAATAAATGCACTTCAGTCCACCAGACCCTTTTTGATTAACAATCTCTCCCTGCCTGTGGTTTCTCTGAGTCTTACTGGCCCTACTCTCTCGTTCCCCTTCAGCTAATTCATCTTTGCTTTGATTCCCACCCCACGCCAAACTAATTTAAATCCTCTCATGTGACACCAGCAAACCTCCCAGCCAGAATATTCTCCCTTCCAGTTTAACCTCCCTTCCAGTTCAGATGCAACCCATCCTTCTTGTACAGGTCTTATCTGCCCCAGAAGTGACTCCAATGGTTGAGCTATCTGAAACCGAACCTCCTACATTAGCTATTTAGCCATATGTTCAGCTGCACTATCTTCCTATTCCTAGCCTCACTAGGACGTGGCACAGGGAGTAATCCTGAGATTACAATCCGAGAGGTCCTGTTTTTTAACTTTCTACCTAACTATTTAAACTGTTGCTGCAGGACCTCATCACTCTTCCTGCCTTTGTCATTAGTACCAATGTGTACCACAACTTCTGGCTGTTCACCCTTTCCTTTCAGAGACATCCTGGACTCTGGCACCAGGGAGGCAACATATCGTCCTGGGTCTCTTTCACATCATGATGTAGAGATGCCAGCGTTAGACTGGGGTAAACTCAGTAAAGTTTGACAACACCAATTTTAAATCCAACCGATTTATTTGATAGTAAATCCACAAGCTTTCGGCCTTTGTGGTCTTCGTCAGGCGAATGAGGTGTTCTGGTCTCCAAAAGCACACATATCAGCACAGACAATTTACAGATTGCTGATTAGAATGCAAATCCTTACACCTAACCTGCCATTCAAGTCTTAAAGTGGCTAACAGCACAGGTTAGAGGGATGTGTATTCTCTCCAGACAGCACAGTAAGTGAGGTTTTTTGCTAACCCAGGCAAGTCATGGGGATTACAGATAGTGTGACATGAAGCCAAGATCCCTGTTAAGACCGTCCTCATGTGTGCGGAACTTGGCTATCAGTCTCTGCTCAGCGACTCTGTGCTGTCGTGTGTCGTGAAGGCCCCCTTGAAGAACATTTACCTGAAGGTCGGAGGCCGAATGCCCGTGACTGTTGAAGTGTTCGCCCACAGGAAGGGAACTGTTTTGCCTGGTGATTGTTGAGTGATGTTCATTCATCCGCTGTCGTAGTGTCTGCATGGTCTCCCCAATGTACCATGCTTCGGGACATCCTTTCTTGCAACGTATTAGGTAGACAATGTTGGCCGAGTTGCAAGAGTATGTACCGTATACCTGGTGAATGGTATCCTCACGTTTGACGATGTCGTCCATGTCAATGACCCGGCATGTCTTGCAGAGGTTGCTATGGCAGGGTTGTGTGGTATTGTGGTCTCTCTTTCACATCCACAGAAGTGCCTATCTGCACCCCTAACTATAGAGTTCCCTGTAACTATTGTTCTAGTCCTTTCTGTCCTGCTCTGCTTAACAACGGAGCCAGCTGTGGCACCACTGCTTTGGCTGCCACTGCTTTTATCCCCTGATAGGCCATTTCCCTAACAGTATCCAAAACGGTATACTTTTTTGAGAGCGTGAATGACCACAGGGGATTCTGCACTGACTGCCTGTCTTTTCTAGATGTCATCCATCTATCTGCCTGTATCTTGGGTGTGATCAGGTCTCTAAAGCTCCTATCTATGATGCTTTCTGCCACCTTCACGCTCCTAAATGCATACAACTGCTGTTCCAGCCTATCCATGCAGTCTGTAAGAAGCTACAATTAGGTACACTTCCTGCAGTCATAGTCATCCAAGATGCTGCAAGTGTCATGGATCTCCCACATCTCACAAGTGCAGGACTTCACCCCAATGACTGACATTTTGAGTCAATTAAATTATTTTAAGAAAATTTATAAAACTCACCTTCACTTTTACCTTCTCACAGTAGCCTTCTGTTTTGGTCAGAGGAGGAGCAAGGGAGGGAAACACTGATGTAGTGTTTGGGATTTATATGGCTTCTTGACACTATATCTTCTGCTTCCCACTTCTTGGTAGATGATGTTGGTCTGACTTCTCTCACAATGCACAGTGAAGTCTCTCAGCCGCCTCTACCAGATGCTGTAATTCCTTAATAATCTTTTATCTCCTTGTTAATCAAGAATCTTTCCAGCTCTGCTTCCATTGCCTATTGAGCAGAAGAATTCCGAGATTCATGACTGTCTAAGAGAAAAGTTTTCTTCTCGTCTCTGTCTTTCATGAGCGACCCCTTATTTTTAAATTGTGACTCTTAGTTCTAGATTCTCTGACAAAAGGAAACATCCTCTATATGTTCATCTTAAAGGTTTTGATCAAGTTGCCTCTTACTCTTTTAAACCATAGTGGATACAAACTTAACCTTGCCAATCTTTCAAAGAACAAAGAACAAAACAGCACAGGAAATAGGCCCTTCGGCCCAGCGAGCCCGCGCCGCCGCCTCGATGTTCCCACCTCTACCCGTGATCCCTGTCTATGTTTAACCTGACCCATAACAATTTGTATCGTTCCTTAAATAAGGTGACCAATATTGTGCACAATACTCCAGATATGGTCTCACGAATGCCCTGTGTAAGTGAAGCACAACCTTCCTACTTTTGGAATTAATTCCCTCTCAATAGATTATAATACTCTGTTAGTTTTCCTAATCACTTGCTGTATTTGTACACTAGCTTTTTGCAATTTATCCAAATCTCTCTGCACATCAGAGAATTGCAATCTCTTATTATGATAAGCTTCATTTTATTCTTGTTGCTAAACTATTTCACATTTGCCCAGTTCACTATAACCCTTGGGCAGCAAGATAAAGAAATTATCGAAATCCTTTATGTCTCACAAAACTTACAAATTTGTCTGCTTAGTAGGTCAGTGTGCTTAAGATTTGATCTTCTACAGAAGCTCGATGAAGTATCAGTAGAAAACAGTAAAGCAATATTCATGAATGAAGTTCCGAAGTTTGTTGGAGGACCAACAGATTTCAAAACAGGAGCAGCACTCCAAGCTTATTCATTGCGCCATGAGACACTCTTGATTGTAGAAAAAACATCTACTGGACCACAGCAGGAGACTACAGGTGTCTCACTTCTTTTCCTAGAAGCCAAATAAATAAAGGCATTGAAAAAGTCAGTTACCATCTGCTAGAAGAGCTTCTTGGTTGGCTCTTTCCTTACGCAGTGGCACAGTGGCACTATGGTTAGCCTCACAGCGTCAGGGAGGTGGGTTCAATTCCAGTCTTGGGTCACTGTCAGTGTGGAGTTTGCACTTTCTCTCCATATCTGCATGGGTTTCCTCCCACAGTCTAGGGATGTGTGCGTTAGGTTGATTGGGCATGCTAAATCGACCTGAGTGTCGGGAGATTAGCAGGACAAACTCGGTATAGACTCAATGGAACAAATGGCCTCCTTCTGTACTGTAGGGATTCTATGATTCAATGAAGTACATGATAATGAAGCCTTGCAGGAACAAATGGTCTATTGGAAGACAAGATCCTAAATTTTGCTACACTCTTCAACTCCATTTCTCATACTGCTGAAATCTCTGCTGTTTTTCTTGAGGATCCTCAGCTATCGTTAAAGAAGAACTGATCTGAAGAATTGAATTTGTCCATGCTTGTCCCACTAAACTATCCACGATGTGCATCAATATTTTGTTGACAAAAGCAAGCTATCCAGGGAGAAAGAGATGCTTAATTCCTGGTTGGATAAAACAAATAGAGGAAATTCAAAGCTTATTAATTTTTATGAATAGGCTGCAATCACTTCTGAATTTCATCTGCAAGTTATGCGTACATTCAAAAATTACCTTTCAGTGAAGCTGAGATCAAAGCATTCAAGCTTCTACAGCTGAAGAATACTACACAGGAATTTCATCTCGATCCAGGCCTAAATGTTTACTCCTTTGTTGATTATGGTATAGCCCTACTTCTCCAAAGCTGATACCATTATGCTATTGCTTACTGTAAAGCAGCCTCTCAGTGAAGGAAGGATGGCAGTGATACCACTATCAATAGAAAGAGCAATCCTATACCAAGAGCAGTAGGGGAGTTGTCTTCTCTTCGCACCTTGCAATGCCTTTCAACTGTTCTTCATTCTCCTACCAGATTTATTCCGATCTCAGCCATTAAATGTTTCTTTTGATTGTCACTGCAACAGTGAATGATAACAGTTGTGAACTTCTTCCTCAAAATTGAAGAAACTTCATTTTCTCACATCCAGTGTGCAAAGCAGTAGTTTACAGAGAGAATGTCAGTTTGTTCATTTCCTGTTCAAAGTGGTATGATTGTCTATGTCCTGAAAACCTCTGTCTTGAATTAGTTTTTCATCAAATGGATTTCACAAGCTTTGCAGTTAGTGTTATCGTAAAGATCACAGCCACGTCTCTGCTGTCCTCACAAGCTGCTATCCCACTCCACCAATATGTTTACCTTCCAAGGTGAAGTTAAGGAAATATATATGTCATATACATCCTCCATCAGAGTTGAGAACTTTCTTGGAGGCTGAACCCTTGGGTGGCAGTGACTTGGAGTGGGTGAGGGAAGAGGGTAGGAGTTGGATGGAAACAGTAAACAGTGCAAGAGGTTTACAGACTTTGGAAATATTATGTAAATAAATTAATAAAAAAGTAATAATTTGAGATTATTTTCTAATAGATTGTAGAGTAAAGCGTTAATGGTTATATCAATGAGACCATGATGATACTAAATATGTAAGTGTGACGTTAGAGTCAGATGACCAAGCGGTTCCAACTGAATAGGATTTAGAACATTCTGTGTCTTAGAAATCACCTTTGTAAATCTAACGTCTTTGTAAATAATTCATAAAAATTACTTTCAAGATAAACTATACACTATCTCAAGTCACTCATAGCTAAACAAAGCCTCATCAAGGTATCGTAAGACAATAAGACATGGGGCAGAATTCTCCAACCTTGCCTGCGGCTGGAATTTTTCAAATTTGCTGCAGTGAATGGAGTTTCGGCTGAATGTTAGCTTCTCTGTTCTTGCTGATAGTGGTGGTGGGGCGAACAAGATTAGAGAATCCCAACCATGGTAACAGTAAAACCTCATCAAAACATCGTGATCACACAAACCACTTCTTGCTACAAATGATGAAAATGAATTTTTCTGAATTTTCTGTCTGCATCATTTGATAGCATATGTGTGTTAGTTATCTCCCACCATGAACCTTAAACTTATGCCCCCTAGTAAAGCTACATCCACTTGAGGAAATAGTCTCTGCATGTTGACTGTATCTATCCCCTTCATCATCTTATAAGCCTCTATTAAGTTGCCTCTCATCCTCCTCCGCTCTAAAGAGAAAAGCCCCAGCTCCCTCAACCTTTCTTCATAAGATCTACCCTCCAAACCAGGCAGTATCCTAGTAATCTCCTCTGCACTCTCTCCAATGCTTCCACATCCTTCTTATAGTGAGGTGACCAGAACGGAACACAATATTCCAAATGTGGTCTCACCAAGGTCCCATGTAGTTGCAGCATAACCCCACGGCTGTTAAATGCAAACCCCGGATAATAAACACTAACACACTACAAGTCTTCTTCACGGCTGTATCCTCTTGAGTGGCAACCTTCAGTGATATGAACCCCAAGATCTCTTTTCCTCCACATTCCTCAGAACCCTGCCGTTGACCCTGTAGTCCGCATTCAAGTTTGTCCGACCAAAATGAATCAATAAATTGTTTTAAAAAAAAGTCTCAGCTAAATCAAAGGAGAACTTCATATTCAGCAAACATCTCTTTTTCTGATTGTGTATGTTGGAAATACTCTGCCGTCTTGTTATAACTTGAATAGCAAATTTAAAACAAAATATCCAACAAATGAGGAAATGCTGCCTTTAAAAGGAAACTCTTTCACCTTCTCTCCAGAAGGTGGCGACTTTGGGCTGTTCTTGTCTCATTGATGAGACCTGCAGCAACTGATACTGAATGAATCTGTCTGCATGCTGCCCATTTGGTTGTATTCCACTCTCTGTTGGCCTGTTGGAGCTGATTAGCAGGATGGGCAGTTGATATCATTGTCTGCAGCACCATGGTGGAATCAAGACAAGGAACTAGAGGAAAAAGTGGAAAATGAAGTAGAAGACCTGATATGATGGGCTGCATAGTGGCTCAGTGGTTAGCACTGCTGCTTCACAGTGCCAGGGACCGGGGTTCAATTCCTGACTTGGGCCACTGTCTGTGTAGTTTGCACGTTCTCCCTGTATCTGTGCAGGTTTGATCTGGTTTCCTCTCACAGTCCAAAGATGTGCAGGTTAGGTGGGTTGGCCATACTAAATTGCCCCTTAGTATTCCCTGATGTACAGATTAGAGGGGTAAATATGTGGGGTTACAGGGATAGGACCTAGAAGAGATTATTGTGAGTGCAGACTTGATGGACCAAATGGCCTCCTCCTGTACTGTAGGAATTCTATGATCATATTGAATGACGGGTTAGGCCAAAGAAGTTGCATGACCTGCTCCTATTTTTTATGCCCTTATAGTAAAATGTCTTGGAGGTAGGGGTGGTGGAAGAGTGATGAAGATCTAGTGTTGTGAGTCAGTGTAAATGTATCATGATGCTATGCAAGTTTACAACCAAATGCAACACGTCCCAAACATTTAACGCCACAGCAAAATTGGCAGCTAATCTGATGACAGATTGCAAGACCCATGAAAGTGTAAGCCTTCAATACCACTGGGTCTCCTTTAAACAGTACTTTCAATTGTGACTGATGGCAAGAGAAGCACAAACTGCTGTTGTCTAACCTCACTAAAGATAAAACTATACTTATGCTAGCATAACATTCCAGGAGGCCCTTGTAAGTGCCAGGAATCAGACTGTGTGGTTGGCCACCAAAATTAAGTCTAATTTTTCCTCACCCAACAGTAACACTTCATAACTTTTGAACTAAGCAAATGAACCAATTGAACAAAATCATGCAAATTGCGGGACAACATTGTGGGTGGCACAGTAGCACAGTGGCTAGCACTGCTACTTCACAGCTCCAGGGACCTGAGTTCAATTCCCAGCTCAGGTCACTGTCTGTGTGGAATTTGCACATTCTCCTTTGTCTGTGCAGGTTTCCTTTGGGTGCTCTGATTTCTTCCCACAGTTCAAAGTTGTGTGGGTTAGGATGATGCTAAAATTGCCCCTTAGTGTCCTGAGATGCATAGGTTGGAGGGATTAGTAGGTAAATGTGTAGGGATGTGAGGATAGGGCCTGGATAGGATTGTGGTTAATGCAGATTCGATGGGCCGAAGGGCCTCTTTGTGCACTATAGGGTTTCCATGATTAGATAAACAGCCACACTTCATTGTTGTTACTCCATGGGATACAGGCGGGTGGAGGTGACAGTGGTTTTGATTGCTGGCTGGTAACCGATGCCAACACCATGTGCCCTCTTTCCTGAAGAGCCACCAGTTCTTGTGCTACCCAAACACTGAACATGTCATTAGTGCAACCAAGATCCTGGGGCCAAATTCAACCGTGCCGGGAGCTACTGGTCAATCTGAGGGCAGTAGAAGTCATGTACTTGGCAGCGTCACTTTAGGAATCAGTGATTGCTGCCAGTACCATATCCATGATGATTTTGGATTGAGGAGAAACCCAGGCACAGTTAAGTGATGGGGAAAAGGGGTCAGGAGGTTGGGGTTGTGAGGCATGGGATAAGGAGAGTCAGCAGCAAGGAGAGGAGGATGGCTTTCAGCAAGGTCACATTTCCTGATGTTGGTTCCTTCCATGAGATGTTGAGTGCTTTTGATTGAACTACCACTCCTGGGAGCTCGCACGCAAACGTGGCAGGGTTTTCTTATCATATTTCTTGTGTGATTGTGCCGCTATCTGCCGCTGTATTAATAATGGGCCATGGAATGGAAAGGCCTTCCAATTTTAGACTTCATCTAATCAACCAGAGTCAGTGGGTTTTCATGAAAGGGAAATTGTGTCTGACCAATTTATTAGAATTTCTTGAGGACATTGCAACCAGAGTGGACAGAGGAGGACCAGTAGATGTGTTGCATTTGGACTTCTAGAAGGGGTTCAACAAAGTACTTCACAAAAAGTTAAGTCATAAGATAAGAGCCTATGGTTTTAGAGATAATATATTGGCATAGATAGAGACTTGGATAATGGACAGGAAGTAGCAAGTGGGGAGAAAGGGTTCTTTTTCAGGTTGGTGAGATGTAACTACTAGGGTTCCACAGGATCAGGGCTGGGACCATAATGTTTACAATATATATTCATGACTTGGAAGAAGTAAGTAATTATACTGTAGCCAAGTTTACAGATGACACAAAAAATAGGTGGAAAGGCAAGTTGTGAGACGGATACAAATTGTTTATAAAAGATATTGACAGATTAAGTAAGTGAGCAAAAAGTTGGCAAATGGAGTATTTTGTGGGAAAATGTGAAGCCATTCATTTTGGAAGGGACAACAAAAGAAGAAAGTATTATTTAAATAGAGAATAACTGCAGAAAGCTGCAACACAAAGGGACTTGGGAATACACAAAACACAGATGCAGCATGTAATCAGGAAGATTAAGGGGATTCAGTTGTGTAGGGATGGACAGTAAATGTTGGCTGTCCACATCCCATGAATGACTGAAAAAAAAGCTTGCTCCATCTTGCTTCGATTTGGATCTTGAATACTTGTCCTGCTACAGCTCCACTTTACGTAACTGTTACATTCCCTGGCTCCATATTGCATTATTCTCCACCAGATTCCAAGCTGCTTCCCATGTTTATTCCCTGTCTTGTTACACATACACTGGGTTACTTGTCAATGATATCACAGGAGGTTTAAGAAGGCGTAACAATTTCTTTGTAATAGTTATTTGAGTCCAAAAGCAATATCCAATTGCAAAATGAAGATGTATCAAAATAAATATTTTTTTTCCCTAATTGAAATCAATCTTCCAGGAAATATGAAAGTTTTGCAATTTTTAAAATCTATTGGTCTGGGAAAAAAAACTCATTTTGAATTTTGTTATTACAAAATATTTAGGGAAGTTGTACTTCAAAGGATTATTTAAAAACAAACAGTGAAAATAAATTAGTAAAAGGCAGTATACAGCAAATTAATCATAATATTTGATTTCATTTTTAATATTTAGTGCTTATCAATGATATGATAGCAACTTTTGATATTTCTTAGCAAATCATAATTTTTCAGAAGCTTAATTGAATCAATTGAATGTGAATATTTATTATAAATCACAGATAACTCCATCTGTGCTATAGTGATCCATTACATTTAACAAAATATGGAAAAGTAGGTGTCTTTTTTCTGAGATTTATTTTAAAATATGCTTTTGCAATATCACTTTCTTGAATATTTACTAATAACCAATGCTTAAGATTTGTGGGCTATGGGATATTTCTCAGACAGCTTTTGCTATGTTCCTGCAGCTGTTGTTTGATGTAGCCCTCTTGGGGCTGTGCTGTAAATTCACCCACCTACTGGCAAAGAGGAAGGAAAGAAGCATGAAGCTCTCCAGACAACTGCCGTTCTTTGATAAAATGTATCACTTTATTCTTGGTAATGATGCAACAGAGGGTGGAGGAGCTTATCCTCTTTGGCCTTGCTCCCAGTATAGAAGGTGGTAATGCTTCTTATTTTGAGAGGCAATCAGCACTGCCCAGAACCAGGATGGGAGTGGAACAAAGCATTTCCATCCACCTATTAGTTTGCAATTGTTTATCCTTGGCTTGTTGAAATTGTTGTTAAAGAGCAATATTAATTTCTACTGGGCTTAGGTAGCCAATAGATTCTAAAACTGTCTTCTTAAAAATCCCGTGTAGTTGATTGTCAGTCAGACTATCTAATCAACTTTAGTAGCAAACTGAAAACTTTTTATATCTCAGGAGGTCTCTGGCTTATTAATGGTAACACTTGAAATATTTCTGTAAGATGCTGCCATATGGAGCTCAGAGGGAATATTCACAACAGTGATCTGCATGATAAAAACAGGCAGCCAGCCAACGTATGTTTGAAATGTGATACCTTCGCCAACATTTGGGCATCTGAAATATTGTGCCACTTTGAATCTGAACTACAAGTCCTGTGGCATTGTAATTAAATATTTACAAATGACTACTTAAACATTAAATGATGTTGCACTAGGTTAAGAATCTGCTCACGTCCGCATGAAGATGTTCTGTAACTTAACCTCTTGGGTTGATACAAGAAATCTGAATGCAATGTTTTGTAGTACAGAACTTGAGTATTGCTATAAAAAGAGACATGTTGTTGAAGTTTTTTGTCTTGCACTCATCAGGAGAGATACAAGAATGTCAAAATTCACAGGGAGTAACAAGTTATGATGTATGAGAAAAGTATAAAGATAGGTTAGCAAATTGACTTTGACTGGTTGAGACATTGACATGGAGAACTGTTGTCCCCCATTTTTTTTGTTTTAATTCAAAAAAGGAAAGCTCCTTTTGCCTACTGAAGATAGGACTGGGAGCCTGACTGTTAATCTTAAATTGGAATGTAAATCTTATCACACTCAGGATTGTTCAGCAATTGTTTTCCAATCATAAAATCATATCTTAGGCATTATATTCTGAGCATCACGAGCAAGGGATGGTTGAGTACGGTCAACGCTTGGTATCATTGTGATTAACTTAAGGGATGTGCTGTCTGATAAGATGTACTTATCATTGGGATGTAGAGCTTATGTACCTGGCATTGTACTAGCACTGAAATTCATATATCACATTACTTATTTGGAAGGTAGGCAGAATGTCTTATTGGTTTGACGGTAGCATTTTATTAGCGAAACATATCATTCATTTTGCTCATGCAGAGTAGCAGTGAAATGGCTAGTTTCATCTGCTGCCTAAACTGTTGTGATACCTTTCACTTCCACGGTAATCTGAAGTAGATTGGGCATTTTCAGATCAAAATGTTGGCTTTATTCACTCATATGAATAGAGAAAAACAAAGCAAGCAAACAATCAGGGAATTGAAATTGATAAGTCATAATCAAAATGGCTTGAAGGATTTAATGGCCTACTCCTGTTTCTGTTTTCTATAATCTGATCAGAATAGCCATTATCTTGTGGGATAACTTTGATGAGCCCTATTTCAATGCAAAGATTGCCCAGTGAGAAAATGGCTCTTATGAGAAGGCCAGTCTTATAATGCATGGAGCTGTATGAATCCCAATGCATATATTGGCCTGTATAATTAAGCTAGTGGTAGATAGGAGAACCCATTAGATGATTTTTCAACTAGCACATTGATCAAATGGAGCTCATTAAGACAGCTCCAATTCAAAGGCAATTTTGAGTGCAAGATGGAGAGTATTAAGGTGTGTAAGGAAATTCTTACAGGCATCTGCAGTTTCAAATGTAGCAAATATATCATCTATGTGTCAGACATATGCAAGATACAGAAGGTTGGGGGGGGGGTCACATTATGATTTTCTAAATGTTCTGCTTCTACTTCCTTAAGAATGGATTCTGGCATTTTGCCAATGACTGATGTTAGGATAACAGGTCTGTAGTTTCTGTTTCCGTCATTTCATGAATAAAGTTGTCATACATCTGGATTTACAATCAGTTGGAATCTTGAAATTATGAGAAAGAAACGCTTGATTATCTATGCAGGCCACCAGTTCCAATAAACTCATCAGTTTTTAGTCGTCTGAGTTCTCCTAATACTTTTCCTCTAATGATAGTGATTTTGTAAAGTTCCTGCAACTCTCTTATCAATTAATTTTCTATTAGTCAATAGTTTTCAATAGTGTTTACAATGAAGATAAATAAAAAATCTTGTTCAGAGTCCTTGCCATTCCATTATTTTCCATTATTAATTCCCTTTTTATTCTTGAAGGAGCAAATGTTTACTTTAGCTACTCTTTTCCTTTTAACTTGTAAAAATTGTTCGTGTTTTTATTTCTATATTTCTTGCGAGTTTACTCAAAAACTCTAGTTTCTCCCTTCAATTTATTTTGTCATTGTTGCTGTTTTCGCAAATGTTCCCAAGCTTCTGATATACCACTAATCTTCAAAGAATGGTATGTCTTTTCATTCAATTTGATATCATCCTTCCCTTTGTTAGTTATCCACAGATGGTTCATCCTTCTCATTAAAATATATATTTGCTGAGAGTTATGAAATGTCTCCTAAAATATCTATCACTGCTGATTTCCTGTCCAATAGCTAATCCTGTCTTCATACCTCTATAATTGGCTTCACTTAAGTTTAAGATACTAGTTTGAGATTCAGAGTTCTTGCCCTCAAACTGAATGTGGAATTCTGTCACGTCATGATCACTCTTCCCTAGCGGTTCTTTTACTTTGAGATCATTCAATAATTCTGTCTTGATACACCTTGATAGGTCTAAAATAGCTTGCTTTCTGTTTTATTCCACAATGTATTGATTTAAGGAACTTTCCCAAATATTCTCTATGCCTCATCCTCCAGGTTTGATCCAAATGAAAATTAAAATTGTCCACATTTATTGAATACTATTCTTACATTCCCCTATTATATCTTGATTTATACTCTGTCATACAGTATATTTTACTGGGGGAGCAATGAATGACTCTCACTGGTGGCTTACCTCACCTACTGTTTCATATCTCCACCCCAACTGAATCTATATCTTGACTGTTTGAGGCAAGATCATCTTTTATTACTGTACTGATTTCATCCTTTGATAATAGAGCTACTCCATCTCCTTTACATTTTTTCCTATTCTTTTGAAAGATAACATACCTTTGAGTATTTGGTTTTCCAGCCTTGGTCATTTTGGACCATGTCTCTGTAGTTGTTATTGCACCTACCCATTTATTTCTACTTGCAGCACAATTCATCTTCCTTGCTATAAATGTTATGGACATTCAAGAAGAGAGATTTGAATTGCCCTTTTAGCATTTTTCTCCTTCTCACCTTATTTCTATGTTGCTCAGTCACTTCCAGTCAAACCTTGGTTATCATTCATTAACTTGCATTATATATTTATCCTTTCTCAACTTTATAAATCTTCCTTCCCGTAAACCCACCCTCTCCACAATGACTGGTCCAAGTGCATCATAAATTGGAACCTATTCCAATCCAATCATTGAACCACGCATTCAATTTTCCAATCTTATTTATCTTATGCTAATTTGCTTCAAATCTGTTAGCTTTACACAATTCTAAAAGATCTATCTACTGGTTAGAAACAGAACTGATATTTAAATGTCTGGAACTTGACTATACAATGCCTGTTTAGCAGGTGAAAAATGAACACTGTGGATTCCAATATGGCATTTATTATCTGCATGCTAATTACATATGCACTACATATCAGATTGGGTTAGTTTTTTTCTCTGATGTTTGCGTGCAGGCCCAGTGCAAGTCGTTCCCTTTAGATTACTCCATGTGCATTACCTTGCAAAACATTTATAAGGCCCATGCACTTAACTGGACAGGTTGCATATAACAAAAGAAATAGAGTAGACATTGATGCATGAATTGTTTCATTGCACCTTTCTGAATCAAGCCTCAGGCTCCTTGCCCTGTTGAACCTAAGATCTACATCAGATCCCTTTTTAGATTTGATTCATGACTGATTGTTGTATGCTCTGTGGAAGCAATAGTCAGGCATCAAATAGTCAAACCAGTAACTTCCAAAAACACTGCTAGAGGCTTCTACCACAAAGTTAAGTAACATTTTGTCACACCAGCAAAAGTAGGAGGGCTTCTCCTGACCTGCAAGCCACTGCCAGCCATTCCTCACTCCCTTCTGATCTCAGGTCTTTCTTAACCGTCTTGGCAATTCTGGTCTTTACACCTCTGCTGGCTTACCTATGTCTTGTTTGTGACTGGTGCCTTGCCTTCTTGGGGTATATCTGGTGTCTCCAGCATTCTCACTATATCCTGATGTGCAAGAGGACCACACTGTGCTCTCGTACAGCTGTTTCATTGCAGTGGTTTGCATTTGCTACTGGCTGTAGTCCAAATTCAGGTATGAATCAGTTTCTAAGCTAATGTTCCTGGTTTTGAAATTTAGTGCATTATATCACCTGGATACATTGTAAAGAAAACAATAGAAAATTGTAATACTAGAAGCTGCTGAATTTTCTGTCCATTGGAGTTCTTGAACACATTACCGATCAAGAGGATTTAATACCGTCTTAACCCTTTCAGCATGAATTGCACCAGAAGAGGAAAATTCAATATTTGACATTTTGGAGGATACTCAAGGGATGAAAATTTCAATAGATAATGACTGAACTTCTCAGGAGAATGCATAGAAAGATGATTTTAAGTTGGAAAAATGTTTTACATCAAATCAGAGAAAACAATGCGATCCATACTTGGTTGCAATTTCAAAGTGCATCGTTGGAATTCTACCATCTTCCTGCCATGGAGCTGGAGCGGGGGAGGGGTGACAATGGAAATGTCCATTGAACTCGGGTGGGAATTTCCAGTTCCGCTTGAGCGAGACCGTAAAATCCTGCCTGCAGTTACGAAGCAGAAAGATGCGGCTGAAAGAGTGGAAGTACAGGAGAAGAGAAAGGCAGCGTATAAAAGCTCCAACAGTATCTTGGTATGGTGAACTATTTGGGCAAATGCCTGCTAATGTGACAGATGTCACAAAACTGTCAAAAAATATACAAGAAACAGGCATAGCATGTCATTGGGCTGATGAGCACGATAGGAGTGTTCAAGGTTGCAGTGCCTGTGACAGACAACCCAGTCACAATGTGTCCAAGTGGGAAGGATTAATGTTGATGAACAGTATGTCAAGTAGAGAGAAAAAAACATTGCAGCTACACTATTGAGTGCAGAAGATTTCAACAGCGGCTCCAATTTTCATCATCATTTTCTGATGTCAGTGAATGAAAAGCTGAGGAGCAGAACTTACTGCCTGATGCCTGCTGACATCTGGTAATCACCACTGTCTTGCTGTGGTCAGTGAAATAGAGAGTACATGTACCTGATGACCATAGCCTGCAGCATCATTGCCCCTTACAAATTGGGGACATATGACATGGGTTAGACCCTGATGTAATTTCAGGCATCAATGAGCTCTGCCAGTCTGTGTTTCCAATTTTTTCAGAGGTACAAACTGCAGCTCTGTTGATAATAGAGGAAAGGTTCACTCCAAGAATTATTTGGAGCATAGGACATCTTCTCCATGTAGTTCTGCTCCCAACAAAATGCCCAAGTGTTCCTTGCAAGTAATGTAAAAGTCTCTTCTCCTCATGGGATGGCTTGGTGGCACTCTGGGGGTGCATGTGACATAGTGGTTAACACTGCTGCCTCACAGCGCTAGGGGCCCAGGACCAATTTCAACCTCGGGTCACTGTCTGTATGAAATATGCACATTCACCCCATATCTGTGTGGGTTTCCTCTGGGTATTCCGGTTTTCTCTCACAATCCAAAGATGTGCAGGTCAGGTTGATTGACCATGCTAAATTAACCCTAGGGTGGGGTTGCAGGAATAGGACCTGGGTGGCATTGTGGTCAGGGCAGATTCAATGGGCTGAATGCCTTCCTTCTGTACTGTAGAGATTCTATGATTCTAAGATGTGCTCCAGGATCTAACCTGCTAATTTCCCATTTGAGTGAAATATCTAGTATGATCTTCACAGTCTGTCCATCTTGTTAACTACTTCTGGTTCTTCTGGTGCTGCAGTGTCTATTCTGCTCTGATCTTTTTATCCAATCTCAAAAGAAAACATAAGATAGAGGAACTTAGGATCAGTTGTGAGCCATTCAACAAGTTGAGCCTGTTCTGCCATTCAATAAGACCATGGCTGATCTGACCATGGCCTCAGTTCCACTTTCCCGCCATTCCCAAAATCCTTGATTCCCTTGCCTATTGTTCAGGCACAATTGATGGTATATGCCAACTTGCCCAAATCCCAAAGTGTAACTTGAAACAGCTTGCAAGGCAGTTTTTGCAATCAGGAAATGATGTCTCTGCAAAATTGTGATCATTTCATACTGAAGTAAACATTTATTTAAAAATATAAAGGAAATTAAAAGAAAATTATGCTTCAGTTAACAGTAGCTTAGAACAATTCCAAAAAGTCTTAACTTAAACTATCCTCAGAGTTTATCTTCCCTTTTATGTTTGACAACAATCCTTATTGATTTTGAATCTATAGAATTGCAGTAATTTTACCCCACATTGCCAAGAAACACGATATAAATACATTTCTTAAAGGCATAGCATCATCACACCTTATTCTTAAACTGTGTCCCCTAGTCCTAGTCTCCCCATAGAGGAAACATCCTCCTGGCATTCTTCCTGTCAAATCCCTCAAGATTTTATATCTTTCAATAACAGCACCTCTCATTCTATTGTATTCTGATGGGCCAATCCGCAACTGAATTCTGATGACCCAGTCTATTCAACTTTCTTCATAAGATAAGTTCTTCATCCCAGAAATGAGTGAATCTCCTCTGTGCTTGTTTTATTTCAAATAAAAACATTTCTCAAATAAGTAGACCAAAATTATACACAGTAGAATCATAGAATCCCAGAGTGCAGAAGGAGGCCAATCGGCCTATTGAGCCTGCATGGACCACAATCCCACCCAAGCCCTATCACAGTAACCCCATGCATTTACTCTAGCTAGTCCCCTTGACACTAAGGGGTAATTTAGCATTGGACAATCCATCTGACCTGCACATCTTTGGACTGTGGGAGGAAAGTGGAGCACCTGAAGGAAACCCACACAGAGAATGTACAAAGTCTGCACAGTCAGTGACCAAGCTGGGAATCAAGTTGGGATCCCTGATGGCGTGCGGGCAGTGCTAATCACTGTGCCATCATGCCGCCATATTTCAGATATATTCTCACCAATATATTGTACAGCTGTAGTGAAACTTCCCTTCATCTATATTTCGTACCCCTCGTAATAAATGCCAACATTCAATTTGTATTCCTAATTATTGTTAAAGCAGTGATCACTTTTTTGTCATTCATACGTCAGGAAACCCAGATCTCTTGGTACCTCTGAGTTGTGCAGTCTCTCTCTGTATTTAAATAGTATATTGCTTTTCTATCCTTCCTGCCAAAGTGGGCAAGTTCCCACTTTCTCACATTATACTTCATCTGCCAAATTTTTACCCATGAGTTTCAATCGAGGAAATTGACCTAGACTCTGCTGAAGTCAGAGAAGTAGCTTACGTCTTGTAACAACACCACTGAGAAGAGGATAATCCTGATCTGTATGTCAGCTTGCCTTGTTCTATTTGACTAGCCCCTCTGAAGCTAGATTGGTCATAAAGACTGCACGGAAGGTCAGCAGCAACCATTAAGTATGATTAATATTCAGAACTCCGTGCAAGGTCCAGTACGCACTAAAGATTAGCATGGCAGATGTGACTGCTATTTTCTATCTTCCAAGAAGCCCATACAACTGCAATTCTACACTGTGCCATTGCTACTGTTCACTGATCCATTTACTATTTAATAAATCTGGCACTTTACAACCTAAGTTACAGTCTAATAGAATTCTAAAATTGAGGAAGGTCATGTGGAACCACACGATATTACCAGTAAGCCAAAATACAATGGCAAAGGTTTTCTGTTGATTTCTGGTCTTACTACAAATCACCCAGACAGCGGACAGCTAAAGGCACATTTTAGTTTGTACAAAGCTAACGTGAGTGATCTGAGAAATGCAACTGGAGGAAATACCTTTGGATAAGTTTTTGTGGGCATACCTACTCCGCCCCTGCCATGCCCTCACCACCCAACATTGTCCCTCAAAGAACAAAGAACAAAACAGCATGGGAAACAGGCCTTCGGCCCAACGAGCCCGCGCTGCTACCCTGATGTTCCCACTTCTACCCGTGATCCCTGTCTATGTTTGTACATCTTTGTATTGAAACCAAATTTGAGACAATTTAGGGAGAATTTGTTCTGCCAATCAGCCTAAGAGCACATCACTGGGATGTGGGAGGAAATCGGAGCACCTGGAGAAAACCCACGCAAACATGGGGAGAATGTGCAAACTCCCACAGAAACAGGCCCAAATCCATGTATCTGCACAGCACAGCGATAGTCACTGAGCTGTCATGTTGCCCATCAAATGCTCCAGGTCAATTGTACACTAACGACGTGAAGCACTAGGATACTCTCAAAAAATCCAAGAGCAGCCCTCTTACGACCCATCGCGTGTATGCTCCTTGTTAGACAACAAGGAGGACCAAAGTACCTGTAGGATAAAAACAAATACATCAATATTATCGACCTCCCTCCTCCTTCTCTCCCCACGCCCCACCCCTGGCACTCTCTCATCCATGATGTTGATTATAGAGCTACTGAAACATCAGAGAATTGGAGTAAAAGGTTAAGATGAGACAGAGGTTGGAAGAATTCCAGATAGAAATTCACCCTGCTGAAATTCTAAAATATTGGAATCTCCTCAATAGCCACTCACTCCTCCACAAAGTGATGGCTTCCTCTCTCTATGAAGAAGAAATTCCTCCCTCTATGAAGTGGATTTTCTTCCAACTTCCTTCTTTTGATTACATGATCTCTGAACTCTAAGCAATTCACAGATGGACTCAACCTCCTACTGTTCCCTGAAATGCTTGTCCTGATTGCTACCCAATAATACCATGTAAATCCTGGGTGATACTCAATAAGTGAAATCTTATTTTGTTAGCTTTTAGTGGAGCACCATACACTTACAGGTCAGAAACGGAATGGTGAGTCTTACTAGCATTTGATCAATTAAGAGACCACCCCTGAGCTCCACGATCGATTGGGGAAGGTAGGCATGATGAGGTGGCCACTTTGTCAGAGGAATGATTTCTGCTTAATGGAGCTACGTTGTGGAGAAGCTCACCAGTAGTTATTTGTTTTGGATTGCAGCAAGAAAAGAGAGGAAGGCTGCTCCCATGTCCATTCTGGAGGTCTAGCTGAGGGGCTGCAACAAGGTGAACCCTCTCAAAGACAAGGACAGGAGAAGAAGAGGATAACCTTTCCAATCAAGAAGACAGAGATGAAAATATCTGAGGATGTGAGTAGCAATGTTGTGTTCCTTCCAATGTGAAGACAAAGTATTAAAAAGATTCAGTGCCTCAGGAGGACAAGAGAAAGCAGTGGAGTAGTGGTATTGTCACTAGACTAGCAATCTAGAGACCCAAGATAATGCTCTGGGACACAGATTTAAATCCCACCATGGCAGATGATGAAACTTCAATTCAATAAAAATCTGGGATAATTATTGTAAAGAAATCTTTTGGTTCATTAATGTCCTTTAGGGAAGAAAATCTGTCATCCTTACCTGGTCCACATGTGACTTAGATTCACGGCACTGTGACTGACACACAAATGCTCTCAGAGATGGCAATAACAGTTGCTCTCATCTGATGAATGTCAGGTGCCAAGCCCCTTTTTTATATTCAACAGTCTCCTGTCTCTCAGGATAATGGTTTGTGCTTTTAATTCGGTGTTAAACATCACCCGATGACACTCAGGAGCCATGTTCTGGTATGGTAGTCTCTGCTATATTTGCTGCAGAGGAAATCAGTGGGCTGAGAAAATGAAGGATTCACTGGGCTTTATTTTGTCTGACCACTGGTTTCATTCAGATAAGCTTTACTTTTCTATTCATCTCTTTCAATGCCTTTCCAAACATTCACCCTCTAGAGGTAACTACCCAGATTTATATGCTGATGTTCACCATTTTCATATCTTGTGTGCAGATGTCCTTGTATTGGCCATATGGACATCCAGCAAGCACTGGCCAGTTCAGGTGTACAGCCATCATTCGCCGGCAAACATGGCTGAGGGACTGCAGACTCCAATGACAAAGCAGTGAGTGTATGCTGATGGTATTAGCATGCTCCAGGGCCTTGGAGTTTGGGACATTGTCATGATAAGAAATGCTAAGTTATATCTGAGATTGAAGGTTCTGAATTGACCTTTGGATGTACTCAACATTCCTCGCTCTGACTGAGTGGGAGGAAGCCAGGAAAGTGTTGGGAAGTATACATGATTGGCACCACAGTAAGCTTACTGTCACTCTTTACAATAGAGCCAACTTTCTACAAGAAGTTTCTAGTTTTCACTGGGACCCAGGTCGACGCCCAAATATGGAGTTGTAGTAGAATCTCCCACCTATTAGTGTCAGCTGGAGGAATCCATGAGAAAACATCTAGTTTGGCAGCTGCACGATACTTCCTGTTCCTATTCAGCCCACTCCATCCATCCACTCCACTCTAATGTTTGCAATAGATGAAGGATCCACCCCCTGAGAAAATTCAATTGGAAACTGGGAACTGACCATAGAATCATACAGCCTTTATAGTGCAGAAGAGGCTCATCAGGTCTGCACCAAGTCTGCACTACTCTCTGACAGAGTATCCAACCCAGGCCCTCTCCCTTGCCCTATCCCCATAACCCATTTACCATCCACCTGACCTGGATATCTTGAGATATTAAGAGGCAATTTAGCATGGCCAATCCACCTAACCTACACAACTTTAGATTGTGGGAGGAAACTGGAGCATCCAGAGGAAACCCACGCAGACACAAGAAGAATGTGCAAACTCCACACAGGCAGTCACCTGAGGCTGCTATTGAACATGGGTCTCTAGAGCTATGAGGCAGCATTGTTAACCATCGTGCTACCATGTCACCCTTTTTATTCAGGTCATAATTAATTCCTAATTGTTAGACTTCTGTTGCACTCCTGATAGACTTGTACCAGACATTCCCATAAACCTTTAAAGTCAATGTTCATATCTGTGCTGCATTTTAAATTGATTGTGGGTGGAAAAACAGAAATGATGGCTCTGAACATGTGTTGTGCTTTGAGGATAAATCATAATTTTCTCAAACAGTTTTCTGCTACAAATGCTTCTATTACAAATTGTAAATGCATGTAACAACTGAACAGATGAATCCTTGAACTGTATGTGCTGGCTGCTTGAGAAGAGTTAAAAGATTAATATTGGCAGTGCTTTGTGCTAGAAAGCATTTTTCTTGCTACTATTGCCATCACATGAGCAGGTAATGCAAATTCTTGAGAATCTGCTGCTGGTTCATTGTTTTTAAGAACAGAAACAGTGCCTTTCTCACTTTGTAAATATATAGGAACTTTGGCCTCTTCGTGTTGAGATGATAGTACATGGAACACTGCTTAACATATCATTCCCACAAACAGTCACTGCCTGAGAAAGGAAAATGAACACACCACGGTTGGGATCACAAATTAAATAAGGAACCCAGAGAAAACCGATGGTCAAGGAGCAGCAGCATTCTAAACATTCAGGGATGAAGTGAAAAATGGTGGGTATAACACGACAGGAAATTTTCATCTGGTATCACTGTAAATCCTCACAGAAGAATTCCCTTTTTTGTGCTGCAATTAATTTATTCCTCATATCACAAGACTGAGTTTTAGATGAGTAATAATCAATAAAACAAATCATCTTTGCAACCTGTGCATTTGGTTGCCATGTGTTAACAGGAAATGAATTTGGTTTTATAGTTATTTTCCAAAGCCAGTGAGCAATAAATTATGGTAAATTCCATTTGCGAAAGCAAACTTTATTTTTATACATCATTCTAGGAAAGCGCTGTCAGATTTGCAGGCTTTACGCTGTCACATCAGATGAATGTTGCTTTCACTTTGCATGTCCGTCTTACACACTGCAAGAATATTCCCTCCAGCAAAATAACAATTTATTTTACTCCATAAATCAGACAGGAATTGCTTAACCCTTCTGGCACTGAATTTATTTTGAAGCCTTGAAAAATCCTGGTATGTTTTTGGTCATAAATACACATAAAATCACCAAGAGTGATCAATAATTTAAAGGATAATTCCATCAGAACCACTGCAAATTCTTTTTATTATTGATTACATTTCAAACAATAATATAATTTTAAAGTGCCACAGTAATGCTTTGATAACTGATTGATTACAGCTTAAAGTAAATCAAGGAGTAGAATTTCATTAACTTACAGGTACAACATTTGTACTTCAGTAATATGTTGTGCTGTATGTAATCTTCTGTAGTTTGTAGTAAATTAGAACGGATTAAAAACATTAGATCAATATATCTTCAGCACATAAACTCTTTCCTCCATCTTCACCCCATTTCCATTTATTTTATTTCATTTTGTTTAATCCTATTCATCCATTTTATCATTCTTCTTTGTCACTTCCATTTTCCACTTTCCATTCCAGCTCTCCTTCTTGGTCTCTTCTACCGTCACCCCCACCCTGCCACTGCTGTTGCTGCCCCCTCCTCCCCCCCACCCCCCACCTGCCACTCTTCAGTGCAACTGCCACATTCCTCAGGCAGTCTTTAACAATTTGTATTTCTGTTCTGCCATTCATGCATTCTGATCACTTAGTGGACACTTCTTAGCACCTTCTTACCCTTCTATATCTTCATTTACATTCCCTTTGTCTCACTCCACACCACCACTCACACCCGCCCCCATAATATAAATCTCCACTGATTCTCTTTGCTCTTTGCTCTGACCAAGGGTCATCTAGACTCAAAACGTTGGCTCTATTCTCTTCATGGTGTGGAGATGCTGGCCTTGGACTGGTAAACACAGTAAGAAGTTTCACAACACCAGGTTAAAGTACAACAGGTTGATTTCTATTCTCTCCCACAGATGCTTCAAACCCGCTGAGATTTTCCAGCTTTTTCTGTTTTTGTTTCAGTTTCCCACATCTACAGTATTTTATTTTTAGGCTTTAGATCAATGTGCTCTGTTTCTTCAGAGATTGCCTTTTAAAACTTGACATTTTCCTTGGTGTCTGTCATTGCTTCTGCATGATTTACAAATCTATTTGTTTTAAATGCTAAATGGTATGTTTTTGTTTTACTCGCTTATATCCTCTTGCCCTCCCCTAAGTTAGATTAAAGTATTGTGTCCTGAGTCACCTACTGTGTTGGCATTTTATTTATCATTTTTATAGCAGTTGGGCATCTGCACCACTTGTGCACAATTCTGATTTGTCTTCCATCGAAAAATCTCTTGATGAGGAAACCAGTGAGGACACTCAAACTGTGTACCAGATGCATATAACTTCATTCTTACACTATCTATACTTGCAAATCAGAAGACATTGCAGGCTGAGGGATAAATGGAATGTGAAATGAAGGATTAGATAAGAGAGTACTGTCAATTTTTATAAGTTCTGTCCAGCCATTGGCCATAGCCTCTGTAATGGTAGTTTCAATTGTGGCAATTACATCTCCCCCATGGTGTCAATGTCCTGCAGCCATGCTGTATCCCAGCAATTAGCTCCTGACTATGTGCTACTGTGTAGCTGTGTACTACTTGGTACTGCAAGAGATAAGGTATTGTATCAGCCATTGTCCTGCAACCTATTTGCATGGTGTGGCTGACATGGTTGAATAATTGACAGTATGTGGAAATGATGAGATGTGGCTGTGAGTTTTGCAGCAGTGTTGGTGTGAGTGAAATGAATTTCTGAATGTGAGGTATGAGTTGTGTTGGATAGAATTTGTTGACAGGTAGGTAAAAGGGCTGTGTTGAATTGAGCAGCACCTAAGGCTTATAGTCCAGGTGTAAGGAAATGGCATTTGGAGATGAATTCACTGACCTTGATCACTTTGTTGAATTTCTTGCAGCAATGCATTCAGGGTGACACATTGTTTGTATTGACCTCAGCATCTATCTGCTTCCATTCCCTTCCAACCACTTGAGTGGCAGGATCCCAGAACGTTTGGGGATAAAGGACATCTGTTGTCCAACTTGTGCAGAGGGTCTTAAGGGCTGCATTAAAAAATTGGGGAGTCTGTTTTCTGCTATGCTGCACAATCTTTTCTCTTCCTGTGAACCAGACACTATTCCACAATAACATAGCTGCTGCAGCTAGAATTCACATCTCTTTTTTTGGGGAGGTGCAGCGAGGATTTAAGTTGAGGTGGCTGGTTTAAATGTTGATGGACTTACATTAACACCTCCGCTCTCACCACTTCTGAGGGATGCAGCATGTTTACATGTTGTCTGCATTACTTTGAATGAGAATGGGCGAATCGCACATCATAATTCCTGCTCCAGTTTTTGAAAGCTAGCAAATTTTTAACCCAAAAGTTTTAATTCCAACTTCAGTTTCTGCAGTCTTCCAGCCATTAGCAGCCTATAATCTAATTTATCACATGATCACTAGTGCTTTATTCTTAGTGTAGTTTAGGATGATAGGGAGATATTGGTTCAGACAGACCTTAATGTGATTTATGGTGCAATTTCACCTTGTAGGATGGTCTCTGGAGACAGAGATAGACGGAGTCTTCCTGGGTATTCTCGTATGTATCTTTCTGCATAATCATTTGTGTAAACCCAAAATCTGATGCAAACAGCTAAACCAACAGGAAACTTCTACATAGCTTTTAAATTGCAGTATTCAGTCTGTTCAGCTTAGTGGCAGATACAATGTTTGCCTCTCATTTTTCTGTCCAGTTATTTCTGTGTATTTTAATATGCTGGAACTTAGTGAATATTAAAATGTCATTTGTGTCCCAAGAACAGCAAGGCATAGAGGTGAAGAATGCACAACTTCACTCTGTTCTTGCTGGCAGCGGTGGTGGAGTGAATGAGTTTGGAGAATCACGACCTCAGAATTTTTATTTTATTTATTCACAGGATATGGGTGTTGCTGGCTGGCCAGCATTTATTACTCATCCCTAGCTGCCCTTGTTCATTGGGCAATTGAGAGTCAACCATGTGCTGTGCCTCTGGGGTCACGTGTAGACCAGATTTCCTACCCTAAGGGTGCATGAGTAACCAAAGGGGTTTTCCCGATAATCAACAATAGCTTTATGATCATCAGTAAATTCTTAATTCCAGATCTTTTTATTCAATTCAAATTCCACAATCTGCCGTGGTGAGAATTCGAACTTGGGTCCCCTGAACTGACGAAGGGCCATCCAGATTTGAAATGTTGGCTCTATTCTCTCTCCATAGATGCTGAGATTTTCTACCATTTTCTATTTTTGTCCCCTGAACATTAGCTGAGTTGCTGAATTAATAGTCCAGTGACAATTTCTTCAACATTAAAGGGGGCTAATAGCTATGTTTTAGAGGGTTGACTCATGCAGCACGATGGAAGTAGAACAATAGGGAATTTTGACTTATTTTGATTTTCTGAGTTGGACCTAAAACGTCTTCTTTTTCTCTTTCCCTCCCTCTCTGGATGAAACTGTTTGTCTAGATTCTTTAATATAGGAACAGTGTATAAAAGAGATCAAAGACTGTTGAAAGAATCTACTTTCAGAACTCAGATCCTCTTATTTGAATGGTCTGTTGCTGATACATAGCAAGAATTTGAAGGAACCCACAATGAAATTTAGAGTTTATCTTTTATTTGGTTTTTAAAAGTTTACAGTCCTGTGGGTGATACTGTAGTATTGATTATTGAAGTGGGGATAGAATAACTGGAAGAAATCATCAACAATTTATCTGCACAGTCTAAAAGTTCAAACAAATACTATTGCTCAATAGCTTTTGCTGCCAATAGTTATCCACTTGACCTGCCTACTTGATGACTGTGCCTCCTCAGCACACAGACAATCAACTAAATAATAGTTGATCTATTTTTCTCTAATCTTCCAAGTATTCTCAAGAATACACATTTGTTCTCTTCATTTACTCTGAGATCAATGGTATCACAACTGCTGTACAGATGTAACATCATTGGAACATACCTACACAATAAAGGCAAAATACTACATGTCCTGGAGATCTGAAATAAAAACAGAATATACTGAAAAAACTCAGCATGTCTGGTTAAACCTTTGGAGATAAAAACAAAGTTAATGTTTCCAGTCTAATATGGCTCTTTTTTAGAATGGAAGAATGGGCAGAAATGTGATGGGGTTTATGATGTTGAATATGGGGCAAGTTTATGTAGAACAAAAGGGATGCTCATGGATAAAGTAGGGACAGAGGTGATTAAATGACAAAGGTGTGATTGAGCAAAAGGTAAGTGGCAGTAAAGGAACAAAGCATTGGTTCAGAGCAGGATAGTGCTAAAAGATAGTGCAAAACATGAGAACAAGATACAGATAAGTACTAAGGGAAACATACCAAATGGAGGACATGGTTCAAAGTTATTGAACCTAGTGTTGAATCTAGAAGGCTGTAAAGTGTCTAGTTGGAAAATGAGGTGTTGTTCCTCAAACTCGTGTTGAACTATGTAAATGTTGCTGAGATAATGACCTTGTATGGAATGAACTTGACATTACCATTTAGTTTTGTGACTGTTGTGATATTGTAAGCATGTTGTTACAGACAATGAGATGTAGCTTTAAGAAGCTGCGTTTTGACATTACTCTGATGTCATCACATGTAAGATGGAAGGATAAAACGTACTGCCTCCATATTATGCTCACTATTACTTGTGATCTCTACTGAAGATGTTCATTACTAATTGTGACACTATATCAGTAAGATTTAGTGTACCCTTATGAGTCAGGCATATAATCAAGTAATCAGTCTATGTTATCTTTAGGACCCAGGCTAGACCAAGGACTGTCTAGAACTGCATATAATTGTTGCTAATAATAAACTCTATATTATAGTGCTCAACCAGAACCTCTATTATTCTCAATATCTTGCTTACCAGAGATAGCATAGAGATGGATCCCTTGAAGTCTATATCAAAACATTCTACATATATAATGGAAGCAGACCTTAACAAACCATAACAGTGACTTGATTGCATTTTGTTTTAATTGGTTCAGATTGAAATATTAGAAGATTAGTGCAAGTATTAAGGAAATGACTAAGTATATAAGTATTCTTGAACTTGCAGAAGGAAGTTAAAATATTCCATCCTCTCTTATTGAGCTGAAGTCAAGGGATGTTTGAATGGCCTGCCGCATTCAGCACAGTTCAGCCAACCACGATGATGCTGGATAATTTCATCTGCAGTAACTGACTCCTGTGCTCAGTTTAATAAGATCAATTTGGATATGTATAACCTCATATTTTTGGGTCCCACATTTTAAAGCCCTATATTGTATGAGAAAATAAAATCCAAGCATGTGTAATGGAAGTGTGAAAATGATATATATATATTATATATATAGTATGACTTAGAAGAAGGTTTTAATGTTCAGCTTTTTTCCACAGGAATACAGTTTAGAGGCTGGGAGAGCATCATAATTAATCATTTCAACCTTGTAAGTGGTTATGTTAAGTGGAATTAATGGACCTTTGTTTACTTAAGTTCCCTTGGGATTTCAGATGAGAGTATTGGCAGGATCAGTTGACATTGTGGTTTATATGCAGTCCTGGATTTTATGTAGAGAGAGAAATAGGCTTTTGCAAAGAAAGGAATTGGAGTTTGGCTGTTCTGGTTGAAATAAGGAGAATTGTGCAGGCTTCTGAAAGCTCTATATCTCTTTGAAGACTCCAAAGCTGCATACACTCAGTGTAGCAAGTATATAGGTGGTTGCTAATCATATTTACAGTGAGTTTTAAATAATATCAATTATTTGTTATTGAAATAATGATAAGTTAGAAATTATAGTTGTTTCTTTTCTTGTTTAAAGGTTGGCCAACTGTTAAGACATAAACTGTTTCATTTTGTTCAAGTTATGCTGAAACTGTGTTATGAATAAAGCTTGTATTGATTTTTAAAGTCCCTAATTTGTCAGTGGAATTACTCCTAGAGTGAAGCATCCTCTCCTCACATTTTTGCCAAAATAGAAAAATTGTTGGAATCTAGTCTGGCTTCATGATATATCTTGTGGTTCTAGCTCTGGACCCAAACACATTCAATAGAAATTATGGGCACAGTGGTATTGTAATTATGTTACAATTCTATTATTCTTGAGTCTGAATTAATGCTTTAGAGATGTGAGTTCAAGTCCCACCAAAGCAATCAGGAAATTCAAATTCAATAAATTGAATAAAATCTACAGTAAAAAAAGCTATCAGTAAGAGATGACCATGAAATTACAGGATCATTCTAAAAATCTATCTGGGTCATTAATGTTCTTTAGGACAATTAGGCTTTTAAGTAATTTCAGATACAGGCAGTGTTTTTGACTGACAACTGCCCTCTCAAAATGCCTAGTATGCTGCTCAGCAGTATTCAAAAAGGTGGCTTATTAACTTCTTAACAACAATTAGGGATGAGCAATAAATGCTGGCCTTACAAGCAATGCTCAAATCCCATGAGAAAGCCTGATGTCAAAGACCAACAGTAAATTTTGGCAGTTCTGATACTGTCATATATGATTTCATAAATATTCATATATGATTATTCATAATGCAATGCTAACTTTTCATGAACTCAGCGCTCCTCTCCTTAGCTCTGCTTTCCAGTGTACAGAAACATTGCATCACATGAGCAAAACTGATAGGCTTCATATTAATGATAATACGCTTTGATCAACCATGCAGGGAACTTCAATGTTGCTAGAAGGGTGTGGGTTGGCGGGAGAGCGGGGATATTTTGTGGCTGATGTACTGTTTCTCCATCAGAATGCCATGGGTTTTATTGTAATTTCCTTGTCAGTCCATGCATTTTCCCCAGTGTCCCTTAAAAATTTTATTTTAAGTATCCTTTGGTTCTGCGCTCTGATCTTAATCCAGATTCTGCACAGATATAAAATGCACCTTATCCATTCAAAGTCGAGTCTAAATAATTTTACACGAACTGTGTTAATTGCTACTAATTGCCTTTCAGAAGCGAAGCATGTTAACACTGAAATATTCCCTTTCACTGATTTACTCCCAGCTACAATTGTAAGTGAGTTCAGTCTGTTAATGCTTACAGCTAAGAGAAAAGAAAATTGCTTCATGTAGCAGCATCACATGTGCATTTAAAAAAAGCACACTTGGATTTTGTGTGACCAATATAATTTTCTATGGGCAGATCTCCCACAACCAATACCATCAAAAATAGATTAACCAGTCATTCACCTCATAGCTGTTTGGAGCACCTCTCCTTGGGGAAATATGGCTACATGCATTCGCTGCATAATAATAGGAATTTCATAATGTAATGTAGATGTTGTGCAGCATTATATAGTGCAAGTGGGTTTGTTCCTCCATCACAATGCACTTTACTGCAAACTTGGAGCTGGATTTTGCCTGGGGTGGTGGCCCAGAAGAAGGGCCTGAAAGCTGAGGGCAACATCACCTGTGCTGTTTGGGAGATTCTGGCAAGATTTTCTGCTTATCATACAGCTTATGACATGGCATTGGAGATCTTGCACATTTAAAGGATGAAAACCTAACTCCAAGAATCAATTGGAGGGTTGGCAGTTCTTCAGTTCCAACAGCATCACTGGGAGTGATGGCCACTGCTAACACTGCATCCAGTTGAGAAACTTACAATGAACCCTGCTCTCTCAGCGAGATAAGTGGAGTCGGGGATCTTGGGAGTCAGTTAGATGGCTGTGGTGGCGTTAGGCAAGTTGCTGAGCATGAATGGGTAGTGGGTGGGGGAGGTGATCAGAGGTTCGCAGAGTATATGATTAGAAAGACCCTGCCTTCCTGAGTCCACAAGCAAACTGCCAGATTTACGAGACAGTGGTACAGCATTCACCCACTATTGGTTAGTTGCTAGCGGGAAGTGCACATTAATTGGCTATTCAAGTGCTAATTCATTCTCCATCCTCCTCACAATGTTGCAATCACCTCCTCTCCCTCCCTGCCCTCTGTTGCAGGAACAATAAAACTCAATCCGTGAGTTGCACAAGAAAACCTATCCTAGCTGCTAGGTTTTCTTTTCCTGGCAGCATACATCTTTTTCAAAGTAGCTGATGCAATTAAATGAAAATCTGCTTGTTTCCCAGAAATTATACCCTGAGTTATTTCTGGTGCTGAAAAATAAAACAGCAATGTTGTTGCAGCTGTTTCTGTATCTTTCTCCTTTATAATGTTGAAAAGATTTCATAAACATTGCAAATGAAGGTTATGACTAAAGGGATGATCCTTTAAAACTGAGATGAGGAGGAATTCTTCAGCCAGAGTGATGAATCTGTGGAACTCTTTGCCGCAGAAAGCTGTGGAGGCCAGTCATTGAGTGTCTTTAAGGCAGAGATAGATAAGTTCTTGAGTAAGAATGGGGATGAGAAAAATATCAGCCATGATTGAATGGCAGAACAGATTTGATGGGCTGAGTGACCTAATTCTGCTCCCATGTCTTATAGTCTTATGGTGAGGCTGCAAGAACATCTAGCAAACTGCAGCTTGATATCACACAGAGTGAATTGAATTAACTGAAGATTGGCAACTGTGATGGAGGAGGTCTCATAAAGAGTACACGGTGGCACAGTTGAGGGAACTACTGCCTCTCAGCATGAATGACTCAGATTCAATTCTGGCCTCGGTCAATGCCTGTGTGGAATTTGCACTTTCTCCCTCTGTTTCTGTGGGTTTCTTCTGGGTGCTCTGGTTTCCTCCCATAATCCAAAGATGTGCAGGTTAGATTGATTGGCGATGATAAAATGTTCTTCTGTGTCAGAGTTTTAGCAGGGTAAATATGCAGGGTTAGGGCCTGGGTGAGAATGTTGTTAGTGCAGGCTTGATGGGCCAAATGTCCTGCTGGATTGTGGGATTCTATAATTCTAAGAGAACAGAATGGACTATAGAGTCAAAACCTCTGACCAAAAATATTTGAAAACATTTGAGCCTTGTATTTTACACTCCTGTTCCATCATTGAGGAAGGATGCCTGTCCCATGAATTGTTTAATTGTTCATCACCATTCATGACTATATGCAGAAGGACTGCAAAGCTTTGACTTGATCAGTTGATTGCAGCATTGCTTAGCCCGGTCTGTAGCATATTGTTTCTTCTATTTAGCATGTGTATATTCCTTGTTCATGTTTGACTTGACACAATGAGACTTCATAAGGCCCAGACTGAATGGTGAGGACTCCCTCCCCAGTGTTGAATGTGCTGAATATATCTTTCTTGCATCTGGGCCAATTATGGATGAACAGACTTGAATTACTGTTATTATGGTTTGATAATTGTTTGATACAATTAAACAACTTGCTTGGCTATTTCACAGGGCAATTGAGAGTCAAGCACATTACTGTGAATCTGGTGTCACATACCAGACATGACAAAGATGACAGATTGCCTTCCCTAAGGGAAGGAACCAGCTGGGCTTTTATGAAAATCCAGTAGTTTCATGGCCACCATTACTGATACTTGTTTTTTATTCCAGATGCATTGAAATAACTGAATTAAATTCCCCATCTGCTGGTGAGATTTGAACTTGTATCTCCAGATCATTCATCCAAGCTGTTGATTATTAGTCCATTAACATAATTATGCTACCATACCTGGCATATTAAAACCTTTAAAACCATTTAAATGTCTTAATGGAATTAATGCTAAACAAGTTTAATTAATACAGCACAGTGTTCAAAAAACAAATAGGATTTTGCACTTTACGGCCAAAAGGTCCACGTAGTCGGGGGGGATAGTAATCAAAATTTAAGTGATTTGGTAAGATTGTACCTTGAATACTGGGGACACTTCTGGACATAAAGGACCAAGACATTAAAGCGTAGGTGGGAAATAGGGAAGGACCAGAAGGCTCAAATCTACAAATCTGAATTATGAGAAAGATTGGAAGAATGTTGGCATCAGTCGGAAAGGAGGTCCTTGAGTACTAATCTAATAGAGATAAATTACATTAAGGGTGCAGCATAGATAATGCTGAATATTACTTTAAAATGAATTGTGGGGATAGAACAAAGGTTCAAATAAATAAGAGTAAATTTATATTTATTATTATATTTGTTATTTATTTATTGATATCAAAAAATTCTGTACCCATGTGTGACCAACATGTGGAACAAACTTCCACATATAAGGCCAAAACCCTGCAATCCCTTAAAAAAAATTGGGTGTCACAGTGCAGCAAGTAAAGGTGATGAGGAGTGCTGTCAGCAGAGCTGAGACTTGAGGATTACCTCGAGAGGAATAAATGGAGATAGGCTGAATGGCTTTCTCCATCACCATTTAAAGCCTTGTAATGCTTTAAAAATTACAGTAAATCATCATTAGCTACCTTAAAATCCCATTTCTGTTGGAACCAGTTCTTCATTATCTACCACTGCACAGAGGAAAGACAGAGATTGATCTGGTTTATGAGGAAAACAGTCTGCATGGGATTTATTGACCTTTTGTACCATTCAAAGGAAACAAATTAGCAGCAGGTCATCACTGAGTCATTTGTGTTAGGATGCTGTGAGCAGAATGTGTAACAATATAGTGAGGGAGTGGCAGCAGTTGGTTTAATATCAACTCACACAGCGCAATTACACATATCCTGTACAGTCAATGCATGCATTTTATTGATAAGACATGTGGTGATGGTGTAATAACCTGAACAGCTGCAGGGATTTCAGGATTTGAGTCTTTTTGATTGCCAGATTCTAACTTGCAATATTTTTCTTAATTATTTTGTGAATTGACAAACGAAACCTTTATGTCCCAGAATGCTTAAAGTTCCTGTGCTATTTAATCCCCATCCTGTCTACTTCTGGATACTATGTACAGCACAAAAACAGCTTATTCAAAAATCAAATAGTCCAGATGCTGCAAATCTGAAATAAATACAGAATAGGCTAGAAATATTCAGCTGGTCTGGCAGCATCTGTAAAGAGAAAAACAGTTGAAATTTTAGGCCAGTGATGTATGTGCCAAGTTCTGATCTTTATACAACAATCAGTCAATCTAATTAATGCAATACTATGACAGAGGTTGAGGGTGAATTAGCTCAATTTGCTAGATAGCCAGATTGTGATGGAGAATGAAGCTAATGGCTTGAGCTTAAATATGCATACTGGCAAGTTCATGGATACTTATCTCCTCGCTTTGCAAGTGCTACATATAACATAGAATGTCAGAACAAGAAGATTATGATGGAGTTGTATAAAACATTCATTAGTTTGAGTACTGTAGCCATAGGAAAAATGTGATTGCACCAGAAAGAGTGCAGAAGCGATTCACCAGGATGTTGCCTGGGCTGGAGAATTTCAGCTATGAAGAGAGGTTGGTTAGGCTGGGGTTGTCCTCCTTAGAGCAGAGAAGGCTGAGGTGGGAGAATAGAGCCAACAAAGGGTTGTTTGGACTCAAACCGTTGGCTCTATTCTCTCCCCACAGATGCTGTCAGACCTGCTCAGATTTTCCAGCATTTTCTGTCTTTGTTTCAGATTCCAGCATCTGTAGTATTTTGCTTTTATATAAAGGCTGAGGGGGTCCTGATTGAGGTATTTAAATTATGAGATACATAAATATGGTCGATAGGAAGGAACATTTCCCCCTGGTAGAGGGCTTAATAACCAGAAGGATATAGATTTAAGGGAAAGGACAGGAGATTTTGGGGGATTTGAGGAAAAATGTTTTCATCCAGAGAGTGGTGAGAATCTGAAAGGATGAAAGTTCTGGAACCTTCATAACCTTTACGAAGCATTTAGATGAATACTTGAAATACCATAGTAACATAATGCTGGAAAATGGGATTAAGATAAATCTGTTCTATAGAGGTCACAGAGGGTTATAGCATGGAAACGGGCCCTTCAGTCCAACCTATTCGTGCCGTCCATTACTAATGGGGATTAGTAATTGCCATTAAGCTAATCCCAATTACTGGAGTTTGGCCCATATCCTTTTGTACCAATCTTACCCATGTAACTGTCTAAATGCTTTTTAAAAGACAAAGTTGTACCCACCTCTACTACTACCTCCTATGGTCAAAGTTCCAAAATGAACTACTTCTTTATCTTGCGACTTAACTTTGGGAAGAGGCTCAAATCAAACAGAAAATAAAGATTGGGTCTCAGGAAACACAAAGCCTTTCTCAATCCTTGCATCCCTAGAGAATCTGAAAGGAAGAAGGTTGTTCAAGAGAGTAAGATGAAACCATGTCAGAATATGTAGCATTGCTCTGCCAGCAGAAATTGTCCTACTCTGTCACAATCCTCATTACTTTTACTTACTCACACTGATAGAAATGTAGAAGATAGGAGCAGGAGGAAGCCATTTGGCCTCCCTTGATCCTGCTGTGCCATTCATCACAACTATAGCTGATCATCCAAATCAATAGCCTGATCCTGCTTTCTCCCCATAACCTTTAATCCCATTCACTCCAAGCGCTATATCTGGGGTTATATAGTTGAATATTCATGTTTAATATCTGTTTTTTCCTGACACTTGATACTGACTGGAGCTTGAATGACAAGGTCACATGATTTGCATGTGACTCTCACAATACTTTCAATCGCCACTAATCTCTCCCGCTCCTCTGAGGCTTCTAATCTTCTTGCATCCGAGCCTTTGGTTCTTGTCTCCCAGGATCAGATCTCAAGATCCATCTTCTATGCTGGGACTGGAATCAGCCATTAGTGTTGAAGGAGGACGTCCCTGGTTTATCCATGCTTTACCCCTCTGCAGGTCAAATAAGTCAAAACTCCCTTCATGTATACAATGTTAGGTTCATTGTAAGAACTTCTAGGATGAATAGACTTATTTGAGCTAAATGGCTTTCTTCCTGTGTGACTATACTGTGAGATTAGGTTGGACAATGATACAGATATGAATTAAGTTTTGTGGTGTACAGCTGAGGTATGTACAGCTCTGGAATTCTGTTGTCTACAGTTGGTTTAACAGTCAGTGGCATATATGTACATTAAGTGACTGTTCAACTAAACCAGCCTGATTAAAGGTACAGAAGGATTGGCCAGATTTATGACACGAATGATAAAGTGACAAGCAACTGTTCGGACCAGCAAAGATAGCAAAACACCAGTATTAAAAAACACATAAAAAAATAACTGCCCCCATGCTGGGACCAAAAGTTGAAAGCACACACTGCTGTATTTCATCTGCTTCCCAAGGAAATCCTATAATATTTGAATTTTTAATGAGTTTATCATACCATTCTAAAGTAACAAACTGTTCCCTGTTCAGTTTTATACAACTTTGACAGGATTAGCTGGATGTCCAATAGGAAATAGATCAAGCTCACAGCCAGAAGGAGGAAGTGACATGTTGGCAAGGGTCACCATCTTGGCATTGACATTGACAATGTCTATGTTCAGTGCACTGTTAGGCAGCATTCTCTTATTGTCATGTTGTTTTCTCATCAGTTCTATATAAATGCTGAAGTTGGGTTTGATTTTAAACATCTATTAACTTCATTTTCATGGGCTGTATCACATTTTTTCTCATACATTGCAAACATTTGTTTAAAGATTAAAACAAACTATCTGCACAGCTAGATTTAAGTTTAATTTTTTGGCCCAGAAGATCTATGGAATACATCAAGACTAGGATGGGGCCAACCCAAGTTTGTTGGTAAGTCTACTGATGTTCATATGGATGAGCAGAGGAGACACAAGTAGAGGGTCTTTAGCACAATGCTAGCACATCCAGTCCCTTCCTCCAGAAATAATGGCTAAAGCTATATAACGAAACTGGGATAGCTTGCACCAGTGACACATGGAGCTGAATTTTGTTAAGACAGTTGTGGCCCTCAAGGCAGGTTACTCTACCATTTCTGGGAGCCCTCATCCTATTCTGTGGCAATTAGGCAATTAACTTCCTGGCATTGCAGGGAATGGCCAGCAGCTCTCCCTTAATAGATGAGATTCCACCTCGAAGAGCTACTGGCCAGAGGGTCCACAGCTTTTCAGTCTGAACAGTGCCACCAGGAGCATTGGGCCTGCACCCAGGTCTGGAGCAGCATCATGGGTACCGCTCTAGGACTGAGGCATGTGAGGTCTAGGTCACTGGTTCAGTAAGCCAGGCCCATGCAAGGGTGCACGGAGAGATAGGTGTAGTGGTGTGTGGTAAGGGTAGGGGGACAGTGACGGTATGGGGGGGGGGTGAGGGCAGAGAATGCAAACCTTGTGACCCAGGAGGCCCATCATGGGCTAAAGGGTGCCCAGTAAGGAGCTCCCATTCCCAAGCTTTCAGGTAGTCCCCAGGTTTTATTGGGTGATTTTATTGGGAGGGGCTCTTTGTTGTTGGCAAATTGTTGATGGTGGCAGGAAGAGGCCTTTAAGCTCTACTTAATTAGCTTCTTAAAGACCTTAATTGACTTTTGGGCTAGGAGGCTATCATCCACTTTCCCACTGCTGAGAGAAATCTGTGCCAACAGCACTCTGCTCCCTGCCTTCCCTCCGACCTTACACCTCACACCCGGGGACCCCCATTAAATTCTGACCAGGGAGTTAAAAACAAATCCCACCCCTTCCAGGTCTGAAACCCCAGGTTTGCTACTTTAAAAAAGTGAAACTTAGAAACTCTCATGTCAGTGACATATAATAGATGGGGATAAGTTACTTGCAGCAACTTTATGCCAAATACTGACGAGGATCAAGAAATAGAAATGTTTGACTTGGGGAACAATTTGTAGTTGGAAATATGGGAGGGAACTGTGGTTGCATCAGTGACACCTAAGACCTAGCAGATAACATTTTGAAATGGGGTGTAAGTGGATGAACAGTATTGCACTTGTTTTTAGCTTTCTTTGCTGGCTAGGCACAAAGCTCTGGATTTTCCTCTTAATTTCTCTTTGCTTCTTTTCTTGATTTCATTTCATTTATTAGAATCATAGAGTCGTAGAAATTTACAGCATGGAACTTCGGTCCAACTTGACCGGACCAAATTTTTTTCTTAAACCCCTAAGCTAATCCCAATTGCCCACTGTTGGCCCATATCCCTCTATACCCATTGTACCCATGTAACTTTCTAAATGCTTCTTAAAAGACAAAATTGCACCAGCCTCTACTACTAACTCTGGCAGCTTGTTCTAGACATTCAGCGCCCTCTGTATGAAAAAATTGCCCCTCTGGATCTTTTGTATCTCTTCTCTATTACCTTAAACCTATGCCCTCTAGTTTTAGATTCTCCTACCTTTGGGAAAAGATATTGACTATCTAGCTGATCTATGCCCCTCATTATTTTATAGATCTCAATAAGATCACCTCTCAGTCTTCTACGCTCCAGAGAAAAATGTCCCAATCTATCCAGCCTCTCCTTATAACTCAAATCATCAAGTCCCGGTTTTATCTTGGTGTTATTGTCACATTATTCGTATACAGTGAATAATGTTTTTGCTGCTTATGCACTATACAAACAAAGCATACCATTCATAGTAAAGTTTATTTATTGGTCACAAGTGGACTTACATTCACACTGCAATTAAGTTACTGTGAAAATCCCCTAGTTGCCACAATCTGGCACCTGTTTGCATATACTGAGAGAGAATTCAGCATGATCAATGCACCTAACCAATATGCCCTTTCAACTGTGGGAGAAAACTGAAGCAGCTGGAAGAAACCCACTCAGACACAGAGGGAGCATGCAAACTCCGCACAGGCAGTAATCCAAGTCAGGAATCATACCTGAGTCCCCGGCGTTATGAAGCAGCCATGCTAATCATTGTGCCACTGTGCCACCCCACGTAGAGAAGAAAGGAAAGAGCGCAGAATGTTGTGTTACAGTCCTGGCTAGGGTGTAGAGAATATCAACTTACCACGAGGTAAGACCATTCAAAAGTCTGATGGCAGCAGGGAAGAAACTGTTCTTGAGTGGATTGTAGGTAACCTCAAACATTTGTACATTTTTCCCGATGGAAGAAGGTAGACAGTGATAAATACGTTTTTGATAAATAAATGGATCTGAAGTTATGGGGAAAAGGCAGGACAATGGGGATGTGAAAAGTATCAGCCATGATTGAATGACGGAGTAGACTTGATAGCCCAAGTGGCCTAATTGTGCTCCTATGTCTTATAGTCTTATGGAAGACAGTATGTTCGGGGTGCATGGGATCCTTGATTAAGCTGGCTGCTTTTCCGAGGCAGCGGAAGTGTAGATAGAGTCAATGAAAGGGAGGCTTGTTTACGTGATGGACTGGGCTTTGTTCATGACCTATTGTAATTTCTTGCAGTCTTGGACAGATTAGGAGCCATGCGAAACTGTGATATAAACAGAAAAAGATACTTCCTATGGTGCACCTGTAAAGGTTAGTGAGCTTAGTGATGGAAATACCAAATTTCCTTAGCTTCCTGAAAAAGTAGAGACTTTCTTAACTGTAGTATTAGAGTGGAGGGACTAGAATAGGTTATTAGTGACCTGGAACTTAGAAACTTAAAGTTCTCGATGATTTACACTTTGTCCCATTGGTGTGGACAGGGGCATGTCCTCCACGAGGCTTCCTGAAGTGGATAACTACTTCCTTCGATTTGTTGATTTTGAGGGAGAAATTATTGTCATCGCACCAGTTCACCAGATTCTTTATCTCATTCCTGTACTCTGTCTTGTCATTGTTTGAGATCCAACTCACTACGCTGATGTCATCAGCAAACTTTGAAAATCAAGTTGGAGGGGAATTTGGCCACAGAGTCATAGGCATATAATAAGTATAGTAGGGGGCTGAGAACACAGCCTTCTGGGGGACCAGTGTTGATAATGGCCATGAAGAAGGAGATGTTGCTTACCCTTTCTTGTTGTGGTCTGTGGGTTAGGAAGTTCAGGGTCCAGTTGCAGAGGGAGGAGCCAAGCCCAGGCAATGAAGTTTGGAGCTGAATTGTGTGGGAATAATGATGTTGAAGGTTGAGCTGTAGTCAATAAATAGGAGTCTGACATAGGTGTCTTTGTTATCTAGGTGACCTAGGGTTGAGTGCAGGGCCATGGAAATAGTGTCTGCTGCGGACCTGTCGCATCAGTAGGCAAACTGAAGTGGACCCAGAAAATCTGGGAGGCTGGAGTTGATTCATGCCATGATTAATCTTACGAAACACTTCATAATGATGGATGTTAGAACCACCAGACGACAGTCATTAAGGCATGCTGCCTGGCTTTTCTTTGTATAAGGATGACGGTTGTTGTCTTGAAGCAGATAGGGACCATAGATTGGTGTAGAGAGTGGTTAAAGATGTCTGCGAATACCCCCACCAACTCAGGATCTGAGTGCTTGTCTGAGTATCCATCTGGGCCAATTGCTTTCCGTCTCTTTCTTTCTCTTCCATCAGTCTTAATATCGCCTTATGTGGCCCAGTGACAAATTTTGTTTGTAATATTTCTGTGTGATGCTTTTGGATATTTCAATGTATGTTAAAGGTAATGTAAAATTCAAACTGCTGTTGTTTCTGGTAACTGATCCCATAAATATATAACTTGGATTCCTCCACCAGTGGCAATTTGCAGGTACAATTGGATAGAGTGATCATTTTTAGAGATCTAACTAAATTTTCATTAAGAATTCAATAAAAGAGTCTTGTCAGTCAGAAATTCATAAATATTGTGGATGTGTGGGTTAGATGGATTGGCCATGCTAAATTGCCTCTTCATATAAGGGGGACTAACTAGGGTAAATGCATAAGGTTATGAGGATAGGGCCTTTGTTATATTGTGGTCAGTGCAGACTCAATTAACTGAATGGCCCCCTTTCCACCGTAGGATTCTATAATTTCAAATGATGGCACAAAGCAGTCGTTTCTAAACCTGGGAGAATGAGTAAAAATGTTTCTTTGGCATGACGTGGAGAATAAGTAATGTGGTACATAGTCAGGCTGCTGGAGGGAAGAGGAGAAGAACTCACAACTCTCCCATCTGAATTTAAGCAGGAAGCACTGTATCACGAAGAATATCCTGCCTGATCCCCACCACTTGCTGTAGCCACAATGGAAGTCTCTGAGTAGAGTGAGGACCATATTTCCAATGTCTGCGAAGGTAAAAAATTTGTCTTGGTGTATCACAAGATTTCCAACAAGGTGTGGACTAACTTTGTACTGCACCCTTTGAGGGCTATTCAATTTATATCCCATAAATATTCTGACAGGAATGCTCTGACCTTGTCCTCAGTTGGGATTCTCCGGTCTCGCTGCAGTGAATAGAAATTTCGTTGAGCGTTAAGTTTTCCATTCTCGCTGTAGTGGTTGCATAGTGTATGACATTAGAGAATTCCAGCCTATAGCTGTAAAGGAATTTGTGTAATTTTCTGGAAGGTATATTGAAATATACTATCAAAGTAAGAACGGAAATAAAAACTTTGACTATTGCTGCTGAGTCTGCTGTGCTGTGCTGAGCCACACATATTGCTGCCTGGTTCCAAAATCAATATTTAATTAATGTTAGCATCATTACGGAATGATGAGTTCAGCTGAGATTCTCTACATCACAAATAACTGCATAGATATTTCCAGAATTACGATGGGCTAGAATTTGCAATCGAAGTATTCAAAAAGCAAAGAGTGGTCACTGTTATTTATGTGCAAATCATTTAGCAACAAGGAGGGGTAAAAGGGCAGTGTAATGTGAAAATTCAAACATTACTCTCTTAGTGTCACTACATCACTTCATCCCTTGCGTTCACACAAATGGCACTCACTAACTCACTACTGACATGCATTGAATATTATGAAATTACTCTATGTGTATATTAGATATGAATTAAACCTGAATAAGACAAATATTTTGGGCTAAAAACTAATACTGTAAGTACTTTTTAAAAAAAGATCTTTGTTTAATACTGTTAATTAACCTCTCTGTCACTGAAAGCGTGGAATTATATTTCTTTGGGATGAATTTTTGGGAGAGATGTTAAATTTTATTTTTTTTATTGTTATTGTTCCTTGTTGTTTCTTTTTTTTCTCTTCCTTAATCAAATCCTTTTTTCTCACACTTTGTACTTTGATCTCTGAGGGTGATCTTACCTGATGGGCAGGGTGAATGGTAAGATCGTGCAAAGAGTCGAGAAATCAGGTTTGCACCTGATTTCTCGCCTCTCACATCCTACTGACACAAGATGTCTGGTGAGATCAGCCTCATGTCCATTTCCAGTGCGAGGCTAAATAAATTATTTAAATTTGGTTTGAATATATTTTGCATTGGTTTAATGAACTCGGGACTCGATCGTCTGTGTTCACTTTCCCCTGAGGCCTTGCCAGGAGAGGTTCTCTGAAGAGAATCACAGGTGATCCCCAGCAATGTCAGTGAGTCATAATGGCCTTGATGATAGAACTGTAGGCCACTGAGGCCCCCTAGAAAGTTGGGGAGATGGGAAGAGGAAGTACCTCTTAAGCAGTGCCAGCATAGCATCCTGGCAGTATTATACCATAGCACTGCCAATTGAGCACCCTGACACGACCCACTGGGCACTGAGCAGTGTCAAGGGCGGAATTCTCACAATACCACGTTAAATTCCAAGAAGTTTATTTGATTGTGAATCCACAAGCTTTCGGAATGCTATTCCTTTGTCAGGTGAGTGGCAAGTTCTGATCAGAGAAAGGCATATAAAGGCACACACATCTCCACACAGTGTCAAGGGAGCAGAGCCTAAGGAGGTGGGGCCTACTGAGGCAGAGTCTACAGAGGGGATCAGTCACCGATGGGAAGGGGAGGGAGGCTCTGCAGTCGTAGTTGTTCTGGGGAGGGAGGGCGGAACTCGCTATCATTCTGTAAAGGAGTTGGTGGGGAGAGGGAGAAGAACAATCAAGGCTACCAATAGGGGGCAGCCAGGCGTCCAATCGTTAGGGACATTGGACAGTTGATCACTGGGCAAGCAATTGAGGGGGGGAGTTGGACATCCAGTTGCATGGGGAAGGGTCGGGCTGGCAATCATTGGCTGGTCTGGCCTCTGATTGTTGTGGGAGGATGGTGGTCAGGCAGTCACGACATGGGGTCACGCACCAATCATGGGGGAGGGAAGAGGGGCCACTATATTTGTGAGACTAAATGCTTTGTGGAGGCCAGGGAGCAGGCTGAGAGCTGCAGAGGCAAATTGATTGGTCTGTGCTTTAGAGACCTGCAAGTATGCAATGGTACCCTCTGCTGCTGTCAGCCAGTGTTACTGTGATCTAAGTCCCATCCCTCCCCTTCTGCTGATTTTTCATCATCTGAATGCATATGATAGCAGCTTTGAACCTACACAAAAATGGATCTGAAACTCTTCCATTTTCCTGCCCATCCTGTATTTAGAATTTTTCTGGTAAATTTTTTGAGTCTGATTGAACTTTGAGTTCACTCCCTTTAATTTGTTTTCCTTCTCTGTCCTTCTTAGGGAGGAAGTAAGGATTATGGTGAGCTTGCAAGTAAATGGAGCTAAGTTCACAAAAAGATCATCCATAATCTTATTGAATGGCGAAGCAGGCTCGAGGGGCCAGATGGCCTACTCCTGCTCCTACTTCTTATGTTCTTATGTTCTGTTGTTAATAACCAATTCTTAATGCCATCAAGAACTACCTCATAGTTTGCCTTATTCACTGTGGTTCCTGATGCCCTCTTTCCTCACTATGCCATTATCAGCTAACACTTTCAATTACTTTGTAGGCATTTTTTTTGTTGAGTTTCTGGAAGCAGACACAAATACTGTTAGGTACCCAATCAAAAGATTTAATGAAATATATGATGTAAAGTTAAAATTGTTTTTAATTTGAACTTAGAATTCTGAAATAACATTACAGCTGGAATTTTACCACTGGCATTCTCTGTTGGCCTCAGGAGGGATGTTATGAGCCTCGGGACGTGGGAGACGGGGGTTTGTGGGGTGCAAAGACAGTAAAATTCCGGTACAAGTATCAAAGATTATAGGTTATAATCTTATATTATAGGTTATAATAGAGATGTTGATGGTTACCTAATGATGCTATTTATCACTGACAAGATCCTTTGGACATAGCTGAAACAACGTTTTCATGTGCACTGGCCAAGGATTAGATTGCAAGTTGATACATCATTGCGACTGAAAGGAACAATTCCTGCCCATTACCTTCAGATAATCCTTTAATCACCCTGTGGAATATTGCTAGAAACAGATGACATCTCCATTTGTGGTCTTTCATGTTCTGAGACCCAACATACTTTTTAGACATTTTGTATTTGTAAAATGTGCCAATGTTCTTATTTATAATGTGTATCAAATCAACAACTCAAATAACAAAAATATTTCTGCGCTGCACAAGACATTGTAAAACAAATCAAAAACACAATTTTACATAGATCAACTGCTAACTATAAATCACTGTATTTTTTAATGTGGCAATCTTTATCCTTTCCGTGTGCTTAATATGTCCTGCACAATATGGGATGCATTATACATGTTCTAAACAGATGCAGGGACAAAATGACGTCAATTATATTTATTACTACCAAATTTCTATTTTTAGAAAACTAAATATGTAAAATTCCAATGAACATTTTTGCACTGCATCAAATATACAGTGCCCACTACTTACCCAATTCTGGTTTATAGTTGCTCATATCGGGCAAATGATGCTGACCATTTGCCATTGAACAAAGATGCCAATTATAAAGATGCTGCTTAAGCTGTATAAGCAGCCAGCCATTTCCAGCAGTTCAAGCAACTGTTAGAGGTCACCTTCCATCTGCACCTGTCCACTGCCATTCACCCTGCAGTGTGTTTTAGCATTTGTTATTTTAAAAATAAGTTCTAGTGGAGTAGCTAATTGAAACTTTCAGACCAACTGCACTCAGCTGATATATTTCTTTCATTGAGTCACCCTCACAACCACAACAACAGCAGTTCAAATATTTTAGAATTGATCAGTGACCTAAAGTCAAAGTTTTTTACACGTGTCATGATTCTCTTTGCTGGCCCCATGGAGTTTGGCAATATAACTTGAACTAATTAAAAATGGTGGCACTGATATTATTTTGGGAACTCATCCTAAAGTCTTTTAAATATTTTACTGGTCACTGTACATAGAGGGTATTTGTACACATCTGCTTTGATTGGTAGGCATTGCACTACTTGCTGCAACACTCATTTGTTTGATGAGGTACTTTCATAGATTTGGGCTGAAAATATGGATATGTATAATGAATTTCTTAGAAGGGCAGCATTGATACTGCATAACATCTACCAGGATGATTAACATAGCTCCCCCTCACACCAGAGAAAATTCAGTACACGTGAATGCCCTCAACTGTTGCCAATTTTCAGTGCGATATAATTGCAAACATAAAATTTTGGTATGATTGGATAAAAATTCACTGTTCTATAGTAATATCTTAGGCAACTTTTTATCCTTGTGAGGACATTATAACAGGAGTAGTTTGGGCCTCTCAAAGTGTTTCATCATTCAGTTATTTTGTCATTGATCTCTACCTCATGTCTGTTTAACAAACTTCCTTCCATCATGTGATGAGAGATGTTGTTATTTCCCAATTGCTAAAGGTAAGTGTGCAGATGCAGCAGGCAGTAAAGAAGGCAAATGGTATATTGGCTGTCATTGAAAGTGATTTCAAGTACAGGAGCAGGGATATGTTGTTGCAATTATCTCAGACTTTGTATCTTTATCCTGAAGAAGGTGGAAGAGAGTATGTCCGGAGTGCATAGGATCAACACCCTCCTTGCATCTACCCTATCTAGTTCTGTTAGTGTTTTATTAACATCTATGAGATTCACTCCTCATCTGTCTAATTCCAGCAAAATCAATCCTAACCTAGTCAGCCTCTCCTCATACATCACTCCCACCATCCTCGGAACCAGCCTGGTAAATCTTTGCTGAGAGCAAAAACATTCTTCCTCAAAAAAGGAGGCTAAAACTTCACATAATATTCAAGTTGTGACCTCACCAAGGCCTTGTAACACGTACCAATTAACTCAAGAACAGCTTCTTCCCTGCTGCCATCAGACTTTTGATTGGACCAACCTTGCATGTTTATTGATGTCTTTTCTTTTACTTCACAGGTGATTTGGTCTGCCTTGTTGACCAACAAGGGGCATACACGTGGTGGGTCATGCGAGGACTGCTTTTGGACGTTACTTCAGAGTTGCCTAGTGCTTTACGTCATTAGTGTACGCTTAAACTGTACCATCTGACGGGCAACATGACAGCTCAGTGACTATCACTGTTTGCTGTGCAGATACATAGATTTGGGCTGGTGTCTGCGGGAGTTTGCACATTCTCCCTGTAATTGTGTGGGTTTTCTCTGGGTGCTCTGGTTTCCTCCCACACCCCAAAAACGTGCTCTTAGGCTGATTGGTGTAACAAATTGTCCGTAAATTACTCTTCCCTCAATCTTCCCCAATAGGTGTAGACAAAGGTCATAGATAGAGGAGGGTATTCATAACGTTAAAATGACGTGGGTTTGTTGGGCCGAAGGGCCTGTTTTCCATGCCGTATTGTTCTTTGTTCTTTGCATTAATCTTTCTCTACCCCCTAGCTAAGACTGTAACACTACATTGTGCACTCTCTCCTTTCCTTGTATGAATAATGCGTTTTGTCTGCATAGTACGCAAGAAACAATACTTTTCACTGTATGAACAAAGAACAAAACAGCATGGGAAACAGGCCCTTCAGCCCAATGAGTCCACGCTGCCACCTTGATGTTCCCACTTCTACACACGATCCCTGTCCATGTTTATAGTATGTTTGCTAATACATGTGACAATAATAAATCAAAATGAAAAAAAAAATCAAAATCAAAATCAATTCAAAGTTAAATTTCAGAGAGTTGCTAAGGACAATGGAATCAAAGGTGAAAGAAAAATTCATGTTGAGTGTTGTTGGGGATGGTGGCTTGATACATCTGGGATGCAGCTCTGTGGGAAAAATAGTTGTGAAGAAGTAAAGTTTGAAGCAACCATTCCAACCAAGCCAGAGAAGTGTTTGTTTTCAAAAAAAAGGTTTTGTTTTTAAAGTTTCTTGAATTTCCATAGCAGAACGGAAGTGATATTGTAAGTCCTATGATATATCTTTACTACAGCAACATTGGGTTTGCCTTGTGGTAATCGTGCTGGAATTTTAAACATTTATAGGGAATGTTGTTTATCGGGTGTTTACCTGAACGTCTGACCAAATGATCTCTTTCTGAGGGATGTTCTGTAAAGCAAACTTTAACTGTGTAACTATAATTATTACTGTTTTTTTTTCCTTTTATTTCCTTAATAACTCTACTAATGTAATGTTTAAAATCCCAAAAATTTTATGAGAACTTGTGGCTTCCGAATTGAGTAGACTTTTTTTTCTTCCAAATTTCCCTTCTCGGTTTCCATACCATTTAAATCTGTTGGATCATAACAATATTCCTTGTCCTTTATTGCGAGAGGGATAGAACATAAAAGCAGGGAGGTCTTGCTGCTTTTGAGTTAGCTTATGAATAGATTGGACCTGTACTTGTTGGAGTTTAGAAGGCTGAGGATGGGGTCTTATAGAATCATATAAGATAACAAAGGGGCTAGATAGGGTAGAGGTAGAGAGATTCTTTCTAGGAAAGGAAACCACAATTAGAGAGCACAGCCTCAAAATAAGTCGGGGGCATTGGGGGGCGAGGGTGCAGTTTAGAACAGAGTTGAGAAGGAACATCTTCTCTCAGAGGGTGATGAATCTCTGGAATTCTCTGCCCATTGAAGTGGTGGAGGCTACCTCGTTGAATATGTATAAGCCATGGGTAGATAGATTTCTAATCAATAAGGGAATTAAGAATTATGGGGAGCAGGTGGGTAAGTGGAACTGATCCACTTCAGATCAGCCATGATCTTATTGAATAGTGTGCAAGCTTGAAGGGCTAGATGGCCTTCTCCTGTTTTTATTTCTTTATGTTCTTACGTTCTTTGATAACCTCACTTCACATAAACTTATCCATCATTAAAGTATCAATAATGGAAGCACTGGCATGTATCATGTCATCATCCACCAGTCAGGGAAGGCCAGAAAGTCCAGAACATGTCTGTTAATCCTCAGAAAAGGAGCCCCTTCCGCCGCCACCTCTGCAAAACATTGAATATGTCATCCATCTTTTATAGGATGACTGGAAAGTTGTTTGAGACTGATAGCATAGAGCAAAATAATTTTATAGTTCACCATCTAGAATTTGCATTGGAAAGAGCAGTTACTACCTTATGATTTCCTTAGAAGTATTGGTCAGCCTTGATGTTTCAACCACTATATTCCATCTATGGTTTATAGAATGCAGTGCCTGAATTGTCAAGGCCTGCTGGTATTTCTAAGGTAGTAATTATTCTTTTTGGATTATATTTTAGACAGTGTAACTGTCAAATCATCCTACCCCGTATTGCAATGTATACATCAATCTTTAAAGGTCCAAACTAAACTTCAACACAGATATCGCAGGTTGGAGTTTCTGGATTGGGATTGGCCCTGTGAATGAGCAGGAAAGTGGAAGCAGAATCTCTCTTTGGTAATTTAGAGGAGGACTGGTCGGATTTTATAATCATCTGCAGTGAATGAGTTGTCACTGAGTGTCCCATTTCTTCAGGGGATAAAAGCCCACATCCGATGGTTGCCCACTATTCAGAGATCAGTAGTTCTTCTATCTCTTGACTGCTTGGAGCCAAGAGACACAGAATGGACACTGCCCTTAAAGCAATATAAGTTAGTTTCTGCAGTCAGTCTGCCCCTTTGGGGGCGGGGGGGAAAGTTGTTGGTGAGGGTGTGGAGGTAGTATCTCCATGAGGATGGCCATTGCCATGACATAGAACATAGAACATTACAGCACAGTACAGGCCCTTCGGTCCTCGATGTTGTGCTGACCAATGGAATCAATTTTATGACCCTCTATCCTAAACTATTCCAATGCTATCCATATGCCTATCCACTGACCATTTGAATGCCCTTAAACTTGACAAGTCCACAACTGCTGCAGGCAGGGCATTCCATGCCCTTACTATCCTCCGAGTAAAGAACCCACCTCTAGCCTATAACTACCACCCCTTAATTTAAAGCTATGTCCCCTCGTGTTATCCATACGGGAACTCTCTTCAGCCACAGCATGCCCAAATAGATGGACACAACTGTGCCTACAGGGAGATTGCCAGGGTTCATTTGCCAGTCTTTCCGTGTGTCAGATGGTACCCATCAGCTGGCAAAATGACAACAGTGGCCACTTGAATGACTCCATTGGCTCTGGATAGGCAAACCAAGCTCCACCTTGCCTGCTTAAGGCAGAATGTCACAGCAGCAAGAAATTAATGGGCACTGCATCCCCTGCCCTCCCTCATGATTTTTTTGACCCACCACGTTCTATCCAGCTCTTGCTGGCCTAATAAAATTCAGCCTCATGTGGGTCTAATTTCTCTCTGCCTGCAGGTCGAAACATCTCTTCTTGTATCTATCGCCAGTTAGTGGAATGCTAGGCCAGGGACAAAAACATTTCTGATTTAGCATTGCAGACAGACTCACAGTGATGTGAATTTATCCTTGATGGTGTTGCAAATGGCCAGAAAGTGCGACAGTGTCCAAGGTGCCTGAACATAAGTGGATTCTCTTGAAAGGTAGGACTGATTACCTCCTCAGACTGTTCAGCTTAAGGGCTTATATTTCCTTGACCTTCACTTAGGAGCATCAGGCTCCTTATTTTTCATCACAAGTCAATTTGTCCAGGTGTGTTTACAGCATCACCCAAAACCCCAGTGTCTTGTCTGTTGGTTGGTGCTTGTGAAGATGAGTGATGGCTTGAATGAATCAATGATTGTTGAACCTGTAGTTGAACAATATAGTTGATCTTTCTTTTCCTTTACTTCTTAATGTTACTTTCAGAAGAAGAAGCAAGATGTGAATGTTATGATGAATGTATAGCTGACAGCTGCCCTCCTGCTCCCTATCTCTGATTTTTATTTCAGTGAAGAACTGGTGAAGCAGTGGGAGGGTTGCTGTTGATCTGCGCCTTAAAGGCAGGCTGGGATTTTCCAGCTAGTCCCAGTGACCTGGGGTTGTCCAAACAACGGGAAACCCTGTTGGCAGCAGGGAGACCAGAGGATTACATTGCTGGTCAATAGCAGGCTGCCTTTGCTGCCACAAAACATTCTGCAGAAAGGGATGGAAAATCCCATGCAATCTATCCTTTAACTCCTTCTTACTGAAACCAGACGAGGTTAAAAAAAAATTAGGAGGTATCAGTTCTAGTTTAGTTCAGCAATCTCAACTAAGTTAACAGGTTGGGAGGGCCGAGGCGGGGGCTGGGGGAGGGTGGTTAAACCCCACTCCAGGAACGAAACTAAAGAATCAAAGGTGACACTCTAGTACACAGAGAGTGTTACGCTGTCTTGCAGTATGAAATAGTAAACTGCAATCTTAGTTGGATGTCAAAGATCCCATGATATAATTTTGAAGAACAGCGGTGGACTTTGCTGTCCTAGCTAATACTTATCCCTTAACCAACATCAGAAGACAGATTATCTAGTCACAATTACATCTCCATTTCTGAGAACGATTTGTGTGCAAATTGGCTGCTGTATTTCCTGCATTTATAATAGTGACGATATTTCAAAAATACTTTGTTTGCTGTAAAGTACTTTGGGGCATCCTGAGGTCACGAAAGGCGCTATATAAATGCAAGTCTTTCTATCTGTAGTTGACTGAATATGAAAGCAGAGTGTGAAAACTAATGACAGCTGCTGCTTTCAAGGAATAACATCTCAGGCATGGCTTTCAACAATTAACATGCAAGTAAGGTTGTAAGAGAAGGTTGAGTTGTTGTTAACTTGCTCCCTTCAGTGGCCCCAGCCTTTACAGAGCTGTGATTGGTGTTCAAATCCTTCCATTAACTTGTCCCACTCAACTCTCAATGAATTCCTGTCTCTGTCTTCTAGTTTGAACTTAGTAATCATGCTATTTTGCTCTCTCTTTGGCAATAGCTGTTAACCAGAGATATTCCATGGTGCTTATCAAGAGGAACTGAAGCAGGAAATAGATACTATTCATTACATACCCTTTGTACAGATTCCAAAGCAATAATGATGTGTTCAGTGATTCACATAAATCTATTGAATGTGTTAAAGGCAGTGTGGCCCATTGGCAATGGTGATTAATGGAGCTATTTCCTCAAGGATTCTTTTGCTGACTGATTAAGCATACTTTCTCCTTTTTCTTAGCTAATCCAAGAACTTGGCACAGTAATTAGCATTGCTGCCTCACAACGCCAGGGACCCAGATTCAATTCTGGTCTTGGGTCACTGTGCATGTGGAATTGCATGTTCTCTCTGTGTCAATATGAGGGTTTCCTCCGGGTGCTCCACTCTCCTTCCACAATCCAAAGATGTGCCGGTTAGGTTGATTGAATAAGCTAAATTAACCCTAATGTCAAGGAATTAGCAGGATAAATATGAGATGTTACAGGAATACAGCCTGGGTAGGATTGTGGTTGATGCAGACTTGATGGGCCGATTGGCCTCTTTCTGCACTGTAGGGATTCTATGATTCTATGAACTTCCTGAGGTTGAATGAGCAAGACTCTAGAGATAAATGATCTGAACTAACTAACAAGTAACAAGCTAACAGGCTATCACACAATTATTTTGTGCCTGTGACAAAACAGAAAAAAATGACCCATTTTCTTAACGTAAAGCAAAATTGTGAACAGACCTTCTAGAAGACCAACATCCAGTGTTATTGATACGGTAGAGTGGCCTGGAAATTTGTTATGTCTGATTTTCATGCACAAACAGATAGCAAATGCATCATCTGGAAATCTGCAGACCTTGGGCCTTATTTGCACTATTGGACAATCTTCAGGAACCTGACATATCTTCACAAGCAGTTCACCTATCTTACATTGGGAAGTGCAATAGCTCCAAATGCCTAAACAAATTTTCTTGCACCTCAGGCTCAGTAGTTTAATAGTGTGACTTTAAGAGATTTAAAAAAAACATGATCTCTACAGCAAAAAACAGCTTTGATTTCATTGTTGCTGAGTCATCTGCTAGAACTTTTTTATTGGTACTTCAATGGCTTAAATGATGTTTTGTTTATTTTTTACTCTGGGATTGTTTTATGACAATGCATTATTAGGAGGATAACTTGTTGGCAGGTCATATGTTTTGAACAGATTTTTTTCCTTCCTTGTAAATTTAAGGTTTCTTTTTTTATTTGGCTGGTTGTAATTTTAGTTTAGAATGGATTGGACATCAGACATCTCTTTCTCCCTAATATTAGAAATTCTGCTAGTTAGCTGAAAATAAAACCTCTTGCCTTCCTGGATTGGAACATTTGCTGCTGGTGGTTGTCTTGCCTAGATTCTCTCTCTGTCTCCATTGTGTTCTGGAAAGCTGTTCTGACTTTAAACTGTTCTGGGAATACACAGAGGGAAGTTAGAATTTACAAGACTGAGAAGCCAGGGTTTGAATTCTCCAACCAAGAGATTAAGCTATTCTGACTCCCAGCTTGTCTGTGTACCTCAAGAGAATTGCAGCATTCAACCCAAGGACTAAATTTCAGTATCATGTGAGCAATAGTGTTTATTGTGTCAAACCTGTGGCAAAGGTTTTAGTTATGGGATTTGATTTATTGGAATGATGTTTAGCTGTTAAGGTTTATACAATATAATGGTTAGTTTGTTTTTGTTTGTAATTGGTGAAAGGTACTGCTAATCCTTTCGATACATGTTAACCATATTCTTAAATAAACTTTGATTAATAAAAGCTCCTTATTGGGTCATTTGAATCTTATCTGGAGTGAAATGGCTCTTGCTCACCATGGCCAAATTCAATGTGCAAAACCTATCATCCAGGTAGATTTTTTAAAACACTTTGGAGTTTCTGACGCAAATTACAACAATAGCTATAAAAGTGAAGACATAGGATCCAATTTTACCAACATTTTACACCCATTTTTGGATGCAAAATCATGGTAAAGTCAGGTGTGAGGTCTTTATTGCAATCTGCACCTGAGTCTGTGCAGATCGCCACTTATTGAGACCTGTGAATGGCAGGGATATGTTTTGTGCCCAAATTGAGCGCAACAATAATTTAAATGCATTTGCATGCATTTAAGTTGAATTAATGAACTGCCCGCCCAACTCTATCAGCATTTCCCCTTTTACCACAGTGTTCATTGATCCAGAACTGCATTTTTAGGGACCTGCTGAATAAAAGTCTGAGTCAGGCGCTCCAGTCTCTGAAGAACACATTCAGTGATTCGAACGGCTGACTCAGATCAGTGCTAGGGGTGGAGGTGGAGGTGGGTCATATCATCTGCTGGTTGGTGGGGGAGGAAGAGGAGGTGGGTCAGATGTTTCCCTGATGGGGGGAGGGCTGATTGTTGGCTGGTGATGGGGGAGAGGGTCGATCATTGTCTGGTAATGGGTAGAGGACTGCTCATTGTCTGATAGTGTAGACGGGAGAGGGCTGATCGTTGTCTGGTAGTGGGGGAGAGGGCTGCTCGTTGCTTGGTGATGGGGAGATGGCTGATCGTTGCCTGGTGATGGGGAGATGGCTGATCGTTGTCTGGTGATGGGGAGATGGCTGATCGTTGTCTGGTAAAGGGGAAGGGCTGATCGTTGTCTGATGGTGGGAGGGAGGAAGCGGGTCAGATGTTCTTCAGGAGGGGAAGGAGTGTGAGACTAGACCATTCTTTGTGGGGGGGGGGTGCAGTGAGGTCAGATCGTTGTCTTGAGGTAATGGGAAAGTAGGGAGATGATCTTTAGTGGGGAGGCCAGATCAACCGCTGGTGAAGGGATGGGGGTCTGCTGCCATTCTGTGGGCAATGGGTAGGGGGAAAGGAGACAGGGGTGACAATTGCTCTGGGTAGTCGGGGGGTGGATAAGGAGGGCAGTGATTTGTGTGTGTCCCCCTTATCCACCTCTCCACTACCCACACACATCACTGCCCCTCTTATCTACACCCCCACTGCCTAGACTGATCACTGCCTCTGCCCCCCCTCTCCCCCCTCTCCCCCCACTGATCGTTGGCAGAGTGGCAGCTGGCACCGCCCTGCTTCCCCACCAGGAATCCATCTGCACCCCACCCAAGATGCATCTTACCCACCTCCCTTCTCCCCCCCAAGATACACCCTCCCTCTTGCTTTTCACTCCTGGGCTGCTTTTTCTCTGTTCTATGGCTCAGGACTGATCTGACTTGGGCACGCTTTTTCTAATTTTTTTTCGAACTGTGCATGTGCAGTTCAGAGCTCTGATCGTTCCGGCCATGCTAAGCCCCACCCACAGCGCAAATCAGACTGGAGATGGCTGACAGCGTATGGGGGCACCTGAAAGCAGATTTCTAAGTCAGATCTGTATTACACCCAGAATCAACACTTAGAATGAAAATGGTAAAGTCAGGTCCATAGGGTCCAATTTTACCATTTTCATTCTCAGTGTTGAATCTGGGCTGATCATTGTCTGGTGGTGGGGAGAGGGCTGATCGTCGTCTGGTGGTGTGGGGGAGGGAGGATCGTTGTCTGGTGGTGGGTGGAGGGCTGATCATTGTCTGGTGGTGAGGGGGAGGGAGGATTGTTGTCTGGTGGTGGGTGGAGGGCTGATCATTGTCTGGTGAAAGGGGGATGGCTGATCATTGTCTGGTGGTGAGGGGGAGGTAGCGGGTCAGATGTTCTTCTGGAGGGGAGGAGGAGTGAGGCCAGACCTTTCTTTGGGCAGGGGGGAGTGAGGGCAGATTGTTCCCTTGAAGGGGGCGGAGGTAGGGATGCAGGTCAGATGAATCTTTGATGAGGTTGGCAGGTGTGACAATTAGGGACAATTTTAATATCCCAGAGATCAGGGACAAGTGTAAGTGAGAAGTAAAAGTGCAAGAAATTGCATTGAGACCAACAGTAATAGCTTCATGTGTGAGGTAGGGTGAGATGAGTTATTGTAAGGTGAGTTATTATTTTGCAGTGGGTCATTACTTTCATGAGATGAACGTATGCCACAAGGAAATCTGATTCTATGCTTAAGAGTCTTGAAACCAAGTTGCTGCAAAATCCTTACAAATGGAAATTCTATTTGCCTGCTGTGGAATGCACACTCTATCATTTTAAGGGCATACCTCGCTCAAGTCAAGAAACATTAACCACAGATTGACATGACACCACATTGCTGGCCTTGCAGGTCTACTGTTAGACACAGACCACCTTAAAGCGCATTCTTTCCAGTACAGAATACTGGCAGGTTTCTCATTGCTTGTCCAGTTGGGACTATAATGTGAAATGGAACAAAGGATTTCAGGCCCAACATAAAACGGGAAGAAACTCTAGATTCTTGTCTTGTCATTGATCAGTGTGTTTGGTTTAGGTTTCAGATTACTATGTATGCCATGGAGGATTGACTTCTCTCCAACCGGTCATCCTTAGGTATATAGTTTGGAACCCACTCAATCTCAAATACGTAATGCTAACTTCCTTTTCCGGGAGGGAAGTCACCTGTCTGTTAAAAGAAACCCGATCCAAACACACAGCAGACAACAGATAAGATGTGTAGGAAATTAATTGTTTTATTTTTCTTTATAATTTTTATAACATTTTCTAAAATGTATTTGTACTAACATTTTCTCATGGGATAGATCCTGCTTAGGTTTCAGGTTTTTAACCTGTGCTTGAACATGTTACAATATTACAACATGCCGAGATTAGCATGTAATTCACACGCCATGATCAGCTATCCTTGGCACAGAGCACTAACTCATGTACAGTGCATGATCAGACGTCAGAACCAATTAGTGTCGGCCATCTCTGCAAATGTGGTTAATTAACCAATGAATGTAAATAGGCATTCTCTGCAGTAACGTATAATAATGACTGTGTAAGACAGAACAGGAAAAGGAGACTGGTAATACCATACAAGACAGAGAAGTAACTCCGAATAAATTCATATGCTTATACCAGACCACGAGGTGTTGGTGAATTCTTGAACCTTAGGATGGTAAACAGGATCACTGAAAAGGTGTGCTTCTCACACATAACAAAGGTGGTTCCTTCAGTAAATGTGTAATTTCAGGAAGCACTGTTTCTCTTTGCATTAATTATGAAATTACAGAATTTCTAAGACTGCAATCAAATACTGGAAATGCTCAGCAGGCCTAACTGCAGAGTTAATGTTCATAGTTAATAATCATCCTTCAGATGGAAGGTTATCAAGCGAAAATACTTATTCTGTTTCTCCCTCCATAGATGCCAGACCTGTCAAGTATTTTCAGCACTATTTGTTTGCACATCAGGGCCAGGATTCTTCCATCCCACCCTCCACTGGAATTTTAGCAGGTTTGTTGCAGAGAATGTGAAATGCCATGACGGTCAGGCGAGAATTTCCAGCTTTTAGACCAGAACGACGAGACACATGTGGAGATCATGTAGTGGGCTTCCCACTGGGCAGCATGGCTTCCGCGAGTCTCTGGCAGCTGGATTTCGAGCGCTGTCGGCTATGCACCAGAAATTGGCGTGGAGCTACATAAATTATTTAAACACGCATTTAAATACATTTTAATTATCAGTAGCAGATCGGGACTGAAGTCTCCAGGCCCACTAGCCTCTTCCCCATTTCTGCCAGGAGTGTTTCCCTCCAGCTGGGTTTACAGTTGCTGGGTTTACAATTGAAACTTAGGATGGTACACAGGATCACTAAAAAGGTGTGCTTCTCACACATAACAAAGGTGGTTCGTTCAGTAAATGTGTAATTAGTGGAGCTGGTGGTCTGACCTCACTGGAGTGAATGTGGAAGCCCCCAAGAGAGTCAGGAGCTGGGGAAGAAGGGGATGCTGCTCGCTGGGCATTATTACTTTGGCAGTGTCAACCTGGCACTGCCTAATGGGCAAAGTGGTAATGCCTGGGGGCACCTAGACATCAATCAGTGCCAAGGGGGGAGAGTTTGAATTGGGATGGGGCCTCTGGGGGAAGACTGGGGAAGTGGAGGGTCCTGCTGCCATTCTGCACTGGGATCAGTGACAGAGGGAGGGAGGTGAGTGATTGGGGCTGGGCAATGGGGAGAGCGGTGGAAGTTGGCTTGCTGGGAGATTTGGGACTGTAGGCAGTAGGTGTGGTTTTGAGACTACAGAGGGAGTCTGGGTTTGCTGGCTGGGGAGTTGGAATCAGGGAATCAGGGCTGCCTGTGATGGTTGGGGGAGGAGATTGAGGTGGGTGGAGGAGCAGAGTAGGTCACAGCTGGCCCAGAGATCTCCAGGGAGCCAGTAATTGGGGTTGGTGGGGGTTTGTGGGGGATTGAATGCTCAGTGGTGTGGTGTTGTAGTGCTGGCATTGCAGGACCATTGCACATGATCTCGGTGCTAACAGATCAGTGCATGCACAGTAGCTTGCTCAGTGCTATGCTGCTAGCCTCTCCAGTGGGAATAAGCCTTGTCTACTGAATTTCAATGTGATTCACACTAGAGCACACTGCGGAAGATCCATTTTGAAATTCCTGCTAAAAAAGAATCAGCAGCACTTAATCCAGTTTTTGTACTAATTGGACACTGATTTTTCTTTTGGAAGAATTGCCACTTTGCTATTAAGTCTTGGCACAGTATCCTTCAGCTGAACACAGGAAAACCAAGTCCGTGATCTTTGGGGCATAGCATTAGCTCTGCTCCTTTACAACTGACTTCAAACCACTTCCACTGGCTGCTTACTTCAGCTGAACCATGTACGACCCGAATGTGGAGTTTAATACGTCACATTCTCTCCGTATCTCAAAATCTATTAATTGATTGAATATTTTGATAAAATAACGAAGAAAATTAATGAAAGAAATGCTATGGATGTGATCTGCTGGTATTTTAAGGGAACATTTGAAAAAGTGTTGCACATAAACCTAGTTAACAAAATTGAGATTCATGGAAAAGGTGTCAGTTTGGTTAAAAATTTAGCTAAAGATAGCAAGTTTTGGTAAGTATTTTTCATGGCTGAAGAATGATACAGAGTGGCTCTCCGCAAGTGTCAGCACTAGGATCACTGTTTCCTTTGGACACATAAATGACTTGGACATTGGAATATAGAACAGTATTTCAAAATGTGTTGATACCATATTGGGAAGTATGGCAAACAACAGGAATGATACCAATTGAATAGCAGAATGATAAAAAAGATCACCCCTAAGCCTCCTATGCTCCAGAGGAAAAAAGTTCCAATCTATGCAGCTATCCATGTAGAGAGTGGCGAAAAAGGGCCTTTTTCAGGATAGCACACTGTGACTAGTGGTGTGCCTCAGGCATTAGTGCTGAAATCACAGCTTTTCACAATACACATTAATGATTTGGATGAAGGAACTGAAGGCAATATTGCTTAGTTTGCAGATGATACAAAGGTATGTAAGGGACAGGTAGTATTGAGGAAACAGAGGGGGGAGCTGCAGAAGAACTTCAACAAGTTAGGACAGTGGGCAAAGAAGTGGCAGATGGAATACAAAGTAGAAAAGTTTGAGGCTATGCACTTTAGAAGGAGGAATGGAGGCACAGACTATTTTTTAAATGGAAAAATGCTTAGGAAATCAGAAACATAAAGGAACTTGGGAGCCCTTGTTCAAGATTCTCTTAATGTTAACGCTCATTTGGCAGTTAGGAAGGCAACTGCAACGTTAGCAGTCATGTTGAGAGGGCTAGAATACAGGAGTAGGGATGCATCTCTGAGGCTGTATAAGGCACTGGTCAAACCCCATTTAGAGTATTGTGAGCAATTTTGGGCCCCAAAGAGGAAGAATGTGCTGGCCTTGGAAAGGGTGCATGGTATGTTCACAAGAATGATCGCTGGAAGGAAGAGCTTGTCGTATGAGGAACAGTTGCAGACTCTGGGTCTGTTCTCATTGGTGATTAGAAGGATGAGAGGGGGGGATTTTATTGAAATATACAGGATACTGTGAGGCATGGATAGGATGGATGTGGAGAGGATGTTTCCACTAGTAGGAAAAAACTAGAACCAGAGGGCATAACCTCAAATTAAAGGGATGATCTATTAAAACAGAGATGAGGAGGAATTTCTTTAGCTAGAGAGTGAGGAATCTGTAGAATTCTTTGCCACAGTAGGGTATGGAGGCCAGGTCATTGAGTGTCTTTAAGATAGAGATAAATAGGTTCTTGATTAATAAGGGGATTAGGAATTATAGGGAAAAGACAGGAGAATGGGGATGAGAAAAATATAAGCTATGATTGAATGACAGAGCAGACTCAATGGGCTGAGTGGCCTAATTCTGCTCCTATATCTTAAGATCCTTATAACTCAAACCATCAAATTCCTGTAGCATCCTAATAAATCTTTTCTGCACTCTTTCTATTTTAATAATATCCTTCCTATAGCTTCAGGCTTAAATGAAACAACTTAGCTAGAAGGCAGCAATATTCAAATATTGGTGAACTTAAAATTGTAAATAATATTTGGCATATAAGAGTAAGTTGAGCTAATTGGCAGCTGTTTTAGCAATTAGATGTGCCCATTTGAAACCAAAGGAAGTTGTGAGGACAAAACTGCTAACAGATGGGGAAGGAAATAGTATGCATTTACACTAAAATCAGAGCATCATTACAGAACGGTTTCCAGCCTACTCCAGGGACACTTACTCCTTCATTTTAGAATTCAGTCAAGACTTTAAACTTTAAAGTTTTAAAGTTTAAAGTTAAAGTGCCAGTGTCACAAGTAGGCTTAAATTAACACTGCAAAGAAGTTACTGTGAAAATCCTATAGTCGCCACACTCTGATGCCTGTTCAGGTACACTGAGGGAGAGAATGTAGCATGGCTAATCACCTAACTAGCATATCTTTCAGACTGTAGGAGTAAACTGGAGCATCTGGAGGAAACTCACGCAGACTTGAAATGGACATCAGATTCCGCACAGACAATGACTCAAGCTAGGAATTGAACCGAGATCCCTGGCGCTGAGACAGCAGTGCTAACCACTTTGTTACTGTGCCACCTTATCAGGATCTGATTCTGAATTTTAAACTGTAATTTAGTGCTGGCGCAAAGTGAAAAGTGTTTGCATTGATAGCTTGGCTGTCATATAAATATGCATTTTAGTTGAAACATCAAAAGGAAGATATGAGAATTGTTGGCCAAAATGGGAAGGCTGTATGGGAATTGTGTTTTCTGAGGAATTCAGAAAACAGTTGAATTTAGTCCATTAAAAAATGAATGAAATTTGTCAAAAGTTTTGACATTTCCAAATAGAAAGTCAAATAAAAATCATGACTATTGCCATCTTTTATTTGCATTAGCAGCCAGGCACTGGATCAGCCAATTTCTACGATTACTATGACATAAATCTGTCCTAACAATATTGTATCTACAAATCTGACTAGCCATTAAAGGGTTTTGAGGCAAGGATCGGGCTTTGCATTTGACTTAAAGCTCTTCCACAGGGAATCCATTTATTAATTATCAAAATTACCTGCAGGGCAACTCCTTGATTCTGTTTATCAAATTGGATGTTTTATTTATTCTGCATCAGTACAAAAAGGATATTCATCTAGTTCACAAGCACTTTCTTTTCCAGCGAAAGCATATGCTAACAATTTCCTATTCACAATGCAACCATTTAGTAATGGGATCTTTCTGACAGGTCCTCAACCGAAAGGTATTGATGGGAATTGAGGGCAATCTCTGCTGAATAATAATTTCTATTAGTTTAGTTAATAGCTCAGATCAGAAGGGACTTCCTGTAATTAAAATGTAAATTGATAGGAAGGAATAGTGATGGTCGTGCTTGTTTTGAAAGCTATTGCAAATAACAGGTGCCTGTTTTTTCTCCCCCCCTTCCATTTTTTTCACTTCTGCTTTGAACGTGCTGACTCCTGCTGAGATACAAATTTACAAGCAATGCCAGCTGTTTGATTTCTCGTTCAAGTGCCTATTTGTCATCTGTGAGCCTAGACCCTGAGCGTGAGCAGAATATTCATTCCTGTAGGACATCGCACTCGTATTTTTCCCAGCAGAGGTCAGGAAATGTTTCTCATCTCCTTCAACTGGGGATAGTGTGACCAGCTGTAATGCCCCACAGATGCCATATTGTCTGAGGCCATCCAATTCAGCTCAGATTGAACCAAAGACTATTTGCCATACATCTCTGTATCAGTGGAATTATTTTGCTTGTAAATAAATCTGACCATTCAGTGTCAACATAGATTGTGAACGTGGTGGTAGGGATGGCAGATTGGCGGATGTGGGAAGGGGAGGGCTTTAATTTCTCTGGTCCCCTTGTGCCTTAGGCATGGGAGAATTTAACTCCCATGTCGTCAATGAAGGAATGCTGGAGTCCTGACTGCTATGTTGGTGTATAAACACCCAGCAGCAGGAGTGGGAGTGTTTGGCTGGAGGGTTGGGAGAATCCCAGAATCAATCGCCAACAAGACTGGATAGAAGGAGAATGAATAATAGAAAATAAATCCAGGACAGGAGAAGCCCAACATATCCTCTTGTGGGCAGGGGAAGTAATTTTCTTTCTCCAGGTTCACAAGACTTTATACAAAGGTAATATTTTTTCAAACTCTTCTTTCTGGGACCTTGGACTCTCACCACGATTGAGGTACTGAGGATAACTAATGCAGAGTTCCCGAAGAAATTAAAATGGTGTTGCAGCAGCAGCATGATGTGAGCAGGCTGTGACTTTAAAGTTTAAATTAGGAGGCAGCCTGCCCACTGTGTGAACATTAACTGACTTCAAATGTGCTAAAGATAAATGATGGAATGGCAAAGTTTCAAATCGTTAAATGAAATTGTAAAACTTTCTGCGTGTCATTCTTTACAGGCAAGGTGGCTTAAGTGGATATCAATCATATTCAACAGAAACACAAGCATAAACATCTGGAAATGGGATATTTACCATCTCTCATAATTGACACAGGATTGTGGTAAATATCTCATATTATTCATTAATTAAACTGATTTTTAAAATTCTTGGTTATATCTAGGCAGTAGCACAAGAAACAGACCTGCTGGTGTTTTTTGGCACAGATGTTACTAAGGAATCATCAGTGGAATGTCATCCTATATAGTTGCCGTGTGAATGGAAAAACACACTAGCCACCAAATACCCCACATAGTCCAGGAATCTATAGCCAGCTGCCATTTAGGAAAAGAGTGTCTTCTCTCAATACCTAATTACCTAGTCACCTTCTCTTCCCATACCCCCCCCATTCTCTAACTTCCATTTCTTTCCTGACCTCCACTCTCCGTCTGCTTGACCTCTCTCTCCAATCACAATTCTCACCCCCAGTCTTGACTCCAGACATAGTTCACTGACAGAAATTGCCTTTTTGCTATTTGTTCAAATTGTTGAGAGGAAGTTTGAAAGTCATTTGGTTTTGTGACAAAAGAGAGGTTACGCTTTGCAGTTACGTCTGTGTAGAACACTGCTGCTCTGTGTAGAACACTGCTCTAATTCCTGCAACATTTTAAATGATGGAAGTGAATTGAAGGTATGACACTCTTGCTTGTCGCATGTTACAAATGGAGAGAATTCATGGGCCCTGGTGATTTTCTTGTTCCCAGGACCTTGATCCTCCATCTTAATCCTCCCCCTCAGATCCATTGGCTGCCCAGGATTGGGAACCATAGTCACTGTCATCCAAATGTTTTATGTAGGCTTAGCAAAACCGCTTAGATTTTGGCAAAACCATTGAGGTTTCAGTATGATACGCTGTGCAATCAGTGCCTTATCGATTACACACAACCTGATGATTCATATTATGCAACTAGCTCTACTTCTTTGAACTTGTTCCTATGGAGTATCTGGCCGTCAACATCTAAAGGTTTGAATCTCACAAACACTGCAAACGACAATCCCATACAAGACTAGAATACCTTGCACTCATGGTGACATAGGACAGGATTTTACAGCTTAGATCATCCCGAGACTGTAAAATCCTGCCCAATGGACCTTCCCATGCTCCCCCATTGCGTGCTCTGATTCCTGTGATGGATGGGCCAATAAAATTCTGGCCCACTGGCACATGATTCTTGGTTTTTCTTTCAAGTTTAAAAACGAAAAAAAGCTTTCGGTATCTTAGCGTCAACCAATTTACTTGCAATAATTTGACACTTCTCTCCATAAAAGCAAGACTTGTTCACAGAAAGATTACACTTTGCATCGAATGATAATTATTTCCTCATTTGAAATTGAGATTAACCACATATACTAGTGTCAAGCATAAGATAAGGGAGCAAAATATTGCAGATGAGTGATCTAAACAGAAAATACTGAAAAAAAACTCAGCAAAGCGGACAGCAACTGTAGAGAGAAAAACAGAATCCACACGTTCAGGTCACAGGTGTCACAATTTGCAATAGTTCTGATGAAGGATCACTGACCTCTGTTTCTGCTGCACAGATGTTGCCAGATATGCTAAGCATTTCCAACACTTGTGTTTCTATTGGTGGAAAAATAACTCCCTTTTCATATTTCCAAGAAGCAAACAAATGTTTTGTGAGCCTCTCATTCCCCTTCAACCCAGAAACCCAGAAGCAGCTGCCTGAGGTCAGGTTTGATGTAGCATTGAACATGAGTTTTTTAAAAAGTTAAGCTATGAAGAAAACAAGTTTCTGGGCAAACAAATGTCAAAACAATAAATACGAATATTCTTAAAAAATGAGAAATTCGTAAGAATGGCCATTAAAAAGCCCCAATCAGCAAATCTCTTTACTTAAGAAGCAAAACAAGAGGGAGAGAGAGAGAGATTAGACTCCTCATCTCTGCTGTCACACATTCCAAGCTAGTCTCAGTGAATTCTTATAAAAATGGGACCCAGAAGTGAGCTGCCTTTCAGTCTGGGATCTCCTCTTTTAACCTGGTGAGTGGATAGGTTTTTGCGAAGGGACGCAGGGGGAAGATGTATGTGTGTGTGTCTCTCCACAAGCAGCCTCTGTCTGTCTGACTTCCAGTCTCAGGGTTCTCACTCACTCATTCATTCTCACATGCTTACACACATGTTCTCTCATTCATATAACACATAGATTCTCAGTTTTTCTTGCATGCACATTCTTTTACACAATCTGTTCACACTCATCAGTCTCACATACTCAAGCACACACTCTCATATACATTCACACACTCTCTCATACACTCGTTCACACATACATAAAAGCAAAATAGTGTGGATGCTGGAATCTGAAACAGAAACAGAAAAATGCTGGAAAATCTCGGCAGATCTGACAGCATTTGTGGACAAAAGTAGAACCAACCTTGGTCATCTAGATTCGAAATGTTGACTCTACTCTCTGTCCATAGATGCTGTCAGACCTGCTGAGATTTTCCAGCATTTTGTTGTTTCTGTTGCACTCTCATACATACTTTCACACTCTCTCAACACTCTCTCTCACTCTCTCACACACTCACTCTCACACATACTCATGGAGATTCTCATTATACTCACTCACTCTCACATACTCCCATACACTTACACATTGGCTGGGATTTTACTGGCTTGCCGGGCTCATCAATGGGCAGTGTGAGCCAGTAAAATCATGCGAGAGATGAGAAATCATGATTGTGCTAGATTTCTCGATTCTGGCGATTTTTCGAGAGCCAGCTTCAAGACGAGGTCAGCCTTTCACCAGAAATGGGCAAAAGGTTGAATCAGTTAAGGTAATGCATACTGATGTTTATTTGCATGTGTTTAGAAAGCCCAGTGCTGAATTGTCCGGGCAATTTGCCTTTATGGTTGTGCCGGGAGAGGTTCTCTCCAGTGAGGAAACATCTGCTTCTCAACTATCGTACTTTTGTGTTGGTCTCGTCAAAGGAACCAAAGACCATTAAGGCCTTCTGGCCAAAGGAAATAGGGGTGTGCCTTGCCGAGGGCAAGAAGGATACCCTTTACACAGTGCTGGTTTGGCAGTGCCACCTCGGCACCTTGGCACTATTAGTCTGGCACCTTGCTAATGCCTACTGGGGCTGTACCAAGGAGTGGAATTTATGGGACAGAGCATATTGTGGCAGGGTCAGCAGTCAGGGCCGGGGCAGGGCCTATTTGGGATAAGGTTTGTAGAAGGCAGAGTCTGAAGTGGTAGAGCTGATGGGGGCAGGGCCTGAATGGGTGGCCCAATCGGACATGAGGAAGGACCGCTGAATACTCTGCCTGAAATTGAACCAGGGTGAGAGGGGCTTCCTACTGCTCTGTGATCAGATTGAGGAGATGCAATTGGTCTGGCCAGCTTTGTGTGGGGGGGGGGTAAGGGGGGAACAACGGGATGCAGCAAGGGCTAGATGTCTGTACATTGTGGGGATGGCTCCAGCAGCAGGGGTCTGATAGCTCTCTCTCCCTGTCTGGCACGCCCTGCTTTTGGAATTGCGCACGTGCAGAATAGCTCCTTCTACAGGCTAGCTGGTGAATTAAGCCTGCAACAATTAGAAATGCTCTAGACCATTTTTTCAATGTCTAAGTCTGTAAGATTGGGTCTGAAAACTCGCCCAAAAAATACCAGGATTTCTCACATTTTCTCACTAGCTGGACTCTTAAGAATCATTCTTAACAAACTCCACTTATTCTCTCACGCTCACTTCTCCTCACGCATGCTCTGTCCCACACTTTTTCAATCACTTAATCTCCCTCATACTTGCACACACTCATTCACATACTCTCTTATTCTCATACACACTCACATTTTTACTCATTGGGTGGGATTTTCCGGCCGTGATCGCCCCAAGATCAGAAAATTCTGACTGAGATTAAAGGTTAACAGACCTTTCCATGGCCTGACTCTCATTTACTCCGATTCCTGTGGCAGACAGAATGGGAAAATTCATCCCATTTTCTCACTTTCACACACACTCTTACTCTCACACATTCCTTCACATTCGCATACTCTTTCACACACTCTGTCCCACTCATTCACTCTCACAAATACTCACACTCTCACTCTCATACACACTCCCTCTCACATGCTGTTTTACTTTTACACATTTTCTCATACTCACACAATCCAGCTATCCCTGGGTTCACTGCTGTTGTAGCCACTGCTCTTCCTGGCCTCTCTGGCATGTTTTGCCAACTTGACTCCTCTCACCCTTTAGTGGAGTGGCAGGTGCACTAGAGGGAGAGAGTGTACCCACCACCGATTACGTTACCCAGATTTCTTCCTAGTTGTCAAAATATATGACTGTGTGGAACAGGAGGTGGTGGCGTGTTGGTAATGTCATTGAAATAGTAATTCAGAGACATAGGCTATTGCTCTTGGGACACTGATTTAAATCCCACCACGGTAGCTAGTGGAATTTAAATTCAATTAATAAATCAGAATGAAAACACTACTTTCAGTAATAGTGATCATAAAATTATTATTGATTCTTTCAAAAAACTCATCCGGCCCTTTAAGGAAAGAAATCAACAATCATTACCTGGCCTACATGTGACCCCAGATCCACAGCAATGTAGTTAGGTCGATTGGCTATCGTAAATTGACCCTAGTATCAGGGGATTAATAGGGTGTATGTGTGTGTTTATGGGAATAGGGCCTGTGTGAGATTGTGGTTGGTGCAGTCTCAATGGATCGAATGGTCTTTTTCCACACTATAGGGACTCTATGATTCTTAATGTGTCCTCTCAAATGGCCCAGCAAGACACTCAATTGAATCAAACTGTTAGGATGTCTACAAAACCAAAATAAATTACCTGGCATCGACCTTGGCACCAGAAATGACAATAACTTGTCGATATTGCAAAGCTTCCTTGCTAACATCTGAAAGCTCGTGCCAAAATTGGATCCTGCAGATAAGTCAAACAAATGTCTGACATAAGCTGTGATCTTACAACGTTGTCCTTCTCAATTTTCGGCAAGGTGAGGTTATCAATTGGGTGAGAGGTAAAAATACTCCAGTTTCTTCCCTCCCCCGATTGTACTAGCCCTGTTTTGCCAATGAAATTGGCTTCGTGCTCAAAAAAGAACACACTTGAACTTATTGCTCATTGGTCGAGCTTCTCACTGGTGAGAATCACAGCTGGTTTCCATCAGCAATGACCAGGCATGATGGCCTCAGTGGGGAGATCGAAGGCCATTGAAGTCCTCTGGTGGTCATGGGTCAGGGTTGGGCAGTGCCTCCCTGACAATGCCAATTGGTCACCATAAATGTGCCAGTGTAGTGCCAAAGGAGTGGAGTCTGAATGGTGGCAGAGCTTGAATGGAGGTGGACAATGATAGGGGAGCTCATTAGGGGTGGTAATTGGGGAGGGAGGTAACTCTACAGACAGTGGTTAGGGAGAGAGGGAACTCTGCAGACAAGGTGGTGGGGGAGGGAGGGAATTCTGCAGACAGGGGTACACAGTTGGCAGACAATTGTCCTGGGAGTTTTCAACATCAACTCTCAGCATCAGGTCAAACATGGACAAGGTAACCTCCTTTTTGTTACCACCTACTGCATTTGCTTAGCTGTTGAACATCACTTGGAGAAAGCACTAAGGATGGTAAGGGCACAGAATGCACTCTGGGGCTTTAGCAAGGTCCCTGATGGCAGACTGATAGGGAAGGTGAATTCACATGGGTTCTCAGTGAGCTGATAAGATGGATACAGAACTGGCTTGGTCATAGGAGATATAGAGTATTGGTGGAAGGGTGTTTTTCTGACTGGAGATCTGTGACTAGTGATATTCCACAGGGATCACTCTTAGTTGTAATATATATAAATTATTTGGAAGAGAATGTAGGTGGTCTGATTAGTAAATTTGTGGGTGACACAAAGATTGGGGAGCCATGGATAGTGAGAAGGATTGCCAGAGGATACAGCAGGATATAGATAAGCTGGAAACTTGGGTGGAGAAATGATAGATGGAATTTACCCCGGACAAATTAGTCCTTCCAAAATGAGGTGAAGCATTTTGAAAGGCCTAATGCAGGAGGAAATTTTACAGTAAATGGCAAAATCCTTACAAGCATTAACATAAAGGAGACTCCAGGTGTACAGGTCCACAGTTCCTTGGAAGTGGCAACACAAGTGGATAAGGTGATCAAGAAGGCATATGGCATGCTTATCTTGTATAATGCAGTAGAATATAGTTGGATTCAACTGCAACATGACATGACAAAAATTGTCAAGTCATGTTGTAGTTGTATCCAACTTTATTTAGGCCACATTTGGAACATTGCATTCAGTTCTAGTCTAGCAGAAGGATGTGGAGGCATTGGAGAGGGTACAGAACAGGTTTATCAGAATATTGCTTGGTTTGGAGAATGTTAGCTATGAGAGAGCTTGGACAAACTTGGTTTGTTTTCATTTGAACGTTGAAGGTTGAGGGATGACCCAATAGAAGTTTACAAAATTATGGGAGGCATGGATAGAATGGATAGTCATTTCCTAGGGTAGAAATGTCAATTACTAGGGGACATAACTTTTAGATAAAAGGGGGTAAGCGTAAAGGAGATATGAGAGACAGATTTTTTTACACAGAGCATTGAAAGTGCCTGGAATGCGCTGCCCAAGGAGATGACAGTTATAATAGCAACAATTAAGAGGCATTTTAGCAACCACACAAACAAACAGGAAATAAAGGGATACGGACTGTGTAGAGGCAAAAATTCTTTAGTTTAGAAAGGAGTCATGTATTAGTGCAGGCTTGGTGGGCTGGTGGGCTGGTGGGCTTTGGTCATTGTCTATGTAGAGAGCACATTTTTCCCATGTCTGCATGGGTTTCCTCCAAGTGCTCCAGTTTCCTCCTATAGTCCAAAAGATATGCTGGTTACGTGGATTGACCATGCTAAATTCTCCTTCAATATACTTGAGCAGGTGCTGGCGTGTGGCAACTGGGGGATTTTCACAGTAACTTCACTGCAGTGTTACTGTGTGACAATAAGAAACAAACTTTAAAAACCTTAAACTGAAGGACCCGTTTCAGTGCTATACTGCTCTTTGTTCTTTGCTTTGAATAGGACCACAGAACACCTCATGATGTTTTGAAAAATACCACAGAACATATTGTGTTTTTTAAATAGGATACCTGGTGACTCTTTTCAACATTCCCATCACATCCACTTTGAATTAATTGTTACCTTCTCTAGATCTTGAGGACAATGACCACTCAGCCATTTAGTCAGACATTGTTACAGCATTCAGATTACGCCATGTCAGTATTATGGTATAAAATGGAACAATGGTGAACCATCATCTTGTAGGTCAATGAACAGAAACATTTTAGGTCGTGATTGCTTTTTAATTTAACATGCTAGTGATGAAACTGAAGAGCTCTAAAATTCAGGAGTGAGCTTTTAGTACTGATCCTGCATTTTTATGTGCGGAACACCTGTGTGGTAGTGATCATAAAATAATAGTTTGTACCTTATTAGCCAAGCAAACACGATTAAAAATTTAATATTGGACCTGACTTCAAGAGTGACATTATCAATAAACTGGCTAAAAATTTGGAAAATATTAATTGGACAACTCCATTGAGTAAGGAAACAGTTGCTGATAATAAATGGCTTAAAACCATTTGCAAATTATAAAAAGCCTTTGTCACAATTTAACAAAGTTGATATTTGGCAAAGCTGTATCAAAATTAAAATAGTGAATCAGAAATCATAGAATCCTACTGTGCAGAAGAGGCCATTCAGCCCATCGATTCTGCACTGACCACAATCCCACATAGGTCCCATCCCCATAATCCCATGCATTTACCCTAGCCAGTCACCCTGACTCTAAGGGATAATTTAGCATGGCCAATTGACCAACCCGCACATCTTTGAACTGTGGGAGGAAACCGGAGCACCCAGAAGAAACCTATTGCAGATATGGGAAAATGTGCAAAGTCCACACACACAGTGACCCAAACTGGGAACTGAACTCTGGTCCCTGGTGCTGTGTGACAGTAGTGCTAGCCGCTGTGCCACCATGCCACTCACAATATATAGATACAAATTAGATTGAAAGAAAGGCACTTCTACGGGCTATGGAAAGCAACTCAAGAGAAAATAGAATACACTGTACGCACAATTAAGATTAATAAGAGAATGTATGGATCAGCTTAGAAATTAATGGGAAAAGAGATTGTAAATAATTACAGGAATGATGACAAAGGATTTACATTGTGGCATTAAAAGTCAAAGAACCATTAAAAATTGTTTTGGAGCACTAGGGATACTCTAAGATGCATTCAAGAGAAATATAAGGACATGGCAGAGTTGTTCACTAATCACTCTGCACCAGTTTACACTCCTGTGGGTGATGCCAGCCATGGAAGATGCTGTCAACTCGATTATTGGAAATAATACAACAAAAGAGGTATGTATCTACAAAGTGTTGTGCATCTGGATGGCACACAATCAAGAATAATTCAGAAGTTATAGCAATTTGAAAGCATGATTTTCAATAGCTTACCAGAGAGAATTATTTGTTTAGATCAGAAAGATATTCATGTGGGTGCTAATTTTGAAAAAAGGTGACAAGTTAGATGGAGGGAATTTCAGGCCTAGATGCCAGATTATTAGGTTTGCTGAATATGATAATCTAGATGGGCAAGATATCATCACAGGCTTTGAACATCATTGTCACAATGACACCTTGTGTAACGGATCTATGAGGTTTTTTTTTTAGGAATTTAATGGACAAGGAATCCTGCTATCATTATCTACTTGACTTCCAAAAAGCCTTGGATAAGGTTGCCATAATGAGTTACTGTACAAGACAGAATTGCGCAGTGTCATCTGAGGAGCTATTATAATTGATGAGGAGTTGGCTACATTTCTGTTGGCAGGAAGTTGCAGCTAATGCTTTGGAACTTGTTAATAGTAGAGATCAATCTTGGGGCCCAATAGTCTTTCTAAGAAAAAAAATTAATGGCTGTAGGTATCAATATTTTCATTTTTTTTCCAGAGAAATGAGTATTACCTGTAATGTTGAGAGGAACCGCTTCTAAATTGGGATCAGAATAGTTTCTGACCTTATCCTGCCCTTAATCCCAAAAGACAGGCATTCATCAGTGTGAAGGAAGATTGACTGTCAATCATTTGTGACACTGAACCTGACCTTGAATGACCTCAACATTCAGAGGAAAACTAGGAACAGATGGAAATAGGTTAATTAGACATGAAAGATACTGGCGCATATTTTAACAGTTTCTATTTTTGAAAAATCTAGACCTTTGAATGATTGAACCTCACATTTTGTGAGTTGCATAATTAAAATACATATTAGAGGAGAAAAAACTTGCAACAATTTTGCTTAATATATTGCATTTATAGTGATTCTCATTTATAGCTACTAATAAATGGGAAATAACAAAGTGCTATGGATTGAAATATACATAACAGCTATTTAGCTGAAATAAATTTTGACTACGTTTAAATTTAGTGAAGCATGTCAAACTTCAGAGCCATTCAGGAAGCATTGCCCAACAATTTATATACTTTCTGAATATCAGTGTTTTCTGCCATTAGTGGCCCAAAATAGCCTTATTCGTTAGCGTGATGTGATCCTAATTTCTTTGACTAATGACGGTTTTATTTTATCTAAAGTTCGCCATGAACTTGTTCACATATTGTAGGGCCATTGACAATTTCAATTATTCAATCATTTTGCTCAAACACCTGCAACTTTTAAAAGCATGTCTAATTAGTGCCATAAACTGGCAATTATTTGCTACTTCTGTTTGGTTTTCTGTTACACTAGACATTTACAATTCTTCCACATTTTATGGAAAAAAAAACCGTTGAAACTTTTGTAAATCCCTTTTAAGGAATCCCTACCGTGCAGAAGAAGGCCATTTGACCCATCAAGCCCAGAGTCCCAGATTCTATCTCCACACACTTACCCTTCTAATCCCCAATATTAATTCAGCATGGCCAATCCACTTAACCTGCACATGTTTGAACAGTGGGAGGAAATCCATGCACACACAGAGATAATATGCAAACTCCACCAGACAATCACTTGAGGCTGGAATTGAACACTATGCCGCTTTTTGGTATCTTTGGATAAAGCAAATAACTGTAAGCTACGCAAATTCTATAAGTGGAACAAAGCATCATGCTTCCTTTGTTGTAAATGTTATCTGGTTAATAATAATCTATTATTCTTTTTGGTTACTAACTTTTTAATTATTAATATAAACAACTCTTTCACTTACACGTGCTGTTGTCAGATAATAAGAGGCATCCTTCTCTTTCCAATCCTCGTTTGACTGCAAGAGGTACTTTGGAAGAATTTGCTTTCTAATTCACTGACTGTTTAACTCTTTAAGTGCTGTGACCACAAAAGACATACACAAACACATCTTTTTAAAAGCAAAGGGAATAGCATTTATTGTACTTAACATCAACTCTAAACAAAATAATAAAAATACTCTAATTTTCACTTAAACTTCCATTCAGGACTTTATACAAACACATATACAGAAGTAAGTTTCAGAAAGAGAGGGTAGGCTCAATTACTTTAAAGTCCAAACAAATTCAATTGTATACGGATTCTGTAGATTGGTGGCTTGGATGATGTCACTCTTGTCTCAATGGTCTTCCTTGATTTTGCATCAAGACAATTTAACGATATTGTTGGACAATATTTTTCCTTTCTTTTGAGGAGAATTGATGCTTGATGTGCTTGATGTTTAAGATGCTGCCTGGTGCATACGTCTGGTCAAAAAACAGGTAAGACACAAATTTGCAAGTGGCTGGAGACAGAATGCCAAATCAGCGTCTTTCTGGTCTCATGCTAACTGTATCTGGAGCAGTTTCTTCACAGGCAAATAGGATTAACTTACTCATCACATCATCTCACAAACTGACCAGTTACCTAAACATGCTCATAAGAAGTTGATTCCAAGATTTTAATTGAAAATGATTGGATTTTGTCTGGCAGAATCCCTTTCTCAGCCAGAGTTGATTGTCCAAAGTAATTCAGCCTAATGTTTTGCTCCACGCTCAGCTGAATACATTGGTTAAGTATGGATGTTTTTTGAGTGGTTCAGGAGATGGGTCATTCATATCCATCTAATTTGATTCTCTCCACTGGACTACTTCTAGACAGCCCAGCTCCTTGTTCATAGCTTTGTAATTTGTAGAGTACGCATATGTAAATATTGGACCATCTTAAGAGCTAATTAAAATGTTGTAGTTCATTTTTTAAAAACTTATCTGGAGTTTCAGCCCACTCAACAAATGAAGTAATTTTTGATATATTAGATGGTTGCATACCACTCTGGGTGGAATTTTCCCATCTCGCTACCACAGGAATCGTAGCAGACCACACAAAGATTCATCGACATCGAGGGGATTTTCTTGTCTTGGGAAGAGTGCAGCTGGAAAATCTTGTCCTCCCTTTAAATTCAATATTTCGTTAAAGCTGGCAGTCATAGAATGGAGTAAACTCAGTAAAGTTTTACAACACCAATTTTAAATCCAACCAATTTATTTGATAGTAAATTTGCGAGCTTTCGACTTTACAGCCTTCGTCAGGCAAATGCAGTGTTCTGATCTGCAGAGGCACTCATATCCACACAGACAGTTACAGATTGCTGATTAGAATGTGAATCCTTACATCTAACCTGCTATTCAAGTGTTAAAGTGGCTAACAATGTGTGTGAAGGGAATCCTGAGCATTGGTTAGAGAATTGTGTATTTTCTCCAGACAGCACAGTAAGTGAGGTTTTTTGCTAATCCAGGCAAGTTACGGGAGTTACAGATAGTGTGACTGAAGCCAAGATCCCTGTTAAGACCGTCCTCATGTGTGCGGAACTTGGCTATCAGTCTCTGCTCAGCACTCTGCGCTGTCGTGTGTCACGAAGGCCCCTTGAAGAACATTTACCCGCAGGTCGGAGGCCGAATGCCCATGACTGCTGAAGTGTTCGCCCACAGGAAGGGAACTGTTTTGCCTGGTGATTGTTGAGCGATGCTCATTCATCTGCTGTCGTAGTGTTTGCATGGTCTCCCCAATGTACCATGCTTCGGGACATCCTTTCTTGCAACATATTAGGTAGACAACGTTGGCCGAGTCTAAAGGAGAATGAATGGCAATTATAGAATGGGACAGATGTCAGTGTAGATTGGGTCTTCATAAGCAAATTTTCGTTAACAGTTGCAATGACTGGTATATGGCCCAAAGCAGTAATCTAATTGAATTTACTTTCTAATGTCATACTTCCCAGTGTTATATATCATGCTGCACAATTATAGCACCCAAGCTATTGTTTTCTGAATGCTGATAGGACATTCAGATTACCCAGAAGATATTGGAAAATAAATGGACATGATAGGGTTAAATCTTTGTGAAAAATAATATTTTCCAATAAAAGTAAAATTGATTTGAAACTCTTGGGCCTTGTTTTTCATATTGAGGTTGAGAACTTGATGCCCAGATAATTTTCAGGTCCTGACCTCTTACCACATTTATATCACTCATACAAAGCAATATTCAAAAATTTCTGCCTTTATTCACCCATAGGCAAGCTCTGTGGCCAATTAGTGGTGCCAAGCTCTACAAGGAGACAGGAGTTGCCTGTTGGAGCTCAAACATGTGCAGCCGCCATGACATACAAAGGAGAAGACAGAGATTTTGAGAACCAAAAGCCTGAGCACTCGGAGAATTGACCAAACAGCCAGGTAAGTGGTACCGTGCTCAGTCACACAGCAACATTCCTATTGGAAAACTTTGCAGCTCCTAGTCTCCAACACAACAGCTATGCACTAAAATGCATCAGACAGTCCGAGTTTGATGATTTCTGATTCTCTCTCTGGCCCACTAACCAGATCCTAAGGGCGTGTAATGGACTATTAATTAGAGCAGCATGACTTCCTGGATCCCACTCTTCTCTCTTTTTGGAAATTGTGCCTCATTCCAAAGCCATTGGAATCAAATGATATCTTCTGGGAATGCAATTTTAAATGCTCGCCCCCACCCCACCCCACTTTTGCAACTGATGCCCTAAAATTAATTACTATAACAAGATCACAATGTAACATTTTCAGTAATTATTTATTGATAAGGGTTAAATTATTTATAAATTTTAATGTCTGTATGTGTCTATTTATAACTTTGGGGTTTGTTTCTTGTTTTTATTAGATTTTAATATTAATCTGTTTAGGTTAACGTTTGTTGCAGGGCAATGTATTTTGGATGAGCTAGCCCTTACTGATGTCTGCCCATATTTAACTATAATGGAGTACAAATCTCTGTGACATTTTTAATCAAAACTTTCTTAGTCACAAGATATACTTGAAGGCAAGGGAAACATAATTTAGTTTATGTACGTAAGAAATAAAAGCAACTTAACAAATACCAAATTACTGCATTACAATCATAGCCACAAAGGGAAAGATAACTTAATACTACCTGATAATTAATTTTTTAATGTGCAGACTGATTAATTCTTTTCCCCCTCCGATTCAAAGCGTAGGAATAGTGGAATTCCCGTAGCAAAATCCAAAACCACCAGCCCAAAACTGCAATTTTTCTGGCATACACCTCTAAAATGATCAACTCCTGCAAACAAAATGACCTTCACAGTGTGTTGTTGTCCATGGTATGCCGGAGATGCTCATATGGTCACCTACATCATAGCCAATTTGGATTTGTGGTTTTTATTGTAGGTTGGAGTAATTGAACAAAAATGTTGACCATGGTGACTCTGGGAATGTTAATGGGGAATGGTTTTTTTTTAGGAGAATTCTGGTACAATATCTTTGTGGTAGTTTTGACAGGAATGCCTCACTACTTCTGTTTCCACTTTCCAGTACTCCACAACTACTCAAAGTTGGGGAAAAGTATAGCTCACACATTGAATCCATCTACAAAATGCGAGTCCTATTCTCAAAGGAAATCTTCAGTTTTATTTAAGTATTTTTTCATATAACTCTCAATACACCTGTCCATGACATCTATCAATAGATGCTTCTTAGTGGCGAATAAGAAATGTAATTGATGAACTATCAGTTAAGAATAATCTGATGATGTAATTATGTGCATATGTGAGGGAGTGAGAGAAATAGTTGTGCAATATTTACAAAGCATTGCACAATTATTGGTGAAAATACAGGGGCTGGATTTTATAATCTCAAATTGGGACTGAACAGAGGTGGAATGGCAAACATAATAGATGCTGAACTGAAGTCTCTCCTCCATTTCCAATCGTTTTGGCCAACCAAATGAACTAAATCAAATTAACAAGGGAATAAATTAAAACGGGCAGCTCCCAAAAGGAGGAGAACTGCCCCAAATAAAGGAAATTTAAACATCAAAGCAAAACGTGATTAAACGGGTCAATAATGCACTCCGATCCGTGTGGTGCCCAGTGAGCATGGAAGGCGTTAACGTTGCCCTTGGACGACTGCACGCTCCTTCTCCCATCACAAATATAGCCATGGTAGAGAACAGACAGTCCAATCAAACAACCCCTCTGCCACCCGCTGCCTAGGCCTGTTTATGGCAAATTTTCATGGTTAATTTTTCTGTGATCTCTTTTGTCAATGTCTCAATGTTTATTTGCACAAGATAAAGAGGTGTCAAGTGCTTAACATTTATGTTATAAATACTTTAGAGGTATGATTGTTTGCCACTTTTATAAGTTTGTTGCAGTTATACATATACCAGTGTTATTTTAATTTTGGCCATCTCGGAATTGCTTCTGGGATCTGAGTCTGTCCCACCATCTTCTCAGATGAAAATTGGGTCCATCAGGGCACTTTCTGCAGAGCCTATGGAATATCCTGACTCAAGTTACCCATTTTGTCTTGGTAGCAAAAATCCAGTCTTAATAACCAGCAACATAGAAAGCAATTTGTCAAGTATCTTGTCAATGTTAATTGGAAAGGAATTGGAATGCATGATTAAGAAAGTCTTGTTACAATTATATAGCATTTTGGTGATATCACAATGGGACAAGAACTTAAGACATAGGAGCAGAATTAGACCATTTAGCGTATTGATTCTGATCTAATATGATAAGCCTCAACTCCACTTTCCTGCCTTATCCCCATAACCATTAATTCCTTTATTGATTAAAAATTTATCTTAGCGTAGAACATAGTGTGTATAGTTTTAATCTCCATGTGTAAGGAAGGATGGGCCAGATTCTCTGACCTCATTTGTGGCTAGGATTCTCTGGTCCCATTGCTGTGAGTGGAGATTTGGTTCAGCACCAAATTCTCAATTCTTACTGGTGTGGGGTGTGGCATATGACAATAGAGAATTCCTATCAATGTATTTGCCTTGGAGATGGTACAACAAAAGTTAATTAGATTAATTCCTGGGTTGAGAGTTGTCTTATGATAGAAAACTAAATGAATTAGGTCCATATCCTCTGGAGTTTAAATAAATGAGAAGTGATTTCATTGAAATATACAGAATGCTGAAGTAACTTGTTGTGTTAGACACTAAGAAGTTGTTTCTTCTGGCTGGAGAATCCAGAAGCTGGGACACAGTATCAGAACAAGGGACCAATCATTTAAGATTGAGTGAGGAAAGATGTCTTTACTCAAAGAGATGTGACTCTTTGAAATTCTTTATTCTAAGAACTATTTTTTAGAATATATTTAGGATGGGATAGGGGTGAATTCTTGATCCCTGAGAATCAGAGGATAAGAGGAGTGAGCAGGAAGGTGGAATTGAAGCAGAAGATCAGCCAATAGGTACTGAATGGTGGAACAGGTTTGAGGACCAAGTGGTCTACCGTTCCACCTGTTTCCTATGTTTTAGCTACAGTTGAGGGGCAGAATGGCTGCTGCTAAATAAATAAATGGTGTACCAATGGCCTAGTGGTATTATAACTAGACTGTTAATCCAGGAATTCAGCTAAAGTTCTGGGGACCCTTGTTTGAATCCCAATGGTGGAATTTGAATTCAATAAATATATCTGGAATTAAGAATCTACTGATGACCATATAACCATTATCAATTGTCAGAAAAACCTATCTGATTACTAATGTCCTCTAAGGAAGGAAATCCGTCATCTTTATCTTGTCCGGCCTACATGTGGCTTCAGACTCATAGCAATGCAATTGACTCTCAACTGCCTTCTGAACAAGAATAACTAAGGATGGGCAACAAATGCTGGCCAGACATTGATGCCCATGTCCCACAAATGAATTTAAAAAAACCCAAGATTTTACGATCTTGCTCGTCCCTAAGCCATAAAATCCCAACCAAGTTCTTTACCCAGAGGGTGGTAAGGGTAGGTTCTTTACTCAGAGGGTGGTAAGGGTATGGAATGCCCTGCCTGCAGCAGTTGTAGATGTGCCAAATTTGGGGGCGTTTAAGTGGTCAGTGGATAGGTTTATGGATGAAAAGGGAATGGTTTAGGTTAGAGGGTCATTGCTTTTTCTCAATGGGTCGGCACAACATCGAGGGCCAAAGGGCCTGTTCTGCGCTGTAATGTTCTATGTTCTATGTTCTAAGTTCAACAGACATTTCCATTGTCCGATTCTCGCCCACTCTGATTCCCATAGTAGTAAAATTCTGGCTTTGAAAAGAGAATGAACCTATCTATTTATTTGAAATGTCATCTTCACTGCTTTAATATTAGGATAACAATCTGTTTATCATTCTTTCTGTACATGTCTCCCCTCCCCCTCCAAAAAATATCTATTTATGATATTTTTCCAAATGTCACCACAGATATACTGAAGAAACAAGAAACAGATTTATTGATGTAAGACCTTGACAGTTAGATTTATTGCAGATGAGTCATTTTTCCTGATACTTCAGTTGTGTTATTAATTCAATAAGATTTGTAAATAGTTTTTATGGTCAAATAGTTTCAGCTAGTAGATTTGCAATGTATAACATCATCAATCGTTCTTTATTTTCAGTCTGACATGTAACATTGGTTGTTTTGATAATGGGCATTTCATATAATTTCTGTTGCCTTGGTAATGGTTGCTTCCAAATTAAAAAAACAGATGGCCTCAATTTTAACTCCACTTTGGTTTTGGGTGAGTAATTTTCTATATCAATAATATCATACAGCCCCTACACCTGGAAACAGTCCTGGGCGATTTTAACTTGAGGAATTGATATAATCTTATGGGTGGGTTTCCCACCGAATTGGCTGTATCCATTCGAAGCTCTCTCACTTTGAGATAAACAATTTCTGGTTAGAATAGAATCATATACAATGCAGAAGGAGGCCATTCAAACTATCAAGTCTGCACCAATAACAATCCCAACCAGGCCCTATCCCCATAACCCAACGCATTTATCTTAGCTAGTCCCCCTGACACTAATGGGATAACTTAGCATGGCCTATCCACTTAACCTGCACATCATTGGACTACCCCACTAATGGTCAACCAGAGATCCATTCAAGTGTTAAATAGAGAAGTTGCATTCCTTGCCAGCTTCGTTCCTTTCCATGGAGCTGATGTACCCCATCAAGGCAAGGAAGATTTATCCTCGTGACTCTTCTGCTGAGGTGCACTTTATTATTGATTCTGTGGAGAGGCTTGCATCAAACAAGAGGCTTGCTGTTTGAGGAGAAATCTGTCACAGCGCCTCAGTCTCAGAAACTGGGATGAAGCCGACCATTATAAGAACATAAGAAGTAGGATTAGGAGAAGACAACACGGTCTGTCAAAATGGCTCCCTCCATTCATTACGATCATGCCTGCTGTCAGGCTTCAACTCAACTTTCCCCACAATCCCCATATTCCTGATTCCCTAAGAGATCCAAAATCTCTCTATTTCAGCCTTAACTTTATTCAGTGACAGCACACGCAGAACCCCCTGGAGTAGAAAATTCCAAAAGTCCATACCCCTTACAGTGAAGACATTTCTCCTCATCTCACTGTTTGTGCCACAACAATACTGACGGTAGAGCTTTTCAGAGTTTCCTTTCAACTAACCAAACAACAACAACCCTGTTTGGTTTGGCCACTTTTGGGACAAAACCCAACTCCTTAGCATCTTTGAGTAATTCGCACATCTTTCCAGGTTTTAGCTCTTTTTAGCCAGCTTTCATCACACCTCCAAAAACTCCTTGGGGTGAAGCAGTGGCACAGTGATTAGCACTGCTCTCAGATCACTATCTGTGTGGAGTTTGCACATTCTCCCTGTGTCTGCGCAAGTTTTCTCCAGACCGTCAGTTTCCTTCCACAGCCCAAAGATGTGCAGATTAGGCGCATTAACCATCCTAATTTGATCATTATAGAATAGAATCATAGAATCTGACAATGCAGAAAGAGGCAATTTGGCCCATTGAGTCTGCACCAATCCTCTTGCTCATCAACTTTAAGCTCTTCTTTGAATCTACAGCTCTCCCCTGTGTCTGTTTATGATATCTAACCTTCTGGTGTTAACTTCCTTCCTGTTGGTACTGCTTCCAAAGTAAGGGTTGCATGGCTCAGTATTTCTTATTATTAACAAAAATTACAAATGATCCTTTTACAATCGATGCAAAGCCTTTAAAGTCCCTTTCAAACATTCTTAAAAACAATTACAGATTCTACAAACATTTCAAAGAAATTGCCCATTTTCTTAAATGCTTCTAGGTCAGAGGTGGGCACACGGTCCATACACACTTTTCATCAAATTTTTGGATCCCTTAATAAAGAAAAAGTAAATTAAAGTTTACTCATTAGTTACAAGTATGGCTTACATTAACATTGCAATGAAGTCATTCAGAAATTCCCCTAGTTACCACAGTCTGGCCCTGTTTGGCTCAATGCACCCAACAAGCATTCTTTCAGATGTTGTATCAAGTAACATTTTTCAAAAGTGGTTCAATTTTAATGCTGCAGAATTAATTAAGTGTAGAGAATATGTTTTTCTTGCACAGCGACCCCCGAGCGCATGGAATGGTGAAATACAATGCCACAGAAAAATCTACAGGCCAGAGAGAAATAATGATGGGTGTAAGACCAGATAATTATTCTTGAGTTACACTTGATTTCCTTTGGCAGACAAGCAAGCAGAAACATTCCCTCAACCAATTAGTTAACTTGGAAAGAAAAGTGGAAGAAGAAGTCATGCATGGTCTGTGGATAAATCATATAGGTTATTGAGTGGTCTTTTCACATAGCAAGCTACCGTCAGTTCTATATCCATGCTTCCTGTTTGCTCTTTATTCTGACCATGAGGTCCCTCCACAATATTGCACAGCAGCCATATGCTACATGTAGAAATGTTCCAGAATTGCTTCCGATGTGAGCTGCATTTTGTAATCACATTACCACATTTGTTAAATAATTCTACCCAGATGTATGACAATGTCATGTGAAATTCAAAAAAGATTGTTATTTCTCTGCACTGTGTCTGCTGCAGACGGATTGCTGACGAGAGGCAGTTACCCACAGATATTCTGTTCAAAATCCTTGGAAGATATACAGCAGCAAAGGATATTAAAAATGCAACTCCTGTAACAGCATCGAATAAACACCCAGTTGTCGGATTAAAAACAGTGCCTTCTCACACAAATACAGCTGGCAGGATTCAGATGCATTTCTTTACCTATCTGTATCATATCGAGGTAAAAAGGTGAGTTAAAAAATGGAATAAAACATAATGCAATCTGACAGATGAAGAAAATGCTCCTTAAGAATAACAGGTGTGATCAGTAAATGTGCTTCATACATTGGAACCATTGGCAGAATTTTTCCACTCCCTGGCTGTGGGGAAGAATTCTCTCCACTGAGCGGCACCCATGTTACAGCACCAAAATAATCAAGCAAGAACTTAAAGATGCAGAAATTCTTGAAAGATGAGAATGAAAAGCTATTTCAGGCCTCAATCAAGCCAAAGGCCTCAGGAAATGACACTTCCTTCCATCAAAATGAAATGAGAAGCGGCATGGTGCTGCAATGATTAGCACTACTGTCTCACAACGCCAGATTCAATTCTGGCCTTGGCTGACTGTGTGGAGTTTGCACATTCTCCCTGTGTCAGTGTGTGTTTCCTCCAGATGCTCCAGTTTTCTCCCACAGTCCAAAGGCGTGCGGGTTAGGTGAATTGGCCATGCTAAATTGTCTCTCGGTTACAAAGCTATGTAGATTAGGTGAATTAGCATGGTAAATGCATGGGGTAACGGGATGCTTGTTGGGCCTGGGTGGGATGTGCCTTTGTGAGAGCCAATGCAGACTAAATGGGCTGAATGGCCTCTTCCTTCACTGAAGGAATTCTGTGGATTTTACTTGGATTTCTTCCTTCCCTTGCAAAAATTAGATACATCGCCACCAGGACAGCCAATGACTACCTCCTTCCCAACTTAACTGCTCAGAATTTTTTTTTTTTAAGCAACACAGCACGGGAAACAGGCCCTTCGGCCCAACGAGCCCGCGCCACCGTAATACCAAATACATTATCCTATTTTAATATTCCTATATAATAATATATATATTAATCCTAATTTGGAAAATTTTCACCATAGGGACAATTTGTTACCCAATCAGCCTAAGAGCGAATTTTTGGGTTGTGGGAGGAAACCGGAGTGCCCGGAGAAAACCCACGCAACCACGGGGAGAACGCGCAAACTCCCGCAGACACCGGCCCAATTCCAAGTGTCTGCACAGCCACATCGATAGTCTCTGAGCTGTCATGGTGCCCTTCAGGTGGTCCACATAAAGCACTCATATACGACATGAGGTACCAGGCAACCCATGAATCAACATCCAAGAGCTGTACCCGCACCACCTGCCGAATGCGTGCTCAAATTATGGACCGAATTACCTGTGGAAAAAAGCCGTAGTTAAACAGTCCTAATATATCCCTCTATCTGCATACCGCTCATGTGGCTGTCCAAGAGACCCTTAAACAGCCCCAGCGTGCCTGCTCCCACCACCTTACTCGGCAGTGCATTCCACACCCCCACTACCCTTTGTGTGAAAAACTGCCCTCTAATATTCGTCCTATACATAGCCCCCCTCACCCTATGGCCATGACCTCTCGTCCTATCCATTTCTAAAGGTGGAAAAAGTTTACCTCCATTTACTCTATCTATACCCCTTATAATCTTATACACCTCTATGAGATCCCCTCTAAGCCGACGTCTTTCAAGGGAAAACAACCCCAGTCTATCTAATCGTTCCTCATAGGACAGTCCTTCCATACCAGGCAGCATCCTGGTAAACCTCCTCTGCACTCTCTCCAAGGACTCCACATCCTTCCGATAGTACGGAGACCAGAACTGGGCGCAGTATTCCAAGTGAGGCCTAACCAAAGTTGTATACAACTGCAACATCAAACTCCTACTCTTATATTCTATACCCTTTTCTATGAAAGCTAACATACTATACGCCTTCTTTGTCACCTTCTCCACCTGTGAGGACACCTTCAGAGACTTGTGAACCTGCACCCCCAAGTCTCTCTGCGTCTCTATGCTCCTTATAGTTTTACCTTTTATCCTATAATTCTCTTCTACATTTTTCCGGCCAAAATGCATCACCTCGCATTTTTCCGGATTAAATTCCATTTGCCATCTATCTGCCCAATCTACCAACCTGTCTATGTCCTGTTGTATTGCCTGACACTGCTCTTCTGTACCCGCCAATCCAAGCATCTTGGTGTCATCAGCAAATTTGCTGATCTCACCACCTACCCCTACTTCCAAGTCGTTTATGTAGACCACAAATAGAAGAGGACCTAGTACTGAGCCTTGTGGCACTCCACTAGTGACAGGCTTCCAGCTGGAAAAAGAACCTTCCACTACTACCCTCTGTCTCCTCCTTCCGAGCCAGTTTTCGACCCATCTACATACCCGACCCTGTATCCCATGCGCCTTCACCTTCTCTATCAGTCTACCATGAGGAACCTTGTCAAACGCCTTACTGAAATCCATGTAGACGACATCAACAGCCTGTCCTTCATCAACTGTTTTTGTCACTTCTTCAAAAAATTCCACCAGATTCGTAAGACAAGACTTCCCCTTGACGAAGCCATGCAGACAGCAGTGGGAAGTTGTGCGTGGAGCCTGAAGAGATTGGTGAGGCACTGAATAAATATTTCTCTTCGGTATTCACGCAGAGTGCTGGAAATGTAGCTGTGGAGAGCACTGAGGTACAGGGTTGCAAATTGGGGAGTATTGTAGTAGATAGGGAGGATGTGTTAGAAATTCTCGAGGGTTTGAAGTTGGATAAGTCCCCTGGGCCGGACGGGATTTACCCTAGGATTCTCTGGGAGGCAAGAGGAGATTGCAGAGCCTCTGGCTCTGATCTTCAGGTCCTCGTTGGTTACGGGTGTGGTTCCGGAGGACTGGAGGATGGCGAATGTGGTCCCATTGTTTAAGAAGGGGAATAGAGACCTTCCTGGGAATTATAGGCCAGTGAGTCTTACTTCTGTGGTGGGCAAGGTATTGGAGAGAATTATTAGGGATAGGATTTATAGTTATTTAGAGAGAAATGAATTGATTGGGGATAGTCAGCATGGTTTCGTGAAGGGTAGGTCATGCCTTTCTAACCTCATTGAGTTTTTTGAGAAAGTGACCAGAGAGGTGGATGGGGGTAAGGCGGTTCATGTAGTATATATGGACTTTAGTAAGGCTTTTGATAAGGTGGCCCATGGAAGACTTCTACAGAAAATGCAGATGTGTGGAATAGAGGGTGATTTAGCTAATTGGATTAGAAATTGGCTGGCAGATAGAAGACAGAGTGTGGTGGTTGATGGGAGATTTTCATCGTGGAGTTCGGTGACGAGTGGTGTGCCTCAGGGGTCTGTTTTGGGGCCCCTGCTGTTTGTAATTTTTATAAATGATCTGGATGAGGGTATTGAGGGATGGATCAGTAAATTTGCAGATGATACTAAAGTTGGTGGTGTGGTAGATAGTGAAGAGGGGTTTTTTAGTTTACAGAGTGACTTGGACAAGTTGCAGAGCTGGGCCGAGAGGTGGCAAATGGAGTTTAATGTGGAAAAGTGAGGTAATGCACTTTGGCAGGAACAATAAATGTGTAGAGTATAGGGCTAATGGTAGGGCTCTTAATAGTGTTGAGGAACAGAAGGATCTTGGTGTATGTGTCAATAGATCCCTGAAAGTAGGCAGTCAAGTGGATAAAGTTGTTAAGAAGGCATATGGAGTCTTAGCTTTTATTGGTAGGGGGATTGAATTTAGGAGCCGCAGCATCATGTTGCAGCTGTACAAAACTCTAGTGCGGCCGCACTTGGAGTATTGTGTGCAGTTCTGGTCGCCACATTATAAGAAAGATGTGGAGGCATTGGAGAGGGTACAGAGGAGGTTTACCAGGATGTTGCCTGGTATGGAGGGCAGGTCCTATGAAGAGAGGTTGAAGGATTTGAGGTTGTTTTCGTTAGAAAGGAGGCGGCTAAAGGGGATCTTATTGAAGCATATAAGATATTAGAGGTTTAGATAGGGTGGACAGTGATAGCCTTTTTCCTAGGATGGAGAAAGCTAGCACGAGGGGACACAACTTTAAATTAAGGGGTATGAGTTATAGGACGGATATCAGAGGTAGGTTCTTTACTCAGAGTGATTAGGGAGTGGAATGCCCTGCCTGCAGCTGTTGTAGATGCGCCAAGTTTGGTGGCGTTTAAGAGGTTAGTTGATAAGTATATGGATGAGAAGGGAATGGTTTAGTTAGGAGGGGCATTGCTTTTTATTTTGGTCGGCACAACATCGAAGGCCGAAGGGCCTGTTCTGTGCTGTATTGTTCTATGTTCTATGCGTATCCCTGATCAGATCGCAGCGCTCCAGATGCTCATACATCCTGTCCCTAAGGATTCTCTCCATTAGCTTACCTATAACTGAAGTCAAGCTCACCGGCCTATAGTTCCCTGGGTGATCCCTCTGACCTTTTTTAAACAACGGTACTACGTTTGCTATCCTCCAGTCCTCTGGGACCTCACCTGTGTCCAAGGAAGAGACAAAGATTTGCGTCAGAGGCCCAGCCAAGTCTTCCCTCAACTCCCTTAGCAGCCTGGGGTAAATGCCATCAGGCCCCGGAGCTTTATATGTCTTTAAGCTGCCTAACAGCCCCAACACCTCTTTCCTCGTAATCCTTATTTCCCTCAACCAATCCTCAACTTTGTCAACATCAGGCACAGACATCTGTCCAGTCTCCTGCGTGAATACCGACGCAAAGTATTCATTCAGGATCTCCCCCATTCCCTCAGGCTCTAAGCATAGATCCCCTCCACTGTCCCTAAGAGGTCCAATCTTGCCTCTAACCATCCTTTTGCTCCTTACATAGGTGTAAAATGCCTTTGGATTTTCTTTAATCCTACCTGCCAGAGCCACCTCATGGCCCCTTTTTGCCTTTCTAATACCCCTTTTTAGATCCCGTCTACACTCTCTATAAGCTTCCAGCGCTATCTCAGTCCCTAGTTGCCTAGATCTAATGTAAGCCTCTCTCTTTTTCTTGATCAAGTCCTCAATCTCCCTGGTAAGCCAAGGTTCTCTAATCCTACCTTTCCCATCCTTCCTCCTTGCCGGCACATATCTTTCCTGCAGAGTGGAATTTCAATTCCATTATGCTCCTCTTGCTGTTCTGAAGATGCTTTGTGGAAGATAACAGTTGTTCCAAAGTGTTTGATATAACGTCTCTGTGTCTTATAATTGCACTGAAAAATAAACTGCCATGGAGGTTCAATTTACTTTAAACTTGTTTATAGCCATATTAAAAAACACTTAAAATAATAACTCTTTAAAAATTCATCATTATAAAATGCCTTTAGAAAAATGCTTCTCCCACTGGGCAAATAGGGATTATTCTGACTCTTACTGCATGGGGAAACCTGAACAGTGGGCAGTTAAAATACTGTCTAAACTGGCTGATTTCCATTTTATCCTGCTCGCTTAGTGCAGGTGACAAAGACACTGCCTGAAGCTGACGCAATCCTTCTATCAGTATTCAGATCAGGGTTTGATGTAGTTATCAGCCTCTGATTGCAGTTTAACCCTAACCCAAACAGGGAAGCTGTTGCAGCTTTCCTATAATGAGGCCAGCGAGTATAATACCTGGACCAAAAAAAATCAATTAAGCTAAATTGAAACTTTGCATGCAGGGCTAGAAGGAGCAGGAGTGTTTTGGCCTCTGAAACCCTGAGACTCACTTTTCCTTTTATTTGAATATACCAATATCTAATACAATTCATAACATTACGGTTCCTCTGGAAGAGAAAGAGGCACTTCAACAGGAATGAAAGAAAACTGTACCTGGCAGTTCAGGCACTGAGTCTGCCTCAAAACTAATGTTTTGACAATGTCACTTTGAGATTAAAGCGACAGTGTGTTTCTCAGTAGCTTTATTGTGTTCCTAAATATGGTAAATTTGAAGTTACTCTTATGCAGTATAATGCCTGCATTTCAAAGGAATATATTAATAACCTACGCTTTATAACAGAGAAGTATCAAATGACTGGATGAAAGGATGTTTGAGACAAATCTTTTACACAGAGGTGATGGGTGCCTGGAACTTGCTGCTGGGGAAGCAGATACGATAGTGAGTTTTAAGGGGCATCTTGACAAATACATGAATAGGGTGGGAACAGAGGGATATGGGGCCTAATTTTACTATTTTCATTCTAAGCGGGCACAATTCAGATCCGAGTTGGAAATCTGCTTTCAGGTGCCCCCATATGCAATTAGCCTGAAGGAAAAATCACAAGTCTGAATTGTGCTGTGCGCAGGGCTTAGATCGGAGGCCTGAACTGCACATGCACAGTTAGAAAAAGAATTGAAAATCGCACAGCTGTCACATTGCTCCTAGTTCACAAAAAAATGAATAAAGCAGCTTGGGAGCAAAATGCAGGAGTGATGACCTCCACCCCTACAACATAACTTTTCCCTTTTATCCACTCCCTCCTGCTACCCAGACCAATGATAACCCCCTTCCCCCTTACTCTCACCGATCGCACGCAGATTGGCAGCAGATCTCTCCTGCCCCCCTGCCCCTCTCCCGAAATCCATCTGGCTTCTCTTCCCTCTCCAAACAGAGAGAGACCTGGCCTCTTCACCCCACCTCCCCCCATTCTCTGGCCTCCTCCTCCCTTCCCCCCCCCCGAGAATGATCGGCCCGCCTCCCCTCCCTCTCCGCTCCCACCAGATGACAAATGGACCTCCCTCTGCCTTCCCACCCCCACCAGAGAGTGACCTGTCTTTCCTTCCCCCCCCAAGCACCAGAGAATGATCTGACCTGCCTCCTCCTCCGTCCCCCTGCCCAACCAGAGAATGATCTGACCTATCTCCCTACCCCTTACCACTGATCTGAGTCAGAGAGCCATTGGAAGATCTGAACTTACCTTTTCAACAGCTGGAGCACCCAAAACTGACTTTTTGCCGAGTATGTTGACCATGTTGAATCTGGATGCATGAACAGGATGGTAAAGGGGGAAATGCTGGCAAAGTTGGGCAGGCAGTTTATTAATTTAATTTAAATGCATGCAAATGCACTCATTTCAGGTGTGAATCAAATCCTGGGCCTTTCTTTGACCTCAATTAAGTGGGTATCTGCGCGGATGCAGGCATGGATCGTGTTAGTAGCCTCGCGCCCAACTTGATCACATTTTCACGCCCACAAATGGGTGCGATACAATGGTAAAATCAGGCCCATGGTTTCCACAAGGATATGGGATTTTAATTCAGTCCGGCAGTGTGGTTGGTGCAGGTTTGTACAGCCAAAGAGTCTGTTCCTGTGCTCTAATTTTCTTTGTTCTTGTTGTTCTTTGAAGTGTTATTTTGCACAATCGGCTTTAATTTCCAAGCCAGATAAACATTAAAATTATAATCTCACCACACAAAGCCAAAAATTGTAATATGTTAACAAAGATTTGGGTGAAGACATCACTTCTATATTTATGCGATTTTGTATAAATTGTGTAACGCATTTAGTTTTTGATGGTGAAAAGACCTGGTAATTATGGTGTCCATGCGCAGGTATGCCAACTTGGTGAATAGATATGGTGTGATGACATCTTGTGATTCTCCACACATTGAGTCAAGCTGTAAGAATCAGCAAAGTCTAGTTTGATCTACTAGCACTGAATAAGTGAATAGAGGTAAAATATTTTTGAAAATGTTCTCATGGAAATTATTACAGCTGTCACTTTACCATTCCTCATGATAAACTGCAAAATACAATTAATAGCTTTATTTTTGTCATGTGTTTAAGTCTTTAAAATTATTTTGGTTTGGATGAAAAATGCTGCATTAATTCAGTTAAGTTTTTATATTCTATATAGATTTATCTCTCTCATTTTGCAGAAGTTCAATGGCAAAATAGTCAAATATACAGTTTTGAATTTCAAATTGGAATAGTTTGACAATATATGCTTTAATTTTACATAATTCCATTCTATAATTTCAGGAAGAGAGTAAGTTCATTCCTGCTCATTTCATCCAAATATATTATTGTATCGGTTACCATGAGTGGTACATTCAAGTCATTGTCACATGGTCCCAAGCCCGCAAAAAGATCAAACAACTATTCATAGAATCTTAGAATCCCTGCAGTGCAGAACGGGTCCATTTGGCCATCAAGTCTGCAGAGACAACAATCCTGCTAACCACTGTGTCACCATGTTGTCTTATTGATTGGGGATTCTGTCTCAAAACTAATTTTGAAGAAAAAACCAACTACAAGTGTGAATATTAGCAAGTGTTTGAAAATGACAACCTTGTAGATATAAAAATACAGGGACGCCAGGAAATCTCGACATTTTCCCAATAACTACTGACAATTTGGGCAATTTGTCCTGAACTACTTTCATTTTGTCTCTGCTTTTTGCTTCCTTCCTTATATTCCTGCTTATTTCCATGAACTTACTTTTCTTCCAACAAGCTCAATAGACTTAACATTCACAGCGTATTACTTTCAGTAACCTGTACAGTCCTGTGGGGATAATTGTGAATTACAATAGTTTCAAGATGTTGGCAAGAAATTACTTTGAGTAAGGAGTAATTTCAACAAATTGATTCATTTTAACTGCCTTCAACGTATTGTAACAAAAAGCTTTTCAACTGCATGTCCCTTAAGGGCATTAAGACCAGTGAAGTGGACAAAGGAACACTTCTGATTTGGCATTTGGCATTTGGTATTATTTCTTCACTTCTATTTTATTTTAGTCTATATTGTATATATAAGACTTACTTTACCTAAATTGAAATCATATAATAAATAGGAAAAATATATTTAAAGGATTGTAACAAATTCAAACTTATCATATTGGTGAGTAGAAGCCAAGAAATACAATTCCTGGCTGGCCTCAGGCACTTCTATGCATGCGTGGACTGGGAGAAGGTTTTTGTGTTCATTTGGCTTAGGATGGGCCAATTGTACCTGCACAAAATGAAAATGGGGCTAGCAACTAAGTGCAGCAATCAGGAAAGAGTCCCAAAGTATGGACAGGCAAAGATCCCAATTAAGAAGAAAGAGGAGCAGAGAAAGAAGTCCCATGCAGAAAAAGACTGCAGTTGGCACACTTGAAGTCGTGAAGGCCCAGAAGAAGCACCAGTAATCAAAGAAAGCAAAAGAAGGTTGGCGGCTTTGTGCTGTGGGTCATTGGGGGTCAAGGTAAGCCTTTTGGAGCAGTAGTATTCTGCCTGGCATGGTAGAGGATCTAAAGCTGTCCTTGTAAGTTGGTGCTGGAATGCAGAGTTGGAAATCCAGGGGAACACAGATCTAGGAGATGAGAACCCTGCAAGGTGGACTGCCATTGAGGCTGTTCCAGCTGGAGTTATATTTGGAAGGAATATCAAAGTGAGATTTTGGAAGGTGAAGATTGGTGAGAGACAATGTTTCAATGAGATTCATTAACTCATGAGTGCAGATTATCCTCACAATAGAGGGGCTGTTTGTCATAGCGACAATTGTGGACATGGCCAAAGATTGTAAATCCACTCCTGAGCATGGTGTGCTCCATTTACATGGGGGTGGGAATGGAGTCATATGTGTGTGCTTACAGAGACAGCTGGCCATGTAAATCACCAGCTTCCACCACAGAAGTGGGATTCAGATAGGTCAGGAGTATGAAATCCTAAATTTACAAATTTGAACAAGTCTGAACAGGTGAATTCATTTGGATAATCATGATATCTTTTTGGACAGATAAGGCAATCCATTTTATCTGGCCTCAGGGCACATTTGGGAGAGATAAGGGACATTTGGGATTGTTAAAAGTGAACATGAATATGCATTTTTTACACACAAACTCATTTGAACTACCAAGCTGTCAAAGAAACGGCAAGCTGTCAAAAGACTGTCCAGCTGCCAAATAACTGACAAGCTGTTAAAGTGCTGTCGAAGAATGATCCACCTGTTAAAGAACTGTCAAATAACTATCAAGCTGTCAAAGAACTGTCAAGCTCTCGAAGATCTGTCAAAGAACTGCCAATCAGACAAATAATTGTTAAAGATCTGTCTAACTATCAAACAATTGTCCATTAATCAAAGAATTGTCAAAGAACTGTTCAGCTGTTCAAAACTGACAAACAGTCAAAGAGCTGTTGAAGAACTGCCCACCTGTCAAAAAACTGGTCACCTGTCAAGTAACAGACCAGCTGTCAAGGAACTGTCAAAAAAACTGTCCAATTGTCAAAGAACTGTCAAACTGTCAAGAATTATCAAAACTATCATAGCTGCTAAAGTACTGTCATGTAATATTAAACACGAAGAGATAATAGTAAGAGCTGACATGTAGGGGTAAGAATATGGATGGGCACTATGGATTGGCATGAATTGACTTAAGGGCTATAATGGGCCATGGGGAGGTGAGAGGAATACAAGATAACGAGATAAGCAGTCATGGGGCTGGATAGAGAGCTATGAGTTGGCATAATGAGAATAGGGGATTAAAGTGCGGTGGTTTGTGGCGTGAAGGGGTGTATGTTGACAGGAATGAGTCATAGAGACTGTATGAAAGGGTAGGGATGAGAGGGGTCTTTTTGATTTATTCTATTTTTTGACTCATTTCAATGAAGAGCCAGAGCTAAGGCAAGCCTTATGCCCAGCCCATCTCTTCGCAACCAGCAACCTCCACACTTATTCCAGCAATGGCAGGGACTGACTTCCCATCCAGCCACACCACCTACCCATAGTTCCCCTCCTCTCCCCATCCCCTTAAGCCCCCAACCTGTGGACCACTATTTTTAAGTTTGAGTTTGATTGTCCACTTAAAGGTCTCAACTAACATTGGGGCAAAGAGCCTGACTATAATCCTTCCTGCCCCAGATCTAATCAGAGCAGAGATGGAACCTGGCAGGTCCTCAATCAGCACCCTTCCAGCAGATAAAGTGCCACTTCCACCTCCAAAGTCATTTCAGGTTAGGACATCAAATTCCATCCCAGGTATGCATCCTGTATGAAGGCTGTTGGTGGCCCTTTAAAAATGGGATTTTCCTTTGACATGCCGGAACTTTGTCCCACTCACCATCTGTTGTTGGTGGCTGCCCATCTGCCAGAGATTGTGACTATAGATGGGAAAATACACGAGGATGTCCCTCTACTTGATGGTATTGCAGTGTGACCTGGATATGACTTTATTCAGATTTACTCTCAATGGGGAATATCCTACTGAAATCTTAGTAGTTTACCAATGCAGACGCAGTGGACTAAAATGGGAATCCCACGTAAATGGTCAGAATACAATGGAGGACTTCATACAAATTATTGTAATTCCATTGGTGCCCCTATTAGGAAAATATGAAAATCCTTCTGAAATGCCTTTGTATATTGGAGAATTGATGCTAGGAAGCACAGAATGTTAAAAGTAACAGAGCTTTATTTACAGGTGGTGTTCAGAATTCCACATCCTAGCATTTCCACATATAGGGAAGAACAAGCAGAATAACGATTAATATAAGATAGTTACCAGTTAATTGAATAGGGAATTCAGAAAAAGCCTTTTTTTACCCAGAGTGTGGTGAGTAGTTAGAATTTTCTACCACAGGGAACTGTTAAGGTGTGTAGCATAAATGGATTTGAAAGGAGTCTAGCTGAGCATGTGAGGGAAAAGGGAATAGATATCTTGTAAACAAATGTCAGAACTAATCCTTTACAAAACTTTCACGTGATTTCCATGATGTCTGGCCCTCTCAGCAATCTAAGATGTTACTTTTGAACAAAATACCAAGAAACTCATGTGGCCTGTCACTGAGTTAAATGTGGCATTTGTCATGTATTAATGTTGATTCTTGGTGGCTGTACTAAGAACTGTGTACTAATATAATCATGTATTCATTGGGAATGATGCTACAGGTCACTAACATAGGAAACTGCCAGAGGGAGGAAGCAGCCATGTAGTGAATAGCACCCTGGAAATAAAGCTCCATTACTTTTAACGTTATGCTTCCTAGCATCAATTCTCCAATAATCAACGGCATTCCTGTAAAATTTTCATATTTTCCTAATAGGGTCATCAGTAGAATTACAATATTTTTGCATGAAGTCCTCTATTGTATTCTGACCATTTATGTGGGATTTCCATCTGAGTCCACTGAGTCTGCATCATAAGCTGGTAAGATTTTTGTATGTCTAATATGTTCTTATATTCTTATGAGAAATACCTGAATAAATTGAAGAGGCTGAGAACAGTCCTTTCGTAAGACTACAGAAAAGACACTAGTTTGAATGGGAATTAAATAGCCTTGCACATAGCTGTCAAGCACACCTATGTATCTGTGTTGATTACATGATTTAATTTGTGTTATATTGCTGAATATTTAAGGCCCGGGTGATAGGATGTTAAAAAATGATGGATTTTTGATGACTACACTTTTACTGCACTAATCCACAGAACAGAACTGACCAGCTTGCTCCTTCCCCAAGTGTATGTACCTGCTGAGCACATTCAGCAGTAAACACATTACAATCTGTTCACTGTAGGTTTGCTATTCTAGGCAAATATTATCACCCAAGATGCTACTTGTTTTAGTAGTACACTAAACTGATGGTTAATACGGAAACATAAACATGACAACCAAAGACATAAAAGATATGGTGAGAACTTCAGAATTAACAACTTGCAATCTCAGAAAACATAAAATATTATAACCACTACCAGGAAGAAATTTGTTAATGATTGGGAAATTAGATCAATTGCATAATGATTCTGTTTGAAGTTTTCATAGCATCTGCACACCAAAAAGTTCTAAGGAATTTTGTTAACATCAATCCATCCTTTCAATTTGAAACTTATGTGACAGCCTTGCAAGTAGGACCACAAGAAACCTCAAGGATAAGAGAAACCATTTTTGCCATTTGAAGATTCTTCATCCACTACCTCCTCTATTGTTGCAGTTAGCAGCATTTTGTCATGCCACTATTAACTTACCTGCCCAATTATTCTTTCTTAATACAAAACACGTAAGGCAGCCAATAAAAGGAACAGAGTGCATTGGCTCTTATTAATTTTCTGCATTATTCAACGAAATGTGATGAAAATGGAAATTTCTTTGACTATTAATATTTACATTCCTGTGTATAAAATAAAGCAGCTTAATCATCTTTTTTATATTTGGGTCTTAGTAAATGTTTCTGTCCGCCTTCAGAAAGACCACTGAAAGGTCTATTGACCTCAGGCAGATATTTCTGGTCTTGGGATGGGCGAAACTGGAAAATCCTGCACAAAGAGGCTGAATTTCAGGCGGTTTTTTGGACTCCCCACCATAAATTCAGTAGAACATTGGTGAAATTCTTTAGAAGTGACATGAAAAGCTATGCATATTATTTTTCTAGGTTATCACTGACCTTGTATCAAAGTTTTGGTAGAAAATCTGGAAAACAGCCATGAAATTTCAAGCAATGATATCCAGTTCAGATTGCATAGTAGTCCTATTGTTACAACCCTTGATTGTGCTATTACATATTTACACTTTGGGTAGGCTGAATATAACGCACTTAGACATTTATGAGATTGGCTAACATCACTGTCTCTGACATAAAATAGAATTCTGTAGATGCTGGGAATCTGAAGAAAGAACAGAAAAGGCTAGAAATACTCAGCATGTCAGGCAGCATCTATATCGAGTGAAACCTAAGATCCATTACTGTATCTGATAAAATTTCTGAAACTTATAACAATGATTGATGTATGTAATTCTTGATAAAAGAGTGGCATACATGTCAATCTTTTCTTCAGAGCTAACGGTGAGTAGATGACTAGTCCCTTTTGAACATTTTGCTTGATGGTATGGGATTATAAGCAGAGTCAAAATAATTATAGAATCTCTACTGTGCAGAAGAGGCCATTTGGCCCATCAAGTCTCCGACAACTCTCTTACAGAGCACTTTACACAAGCCCTCTATCCCTATAAACACACACATTTACCATGGCTAATCTTGTCCCCTAATTGCTAAGGGGCAATTTAGCATGGCCTATCCACCTAACCAGTTTCTGTAGCTACGCTGTACACAGCAAAGTCCCAGAAATAGAACAAATGAGTGGTTAATGTGTGTTCAGTGGCATTTGCTGGGATGCATCAGAAATATCACTGAGATATTGCACCATGGAATCTTCCCAAACAAGCAACTTCAACGCTTAATACTATTGTGTTCAAGTATCAGTCTAGATTGTATGCTTGGATCAAACCTGGGCTTGGGACCCAAGTTCAGGAGCATGAATAGCACCAGTTGTACTGGGCTGAAAATATTCTTCGTGAGAATGAAATTCATTCAATTGAAGGTTCGAACGGCAGCAAGATGCAGCCTATAGATTCAAACACACAAAATTTGCTGATACAATAAATGTTGAACCAGTTTTCCTACAGGATTGCCTTTTTAAATTCCTTGTTTACAGGGTGGCTATTTAAAAAAAAGGGGGGAATTGTCAGTTAAAATCAAACTTTGTTTGGCTGTCCAAAATGTAATAATTTTACACCTTAATACTACTTTCACATTTTGGTGAAAATAGTTTTATAGCAATGGTACATTGAACTCTGCTCTCACTTAATTTAATTGCAAATAATGCACAGATCTATAATTATCCTCACAATATTGCTGCAATTTCCTTTCCGTTGCCAGGTCGTCAAATATCTATTCACATCTCTTTCAAATGATAAATGCTAATTGTTTTTGAGAAAATGTATGTAGAAATTCAGACCCCATACAGAGTACTTTCCTTAAACCACAATGTAATGTGCATTGCAGTAAATACAATTCAATTTCAAGTACATGGGAATAATAATGAGCATATGTAAAATGTGTGAATCAATTCTGCAGATTTTATAATTTAAAAAGAAACTTTGATGCAGACATGTGTCCAAAAGTAACAGCCCAACCTATTTATTACACAGGGGAAAGTCAGGTGAGAATTCTACATAAAACTTTTATTAGAGAGAATTGTTTAATGAGTGACATTTCAAGCTAATTAATAAATACCAGCAGCATGAGGTAAGTTGCATAATGAAAAGGGTTGTGTTTTTCATTGGTCCTTACTTAGCATTTTGTAAATTGGAATTGACAAGATTTTTTCTTTCTTAATCATGTGTATGAAGATGAGTTGTCTACTCTTTGGTGCAGAGCTGCTAAACATTTTTATTGGCTGCAGTACAAAGTACGACATTGGCCATAAATCAGCTTTCTCAGGAGATTGTCTTGAAAATAAAAAGCTGCTTTCTGACTTGTAATGGTGCATAAAGTATGTAACTATGAACATTTCCCTGTCAGTTTTGCAAGACAGTAAACATTCTTCACACACTGAAATGAATTTTAATGCAAAATGTATTCTCTGTGGACGATTGCTTTGCTGTAAACTGCAACACCTGGTCTGATAGTTAAATCTGTGATATATCTTTTGGGTGCCTATTAGGTCTGTTCCAAAGCACTTTATCTGTTTTGCTCAATGCTCGTGACAGTCTCTGTAATTTCAGATGCTTGAAAGTCTACAAACAAAGGGGTAGAAATCAGTCTTGTGTGATATTGCAAACTGAATGGTAATGAATCGCTAGTTCATTCAGATTTTCTTCAATGGAAAAGAATATTGCTGTAATTTAAAAGAGGTGTCCGTGACAGCTGTTGTTACTTTATTATGATATAGACAATAAACATGATGCTGTTGCATATTATGTTCTAAACAGTAAGATATTTAACATTTTTGTTTCTCTTTATTCATTTGAGGGACATAGGTATTGCTGGCTGGTTAGCATTTATTGCCCATCCCTATTTGCCCTTGAACTGAATGGCTTGCTAGGCCATTTTACAGGGCAAGTGGGAGTCAACCACATTGCTGTGGTTCTAGAGTCTCATGATATTTTTACTGAATTCAAATTCTGCTGTGACAGGATTCGAACCCAAGTTCCCACAGCATTGTCTGAGTTTCTGGATTAATAATAATTAATAGCGACAATACCACTTGTTCATCATCTTCCCTTCTACCAAGATTTAAAATACTCATGTTTGATCATGAATGTTTTAGCAACAAACTAAAATACCAAGTTAAATGAACCTGTGCCCAGAGAAGCTCAGAACACATAGGCAGGAACAACGAGTGATAGTAGGGCGGAAGAGATGATTTGCTGGACAGTGATGTCCTCATCCAGGTCTGCTGTGTGAGATGAAGGTACAGACTCCTGGGACATAGCCATAGAAAATATATACTTGCAATATACCAGTTGTTATGTGAGATAATGGGATCCTGGTAAATATTTTGAACATCATTTCTAGAAATATGGTGAAGTCTGCTTCCAGCACACGTGGAGTTCTTTTGCATGTATTTCCACCCTCTGAGGGTTGTGAGTCTTTTGAACTGTCCTCTTCAAAAAAAAATTAGAAGTATAGCTGTGAATATTTTGAAGGCAGAGCTAGCTGGAGTTTTGATTAACAAGTGGGTGAAATGTTATTGGGAGCAGACAGGAATGTAGAGTTGAAATTACAGTCAGATCAGTCATATTCTTATTGAACGATGAAGCAAGTTTGAGGGCATGAGCGGCCTGCTCTTGCTCCTAATTTTTATGATCTAATGCATACAGGCTCTCATGTCTTCAAACTGGACAAACTGGAACACCAACTGAACAGGCCAGTCTCCCACATGGATACATGGATGTCCAAAAGGTGACATTCAGCATCCACAGATTAGTGGGAATGATGTTTGCACCTGGGAGAGATTGATGATGACAGAGGAAAACAGCCACATCACCTGTGGGCTGAATTGCACTACTACGATGATTAGTGGCTACAAGGGCTTGGTAACAGATGCCAACAATGAAAACAAAAACAAACAATGCCTGATGCCACTTCACATCCCACACTTAGGGCAGAACTTGCCTTTCAAATATTAGTCTTCTCAGCCTTCTACAAAAGTGTACGAGAAGAGCTAATCAATTCCCCACAAATTTGATTTGCTGCATGTCAATTTTACACAGAGGGAAGGATTATGATAATCATATAATCATAAAACCATACAGTGCAGAAGAGACTCTTTGGCCCATCAAGTCTACACTGACACCGAGAAACACCTGACCTCTCATCAAATCCTGCTTACTAGCACTTAACCCATAGCCTTGAATGTCGTGATGTGCCAAAAGCTCATTCAGGTATTTTTTGAAGGGTTGTGCAAGATTTGTTGCATATCCCTAATAATCCTTGATAAGGTGGTAATGTCTTTTTGAACTGCTGCAATCCATCTTGTACAGGTACACCCACAGTGCTGTTAGGGGGTAATTTTGACTCAGTGACAATGAGGGAGTGGTGAGGAAGTTCCAAGTCAGGACAATGTGTGCTTGCTGGGAATTTGCAGGTGATGGTGTTCTGGTGTCTCCGCCACTCTTGAACTTCTAGGTGGTGGAGGTTGTGGTTTTGGAAGGTACTATGAAAGGAACTTTGATGAATTCATGTATAAGGTCAGTGGGGATGGAAATGGATGGTTAAGGTGGTGGATGAGGGGTCACTTAGGTGGTCTTCTTTTTCCTGCATGGTGTCGAGCTTCTTAAACTTTATTTGTATCGTACTCAACCAGACAAGTAGGGAGTATTGCATTGCATTCCTGGCTTGTACCTTTGGAGATGCTGGACAGGCTTTAGGGAGTCAGAAGGTGAGTCACTCGGTGAGATGTGGGCACCACTTTA